>OZ014525.1:13064539-14264539 GCA_963966055.1 Lathyrus aphaca
AAGCGCTGCTTGTAGGTATTGAAGTGTGCTTGGTTCGATTCCTGGCCAAGTACATTTGTTTTGTTCTATTTTTCAGGTCAAAAGAAGGTTTACTATATTATCATTACTTGCCAACCAGCTAGCAGAATTGGCTCTTCCAGCCGGGTGGTAACATGCGCGCGTACATTGCTATGAGGTCCTGGGTTCGAGCCATGAACCAGACCTTTTTTATTTCTTGCATTTTTTGATTTTTCCAAATAGAGAACAAAACCATTGGGAGATATTTCCTTGATGCCTGCGTGTGAATGGCCCAGTGGTGAAGGCATGTTGCTGTTAATCATAAGGGACTGGGTTCAAATCCCAGTCCCACCAGGTTCCTTTTCCTTCTCCTTTTCTTTTATTTCTATGTTTAATTTAATTGTTTTTTAAATAATTAGTATATTATAATATATTATATAATCTAATTAATATTAAAGTAATTTTCTAAAATATAATAACACTCTTGTTTTTTATTTAAAATTTTATTTTATATAGTTTATGTTAATTAAAAAAAAATATATTATGTAAATATTAAAAATAAATTTGTATATAAATTAAACCTAATTCTTTAAAACCCTAAAAAAATATTTTTCTAACAAACCCTAATTTATATTTCAAAACCTAATTCTATTTTTTCTTAATAATTTATTTTCTAATTTTTATTATAATTATTATGTATATAATTTTTAACATAGTTAATTTTTGTAAACATAATTATAAGTCAAATTAATTTTCTTTTAATATTTAGAAATAATTTAATTTAGGATAATTATGTGATTAAAAATAACTTGTGAATATAATGACTAATAGAAATTGAATTTTAATATGCTATTTAAAAATTCATCTTTTTCTTATAATATGTATATAAATTGTAAATATATGTTTATAATGATTAAAATTTTATAATTATAATTTATTTAAAAAATGATTTAATAATTAGTATGTAAATTAGAAAATATTTGGTTGTGCATGTTAATTTCTTGGTTTCTATTATTATTGCTAATTATATTATTATTAATTTTTGCTTATTTTATTAACCTCTTAATTAATTTTTATTACTAACCATGTTATTATTTATTTTTTATGTTTCTAATCTCATTATTATTATTATTATTTTGCTAACCATATTATTTTGCTTTATTAATTTCCTATTATTATTTATTATTAATTACTAACCCATTTATAATTTAATTATGTTTATTATTATTATTTTTGCTAATTTTACTTACTAACCCCTTATATTTATTATTTATTGTTTATTTATTATTTTGTTTAATATTTTGCTTATTATTTTAATTCCTTGTAATTGTTTCCTGGATGTAATTATTTAATTATTATTGTCATTGTGGTTAGTAATTAGGGAGTGATAACATGTATGATATTTAAAATCAATTTAGAAAATTTCTAATAAAGATAATTAATTTAAACACTTCACACACGTAAGTCGATTTTAAATCGCCGTCTCACTTTCTAAGGATATCCCTCTTGTTGCCTACGAATAAATGGTTAAGTGGGGTGTATAAAGCAAGTCCCTCGAGTAAAAATCATCAAAGTCCCTTATGTTGCCTATACGAATCGAGTCCCTTCGGAAAAAATGATGATAGTCCCTTATAAATGCTTATTACACCCCACTATTGCCTTAAAGATCGAATTGTCCCTCACATGTCCCGTTAACATCCAAAGTAAGGACTACCTACTCCATTATAGTAGGGATAGTCTTACTAAGGAAAGAATAAAAAGCAAGAAAGACCTTTAAACATTAGGGTAAGTTACTTTTAAGTACTTAAGCTCATTTCAAAACTTTCTCCACACTTAAACAATTTTCAAACAAAATTTTCAAACATGTTTTTAACACATCCTTACATGGATTATTTATTAACTATTCTGAAAATTTTCTTATTCACACACTACACTTTCAAAACAATTCAAAAGTGAGCTTAAGTACCTAAGAGCCCATGGATAACCATGGATGAAAAGGGTGCTAACACCTTCCCTTTTCATAACCTACCCCCCGGACCCAAAACATTCTCTAAGGTCTTTCCTGTTCTTTTATAACCTTTCCTTATGGATAAAATAAAAGTCGGTGGCGACTCTTGCTATCCGCAACATTGTTTAAAAGTCAGTTCACCGGGTTACAGAACTGGCGACTCTGCTGGGGATCTATTTAAGAGGGGTACCCTTAGGAGTTAAGATCACTTTAATATTATGTGCCTTGTTTGCTTTACTTTACGTTGTTGGGATGCCCTTATGTGTGAAAGATCCTAACCCGGATCTATTGTACCTTAGGTAAATGGCAATAGACCAAGGAAACTGTACGGCGTATACCGATATGGTTGATCTGGTGGCCATAGTTAGTGTGACTTCTTGGTTGGTGCTTATGTTCCTTAAGTCAAGTTGAGGATAATATGAGGCTGCCATATGTTGTCAATGCACTGACTAACTTTTAGAACCCTAGTTAACTCATCTTGGCCTTTAGAAAGTAGTGAGGTAACCGGCTTTGGTGCAGACTGAAGTTGGTTGACACTCGATACTACACTCATTGAGATCTTAAACTTGGAGGGTTTTGGTTGGCAAGTAAGTTGCCTTCTGATCAACCACCCTTGTGAAGGATCAATGATATTGAGATCCCTTAGAACCTGGTTACTTTTGTAGGACAGGATGAACCATCTAACTTCAGGGGAGGGTACTTACCTTTGAACCTCATGCAAGCCCTTAAACCTAGGGCTATGGTGTGACTTGTTTGTGTGTGCCACATGTTTGTGATTGAGCATAACATCATGACATCATCATGCATCATGAGCATATCATTTTCCCTAACCATTTCAAGGACCAAAGGATTTATCTTTGTTCTTTGTTGCAGGTCATGGCTTCAGCTCGTAGAAACACCATCAGGATCAACTTTGTGGGGATACCTCCCAAGCTTAAAGAGTTGGTTTCTCAAGTGTCTGATCACTCCCAGTTCATCAAGAGGCATGGTCACCTATTGGATCTAGTCACTTCAGGATTCAGTGAAGACATGATGAGTGTCCTGTTTCAGTTCTTTGATCCTAAACATCACTGTTTCACATTCCCCGACTATCAGCTGGTCCCTACAATGGAGGAGTTCTCTAAACTTCTGGGTATACCTGTTCTTGATCAAAGACCCTTCACAGGTTTGGAGAAAGAACTTAAACCAGAGGTTATTGCTGCAGCCCTACATCTGAAGAAGTCTGACATTGTTCTAGAGACGAGAAGTGGAGTCAAGGGTATTCTTGCAAAGGTATTAGTGGATAAAGCTCAAATGTTCTTGAAGGCCATGAGCTATGATGCTTTTGAGGAGATCTTAGCCTTGCTGATATATGGCTTAGTATTGTTCCCCAATCCAGATCAGTTCATAGATGTTCATGCCATCAACATTTTCCTGAGTCACAATCCAGTGCCTACGTTGCTTGGAGACATCCTACATTCTCTCCATACTCGTACTACAAGGGCAAGAGGAACTTTGATGTGCTGCATACCTTTGCTTTCTAGGTGGTTTATTTCTCACCTTCCTCGATCAGTAATGAAGAATGAGCAAGGGTTCAGATGGTCCAAAAGGATCATGTCACTTTCTCACTCAGATATCCATTGGTGCTCCAGATCTATGGAGAATGTTACCATCATTGACCGTTGTGGGGAGTTTCCTAATGTGCCACTTCTAGGCATAAGAGGAGGCATCACCTACAACCCCTCTCTAGCTTTACGACAGTTTGGTTATGCCCGAAGTGATGGTCCACATGACATGTTGATTCAGGGCATTGTGTTTGATTACGACAACGATCTTCAGGGTTACCGTCAGAGATTCATACGAGCTTGGGGAAAGGTAAACAGGATTGACAGCAAGACACTGGAGCCTAAGTACACTATTCCTATGGAGGCTTATCTCAGATGGGTACGCTCTCGTGCTCAGACACTCATGATGCCATATCCTGCCGTCCTACCAGTTACCATGGAACCTGTTGCTGAAGGAGACACATCTTATACCATCCTTCACCCAGACATGCCTACTGATAAGGAAGACTTGCAGAGATCATGGATCCAACTGAAGGAGCAAAGGGATACTTTCGAGGCTCATTACAAAGCAAGCCAAGCAAGAATTCTAGAGCTCACAAAGCAACTTCACGAGGAACGAAACCTCAACTCATACCTCAACACAAAGAGGAAACGTCCATGGGAGACTTAAAACCCCATCTTTTGTACTTATTTCATTTCCATTTTTGTAAGCCTAAAAGGCAAAACAAGTTATTACTAATAAAAAGTTACTTTCTTGTTTGTTTAAGCAAATTTAAATCCTGCGGTCCTTGAAAGCATTGCATATGCATTCCCATATCATTTCATTGCATCACAGGTTTATAATTGTGCACAGGTTTCTCATCTTCTCGCTGTTTATTTCAGCAATGGCTCTCGAACAATCAGTTAAAGATCTTCAGGCACAGAATACACAGTTCCAAGAGCTGATCCTGAACCTATCCAAGGGGCAGGATGAATTGAAGACACTGCTGGCTAAGAAGAAGAATCCTGAGGACAACAAGGATGATCAGCTGAAACAACTACAAGCTGAGATGACAGGAATGAGGATCCAGATGAATGGCCAGGGGGATCTTATTCAAAGTTTAGCTCAGGGGCAAGAAGAGCTGAGAACCTTTGTCCACAAACTTCAAAGTGATAGAGTCAGGGATCTAGTTGTCAGTCAACCTCTGTTAAAACAAGTTGGTTTGGTTGAAAGGAGGATGAGGATAAAAGAGGGTAAGAGACAGGTTGCCATTGACTATTCTTCAATTGAAGAAGAAAGACCTGATAAGGTTAATCCACCTCAACACCAGAAAGGTAGAAGGCAGTTTATCAAGTTCAGCACTCCAATGTCACAAGTTCTGCAATGCCTGTTGGAGATGAAGCTGGTTTCCTTGGAAAAGTCTCCTAAAAATCCTAAAATTTCCTCTCCTCGCTATAATCCCAGGGCAAGGTGTGAGTACCACTCCAACAGCCCTGGACATGATACTAATAGCTGTTGGGCATTGAAGGAAAAGATCCAAGACCTGATTGACGAAGGAATCCTAGAAGTTACCCCAGAGGGTCAAGTTGAGTTCTACTATCATCCATCAAACATTGAAGCTGCAAGACAAGTTGCCCAAGTTTGCAAGAAAGAAAGCCTACCTGTCCCTGTTGAAATATGGGGCACCTTGGGACATCCAAGTGGTAAACTTGATTTCATGGTGAAGTATACTGCTCCTCCAAGTTCACAGATTGCAATTGAGGACATTCAGCCAACTGGATGGGACAGCATTTGAATTTTCATTTGTAACTTTTTTTTTATTTGTTTGAACATTTACTATTATGTTAAAACTTTTGTTTTCATTAATGCATTGCGTATGTTTGTCTTGAATTAATCCATTCGTTTCACTATATTTTAAAAAAAAAAAATTTTTGTTTCTTATTTCTATCTTGTGATATTTAACTCCTGATAAAGCTATAAGCCTGTAGAGGGAGGATGACGAAAACAATACCATAATCTTATGCAGTATGCTTTTGAACAGACTATGCTGACGATGTACAGGCATTGTTTCAATTCCTAAAACAGTGGAGATATAAGGAAGTTAATCCCTAGTCAACCCTTTTGAGCCTATGAAGTAGGAGTTTTTATTCTCACAAATTAAAACCCTTATTCATAACCTGGGGCAGGGTAGTTACTCAGTTAACTCAAAATATGCCAAATGTATGTGTTGTACACAACTAATGATGGTTCTCTGTAATCATGAAACCTGACAGTCAATATCCAGCAAAGGAACAATTCACTAGGTCAAAACCTATGAAGGAGACTTAGTAAAACATTAAGACATCCCACTGACTGTAATCTTGAAATAAGCAGTTCAGGCAAAAAGAAGGGATAATAAAGTCAAAAAGAAGAAAAAGAGGTCACTATAAATCCTCAACAAAGAAAGATGACTGAAGGTTCAAATAAACTTTTGGTTGCCAAACCATCACAAAATATCAATATTACAACACCACACTTCTGTGGAATCTCAATGCATAAGTTAACTGAGTATAGGACTGAAGAACGTCATGTAGATTGGGTTGGGTACAAATAAAATTTGAGCCTTTATCCTTTGTTTTTTTAAACCATGAACCAGGCCACGTTATAACCCTTTAAAAGTCCTAACTGAAGCAATGGTTAGTTCGAAAGCGTATTGTTACAAAAAGGTATCCTGACTCCTTTAGGGCTTATTATAAAACTTGAGTTAATATCACAGTTTTCACAAAAAAATGTTGTTCTAAAATGACTCTTTTTCAAAATTTCAAGACAGACATAAGCATTGCATTTTTGAATATATTTGTTTGCATATACCTGAGTGTTTGACAGATGGAGAAACTTACAGGACGAATGTTCAATGAACCAAAGTCCTTCCGATAACCAAAGTTGCTTCCTGGATCAAGGTCTATGTATACAAAGGGGCATAGTCATGACCTCCCAAATCAGGGGGGCAGGCCATGATATTTCCTAACTCAGTTGGGGCAATTAGGTCCAGACTCAGCTGTGCTTAATAGCCATGGGCATTTTTCTTCATACAGTTGAATTACAGAATTCACAATGCCAGGGGCATATGCTTATGGGGCATTCTGCTGGTTTCTCTTGAGATAGCTCGTTACAGATATTTCCATTATGGGACAATTCATCCCCAACCAAGGGGGCAATGCTTCCTTTTCAAATCTAGTATCTGGAGAGTACATGGTCCATTACAATTTGAAGACAGATTCCTCTCATTACATTACCTTGATATTGGATTCTCAGCTAAAACCATGATGGAAATTAATTATGCCAGTAGTATCAGATGGTATCAGTATCATGTCTTCGGAAGGTACTCAGGAAAGTTAAAGAATTTCAGGAGCCATAGATCCAATTGGTTATACACTCTCGAAGTTGAAACGATTCTGTTTTCAGTTATAGTATTTACCAAGGACGAACGAGGGGAGGATTTCAACGAAGCTTCGCCGGTTCACCTTTACAAGACAATTACAAAACCTTCAGTATGACGAATCCATCTTCATAAAGTCTCATCTCCCCTGGAATTTATATCCATCTCTTTTATCCTCATACGGATATGCGGGAAATTACTTTCCAATAAGGGCACGACGAACGAAGACGGGATGTTATACTTATCCTATTATCAAACGAAGACGAAGGTTATATATACCCTACTATCCCCAACAACGGGAGGTTATATATACCTTACTATCCCCAACAACGGGGGGTGATATCTATCTCTGTTATCCCCAGCAACGGGAAGTTATATTTATACTCTGTTATCCCCAGCATACGGGAGGTTATCTATACCCTGTTATACCCAGCAGACGGAGGTTATACATTCTTCAACAACGAATCGGGATTTATTTTCCCTGGCCAGCAGTGGTTATACGAAGATATCCAGACGTTTCCGGCAGTTATCATATCATACATACATCATTTACATCATACCATAGCATATATATCCATATACATAATACATTACCTAAGTACATCATATCATACATGCATACATAAAGCATAAACTAATATTGTTATACAGAATGCTACTTTGTTTTCAGGTTAATTATCCAACAAGCAAACTTATGATCTTTGGGACTGCTTTATTGTAACCTCAGGGTTATTTTATCCTCCTGATGAGCTCATTATTACTTCAAGACTGCATTGGAGTTGTCATTATTGATGTCTCCATCCTCCTGAAATCAGTACTTCAAGACTGCATTAGAGTTATCATTATTGATTGCTCTATCCTCCTGAAGACATATCACATTATTATTTCAAGACTGCATTGGAGTTGTCATTATTGATGTCTCCATCCTCCTGAAATCAGTACTTCAAGACTGCATTAGAGTTATCATTATTGATTGCTCTATCCTCCTGAAGACATATCACATCATTATTTCAAGACTGCATTGGAGTTGTCATTATTGATGTCTCCATCCTCCTGAAATCAGTACTTCAAGACTGCATTGGAGTTATCATTATTGATTGCTCTATCCTCCTGAAGACATATCACACTATTATTTCAAGACTGCATTGAAGTTGTCATTATTGATGTCTCCATCCTCCTGAAATCAGTACTTCAAGACTGCATTAGAGTTATCATTATTGATTGCTCTATCCTCCTGAAGACATATCACATCATTATTTCAAGACTGCATTGGAGTTGTCATTATTGATGTCTCCATCCTCCTGAAATCAGTACTTCAAGACTGCATTAGAGTTATCATTATTGATTGCTCTATCCTCCTGAAGACATATCACATCATTATTTCAAGACTGCATTGGAGTTGTCATTATTGATGTCTCCATCCTCCTGAAATCAGTACTTCAAGACTGCATTGGAGTTATCATTATTGATTGCTCTATCCTCCTGAAGACATATCACACTATTATTTCAAGACTGCATTGGAGTTGTCATTATTGATGTCTCCATCCTCCTGAAATCAGTACTTCAAGACTGCATTAGAGTTATCATTATTGATTGCTCTATCCTCCTGAAGACATATCACATCATTATTTCAAGACTGCATTGGAGTTGTCATTATTGATGTCTCCATCCTCCTGAAATCAGTACTTCAAGACTGCATTAGAGTTATCATTATTGATTGCTCTATCCTCCTGAAGACATATCACATCATTATTTCAAGACTGCATTGGAGTTGTCATTATTGATGTCTCCATCCTCCTGAAATCAGTACTTCAAGACTGCATTAGAGTTATCATTATTGATTGCTCTATCCTCCTGAAGACATATCACATTATTATTTCAAGACTGCATTGGAGTTGTCATTATTGATGTCTCCATCCTCCTGAAATCAGTACTTCAAGACTGCATTAGAGTTATCATTATTGATTGCTCTATCCTCCTGAAGACATATCACATTATTATTTCAAGACTGCATTGGAGTTGTCATTATTGATGTCTCCATCCTCCTGAAATCAGTACTTCAAGACTGCATTAGAGTTATCATTATTGATTGCTCTATCCTCCTGAAGACATATCACATTATTATTTCAAGACTGCATTGGAGTTGTCATTATTGATGTCTCCATCCTCCTGAAATCAGTACTTCAAGACTGCATTAGAGTTATCATTATTGATTGCTCTATCCTCCTAAAGACATATCACATTATTATTTCAAGACTGCATTGGAGTTGTCATTATTGATGTCTCCATCCTCCTGAAATCAGTACTTCAAGACTGCGTTGGAGTTATCATTATTGATTGCTCTATCCTCCTGAAGACATATCACACTATTATTTCAAGACTACATTGGAGTTGTCATTATTGATGTCTCCATCCTCCTGAAATCATTACTTCAAGACTGCTTTAGAGCTTTCCATTGCTCTATCCTCATGAAGACATGCTGTTACATCAGTATTACTCCAGACTCCTGACAGCTTTCATTATACTACTAAAGAACTTTCCCCTAGTGGCATTTTTAAGCCCACTCAATCATGTTCAACCAACCATCAATATCACTCTATGCACTGGTGAGTGCAAATTTTTGGGCTTTTGTGTTCAATCCCCTTCAACCTTCCAGGTCACGACTGGCAAATATACCAATCTAACCCCTCAGGTTTCAGAAAATTGAACAGGGGCAGCTGTTGCACCCCAAAATTTGCCCTCACAACACAGGACTTTGTGTTCTAAGAAGGTTCACAAGGTTCACAAGTTCCCCAACACTTGCATAACCTTTCATGAGGTTCAGGAAGTCCCCAAGTTGCTTCTTGAAGATTCACAAGGTTCACAAGTGCTCCAACCACTTGCACAATCTTTCATGAGGTTCATAAAGTTCACAAACTACTTTATGAAGGGTCACAAGGTTCACAAGGTCCACAATGCTTTCAATACCTTTCATGAGGTTCATAAAGTCCACAAGCTACTTTGTGAAGGTTCACAAGGTTCACAAGTTCCACAATGATTACAAAGCTCTCCTGAGGTTTATGAGGTCTACAAAGCCACTTCATGAAGTTCACAAGATTCACAAGCTTCACAATACTTCCCATAAGTATCATAAGACATTTTATGAAGGTTCACAAGGTTCACAAAGTTCACAATTGGTCAAAAGAGTTGACAATTCCCTCAGACAATGCACCTCCTAAACAGGGCATCCATAACTAGGGTTTTGACTTTAATCAGGCTAAATAGACTTCCAATACCTCAAGTGAGTTTCATAACATCTTATATGTGAATAAGAACCCCCATGTCAAGTTTCAAGACTTTTCTCAAAAAGTTTGCTCAGTCAGATGATCAGATAGGTCAAAATCAGTCAATGCAGTTAAAAAGTCAAACTAAGGTCAACTGTGGTCAAACCAAAGTCAAACTTCATGATTTTTTGTCAACATCAAGTATATGAAGTAAAATTCATCATTTGATCAAAGGTTGATCATGATTCATCAAGGAAATTCCAGATCATCAATAATCAGGAGTTTCTAAATTAGGGTTTCCTCAGTAAAAGTCAACTGAACTTTGACCAGCCATAACTTTCACATACTTCATCACCAAGTCTCCATCCAAAGCTCATTTTGAAGAAAATTGAATTCTCTACAACTTTGGTGTTGGAAGTTAAGCCTGAAAATGCTTCATTTGAAAGATATGATCTAAGACATTATAGGTCATTTCAAAAGTCAACAAAAAGTCAACAACTTCAAAAGGGCATAACTTGAGATTGGTAAATGATATGGACCTGAAACCAATGGGGTTGTTTAGAGGACTCTTCAAGCTTTCCAAAAAGTCCAAGAACACCCTCATACCTTTAAAATTGAGGGAGATGTGCCTTTGCAAAGTTGGACAATTTTGTGATGGTTTATGTTGAAAAGGGAGGTTCAAAATCATTTCTTTTCAAATGGGCCATTCAATTTGTGACCCAATCCACTTCATAATGCCATGCACGAAATTTTCATGATATTCTCATATTTTTTTATTTTATTTTATTAATTTATTATGATTTATTACATTTTAAATCATTTTAAATTTAAAAAAAATATTAAACATGAAAGGATATTTTTGTGATTGGATTTAAAAAATCATAAATGGTGATTGGAGTCAAAAGAGAAGGAAATCATGAGATCCCTCCCAAAATAGTAAGGCATTATGATCAAATATTTGAAAGTTACACAATGATCTTTATGAATCTTTTTTGGATCAAATCTTCACACAACCAAATGGTTTTTCTGACCTAAATCAACCCCATATATATACATAACATAAACCTAATGCACATGGACGAGTTTGAGCAGCCAAGAGGTAAGAACAAGAACACAAAAATTCTTCAAAAGTTGGAATTCGGTTTTGAAGATTGAAGCCCTTTTGAACCAATTTAAAGGTTGAGACACGTTCCTGAGACATCATTGAAGCATTTCCAATGATCTTTTGCATCTGAAACATCATACATGACACAACCCGAATTCATGAATGTTCATCATATTTGGATTTTCGATTTTGCATATTGGCTGATTTTTAACAATTTTTGACCATTGTTTTGTGTTTGTATGAAGTTCTTGATTGTTTCTGGACAGGTTTCGTGAAGAACCATTCCCTAATGTGGATTTCACCATTACTAGGTTTTTTCGGCCAAATTAGGGTTTATCACTCCACCAAATATAAATGAATTTGGAAAACATAGGATTGTTGTATGAATCATGGGAATCATAAATCATTAATCAATTTTATGAATCTGTACCGTTTTGTCCATGTTTGATTTTCGTAGGTTTCTTGATGTTGAAGAACTCCCAAGAAAATTCGTAGGTGAAATTGCTGCAAAATTCGCAGGTAATGGGAAGAAGAAGACCCCTGCGCGCCAGATTCAAATTCAAATATTTTTAATATATTTTATGATTATTTGTTATTTCATTAACACGCATATGCATGCGTCCTGGTGGTAAGCGCTGCTTGTAGGTATTGAAGTGTGCTTGGTTCGATTCCTGGCCAAGTACATTTGTTTTGTTCTATTTTTCAGGTCAAAAGAAGGTTTACTATATTATCATTACTTGCCAACCAGCTAGCAGAATTGGCTCTTCCAGCCGGGTGGTAACATGCGCGCGTACATTGCTATGAGGTCCTGGGTTCGAGCCATGAACCAGACCTTTTTTATTTCTTGCATTTTTTGATTTTTCCAAATAGAGAACAAAACCATTGGGAGATATTTCCTTGATGCCTGCGTGTGAATGGCCCAGTGGTGAAGGCATGTTGCTGTTAATCATAAGGGACTGGGTTCAAATCCCAGTCCCACCAGGTTCCTTTTCCTTCTCCTTTTCTTTTATTTCTATGTTTAATTTAATTGTTTTTTAAATAATTAGTATATTATAATATATTATATAATCTAATTAATATTAAAGTAATTTTCTAAAATATAATAACACTCTTGTTTTTTATTTAAAATTTTATTTTATATAGTTTATGTTAATTAAAAAAAAAATATATTATGTAAATATTAAAAATAAATTTGTATATAAATTAAACCTAATTCTTTAAAACCCTAAAAAAATATTTTTCTAACAAACCCTAATTTATATTTCAAAACCTAATTCTATTTTTTCTTAATAATTTATTTTCTAATTTTTATTATAATTATTATGTATATAATTTTTAACATAGTTAATTTTTGTAAACATAATTATAAGTCAAATTAATTTTCTTTTAATATTTAGAAATAATTTAATTTAGGATAATTATGTGATTAAAAATAACTTGTGAATATAATGACTAATAGAAATTGAATTTTAATATGCTATTTAAAAATTCATCTTTTTCTTATAATATGTATATAAATTGTAAATATATGTTTATAATGATTAAAATTTTATAATTATAATTTATTTAAAAAATGATTTAATAATTAGTATGTAAATTAGAAAATATTTGGTTGTGCATGTTAATTTCTTGGTTTCTATTATTATTGCTAATTATATTATTATTAATTTTTGCTTATTTTATTAACCTCTTAATTAATTTTTATTACTAACCATGTTATTATTTATTTTTTATGTTTCTAATCTCATTATTATTATTATTATTTTGCTAACCATATTATTTTGCTTTATTAATTTCCTATTATTATTTATTATTAATTACTAACCCATTTATAATTTAATTATGTTTATTATTATTATTTTTGCTAATTTTACTTACTAACCCCTTATATTTATTATTTATTGTTTATTTATTATTTTGTTTAATATTTTGCTTATTATTTTAATTCCTTGTAATTGTTTCCTGGATGTAATTATTTAATTATTATTGTCATTGTGGTTAGTAATTAGGGAGTGATAACATGTATGATATTTAAAATCAATTTAGAAAATTTCTAATAAAGATAATTAATTTAAACACTTCACACACGTAAGTCGATTTTAAATCGCCGTCTCACTTTCTAAGGATATCCCTCTTGTTGCCTACGAATAAATGGTTAAGTGGGGTGTATAAAGCAAGTCCCTCGAGTAAAAATCATCAAAGTCCCTTATGTTGCCTATACGAATCGAGTCCCTTCGGAAAAAATGATGATAGTCCCTTATAAATGCTTATTACACCCCACTATTGCCTTAAAGATCGAATTGTCCCTCACATGTCCCGTTAACATCCAAAGTAAGGACTACCTACTCCATTATAGTAGGGATAGTCTTACTAAGGAAAGAATAAAAAGCAAGAAAGACCTTTAAACATTAGGGTAAGTTACTTTTAAGTACTTAAGCTCATTTCAAAACTTTCTCCACACTTAAACAATTTTCAAACAAAATTTTCAAACATGTTTTTAACACATCCTTACATGGATTATTTATTAACTATTCTGAAAATTTTCTTATTCACACACTACACTTTCAAAACAATTCAAAAGTGAGCTTAAGTACCTAAGAGCCCATGGATAACCATGGATGAAAAGGGTGCTAACACCTTCCCTTTTCATAACCTACCCCCCGGACCCAAAACATTCTCTAAGGTCTTTCCTGTTCTTTTATAACCTTTCCTTATGGATAAAATAAAAGTCGGTGGCGACTCTTGCTATCCGCAACATTGTTTAAAAGTCAGTTCACCGGGTTACACTGACAACCTTTTGCAAATTCGACACAGTCTTTCAACATAGTCGGCCAATACATCCCTTGTCGAAATAACAGCCATTTCATTTTATGTCCTGCTTGGTGGGCACCACATGCACCACTGTGTACATTCGACAAAGCTATATAAGCTTCAGTCTCTCCAAGGCATTTTAGTAGAACTCCTTCTGCAGTCTTTTTAAACAGTTCATTTCCAAAAAGCACATAACTTATGGCTCTGTACTTTATCTTCCTTTCGACTGTCTGATTTGGATTTTGTAAATAATCTTTGATGGGTTTTCTCCAATCTCCAACTTCTAGATCACCTATATTGAAAATCTCAAAGTTTTCTTCATCACCATATCCCAATCTCATTGTCTCCAAATCAGATGGGGCCAACTTAGTAGATAAAACTTTACCTCTCACTTCGACAACCTTCAACATATTTTCTTTCGACACTTTATACCCTGAAGCCAATTGAGCCAAGTCATTTGCTTCCTGATTTTCTAATCTGGGAATGTGTCTAAAAACCACACTGTCGAATCTCTTGAGGAGCCTGTTGGCTATCACAAAGTACATGATCAAATTTTCTTTGACACATTTGTACTCTTTCGTCAGTTGTTTTATCACCAACTCGGAGTCACCCATTATTTCGACCTCTGTTGCCCCCAGTTCCAACAAGGTTTCAAGTCCAGCTATTAAGGCTTCATATTCTGCCTCATTGTTTGAACAAAATCCTTCTATTTTGTACTTGAACTTTGTTGGAATTTTATTGGGAGAAATAATTAACACCCCAATACCTGTTCCATTTTTGTGGCTGGAACCGTCGAAATATAACCTCCAAGGCTCTTTTTCGACATAATTTGTTTCATCTCCAAGTATGGAGTGGTCAGCTATAAAATCAGCAACTACTTGCCCTTTAACAGCTTTTAAAGGCATATATTTTAAAGAGTATTCAGTCAAAGCTAAAGCCCATTTTCCAATTCGACTATGTAAAATAGATTTGGACAACATATGTTTTATTACGTCGAAATGAGAAGATATATGTACATCAACGGGTTTTATATAATGCTTCAATTTTATACAAGAGAAATATACACATAAACATAATTTCTCTATTACACTATATCTAGTTTCAGCATCATTTAAGACTCTGCTAAGATAATAAATGGCTCTTTCGACGCCATGTTCATCTTCTTGACAAAGCATACTTCCTAATGTTCTGTCAGATGCTGATATGTAGAGCCTCATGCTTCTTTTTCGACAAGGAGATATTAGGACTGGGGGATTTGCCAAATACTCCTTGATCTTGTCGAAAGCATCTTGCTGCTCTTGCCCCCAAGTGAAACCCTCCTTCTTCAGTCGAAGCAGAGGTGAGAAGGCCTGAGTCTTTCCACTAAGGTTGGAAATAAATCTTCTAAGGAAGTTGATTTTCCCTAGTAGAGACTGCAACTCCTTCTTTGTCGATGGCGCTTTTGCTTCCATTATTGCTTTAGCTTTGTTCTCATTAATCTCAATCCCCTTTTTGTGGACCACAAAGCCTAAGAAATCCCCAGCCTGCACACCAAAAGCACATTTAAGAGGATTCATTTTCAAACCAAACTTCCTCATCCTTTCAAAGGACTGTCGAAGGTGGTTAATATGGTCCAAGCCTGAAGCAGATTTAATCACAATGTCATCTATATAAATTTGCATAAATGTTTCAATGAAATCGTGAAAAATAGAATTCATGGCCCTTTGGTAAATAGCTCCAGCATTTTTCAAACCAAAGGGCATTACTACCCATTCATATGTTCCTATTGCTCCTGGACAACGAAACGCTGTTTTTGGAACGTCTTCTTCAGCAATGAAAATCTGGTTATAACCAGAATAGCCATCAAGCATACTTAAATACTCATGGCCTGCTGCAGAATCTACTAGCATTTCTGCTACTGGCATAGGGTATTCATCCTTAGGGGTGGCTGAGTTCAGATCTCTAAAATCAATACACACCCTTAATGTACCATTTTTCTTGATCACAGGAACAATATTAGCAATCCATTCGACATACCTTGTTGTACGGATGAATTTGCATTTTAGAAGTCTTTCGACTTCTTCTTTGATTTTCGACAGAATCTCAGGTGCAAAACGTCTGGGGGTCTGCTTTATTGGCTTCTTCCCTTCCAGTATTGGCAACTTCAATTCCACCAAACTCCTGTCTAAACCAGGCATTTCGTCATAATCCCAGGCGAAGCAGTCTTTAAACTCATTCAGCAGTTGGATTATTTCGACTCTGAGTTGAGGATTCAACTTGGCACTGATGTAAGTGGGCCTTTTCTCTGCCCCCAATCCCAGATTAATCTCCTCTAAAGGATCCTGTGCCACCATTTTCATATTGGTGGAGGTTGGATCCTTTTCGAATCCCAAAGGTTCGTCATCATAAATGGCATCAAGTCTTTGGTTCTGCCATTCACCATTTGAGTCTTCTTCAGAACTCTGATTTGCATGTTGCTCCTCAATGTTTTCTTGAGGATGTTTTTCTTTGACAACTTGAGTGCTGGCTTCGACAGCCATGTTTCTAACTTCAGCCTCAAGGGCCGTTTTGAGTTGTTTTTCGGCTATATAAGCCGAAATCCTTTCCATGGCTGTTGCTTCAGTCATCTTCACTGAATTCACTCCCCCATCCAGTTCGGTTGACATGGGTAGTTCCCCAGGTGTAATTTGTCTCCCCAATTATTTCTTTATCCCACTGGAAACCATGCGTAGGATGGAGGTACATGGAACAGTAAGCATTGTCGGAAGCTGTTAGGTCGAAAGCAGCAGGGTTGCATGGTGCTATATGGGCTAGGTTTTTGTCGAAGTTACGACTAGTAACATTGTTCACATCAGCTGTGAAGTAACTCTGATCTGCTTCAATGTTTTCGACAATTCCATCTGGCCTCCAGATTGCTATCCTTTGATGCATGGAGGATGGCACAGCCCCAATCCCATGGATCCATTCCCTTCCCAACAACAAGTTGTAATTTGCCTTTGATGCTATCACCACAAACATGGTAGGCCTGGTGATGGATCCTACAGTCAAGTTCAGTTGTATTACCCCCAATGTTGTCCCTACTTTACCTTCATAGTTGGACAACACCATATTGTGAGGCTTAGTGTCGGAGTCATCTTTTCCGATCTTCTTTATCATATAATGAGGGATTAAATTCACAGCTGCTCCACCATCTATCAGAATTTTGTTGACACCCACATTTTCCACCTTTCCTTTTATGAAGAGAGGCTTTAAGTGAGCCTTCATTGCATCATCTGGCTTTTCGAAGAAAGCATTTTGCTCTTCGACACAGCCATTATTCATTATGTAGTAGCACACAGGTTTCAAGCCTATGCTGTCATCTATCATGTCATCCTCCTCATCTTCGACTTCCAATATCCTGTCGTAATCTCTGGGCAGCACAGAAACCACATTGCAGGTTACGTCGAAAGAGGCATTTGACTCTGAACTAAATTCATCTGTGACTTCTTCGTCCACTGGCATTCTGTTGTTTGTTTTCTGCACTTCTGTGGTGTCACTAGATCCATTCTTCTCAGGGGTTTCTTTTCCTGCCAGAGGTATCCCCTTGTTTGTGATCTGCACACATTTGCTTGATTCAGCTTCCTTCTGCCCAACCCTTTTGTGTTCTACAGTTTCCTTTTCAATTTTCTTCTGCCTTTGGAATCTTCTCCATTGGGATCTGGACATAGGATTCTTCCCTTTGTAGTTTTCAGAGACGTATTTCGGCTTTGCCTCCTTTTTGACTTCCATTGAGGGACCCCTGTTTACTTCAAACCTCTTCCATCTCTTCTGACCTTGGGCATCCCTTATAGGCTGAACCCATTTGTCATCATTTGGCCTGTTGGATGGTTTGTAAGTGTTGAAACGTCTTTCTCCCACCCCTTGACTGTGATGCTTCCCTCTTCTTGGGTCGAATCTTTCATTTCTGGTTGGTGGGACTGTTCCCCAATTTCTCTTTCTCTGGGTCTTTTCTGCTGCTTCTAAGTCATCAGCTGCTTTCTTGTCGAACACAGCACTACATCTTGGGCAAAGCATGACTTCTGCATTTTTCCTTTGACACCTCTGGATGAATTCGACAAGACTCTCGTTCTCTTCTGGGTAAACCAACTTCTGATGCTTTTCTTGATGTTTCTTTCCCTTGTTGGTGTCTGGTCCTCCCTTTTGAGTGATTTCCACCATATGAATCCCAGCACTCTGTTCAGTTGTAATTTTTAATTTGTTCATTTTTTCGACTAGCATGATTTCCTCTGGGATACTCTCCTTTGACTGGTTCACAATGCCTTTTGGGTGTAAACCCTTATAGATGTATTTGCAGCAGTGTGCAACACTTTCGACAGGATGTTCTTCAGTTCTGGTGATACCAATGTTTACTGGTTCGACAGTGGGGAAATTGTCACCAATCCCTGCTGTGTTGCTCTCCTCTTGATCAAGGCCCTCAGTGGCCTCTTTTTGGACAATGAGGGTTTTGTTACCCTCCTCTTCGTCATCCTTTTTGAAGGAATCTCCCCACCCTGTGGGTTTGATTTTGTTGATATCTACTTTGGAGCTTGGTGGTGCTGAATATTTTACCATGAAGTCGAACTTCCCATTCGACTCTCCTAAAGTATCCCAGATCACCCCCTGCTCAGCATCTCTTTCGTAGTTTTTCTTGTCGAAGCTTCTTCCCACTTTGACTGTATTTCTTTCGTCGAAACCTTCAGTAGTTTCGCTAGCATTCTCACTGTCGAAGTCTTCAGAAGCTTTGACTTCTTTCTCTTCAGCCTGGTCAGCAAGATTATCACCTTCTTCCACCACATTTACATGGGTGTCGAAACCTTCGGCAGCTTCTATCATGGTGAAGTTGGTGTCGAAGCTTTCAGTAACTTCCACCATTTCAAAATCTTCTTCAGCCATGATCTCCATTTCGACCACATTTACCATTTCTGGTTCAGCATAATTGGCCTCTACCACCTGCATAGGATTGGAGTCAATCCTCATCTGCTGCTTGGCTTTGTCTCCAAACTTCAGCCTTCCATTTTGGATTGCATTTTGGACAAGATCCCTGAAAAGGTAACATTGAGAAGTTTTATGACCCAAGAAATTATGGTATTTACAAAAACCTCTCTTTTTCTGTTGGTCTACAGGAGGCTCCTTAGTGCCTGCTGGTTTTATTAACTGACCATCTTTGACTAATAAATCAAATATTTCATCACACTTAGTGATGTCGAATGTATAGGTTCTTTTAGGGAACCTGTCATTCTTTTCCACTTCGACTGGATTTTTTCCATTCGACGGGGCTAAAACTTTACAAGAATATGGAGGGCCTTGTTTTAATTCTGCAAGATCAATTTCTTGCTGGTCGAAAATGACTGGTTCGTTTTCGTCATAATCATCTTCTTGAATTACTCCTACGTAGGCCACCCTTTCTTTTTTGTTTTTATTTGATCTAAATTTTTCATTTTTTAGTCTTTCTATTTGCCTCACTCTGTCTGCCAGTTGTGCCATGTCTCTCAAATACTGGGTATCCAGTTTTTTCCTTATGGAATAATCTAGACCCCCTGCAGCCATTTCGACTAGTTCTTGTTCCGGCACTTGCGTAAAGCATCTGGCTTTTAATAATCTAAACCTATTCAAATAGTCATCTATAGGTTCAGAAAATTTTCTTTTGACACTTGCCAACTCTTTCAAACTTATCTTGGTTTGTCCCATATAAAATTGTTCATGGAACAATCTCTCTAATTGGGTCCAAGTAAAAATTGAAGTTGGAGGAAGTGATGTAAACCAAGTGAAAGCATTTTTCGTCAAAGAACTTGGGAAGTACTTCATTCTTAAGTTCTCATTATTAGCAATCTCTCCTGCCTCTATCAAATAACGCGCCACATGTTCTATGGTGGATTCACTAGTATCCCCTGAGAATTTTGTGAATTTGGGGACTTTCCACCTTGGTGGTAACTCTTGTTGTAAGACGAATTCAGACAAAGGGGAAGTATAACTAGGCCTTTGTAATCCTACGTTTACTCCATTTTGTGCCATTATTCTCTCAACCATGGTGGCAATATTGTTTTCGACAGGCATGTTATTGTAACGCATTCTCTGCTGTAACACTTCGTCAGCATTTTGATTTCTCTGGACTATTATCCTTCTTGGTTCCTGTCGAATAGGCTCTTCTACATTAGGCTGTTCGACTATCACCTCTTGCCCCCTGGGATTTTCATGAGGATTTCCTAAGGGCCTTTGGTTTATAGTAAGTTCTTCTTCGACAGCCCTATTGGCAGGGTTTTGATTCAATTGCATCCTTTGCTGTGCTTGCGGGACTCCAAAAAAGTCAGCAATGCGTGCCATCTGTTCTGCCAATATTTGGTTTGTTTGGGTAGTGTTCTGTATTAAGGGGTTGAACACTTCTCCCATTTGGTGTGTCAAAGCCTGCACCATATCATGATTGCTTTCATCCATCTGTTGACGAATTACTTGCGCAGAATGATTTGTCATAGCGGGCATATGGAAACCTGGTGGAACTTGGTTTATTCTATTTCCATTTCCACCATATCCTGATCCCTGCAATGGTGATGACACTTGAACCATAACATCAGAGAATAATGGTGACGGATTATGTAGGCTTGCCATCATTGAAGTTGGCATTCCATATGGTTGTTCTCTCCCAGTAAAAGGTTGAGAATAATTCAGATATGGCCTGAATGTATTTCCTCCAGGGGGAGGGGTTCCCAAGGGTCTGGCGTGTCCCATGGTGGAAGAACTAGGCGCATTCTGGGATCCTGAACCTGTTGGTATGGGATCCCCCAAAGGAGGCCTAATCTGTTCTAAAACAGGGCCAGACGCTGGTATTGTTCCTGACGAAGGGATAGGGTTGGAAACTGATATTGTTTCGTCAGGATTATTTGAAGTATTTGGCAAGTTAGCCATATTTCTTCTTCTTGTTCTCTTTGGTCTCTCTACGTCGGTTACGGCTAGTTTACCGCTTCTAAGAATCATACAACGTAGCAAGGAACAATTTATCTAAGAAGTTTTCTATTAGATTTTATCGAATGCACTAGTCCCACTGGGCGTGCCAATTTGTTCGCAGTGGTTTCTGGCGAACAACCTCTGGTTAACCAATTCCTTCAGAAAACTGGGTTACGTGCAGGACCAACCAAACAAGTCCTGGGATACATGTGCATTGTTTCTGTCGAAATCCTCTTAGAATTGGTGATTGATTTATGGTTTGTTTTGTCAGATAATGCCAAAGTGTTAAGAACTTTGATTTTAAAGTAAAGTAAATTTTAAGTTAAAAATGAAGTAAAGTTAAAAGTTTTGAACAAGAAAAAGAATGAATGTCGAAGGCTAAATTTGCAGAAAAGTAAATAAAGTTTAAAAATGACATAAACTTGAAGAATGAACAAGTAATTTAAATAACTTTGAAATATAAATGGTGTTCAAACGTACATGGTTCCAAATATCAAACTCATTTTCTCTCACACTGGGTACTTAGAGTATTTACAGGAATTTTGTATCAGTTTTCACACACACATTCTAACCACAAACTATCCTATTTATACATAAACAAAATAACTGCTTAGAACGGAAAAACTATAACTAAACGACAAGTGTCAGCCTGCATGTAAATTTCTTCTCTGAAACCTCCATGTGTCCAACTGCCAAAGGTTACAACTATTTGAATTTGAATTTCCTTCTTTGGTGACGAAACCTTGTGCCCCTTCAA
Organism: Lathyrus aphaca; assembly: GCA_963966055.1. Taxonomy (NCBI): domain Eukaryota; kingdom Viridiplantae; phylum Streptophyta; class Magnoliopsida; order Fabales; family Fabaceae; genus Lathyrus; species Lathyrus aphaca. The sequence continues at coordinate 13,086,359 of OZ014525.1, forward strand.
TCTGTCGAAGCCCTTTTTAAAGAAGAACAAAATTCTTCAACACTTGCCAAATATTCTTGTCAGATGTCCTCTTCTGTCGAAATCATTGAAAAGATTATCTTCTGTCGAACCGTCGAAAGAGAACTTTCTTCTACCAAATACTTAGTCACAAATACCTTCCCAACTTTATTCTGCCAGAACAACATTTATCTCTCTGTCGAAGTAATGGATTTTAAAACTTGTCAGCAGTTCCTTGAACCTCTTTCCTTCATCATTATTCGACAAAAACAACCTCACACTTTTAAATTTCACCTTGTCGAAATTGTAGGTTTACAAATATCTTTTTTTATATATTTTATTTTTATGTTGTGAATCTTCATTAATATTTTTTTTTATAAATTTAAAAAATTGATTTAGTCAATAATTTGAGTAAGATCCGCCACTGATTAGGCCTATCACACAATTGTTGTAAAATATGATCAGTGACCCCTCTAGTCCTTATTGAAAAGAGAAGATTAAAATGATACAATTTATTAAGTAACTTAAACATTTAAAATATAGAAAATAAATTTTTTTATGACTGTTTCAGCATTTTTCTAATATATGGGGTGCCGTTAGTTTCAACATATAATATAAAAGTGGTTATAGATTTCGCTGGTCCCTTGGCTAGTCTTCCTAAAAGTCTAAACCTATTAGACAAGATTGTGTCAAAAAGAAAATATGGCCACATAATTCAATTCAAACATTGGAAATTTGACTTGAATTTCATTTTCATTTTCACCATACCAAACTCAACCTCTGTGGCATGAAAATCCAAAACCTACTCCCTTTCGCGCAAACACGCGGCTTCAATAATATATTAAGCATGCAATACTTCTTCTTTTTTTATTTAGTATTATTATTATTTAAAAGAACAGGCATGTCATGCCTCAAATTCGACACCACGATTCTTGATTTATTATTATTATTATTATTATTATTATTATTATTATTATTATTATTATTAAATCCTCATCAAATGATTGATGAAGTACAAGCAACTTGTAGTTGGCTTGTTGGATTGGTTATTTAGATGCTTCAATATTTGCCTATAATTGAAGGTCTACAATCTTCAACTTGAGCAAAAGAATATGGAATGACCGAAGAAACAATAATTTTTTTAAAGGGTGGGTGAAGTAGTTCAGTTAACATTTGTTTATTTGGTGGGGTAAATTATTGGTTGAGGGTTCGATCCTTGACATGTTGATGGTTTATAAATCAACAACTTTTAAAAAGAAAAAAAAAGATTTTTTTTGTGAAGAAATTTGTTAACTGATCCTTGGATTTTATTGGTAAGAACTTCATAACTAATGTTGTTTGTTTTTCTTTTAACAATGTGAAAATCTATTTTAAAATATTTAGTTCTTTCATGGAAGATCGGATTAGCTACAACGTGCGGAAAACACTTTGATTGTCACAATAAATAATAGGTGTCTTGATGCACTTGACTTTGAAGATCTTTCATGAAATAAAATAGTCATTGCAACTCAAATGTTGCAGTTGCAAATGCACAATATTCCGCTTCTAATGAAGATCTTGAAACTACCAATTATTTATTTATTCTTCATGATATCAATGACTTGTAAAAAAAAACATTTCCTAAAATGGACCTTTGTGTGTCAAGGCACCCTGCCCAACCTGCATCACAATTTTCATTAAGCTAGATTGTTGAGTCTCTAAAAATCATTATGTCTTGACCTGCGCATTATTTTAGGTACTAAAGGATTCTGCAAGCTGCATTGAAATGAATCATGGTAAGAGTATATAAGAAATGACTTAATTGTTTGGTACAAAAGGTTATGTCAAGTTGTTTATTAGAAAATTTGATAAACAACCGCTAGTCTCTTATTGAAGATTACTTACAGGATCGACCAAAAAAATCCTAGGAAAGAGTGCTAAAAGTTTTTGTTTTAGTTTTGTGTAGAAATATGAAGAATTTCAACTTGATCGAAATCGTTGAAAGAAAGTAATGTGAGAGGTGATTTCGACGATGTTAAAGGGGTAAAAATTGGTAAAGCAATTGTAAAGTGACAATGAAATTAAAAGGGGAATGGAAGAAAATTGGCAAAGAAAGTATAATAAAATAAAAAGCTTTGCATTGAAATAGAAATAGTGTTTCAAGATTCATATATTTTCTCAATAACACTTATTTCTCTCTACGTTGGATACTTTGAGTCTTTTTGAGTTTTATAGTGAAATCAAATGTACACCCCTAATCCTAACATTATAACTCCTATTTATACAAGTGTAAAATAACAGTTTCATAACGTTCACCTCCTCAACATTTGCCACATATATTTGTGTATGTGTTTTCGCTTTTGAATGCCTTCCATGTATTCCAGAGGATAAAACTGAGAATTAGTTATTTTGTTTTCAACAATAAGCTTCTTCACGCCCAAATAACTACTAATAGGCGCATCATGCTGACGTCGAAAAGATGAGTAACCATGTTGTCAAAATGTTTAGATGAAACACTTCTTTTTTCTGAAAAATACTAAGTACCAACTTATTATATCTCATCTTGAGACTGAGACTTCTGCAACATACATGTCGACAAACATCCATTTAAACTCTCAACTTTTCAAGTCCCCTTATTATGCTGATAATTTTTGCCCTTGTAAAAAAAATCTCGGCTAACAATTTTCCCCATAAAAGTCCTATTTTGATGAAAGGGAGATATGGGCGTTTTTGTCTTTCTCAAAAAACTATTTCAGTCAGTGGATTGACGTCATGGACATCATGACTTTTCCATCAACTGTCACCTCAAAAACGTGTGATTTCTCATTAACCCATAACTCCTCATTATGGTTCCAACTTAAGGTGGCGTGGCTAGATTCATAAAATCGTTTCAATTTCACCTCTAAAAGGATAGCACGTGTCAATAAAGTTTGTGTTATTTGCCAAGCAAAAACTGAAGAGTTTTTTCAATATAAATATCTCTTCTTCTCTTTTCCGTTCATTGTTACCTGAAACTTCATCTTCAGAAATTCTTTTACTTCAAACAGTCAACTCAATGTCCAGCCCAATGGCTTCCAAATCAAATAACACTATAAAGAAACCAATGAATCTCTTATTTTAACTAACATGCTCCAATATGCCACTTATGTTTGGAACCAAGAGTGCGTACCAGAACCACCAAATTATAAAGAAAAACTCTGAATCTACATATCCTAGGTACTTATTCCTTACTCCATTTATGGAAAAACCCATGCACATATGGGTCTAATTCATGATCCCTATGTAGATCTTACTAAGCTTAGGCATTTTTCCCTTCTTACCATAGGGATAAACCCATAGTCAGTATTGAAGAACCCATAAATCTAGAGTACATGACTGTTACTCTGCATGTTTTTCGCCGAGCCCTTCCTACAAAAAATAATGATGATTACATCTTTATGCTGAACAAAATTAAGGAGAAAATGAGTGAAACCTATTAGGCTAGAGGTATCTTCCTACCTAATTCATTTTTCGCATCTTTATACTTCTAGGAAATCACAACTAATACCTTTCATCTACCTTGTAGAATGGTAACACCCATACTCTTCGACTTAGCGATCATCACCAGCCATCACCTAAATGCTTAAAATTTTGACCCTAACGAGAGTGATGAGGAAACAATCAATTTCAACACAAACTGTTCCAGCATTGGAAAATATATCGAAGACTATCATGTCACTAATATTGTTGAAGTTTCTGACAAATAACACATTAGCTTCCTTGCTTTGTAGTTGTTGAGATGTATTTTTTTGCTGCAAATCCTTGAAGGTAACAAAAAGATACTTGACCCTGGCCAACCAACTTCACGAAGGTCGTGATATTTTCCTTAGCCAATTAATTTTAGATTCCCTTTATGAATCCTTGAGGTTAGCAACTGATTTCCTAAAAAAACTCAAACACAATGACAAGTCACTATTATCGAGACCATATCGGTTGCTTCAACTTTGGCTGAACACCATGTTTGAAATTTCTTTGGATGTTGACAAACTCAATGATGCTAATGACATCATTAAAAATAGGTGTGTTGTAGGTGCTTGACTTGCCCAAATGACTCCAACTGACAAAAACATATCAAATAGAAAAGCCTTATCGGCCTATTTCCCGATGTTTGTTAAACGCTATCACTTCAACCCTACGATGGATTTTTTTGTCAAAAGAACTCATGGACTTGAGTGTTCACTAGGAAGTTTCCTACTACTGGCGAACCTGAGGCTGAATAGAAGAAGATATGGGAAGTCTTCCTCACTCTGAGGCTTCTTTCGACCAAACTAGGGACCTCCAAAGAAAACGTGAAATCATTATATATTTAACTCAAGTTTAAGTATATAATTTTAAGTTGATTTTTTTGGAATTAGTTAAATTGTTGTAAACACCCCAAATTTGCCCTCACCCATTCACACCATGGCTTGTGATCATTTCATATGCATAAGCTCAATCATAGCATCTCATACCGCATTTTTGATTCATTGCATTGGTTCAAAGTCATCTGCATCTAGGGTTTGTGATCCGAGCAATCCAAAAGCTTCAAGAGCCACTCCAAAGGTCAACAATGTTCAAGCATCATATTGTATGCCCTCAAAGTCAAAAATGCCAAAGAATCACAAGAACCGAAAATGGCATGGAAACGGAGCCAGGTTATGAGGTTCGCGCATATTAAGTTTCAAGAAGAAATTCCATGGGGAGGGTATCTAATCAAGGGATGACTTCTGGAACATGTCAGTACAGAACCAGGATATCTGAGGCTCCCGATGACCCGACCAAAGGGTGTTCTTCGTCATTTTTGATTGCGTATGATCTTTATTTGGTCATAGAGGATGCCAGAAGTTCATAAGATTGAAGAATTTCGAGCCACTTTGCAAAATTGTCTTGAATTGGAGAACCTGCAAATTCTCATGGCAAGCTTTTGTGTGACTCCAGTGCGACTTCCAATCATCACGCAAGCATGAATCAGGGCCTTAAATTCTGAATGCACCAAAGAATCTCCAGATTTCACGACTTATGCCTCAAGGTATCACAAAAGGGGGGAGACTTGTACCAATTTGCGAAGGCCCATGTGACTATGCCTCCACTTGTTGTAATTCCCAAGATCTGATCCATGGGCTTGTGCCACACCAGTTATCCTTACCCATCAAAGACTTTACAAATACGTTTCCTGCAAATCATTTCGATCAACTGGGGTCTCATTGATGATTAAGCGTCACTAAAATTTCAAAGTTGGTTTTAAGATATTTCGAATTTATTTTCAATAAATTGATGAGTTATGGGTTAAACTTATTGCATTTTTGTAAAGAAAAATGATAAGTGTGACTTCTTTGATTCATTGGTTTCAAAAAGGAAAAAGAGAAAAGAAGATTCATGGTATCATGAGGGACTTGGATTCAAAAGGCGGTGCACAGAAATTCTTCATTTAAATTGTGATTCTTAAAGTCAAGGATTGTCATAAGAAGTCATTTTAAGGATTAATTGAGTGCTGATTTATGAATGGGATGGTGGTGTTGAGAGATCATCATTTAGTATTACAACAAGTTATTCAAAGGGTTATCATTTTACAACTCGAACATGTGGTTTAAATACCATTTAAGAGTAATTCAAGTATTGTTCTTACAAGACAAGGCCCGGCTTGCATTCCAAAAGCCCATTTACAAAATTCGATCAATAGTTCATTCACAAGAATAGCCCACCATATTACACAAATAAGGATTGCAAAATGATGATTGTAAGATGATGATTGGTACAAATGTTCTCAAGATAATTAAATCATGTTTCCGGAATAAGGGAGCAGACTTTATCAAAAAAATATGACTTATTCATAAGATTACAAAAAAGAAGGGTTTGTTTTGGAATGTGATTCATCATTAAAAAAAACCCACAAGATGCTATTCCTATGAGCTCCCAGATACCAATTCCTAGTGTGCATAACGAACTCGGTACTGATTCTATGAATTTGCATCTTAAAGTCAGCCAAGACACAAGTTATACAGTTGGCAGTAAAGGGTCTAGCATGCGTCAGCCTCATCAGGTATTTGGAGATACTATTCAGAATAACTGGGCTCCTACTCCTGCAGAGCAAGTTAATGAAAATCATTAAAAGGAATTCCAAATCCAATCCTATGAAGAAGCAATCAAGAAAATGAATCACATATTTGCTGAGTCAGAGAAAACTCAATTGCTGGATAGTTCCCCAGTGGACAGACCTGCAAATAAATGAATAAATCTGGTGAACCATTTTCTCTTAGTGCTGCGGCCAAGGATATTGAGATGCCCTTACCATCTTTAGCTCACTCTCCATTGCAGAATATGGAATCAGACCGTGCAAGGCTTCCTGCGCCGGTTATGAAATCTAATGTATAGCATGAGTTTTAAGGTACGAGGAAGATCAATTGACACATTCTCAAGCGGTCCCGCCCCACGGCAACGCGCCTGAGAGTTGAGAAGGAATAAGTTTGTATGGTGAATATTAATCCTGCAAAAGCTAGCAACATGTCAGCTGACTTAGATGAATCAGAGGAAACTAATGGGAAAGTGGACCATGAAGATGTAAATATGACTTCTAATGTATGTATGAAGGGAGAGTTGCAGTTACAAAATTGGCATCAAAGGAAATGAGTTGGAGGGTTTACCATGTCTTGTTGATGGAGATGAAGCTGATATAGATGTTGTAGTTCGATTGAAAGACGACGTCCGTGATACAAGCACTTTGGTGAAAACTTCACTACCATCTGTGGAAGTCTTTTGTTCAAGATTGGCGTTTGATGCTGGAAATAAGCCCCAATCACGCCTTGGAAAACCTCCATTCTCAGGATCATCAGGGAGTCCTCTTCCAAATGCAAATCTTGGCTACCGGTTTCGTAATCTTGGTAATTCATTGAATCATGAGGCTGCTAGAGTCCTTCAAGGCTGCAGTTTGCAAGTGTATTAGGAGAAGGAATTGAATATGGATAAGAGCTGCAAACCCCGTCGAATATCCTCGCCAACCTATCATGAGTATTCACCAACAAACATGTTCAGGACTTAAGCAGACAAGCTGTGAAAAAACAATATTGTGCAGCGGTAAAAATAGGGAAGTTACTTAGCAACGTGAGTTCACAACAGCTTCAGTTTGATAAGTGCCGCATCATCACACCGCATACAGGCCCGGGCCAGCTCCATCATGTGCACATCACAAATGTCCTGCAATACAATACAGCATTTGGTTCAATAGAAAACTGAATATGTTAATCAAACATATACAAAAAAAAAGAGAAAAGCGCAACGTCCCATGGTTACTGATGGTCTCCGAGAAGCCTCATAAGGTTTCAGACGACTGCTGATGTTTGAAAAAAAGAGTCATAGCCCGATTACGCGCAACATGGAATCAGATGATGGCAGTGTCACTGGTTCTGAGGTAGATGAGATTGGAACTAACAGTTCCTCTAATGAAGTTAACACTTTCAGGAATTTGATCTCTCAAGATGTAACTCCCACTGCCAGGTTCCCTCCTTGGCCTATTCACTCTCCACCGGTTGCTGTACCAGTCTATCATCCATATCCAGTACAGGGAATACCCTACCATCAAACATATCATGGAGACAGTCCATATATGCAGCAAATTATTCGCCTATGGAGGACCCTAGACTAGCCGTTGCTCAATGGAAGGCATTCCATGGATAGTAGACACGGCAATACCAAATCAAAAGGATGTGCCGTAGAAGCTTCAAAATCCAGGTTACAGGATGAAGTGGAAGTGGGAAGGATTGGTTCACAAAGCAATTTTAGAGCTATGGAGACCTGACCCCAGTGAACTAACCCTTTTGCTTACCAAAGGAGCTTGAAGAGTTTAGGACTATTGCTTTGGCTAGCACCAGTGCCGTTTTATATTGCGAAGAGTCAAATATGCTTCGGGTCATCTTGATAATAGGTGGGTGTTGTTACAGCAACCAGAGGGGATTATCCATTTAATCATCACAAATTGACTGATTCAGATTTATGAAGCATCTGCTGCTCAGGATAGGAAGAGTTGGCAGCCATGGTTCTCTAGGTTGGCCCTGCAAAATTCGAAAATTGCCACATGGTTAGCAGTAAAAATGAGTTTACGGCAGTAAAAAAGAGGAATTAATCCAATCCAAGGCCAACTATCTCAGTTCATTTTCAAAATCAAGAGGCATAAACAGACAAAAAGCAAGAGCAGGTGTGTCAGCAGGATTGCAGGGAAAAATTTCACAAAGTAGGAAAAACAATTTTCTGTTACGAAAAAGAAGGAAAGGACATAGCCAGTTTGAATTTGTTTCAGTTTAAATCAAAATCCTTGAAAATCCTAATTCTCAATATAAAAGGCCAGAGATGAATTCGTGAAAGGGATATACACAACACACAGCCGCAACAAAAGACCCAGGTGCAATTTTCGCAGAAAACCCTAGAACCCTAATCACAATACGAACCCTAGATTACAGAAAAGTTAACAAAGAAGGAAGATTTTTTTTCAAGGAACGGGAGGAGCGTATACCTCTTGACGTAGCCTTCGTGACATCCAATTGCGGTATAATCTCTTGACTCCATCTTTGTTGCATTTTTTTTGTTCGCTCTGCTTGTGTGTTGTAATTGAGTGAGCGTTTCGAATCCAAGGGGTATTAGGGTTTACGATTTGGGGGAAAGGTTATAAAACGTTTATTGTTGGGTTCGGTTAGGTTTTGATGTAGGTTCGGGTTATTCGTTTGCCATGTACGTGAAGGTTTCAAAACCTTCGACAGTGAGGGAGAGCAGAGATTGAGAGGTGAGGGCGGTTCGAAAAGGTCCATGAATGGCCGGTTCACTGAGTTGTTTCCGTTTCTTCTCTTTTCGCTTTTCTGTTGCTGAATGAAGAATGAACAAAGGGGTGGGGGTTGCGTCCCAAACCCTAATTTTCTCCCCTCTTTCTTATCGTAACCGGGTCGGGTCTGGGTCGTTTTGACCCAACCGGCGTCAACCAGCGCCCAGCCCCCTGTTGGGCCTTCTGGGTTGGGTCCTTACCAACCTTTGTGTTTTTTTTCTATTTTATCAAATCATTCATAGTTAGTTTTTTTTTTAGGGAAAAATACTTCAATTTATTTAGCTTTTTTTGGTCATTTGATATTTCTATTTTCTTTCAACAAAAATAATAATATAAAAATATCCATAGTTAATTAATTTTGTTTTAATAGTTTTGTTAGTTAAATTAGGGTAATAGTTATAAAAAAATAATAAAAAAAATAAAAATAAAAAAGTATAAGTGTCATGTTTTAGGTAGTCATAAGGTGAAATTGTTCTAGCTAATTTGTTAATTTTTCATTTAATTAATCTAGTTGGTTGTCTTTTGCTTATTTTCACTTGCACAATAATTCATGTCATCTTGTAACTCTCCTTGTATCATGAACATGTTTCTATTTTCGGTTTGCATCTTAATATCAACTTCACTTTCACTTTATTTCTTTCTTTCGTGCTAACTTTTCAGGTGGTAAGTACTCCGAGAAGTGAATTTTCCTTCACTTCTCGCATTTCCTTTTCATCTCCTTTGTACATTATTGTTACATCTTTTTGTATGGATATTGGAGTGAGCTTGCTCCTCCCTGTTTATTATACCTTCTTTCTTCAAGCAACTTGACTTCTTGAGTGAAGCAAGTTGTCTTGCTTCCCTTCGCTTCTTGATCCTTTCATCTGCTTCTTGGTGGTTCTCTTTGAAGTTATCTCTTGAAAACCTCACAAACCCTAGGAACAACCAAGCATGACAATGATTAGGGTTTTGATTAGTCTCCCCACTTAGTTTTACCTTTGTGTCTCTTTGAGTCTTCTCTTCTCATCTCCTAATCAGGGATTAAACCCTAAAGGCTTTAAGGCTTTGTGATTAAGCTTATGCCTGCATCCTTCTATTAGGATGGAGTGTATAACTTTAATCCTAAGTGTTAAACCCCTGATGTGTTTAAATCCTTTAATCAATCCATTTAATAATCACTAAGACATCAAGCTTGTAACTTGGGCCTTGCATTAGGGTTCTAATTCTTCCTTAATTGGTTAAGAAGGACTAACCCTAGTGTTAATGGACAAGTCCCCCTCAAGTTGTCTTACAAACCCTAAAACTCACTTCATCATCATATCATTAAATAAAATCCACTTAATCAAAGACATGTTTTGTCATGAGTTTAATCCCTAATCATGGATTAAGTTGAGGAGCTTTCCTCAGCTTAAACATTCTCATCTATTATCCTTCTATTAGGATGGTGTAATGAGTCTGTTTAATCCCTGATTATGGCTTAATCTCATTACTCAACACTAAACAAAACCCAAAAGCATCTAATTAATCACAAGTAGGTTAATGATCTTAATCCTACATCAAAGGTGTTTAAGTGTGAGAAGTTGACCTCACACTTAAGGTATTCTCATTACCCCTAATCAGAGGGAAGATGTGATGAGTTTACTAACCCATTGGCTTAGGCTTAAGCTCATTAACTTATGACAAACTTTCAAAAGCAATAAAAGACTGAAAACACAAAAACAAACAATAATCGTCTCCTTCGGGTTTCTTTTCTCATCTCATTCACTCATAAACGAGAACTTGCTTCTTCTGTCTAATGCAAGACAGTTTGCACCTGAGCCAGACAGGTCATACACTTGAGCATAGACAAGCAAGCAGTTCACAAGTCAATTCATCTTTCAGTCTCTTTGGGTCGAACTACGGTGTTCTGACTTCCTCATTGCACGAGAGGATACGTAGGCACAACTTAACAGTTATCGAACAAAAGTCTCTGTATATTCCCCCTCTTTCTAGCCTTATTTTCTTAGCCTCATTATCATGAGTATTTCATTCTTGTTCCTACACTGACACTGTACATATCACACTTCACTTCTCTTGCACTGACACCTGTACATCTTTTTCCAGCTCTTTATACACAGATTGCACTGACACTACCCCTTTAAAACACAAATCTTTTAAGCGTGGATCCCGTCGAGTACGGCGGACAATCTGGGTGCTAATACCTTCCCAGGTTGTAACCAACCCCCTTTCTCAGTCTCTCTGGTTCGCAACCGCCTTATCCATCTTTTTCTAGGTCTATGCAGCATTGCCTTTCCTCAGGGATAAAAATGCCTAGCTGGCGACTTTATTCATCTCCAGTGAATTCACGGCTGTGTGTTCTCACTGTTCCTTTCGCCGACCATTCGCGTTTGTACCCTATTTGACCCGACTTCATTTAGTGGGAGCGATAACTTGGCGACTCTGCTGGGGACCCTTATACTGTAACCAGGGCTTCTGGTTCTTTTTGTGGGTTCCTCCTAGCGCTTGTGTGATTTGTGTTTACTGGGGTGTTATGTGTTACCTGTGCTTGTATGTTTTGTTTTATTTACTGCTTTATGTACAGTTGTTTATTTGCTTTATTTATAGCTTTATTTATATCATACTGTCATGCTGTCTGGCTAGATCTGGTTTTGCTTTGGTGGGTGGGGTTCTATTGAGAGTTAAGGTCCTATACCTGGGACCTGAGTGACACCTAGGCTAGAGTGGTTCATATTCTTTCCCATTCCATCTCGGTCTGGTGCGGGAATATGAAACACGGTTCAGATATGGGTTTCTTCTTGAGAACTCTGTGTTGCAGATTTCCTGCAGTACTAGGGCTATCTGGGAAGCCTGCTAAGTCTGAATGACCTTTAGTATTGACCTCCAGAAACTGAGGTGAATTAGAGGAGGATCTTTTATGGTTATTGTAAACACTGTACCTCCGGGTTAGAAGTGTTTACACTTCTCATAACTGATCCGAATCTGAGGATCCTTGTTTTAGAACACCACCTGTGAGGGGGTTGGGCTGTTTACAGGTTTGCAGGTACCCTTGACCTCAGCATACCCTGTTACTTTGTTTGAATAAGAGTACCCCATTTTGGAACAGTTCTTGTGATTCTAAAACCCTGGACATGTGACTCTTTATTTGAGTCCCCCACCTTGGTTACTGGACTTATAGACCTCCACCTGGATTTCTTGAACATACTTGGACTTATATCAGATCACTTGATCAGATCCAGCTCAGTCACAAACCCTTGCATATCATTTGCATACATCATCATTGCATCATTTTAACATGTGTTTATTTGTTTTTCAGGGTATCCATCCTATCATTTTGGCTTGGTTTTGACCCCATCATCAGCTTAGACCTGTCTTCATCAACACTTGCTTCAGCTATCAGCCACCTGCTTCAGTCACTTGCATCCTCAGTCTCAGCCTATCAGTGGCCCATCTTCAGTATTGTCCTCAGTCCTCATCATCAACACCTATTCTTCATCAACATGGCACCTAAGAAAAGTAACATCTCCTATCACTTATTTGAGCCTGAGCTAGCTAGCATCAGGAGGATTCAGACCCTGATTACTCCAGACCACATACCACTTTTCAGAGAACATTATGGAGGAATCCTTGATGTGGTTATGGATTTGGACCCTTCACAAAGGAGCTTGATACATACTTGCCTGCAGTTCTATGATCCCCCTCTGAGGTGCTTCACATTTCAGACTTTTCAGTTGGGACCCTTGTTGGAGGAATATTCATCATTGGTTGGTGTACCCATCAGGGGTGGAATCCCCTTCAACCCCGAGATGGCTTTCCCAAGTAATGAGGAGATAGCAAGAGCATTACATCTGGAACCAGTCCTGATTGGGCAGAATTTGACATCTAAAGCTGGAATCTCCGGTTTTCATCTGGATTTCTTGACTTCTCAGGCTAGTCTGAAAGCCTCCCTGGGGGAGTGGGAGGCAGTCTGTGCTCTGTTGGCCCTCAGCATATATGGGGTCATTTTATTTGCGGACGATCCGAAGTTTGTTAGCAAGAATGCAATCCATCTTTTCATCCTGAGGAACCCAGTGCCCACTTTACTAGGGGATCTCTACTACTCTGTCCACCAAAGGAATGAAAAGCAAAGGGGAAGATTAGTGAGATGCTGTGCTCCTTTGTTCCATACTTGGTTGCTCAGGCATTTGCCAAAGACTGATGCATTCTTGAATCCTCACCAGCAGAAGAACTGGGCTAGGAGGCTTGTGGCTCTAACCTCAGATGATATCAGATGGTGTACTCAGAGTACTAAGGGCAGAGACATCATTACTAGTTGTGGGCAATTTCCCAATGTGCCTCTGATAGGAGTGAAGGGTTGCATCAACTACAACCCTCTATTATTCAAAAGACAACTGGGCTACGCATTAGTCCACCCTCCTAAAGCACAGGATCTAGCTGAGACCCTTTATTGTGAGATCAAGCCTAACCTGGCCATTGTCCGGCAAGCATCCTGGGCTTGGGACAATGTTCAGACTAAAGGAGTAACCATTCTTGGGAAATGCAACAACGTGGCTTCAGCTCAGTACTATGAGTGGACTCATACCAGGGCTCAAATTTCGGGAATGCCTTTCACTATTGAAGATGTGCCAGGGCCCTCCACAACACCACCTCCAGCAACTGTCAGCTTAGAGGAGTTTGAGAAATTGAAAGAAAGAAATGAGAAGTTGACTCAGGCTCTACAGAAGACCCTCTGGGAGAGGAGTGATGGTCGGCTGGACATTAAGAGGTTAGAAAAGCTAAGGGTGGAGCATCTAGCCAAGATTGAGAAGTCAGAGGATTACATTAGGAAGTCTAGGGCTGGAGAACAGATCCTGAAGAATGCCTGCAAGGAAGCTCAGTTCCAGAAGGCCAGGACTGATCTGTATCTGAAGGAGAGTCAAGCTAGGTGGGTCAGGATCACCGAGGCTCGTACTCTGGAAGATAAGAGGGTCCAAGACAAGATAGAGCAACTGGAAGCTAGTGCAAAAGAGCAGCAGGAAGCCCTGGCAGCAGCCCAGAGGGAGATATCAGAGCTGAAGATCAAAGTTGGAGTGAAGAGGTCAAAAGACCAAAGTCAGCACAAGAAGCTAACTGCAGCTGTTACCACCCAGAACCTCCTCATCAGGAATCTCACGGAGCGTCCGGCTGATCCTGTGACCGAAGCACTTCTCAAGGAAGTTCGGGAAGATGAGTTTGGTCTTGGTGTTTGACCATTTGCTTGTTGTTGCTTTCATTCCGTGTACTTTTATTTTCTTTTAATGTATTTTGACCCCTCAGAGGGCTTGCATTTGTAAACAAACTATGTACCATTTGCCTTTTGTAATATATGTATTAGTTTGTTCCACTTCAAAAAGCAACATCAACAGCGTCTTCAAGGGTCTGGAAGGGTCAAAACTGAATGCCAAGCCGGATACCTTGAAAACAAAATAAGCATACTGCATTGCATGCTAACCCTTTGTTTGTTTTGTAGGTTTTTATTTTATTGTTGCTAACTCTGTTGTGATGTTCAGGAATTATAGCTCGACGCCGGGTATTTCCCCTCAACCGTCCGCACCATTATCCAACCCGTAACAACCTTCCGGGCATACAAATGGATCAGGTACAACAGGACCTTGCAGAGGTTAGAAATCAAATGGCAAACGAAAGATTAGAAATGAGAACGCAGATGACGCAGTTTATGGAAGTGATGAACAACATGGCTCAGAGCCAAGAAAGATTGAGAGCCATGGTGGAAAGGCAAAATCAAGAAGATCCACATGTAGGGACTGCTGGCACGAGCAATAATGAGAGGGTCCAACCTCATGTCAATCCCCCAGTCTTTGGACCACACCTCCATCCTGAGGTCAACATCCCTGCAAATGTTCAAGGGACTGCCACTGCAGGCAGGGTACTGCAAGAAGACCCCCAGGAGGATCAGTTTACAGTAATGGGTGCTGGGGAGGAAGCTTATGACAGAAGGTTGGATGAGATAGCTGAGAAGTTAAGATCCTTAGAGTCTCAAAACTCTTTGGGTTTCGACGTTATGGACATGGGCTTAGTGGACGGGGTCAGGATTCCCCACAAGTTTAAACCTCCGAGCTTTGAGAAGTACAACGGAACCTCCTGTCCACGGACCCACTTGCAATCTTTTTTGGGGAGGCTAAAGGCGTATACCATGGACGAAAAGCTATGGATGTTTTATTTTGAAGATAGTTTAACAGGAGCTTCAAGGGAGTGGTACTCTCATTTGACTAGAGCAACTATCAGGTGCTGGAAGGACCTGGGCGAAGCCTTCATTAGACAATACCAGTACAACTTGGATATGGCTCCCAACAGGACCCTCCTGATGGGAATGTCGCAATCATCCAAAGAAAGCTTCCGGGAGTACGCCCAAAGGTGGAGACAGCTTGCTGCTGCTGTCCAACCACCCATGTCGGAGAGGGAGATGGACGACATGTTTATGAACACCCTCCAAGGAACATACATTGACAGGCTAGCTGCCTTTTCTTCTACCAGCTTCGCTGATGTGGTTATAGCCGGAGAGAGAATTGAGAGCCTGTTAAAGATGGGCAAAATTTCTGACAACGGTGCTAGCTCGTCCAGCAACCCAAGAAAGCCTTTTGTGGGACCTAGAAGGACTGGCGAGACTAATGCTATCCATACCAACAGGGGCAGACCCCAGTATGATCATAGGTCTGTGGCAGCAGTCACCATTCCCGCGCCAGCTCATCCACAACCAGCTTATCAACCACCACAACAAAATTATCAGCAACAAAATCAGTATCCTCTGAGAAACTACAACAACACTAACAACAACAACCAGCAAAGGCCATTTCAGCAGAGACCTTCTCAGGCCAACAGGGTAATCGATCCGATCCCTATGCCATATGCTACGTTGCTGCCACAACTCCTGAAACTCAACCTGGTTGAGCTAAGGACGTTGGCACCTCCAGATCCTAATAGTCTACCCAGAAATTATGACTCCAACGCCATATGTGCTTTTCACTCAAATGCACTTGGCCACAGTACAGAAAAATGCAGAGCCTTGCACATGAAGGTACAAGACCTGGTAGACTCTAAGGCCCTGAATTTTGCACCACCACCCAATGTCAACAAAAATCCTATGCCACACCACGGAGGTCCCAGAATCAATGCTATTGAAGAAGACAAGCCGTCTTATTTAATAACCGGTGTGGGTCAAATTCGGACACCGTTGGTAGAGATAAAGGCTCAACTCCTCGAATGTCAAATGTTCCCGGGGTGTGAGTTAGGGTGTGCTTACTGCAATATCTCAGTAAATGGGTGTGATAACATGAGGAATGGCATAGATGGTCTCATTCAGAGTGGCCAGCTTCAAATCACCACATCATTTCCTACAAATCCAGCAATCTCATCAGCAACAATTCCAGTATCTCCTACAACTGCAACAACCATTGTTCCCGACAATTCTTCGGCTTCATCAACTAGTACTTCGTCTGTCATTTCAACTGACCAGATATCAACAAATGTTCCTTCTACAACTCCAGCACCACTTCATTTTGAAACTCCTACAACAACAACACCCATCCTTCCGACAATGTCTCCTACAACATCAACAACAAACTCTGAAGACGTCTCAACAGTTACAATCTATTACGATCCTGAGAATAATTCTGCTTACAACTCGCAAAGTGCTGCTCCTATCAGAGCACCAGTTACTATATACTACGATCCACAGACTATCACAATTCCTTCCGCAGCTGCAATCAGTCCAGTCACTATCACGGTGCCTGGACCAGTACCTTATGAAAGCAGTAATGCCATCCCCTGGCATTACGACTCTGACCTGTACTGCGAAGGACAAAAAATCACTTTTGAATCATCAACCCCTGCACCACAAGTAGACAATGTGGGAGGAGGCGGAGGCTTCACTCGAAGCGGACGTCTCTTCGCTCCACAAACTCAAAGACCCACTGCCGAAGCAGAAGCTGCTGTCAAGGCAAAAGGAAAAAGCTTGGTGCAGGAAGAGCAGATTGTTAGAGAAGCTTTGAAAACACCCTTTGATCAAGAGGTTGATGAGTTCATGAGAATCATCAAGAAGAGTGATTACAGAATAGTGGACCAACTTCACCAGACGCCTTCCAAGATCTCAATCCTATCATTGCTTATGTGCTCCGAAGCCCATCGGAATGCACTACTAAAAGTCTTGCACGCAGCTTATGTGCCTGAAGAGATCACCGTCAATCAGTTGGAAGCTGTAGTTGGAAATGTTAATGCTAGTCATGGACTAGGGTTCACCAACACTGATTTGACCACGGAAGGCCGAAATCATAACAAGGCTTTGCACATAACCATGGAATGTAAAGGTGCAGTCCTTTCCCATATGCTGGTAGACACGGGGTCATCCCTCAATGTCTTACCTAAAAAGGCCCTTGTGAAGCTAGAGTATGACGGATTGGCATTACGTCCCAGCAACCTGGTAGTAAGAGCCTTTGATGGTTCTAAGAGATCGGTTCTGGGAGAGATTGAGTTTCCCATAACGATTGGCCCACAAACTTTCAAAACGACCTTCTACGTGATGGATATACAGCCTGCCTACAGCTGTCTATTGGGTAGGCCATGGATTCACGCCGCTGGCGCCGTGACCTCAACCCTTCACCAGATGTTAAAATTCGAGTGGGAGGGTCAAGTCGTTACTATCTGTGGAGAGGAGGATATTTTTGTTAGCCACCTGGCTACCTATAAATACATTGAGATGGATGGGGAGATCCACGAAACAATGAGTCAAGGGTTCGAGGCCTTGAACGTGAATGAAACTTCTGTTGTACCTGGAACTTCAATGACATCATATCAACAAGCCCGGAAGGTTGTTGAAGAAGGAAGTGCCCAAGGCTGGGGCAAACTACTACCGGTGGAGAATGTCATACCCCAAATTTGTCCTACCTGCGCTATGTTACTGTCTAACCACCATTTCAAAAATTTTGTATTATTTTATTTCTGTCTAGCAAATATTCTAAAAATTAAAAAATACGTTTAGTTATTCTCAAAATTAAGAAATTTGATTTTTATTTTTTTTAATCTTCTATTTCTATTATTTAGTTTTTTATTTATTATTCAAAAATATAATACAAAAAAAAGAGAGAAAAGTTTATTGTTATTATTATTTCTATTTAGAAATACTCTTTGTAATTCCATTCTCCACCTAAAAAATATGCATTATTTATTTTTCAAAAAAATTAATTTCTCACATCGTAGATTTTACTCTTTTTATTATTATCCAAAAATATAAAAAAAAAATCTCTACTTTTCTTATTAGAAATTATTAGTTTTTATTATTATTATTATTATTATAATTCTTATTTTCATTTTTATTATCCCGAATTTCATGTTATTATTTTTATTGTTATTAGTTTAGTTTATTCTTGTTATTATTATTATTATAGAATTTATTGAAAAAATATAAAGAAAGGAAAAGAGAAGATTGGAATTGTCAAATATGGAGTATATACTTGTTTGTGCAAGTTTATTAATGGATGTATACCCGCCCCAGCGGATGGACTTGTGTTTATATTGCTATAAAGATTGGGGTTCGATTCCTGCCCCCAACCTTTTTTCCTGATAGTCCATTGTTTTTCTTCTTTTTTTCCATTTTGCTCACCATTCCATTTATTAGTACTATTATTAATTGTCACTTTATTTTGTCTGTTACCTTTTTTAATGTGTCAATTTTATTATTATTATTATTATTATTATTATTATTATATTGTTTCTATTATTTTTTCTTTTGTCATTAGCTATTTTTACTATTAGTATTATTTTGAGTTTGTTAGAGTTTTGTTCCTTTTATCAGTACAGTCTCAATAAAACAAGCACAATCCTTCACAATTCCACTATCATCACTAACAAAATTTTCTGCAACAAACAAATATCCTCCAAGATTTTCACAGCTCACCAACAGCTCAAATATTCCCTTCAAATCTAATCCAATATTCTCATTTCATTTTCCCAAAAATACCCTTCATACCCTCCATTTTTTTTATAAATTCAGTACTAAATTCACTCATGAAAAAGGCCTGAAAACCAGAAAAAAACAACTCTGCAGAAAATATAGAAAATAAGCCTCATAAACACCCTTTTCAACCATCACAAACCGTAAAATTCTTCTCAACTCATTCAATAACCTGCAAAAAGAAACATCATAAACAAAATCTTCCTCCATCTTCATACAACCTGTTTCAAACGAAAATCATCAAACATAACCCTTTTCAAACAATATCCCACCATTCATTATCCAAACACCAACTTTCCATTTAAATCAGTACCAAAAAATGTAGAAAACAAAAACAGTGGAAACAAAAAGAGACCATTTTTTCACATACTTTCTGCATATAAATTTTAACTGATGTAATGGAAACACTCACCTCCATTTTACCATAATCCTCCTCATAGCCAAATACCAGAGTTGTGCTTCGAAACACGCTCAAACCTCTTCTTCTACAAACCCAAAACTGAGCGAAAATGTCGTAAAGCCTTCACAAACAATTACCGATGCAAATCTTTTCACTGTGAGAAGGAGGTCTTTGAACCGAATAAAAAAAATCAAATCACCGACGACGTGAGTACCACCAGATCCGAAACAAACGCCGGCCGCCGCCGCGAAAACCAAAACCACTCAACAACCAAAATCGCTAACAAAAAAAAAACTCAGAAATCACCGACCATCATTCGCCCCCATCGCCAGAAACAGCCGCGCCACCACTCACCCTAACCCCTTTGTCCAACGCAAACATCACCGCCACCTTCGACGTCGCACGAAGCAACCGTCAAACTCCCAAAATCGGCAAGCAAAGCCTGTTGTGGTTGAATCTCAGCGGCCGAGTTCTTCCGAAAAGGGTGGGTATTTCTTTTTTGAATCGTTCGTTTGGAAGAGGAAAGAGTGATGAAGTTCTTAATATCTCTTTTGATTTATCGTGTTTATGTTACTGATGCATTTATTTATTTTTGTTTTATTTTAAATCCTTATTATTTTCTTTTGTTTAAGAATTAGGGTTGATTATTAATGGGCTTGACCCATCTGAGGCATCCAAATTTCACTAAACACACACCCAATTTCTTATGGCAAATTTTGCCTTGTTTTTAGATGCTGTTTGTTTTTATTTTGAGAAAAAGTCTCTCTTAGTTTAAATTGTTATAATGTATTTCTTATTTAAAATAGTTTTAAATTCCATTGTTCTTATTCATATTTAAAAAAAAACTCTATATCTTTTTTTTAAATTAGATGATTTAGTTTCTTTTTTATATTATTATTTCTTTTGATTTCAATTTAACTTTATTAAGGGCCAATGATATTAACACATTAAATTCTTCCAATATTTTAATTGGAGAGTTTAATTAATATGAGGCCATTTTTTTATTATTATTATTTACTTAATTTATTCAATTATAATAAAACAAGTTTAATTTATTTTTTTTATTTTTTATCATATCATTTCAATTAGTAAATGTATTATTAAGTTTATTGTCAATTTAATCCAATTATTTATATCTTGCAATCTTATTATAATTTAATTTATTTTTACATTGCAATTTGATTTATTTATTTATGATTATTATAATTTGTTAATTTAATTGAATCACGAATTAATGTAAGCCGAGCATTGTGCCTCGCCATCTTTTTTCCGAACGCAAATCATTCAAATATTTTTATAATATCGGATAAACTGAATTCTGGAGTCGCGCATTCCTCGAATTCTTGAATGAACACTCCCGAGGCTCGCCCCGCGGGACGTCGTTCATTCGACTTTCCGTAATTAAAACATTTAATCAAAATATTAAATAATGAAAGAATTGAATTCTGGAGTCTCGCATTCCTCGAATTCTCGAATAAATTCTCCTAAGGCCCGCCCCTCAGGACGCAGTTTATTTACCCTTTCATTCTTAAAAACATCAATCGAATCAAACATCTTTTAAAAGCAAACTTTATTTAAATCCCTTCTATCTCAAATAAGCTAGCGCTTCAGCCTCCTATCGCGAGCAGACAAGCCAACGCTTAACAGTAGAATGCGATTTAAATAACTGTTCATTAAAACAAACCGATCAACCTTAGTACCACGAACTACGAAGCTCTGACTTTCCCATTGCACAAGGGAATACGTAGGCACACGGATCTTACTCCTTGCCGAGCACCATAGGAACAAAATGACCCATTTCCCCTATTAACCTTATATTAGAATTGTTCGCATTTATTTTATTATTCGAAGAAAACAGAAAGCATAAGTCAACATTAGATCGCAAGTTAAACTAAGAGGTTCCCGTTGAGTACAACGGTCGTAAGGGGTGCTAATACCTTCCCCTTACGGAATCGACTCCCGAACCTAGAATCTGGTTTCAAAGACCTTGTTCTATCCGTTTTTTCAAAAGGTTTCTCGATATTTTCCTTTTCCATAAATTTTTGGAATAAAAAAGTTCGGTGGCGACTCTGTTGTTTTAATTTTCATCCGCGGTATATTTTTTTATATTGCGAGGTCGTATTTTTCGAGGTGCGACAGAGAAGAAAGAGGATAGATTTGGGTTGGGTTACAAACCAACTCAACGAGATCAAGCAGAGGCTGCTAAGGAGCCCAATTTTGTTAGTGGGGGGATGCTCACCCCCGATGCTGTCAACAACTTGGAGGATGAGGATGAAAGCGACCGCAACCTGGAAAGTTGGATCCGTCCAAAGATCCCGGGGAGCAGTATCTCAAACTGGTCTTCCCAGGAAGTTATAAGAGTTACTCATGCAGAGTAATTGTTATTTCCTGTGTTTTTATAACATGCATCAAGTCTTGCATCTTGCCCAAAATGACAAGACTCATTTTGTAATCGGGCCATCTGTACTTTTTGTGCAACAAGATTAATCAATGAAATATCAGACATCTTTTTGCAAACGAGTCTTTTTTCTTTTTCGCTCACTGTTTTTCCATTTTTCTTTTTGTACAAAAAATAAATGGCAGTGTTTTCAAAATGACAACTTTATTTCACTTTTCTAAACAAGATTAAAATCAAATCACTAAAATGAACAAAATGAACCCTTGCAGAATGTGCCTTCCAGACATCACCGACAGCAGCACGGCTATGACTTCGTATGACTTTGACAATCCAATCAATCAAGCTGATGAAGGGGTTGAAGAGGAATATGAGCTTCCTGAAGAGTGTCGCTCCCGGGATTTTCATCCTAGTACAAACGCGAAAGTGGCGCGGAAAGGTTAGAGTCGCCAGCCAGACATTTTTATCCCGAAAGAATGGGAAAGGTAATGTTGCACAAACCTGAGGAAGAAGGAAAGGACAAGGTCCTGCGAACCAAAGATCTGAGTTCGGGAGTCGGTTACGACCTGGGAAGGTATTAGCACCCCAGATCGTCCGCCGTACCCGACGGGATCCACGCTTGCTTGTTTGTTTCAAAGGGTGATAAAAGTATGAATGCTGCTGAATAAAACCGCTAACTGGAACTGGGATTGAAATGAGAAATGAAACTGAAATAAGAAAAAGGAAAGAAAAGGGGAAATGTAGGGAAAATAAAGAATGTGCTCGAACGGGCCCTACTCCGCTGCCTACGTACCTCATCGGGATAATGAGGATCAGAGTCGACGTAGTTCGCCTAACCTAGGCGGGAACTATTTGTTTGTATTTTTTACAGCTGGAACTGCGTATGTCTATGCTCAGGTGTTACAGGCTCGTATGGTACGAGTGCGTTTACCGTCTTGCATGCGAGACAAGTCGTCGCGAGTTCGCGTTGTGAGTGAATGAGATGAGAAGAGAAGTTCCCGCAGGATAGTCGCTTGTTATTTGTTTTTTGTCTTTTAAGAGAAGTATTTTGAATTTGTTTGTTTTATGAAACAACCCCTTAATGAGACTTGTACATCATGATAGACGAGTTTACACCACTCCAAGATGGAATGAGTGCAAGTGCCTCATGGAATAAGGCTATACACGAGGAATCCTTTCATTTATTTGTTAAGTGTTTTTGGATTTTGTTTGAAGATGAGAAAATAATGACTCAAATTGCAAAAGGACAAAATCTAAGGGACTAAGACACACCCTAATTTTATTGATTTATTTACATGGGAGATCTTATGGTTTGTGGAGTTTTCTAATCCTAAGAAAGAAAAGGAAAAGAAAAAAAGAGAGTTAGAAACTAACTTACTTCCTAAGGAAGTTAAGTTGTCTCTAAAGAAAGGGAAATCCTATAAGCAAACACCAAGTGCTAAGGCAAACACAATTAAGATGCATAAGAGATAGGAATGAAGTAATGATTACCTCAATCTTCCCCCCTACAAAACAAAAGTTAGCATGACAATGCATATTGAAAGTAAAATCGAAGCATGAAAGCGATTAAGTACCATAAACGTCCTAGAATGGAACTAGGGTTAAAAATAAGACCTAAGTCTAAAGGTGAAGGTACCTAAAGGTTACATGACTTCTAAAGTCAGTAGATACATGCTATAGGTCCCTAAGTATGCTAGGATACCTCACAAGATCAAACTATGTCAAACTATGTACAAGAAGTTCACCTAAGTTTACCTAAATGCAAGTTAGGGTTCATGGATGAAGTATGAATGCATATGACTTACAAACATGAATTAATACATGAAATGAACATAAAAGTCAGTAGTGAATATTTATGAAGATGGATTAATGAATATACAATCATGGATGCAATGGATTAGGCATATGGAGCAATGAGAAGAAGATATGAGAAGAAACGAACAAAAATCGCATAAGATCGCACATGATGAAAGTTAAGGAAAAATGGCATGTGAATATGCATGAAATGATTATGGGTCAGTAGCATACAAGGTATGAGTTGCAATTAGAATGCATGAATAGGCATTAATGATTTCCACATAATTCAAGTTATTATTTAGAGGAGAAGAGAAACTAGTTAGGTTAAAGTTAATTCACATAAGTATGCACTTTAAAGCACCAAAACAAACCAAATGAGTATGGTTCAAAAAGTGACCTATGACTGGAATTAAAGACATACAAATGACCTATAATCAACTCCTAAAAGCTACCAAAAATCCCCTCAAGAAAATGGCATGAATGCCTTCTTAACACTTAGGTTATGCGACACATAAACACATGAATCAACCTAGGATCTAGGTGACATGGAAAAATAGCAAAAAGCATTTAAAAATTATGAAATTAAATCCCTGGAATTATATAGTCATTATCTTACATTGTCCAAAAGGATTATACAAAATTATGCACCAAAGTGCCAAAACAATTCCTTGACTAGCAAGGTAACAAAACATGATCACCGAAAACAACTCCACAAAGTGGATCAAAAAGGGAATCTAAAATTATGAAAAAAAATGCCTAAGGGGCATAAAAATGTCACAAATTACAGTGATTAATCACACACAAAAAATAGGTTTCACATCTTTGGGGAAAAAACGATTTCGGTTTCTTATGCCAAAACACCCCTTTTTGGGACAGCTTATGATCTAAAATCCAAATTAATTATTAAAACCACCCAAATATGGAAACAAAAAATATGACAAATTAATTAAGAGGATAAGGATTACTCATGAATTTTTCCAGAATTTTATCTCACTTAAAACTATTTTTAATAGTTGCGACGAAACGGGCAAAAAAGTGGATTTTAAGGGGAAGTGAAAGGAAGCGATCCTAATGGTTCGTAACCTAATCCCTAAGTTCCGAAATCGATACATATCATCAAAAATCACAAATAAATCCAATGCCTCAGGTGGGAGGGCTCAATATGTACCTTAAGTTATATGATCCTAAGTCGCATACAACTAGAATGATGCATTAAAGTAGAGAATCGAGATTACTTACTTGGTCGAAGTGCCGATTCTTTCACATAAAAGAAATCCAAAAAAAACTTCAAGCCAAGCCTTGTAATCTCCCATGAGCAAAATAAATGCTCATCTTCCATAATTTCTTTGTGAAGATCCTCCATAATCGAAACAAAAACAACGACACAAAATATCATTTGAATCCAAAGGTATCCCACAAATAAAGTGGAATACCAACCAAACAACCGTCGTTAAGATCTTTGCGAGAACCTTGTATGAACTCAACAAACGCATTAGAAACCAAAAAGAGGTGCAACCGGAAGTTGCACCTATGTCTCACAACTCAAAATCAAATAGAAAGATGAATGTACGAGTCATGGACATGCATTGAAATTTACGTTTCAAAACGGGGCAGCACTTATGCTCTAACATAAACAACATGCAAACTCAAACCGGAATCGAACAAATTTACATGCAATGAATAGAAAATGATCAACAAACATATATACAAGTCAAAATAAGATCAATGCATCAAAATCGCACCAAACCGAACTTAAAAAGCCTTAAAACGAAAAAACGCGTCAAAAATCACCGACTCGGAATTGAACGAAAATCGCATGGTAACTTGCAAACGTGCCAACGGATTCAAATATGCAATCGGATTTTGAAAATTCCGCTCGGAAGTGATACTTTTTGGCCAATTTCGTCGGCTGGTAGTAGTGAAATAGCCGAAAAAAATTGTCCGAAATTGACTAAAAAGTTTACCAATGGCTCCGGAATAATCAACAAAGTCAATTTACACTATTCACATTCGCGAAAACGCACTACGGTTAGGAAGTTATGACCAAAACGCATTTATCGACACGCGACACATGAACAACATCAACAATTAAGCTTCAACCTATCCTATTCCGAATTTACACAATGAAACAAGCATGAATTCAAAAGTCAAGCACTTCAATCAATATCAAGTCATAATAATTAGCTCTCTTAGGAATTTTGTCAAACACCTAACATTCACCGATTATTCTATGTCAACTTTACCAAGCCTTTTCAATCATGCACCACAACAATTATTAGGATAAATTAATCAAGAATCAATCAATAATCAAATCATGAATCAATGCACATAATCTCCACAAGATTAATTCAACTTCAAAATTCAATTCAAGAAACAATTCAACAATTATTCATGAATTAAAGTTTAAGAAGCTTACCGAATGAAGAATCGACGAAGAAATTGCGAATCCGAAGGAAGTGAGACGCGATCATGAACGGAGGAGAGGAGGAGAGGCCGCGCGGCTGCCGGTGGCGGAAGATGGTGGTCTTACGGTGGTGAAGTTGACCGGAGGTGGTGGTTCGTGGCGGCTCGGCTACCGGAAGCTTGATCGGAATTGTTGTGTTCTTGAGTTCTTGATGAAGTTGTTGTTGTGTTCTTGAGAAAGAATTGAGAGAATGA
This sequence comes from Lathyrus aphaca, assembly GCA_963966055.1. Classification (NCBI taxonomy): domain Eukaryota; kingdom Viridiplantae; phylum Streptophyta; class Magnoliopsida; order Fabales; family Fabaceae; genus Lathyrus; species Lathyrus aphaca. The sequence continues at coordinate 13,112,370 of OZ014525.1, forward strand.
ATTTTGATCCTTTAGAGAGAGTTTGTGAGAGTTTTTTGGTGTTTGTAAATTATGATTGAAGTTATGAGACAAATTGTGGGTCAAAAGAATATATAGTGGAGTGTAAAATGAAAGGCAAAAGGTAGAATTTCGGCTTAAGTGAAAATAACAATATCTTTGGCAAGAAATTTCGACTCTGAGCCTTCCACAATATCGTCCGCCTCTGAATCACATTTGCAATGCAAAAATAACGAATGTCATACGATCAAAAATCGAGTGCGATCGATACGTTTAAGCTGCAAGACGTCACTGAATAAGTTGTTTTTTCGGCTTATTTGGTGTCCGCTACTCGAAAATGTGACAAGGCCAACCTCTTTGGAGCATAATCTCGACTCGACTTTGTCATCAAAGTTGTAGATCTATGAGTCAGTGACCTGGTGTTAAAATCTAAGCTCAACCGGACAAACGACGAGGGAGAAATGAATTTTCTCGTGAAACCACTTTCAGCATTTTTTTTCGGTTCAGCACTTCAATTTTGTGAAATAAACCAAAACGACAATCTTTGGAGCACCGTTCGAACTCACTTTTGTATTTGAAATTTAAGAGGATAAAATTTGTGAACCAACGCTTCAAGAACGGGTGATATCCGATGAAAATTGACCGAATTATGAATTTTACAAAATCTGACAGACAGTGCACTGCATCAAAAAACCTTACTGGTAATTCGCATTTTCGAAATCCTTCCGCTCGGACCTAACCCAAACTGAATTCACATAATGAAGATAACATCTAAACGGAATTTTAGGCACCGAAACAACATCAATTCGATGAACGAGCTAAGAGTTATGAATTTTTTAGTGTTCAAAACTCACCGGTTCAGCACTGTTTTTCACTATGTCGACTCTAAAGACTCGCACATTCTGAGATCTTCTTCAAAGAATTAGTTCTCGGCCAAAACCCAAAAGTTAGAAAGGATATCAAGACGGAACTTTTGGCATATGAATCTCTCAGACATGTTGACCCAATCAGAAGTTACGAACTCTTGAATACCGCTAGCACAGTTAATCGGCGAAACCGAAATTTCAAAAACAAATAATTCCCGCCATTTTCCTTGATGAATTGGCCTCCGAGCCGAACACAAAAGTTGTAGAGAATACCGAAATAGTCTAAACTATTAAGTTTCAAGCCAAAATGAGTTTCCGAGCATAAGTTACAACTTTTGCAAACTGCACCATAAAATTGATATTCTGCTTAAACTCCTTTGAATCAACCGAGAACTTTTGGTTTCTTCTAAGATTCTTGTGCACGTTCCGCATGAAAAAATAAAGGCCAGTCGCAACCTGTGAAAGCTCAAATGGATATGTATATTCATGTATGTTTATGATGCAATTGTGATCTAAATGCAATGCAATGTATGAAAGGATATGCTAAATGACATGAAAATGAGAGGGCAAATTTTGGGGTGTTACAACTGCCCCTATTCAATCATCTGCAGACTTGAATGGATAATTGCAACAGCTTTTAGACATTCAAGGTATGGAGTGATTGAATACTCGAATAAAACCTGAAAATTTGCACACTGAGGGCAACAGAAATGCCATCTGCCCATTTATTTATTTATATATTTTTTGTTTTGACCTCTGAATAGGTAGCGAAAATAGAACCAGGTGGAAATATGCTGGGAAGAATGCCATCCTCGAATGACCACTCACACAGGATCCTCGGATCCAGTACTAAAACCCTCCTTGAATAGAAACACAGTGGTATACCGGCCGCAGGAGATAACCATCAACAACAAAGACTGACCTCGGACAGACTTTGCAAACGAGACAAACTGACCTCAGTCAATAAACTCAAAAAAAATGAACTACTATCCTCGGATAATAGCAACAACAAAACAAATAAGACGCAAAGGACTTGAAGAAAAGAAATGCCATCCTCGAATGACAAATCAAAAGATCCTCGGATCTAACACGAAACCATCCTCGAATGGAGACGCAAAGGTATACCGGCCGCAGGCGGTAACCAAACACAAAGCTGACCTCAGACAGACTTTGCAAAAGAGACAAACTGACCTCGATCAATAAGCTCAAAAAGTGAACTACTATCCTCGAATAATAGCCACAACAACAAGACCAACCTCGGAAGGACTTGAAGAAAATAAATGCCATCCTCGAATGACAAATCAAAAGATCCTCGGATCTAACACGAAACCATCCTCGAATGGAGAAACAAAGGTATACCAGCCTCGACTGATAACCAAACACAAAGCTGACCTCAGACAGACTTTGCAAAAGAGACAAACTGACCTTGATCAATAAGCTCAAAAAGTGAACTACTATCCTCGAATAATAGCCACAACAACAAGACCAACCTCGGAAGGACTTGAAGAAAAGAAATGCCATCCTCGAATGACAAATCAAAAGATCCTCGGATCTAACACGAAACCATCCTCGAATGGAGACGCAAAGGTATACCAGCCTTGACTGATAACCAAACACAAAGCTGACCTCAGACAGACTTTGCAAAAGAGACAAACTGACCTCGATCAATAAGCTCAAAAAATGAACTACTATCCTCGAATAATAGCCACAACAACAAGACCAACCGCAGAGGGACTTGAAGAAAAGAAATGTCATCCTCGAATGACAAATCAAAAGATCCTCGGATCTAACACGAAACCATCCTCGAATGGAGACGCAAAGGTATACCAGCTGCAGGCGGTAACCAGAAACACAAAGAAAATAGGACAAGATGGAACGGGATCGTTGTACATAAACGAGAGCCCAAGCAAACAGGACCATTGTACAAAACGGGAACCTGCAACGCGACTGTTGGGTAGGACCAAGTCACAGAAGATGCCTGTTATCGAAACAGGACTTAATGCAACATCAACCGATTTGCGACTCAAATAAGATCAACCAATCTAAAACGGAGATGGTATCAACCGATCCACCCCGGAAAGCGAGAATGTAATATCATCCGATTTACAACTCGAAGAGAAATGATATCAACCGATTCATGACTCAAACAAGATCAACCGATCCAACTAGGAAATGGTATCAACCGATCCATTATCCTCGCACTGAGACGAGACCAAAAGGAACAGGATCATTGTACTTAAATGATAACCCGAGACGCGACCGTTGTACTGAAACGGAGACGCGGAAAAATGAGACTGTTGTACTGAAACAAGACTCAAAGACGAGACCATTGTACTTAAATGGAGACTCGAAAGGAACGAGATCGTTGTACTTAAACGAGAGCCCAAGACGCGACCGTTGTACTGAAACGGAGACGCGAACAAATGAGACTGTTGTACTGAAACAAGACTCAAAGACGAGACCATTGTACTTAAATGGAGACTCGAAAGGAACGGGATCGTTGTACTTAAACGAGAGCCCAAGACGCGACCGTTGTACTGAAACGGAGACGCGAACAAATGAGACTGTTGTACTGAAACAAGACTCAAAGACGAGGCCATTGTACTTAAATGGAGACTCGAAAGGAACGGGATCGTTGTACTTAAACGAGAGCCCAAGACGCGACCGTTGTACTGAAACGGAGACGCGAAAAAAATGAGACTGTTGTACTGAAACAAGACTCAACTGGGGACAACAACAAGACTTGGTAGAAGTAACCACCTTGGGAAACGAAGTTGCATTCTGTGGGGAACACTTCAATCTGATTGGAGATGTAACGGGTCTTATGTGATATACCTCAAAACTGGCCCATGCTGGTATGCATATGTTTGGATTTATGGCGTAATGCTCCATGATGATGGAAATGCTACGCTTTGGAGGATGCAGACGTAGTGCTGAATATGCATATGCCAATGCAAGGAGATCTCCTGATAAGGAGACTGCAGGCATCCCAGATAGCTTGACTGGGGAGAAACGATGATCACTGCATTGATCTGGTTTGTCCTGATGAGGAGGAAACAACTCTGCGGGGAAAGTTGTTAATAATTCACTGGCTCTGAATAGCCGCCACTGCCAAAAATAAATTGGACTTTGAGATTGGAGTGCCAAGACCCTGCTGGAGATGGACTCTTCTTGAACTCTGGTGAGGAAGTGAGGACCTCCTGACTTGGCGGAGAACCAAAGGCATGACACTGTTGAGGAAACACCTTGCTGGGGAGGAAAGAACTCCTTGTACTGTTGAGGATTGCCCCTGTCTGAAGGGAAACTTCTACTTGGGGATGACACCCACATTCTGCTGCCTTGCTGGGAGAGATTTCAACTTCCACTTTACTGGGGATGATAGATAATGTCAATGATAAAGCTTCCCGCTGAAGATAAGAGCTCAAGTTGCCACTTGCTGGGGATAAAAGATAAATCCTCTCATGTTGGGAATGAGAGATGTAAGGCGTCTCATGCCGGGGATGAGAGACGATGATATCCTTCTGCTCAAGAAGTAATCTTCCATTTTCCGCACTACTGGAGAAGGGATTGTCTAATGAGACTTGCTAAGGAATTTTGATCAATGAAGCTTGCTGATGAAATAACTCTTGAAGTACTGTGCTGACAATGGCTTTGCCCCTAGCCCCGGGTTGATAGGTTGTCAACTAATCATGAGTGAACAATGGTTCTTTGCAATTTTCAACTCGCCTCAGATTAAGGTCCGTCAGAAGTAAATGTCTCAAGAGGATTTTACAGAAAACATGGCATATGAAATGCCTCAGTGTCTTCAAACTCTTGGAGAGATTCGTTGGATCTCGAAATAACTGCCCCAGACTGCATGGTCTGTGCAAGAATTTTCCTCGCGAGGATTCATGAAAAACCTCATATCACTGTGAGATAGTGTGTCCTAGTATTTTGAACCTTGGGTAGGTGCTTCTGATTAACCGTCTTCAGGAGAAAGTAACTTCTAGTGCTCTTGGGGTGGCCTGCCCCAGTACAAGTCTTGAAGTGATCACCTCTGAATGACTGCTTTAAAGAAAACACCCAAATCAACTATTCTTCGAGAGATTGGATCTCGAAGTGATTGCCCCAGTTTGGCTGAAATTTGAATAATGCTTCCGCCTGATGGCTCTTTGAGAGATTTGAATCTCGAATTGATTGCCCCAGCTTGGCTAAATTTTGAAGATATTGCTCGACATGATTGCCCCGGATTAGTTGGCTCTTACCAGGAATGTTGGGAAAGTCCCTACTCGATGGAGTTTTCTTAAAAATTGCACCTCGACAGATTGTCCTTCGGAAGTTTCAGACTTCTCAACTTGGCAAGATTAAGCTTCTGGACTGAAGTTCCATATGTGGACTTTTTATGATGCCAAACAGATGTATGCAAGCAGAAAATGTTTATTCTAAGAATGAAAATTCTAATGCAACACACATGTTAATCTTGAAGTTTTACTGAAAAAGATGTCGCAAACCTTCGCGAGCGAGTCACTGGTTAAGATACGACATTAATAATTTTTTTCTGAATAATAGAAAGCATGCACATGCAACACCAACAAAGATCTTTCAACACCACTCATAGGAGTCAGGAACGCGGTCTCGTGGTAGTACGCTCTCAAAAATAACCCTGTTTCAGTTAGGACTTTTGAGGGTTGTATCGTGGCCTGGTTCACGGTTATAGAAACAAAAGAGATAGGCTCGAAATTTATTTGTGCCCACCCATCTTCGTGATGTTCTCCATTCCTATTTTCAGCTAGCTTTCACAAGCGTTCACCTCTCAAAAAGGGTTTTGTGATGGTTGAGGAACCAATTACACTAACGGTGTAAGCACCAAACAGGTTGTTGTTGGGAGTCAGTCACCCCTTAGTCTTTCGTGTCTGTGCCACACGACTTTGTTCTTGTTTGAGGATCTTTCTTGTGTAATCCTTTTCGTTTTTCACTTTTGCATTCTTTTTCTTATCCCTAACTTTTGCCTGGACTAATTCTTGTGAATCTTTGATTGTGAAGTCCAGCGGGATGCCCTAATTTTTGCCTAAGTCACTTGTTTTCAAGTTTCGACTTAGCGGGCTTTCTCATTCATTTTTTTTCAATTCTTCTTTTTTTTTGAACAAATCGTGTGACACTGTTTGTCTTGATTGCTTTGAAAGGGTCGTGACTGTCTCACTTCTTGGTTGTTGAGGGATAACCATTGTGGTCTCCGGTCTTTGGACCTCTTGATTGGGATAACCATTGTGGTTCCTGGTCATTGGACCTCTTGATTTGGTACAAAGAAAGGTAATGGATCCTCAGATTTGCACTCCTTTTGAAATTTGAACGCTCGGTCAAACTAACTGACGCCTACCCTGCCCCTGGGTTAAATGCAAGGGTTTTTTCATGTGAAAAGAAACTCCTACTTCAAGGCTCAAATGGGTTGGCGAGGGTGTATCTCCCTTATATCTCCGGTGTTTAGGATTTGAAACAATGCATGTACATCGTCAACAGGGTCTTCCTCAAAAGCACACAATTAGAGATTTTTGCGTTTTCATTTCGTCATCCTCCCTGATAGAGTTTAAGCACAATAGTTGGTATTGCAATGCACATACATAAAATCATGAGTGAATACGAATGGATTACTTCAAGAAAAATATGTGCATTTTATTATGGTTATCATTCAAAAACAAATAAGTTTCATGCATGCATACAAATGTTTAAACAAACAATATAAACTACAAATGAAAACGCAGTAAAGAAGCTGAACATTGCCATCATTGAGGAGACTTGACTCCTTCTGGACTTATTGCTTCTGAAGATGCCTTTGCAAATTGGGAGACCCATTTGATGAGGAGACTTCAATATGTGAGCAGACTTTCTGGCATGATGACCTTTGAGTCGATCAAATTCGGGACCTTGTCTTCACCTTTACCTCTGAAAGACTTGCAATCTTCAATTAAAAGGCCAGGTGCCCCAGAATGGTAATCATACTTGGCATTGAAACCCCAAAGGAAGCTTTGTCGGAGATGATCCTGATGCAATTAGCTCAACCACTCCGAATTTGCGTAAATGAGGAAACTTATTGCACGTACGTCATCAGAATATGATCAAACTTCTTCTCAAGTGGTTTTGGCTTTTACCCGTATTCTTTGGTCCTAGGACTCTCTTGGGAAGCTGAGGTTGGATGCTGACAACGACATCTGGAGGGAAGAGGTTGATAAAGTTAATATATAAGGTTGCTCGGAAAGATCTCAGGTGATCTCATGCCTACGTATCTCCATTGACCAATGGAGAATCAGAGCAGCGTAGTTCCCATCAATAGGGATGGAAATAGCTTCGTTCAGAATTTCCAAAACCAAGCTCATCTGAGTCTTCATCTGGTTGAATTCATGTTTCTGATTCTGAAATAAAGCTTGCACCTCGGCCCTGAATTGCCCCAGCTGGGTCTTCCTTTCGGTTACCTCCGCCCGAAGTTGCTTCAAATATATACCTTGATGATTGTGATTCAAGTTGGCCATTTGAAGAGAAACCAAATCAGGATAGCAATATGTCTCTGAGCACCTGTCAAGAATGCAAGGATGTATGCAAATGCCATGTTCAGTTATTTCTAAGGAATCTATCTGCTTTGGTTCAAGTTTTGACACAGAAAAAGTCCAATGGCATGATTCAGATATGTGATCCTCGGAAATAACTGAACATGTGTGATGGAATGCTATGATGTTATGTATGCAACAGGCATGTGATCAATGGTCTGATGTTGGTGTTGAGCAGTGAACCAACTGTCTGAATAGAACCATAATAGCAGCACCATCTCTGTACAGAACCTCATAACTGAGAACTCAATAACTGTAGAACTGGATCACATAATAGAATAGTCACCGATGGTGTTGAAGTTGAACAACGAGCCAAGTGTCTGTGGAGAGTCATAATAACAGTCACAATATCAGGGTCACCATGGTAATTACAGTAACAATTTCTCTAAATAGAAATCCCGAATCTCAAAATCAAAGAACCATAAAACACTGAACAATACTGGCAAAGTGGGTATGTTGAAGTTTAGGGTTCCTGCAAACCTGTAAACCCCTCCCAATCTCACGGGTGTGCTACTCGGGTCAACATCACGGACTCTCAAAGCCGAATAGCAATAATACGTTCACCATTTCCGAGAAATGGCTCATGACCAAATCAGGGAATCGGTTTGGGCATTATGTACTACTCAGGGAGGCCTCAGCTGAGTCCAAGGAAACAAGCATCCCTCATAAGTCCTCAGCTTCAAGCACTGAATCGAGAAACAATAGTACATTCATCCCGAAGGGTACAATACTACCGTCATACGAACAGTTTGCTTTGACTGGATTCCTATGAGAGAACCAGGTCATCCTATGCGAGTTCCCAGTGGGCCCTCAGATGCGAGTGGGTTTGCCAACAAATGTGGTATGCCACTGTCATCACTGGAGAGGGATGTTTCCACAAAGGTTCTCAATGATCGGTCCCCTGACTGCACATAACTATCAAGGTAGCGCATCAACCCAGAAAGATTCCGGTATCAATACATTCTCGAGAAGGTCGCAAGTCAAGGTGTGGAACTCACTACTACCAACATAGCAAGATGCCATGAAGCCAAAGTGGAACCACTCTAAGTCCTAGGGTGCACTCGAGCCCCGGTTACGAGCTCATCTCACAGTAACCCCATCCCACAGAAAAAATGAAAACCAACACAGCCAGACAGTCCAGTATAATATGATGCATGGAAAATAAAATACTGAAAGCGGTAAATAAATGCGATAAAGTAAAGTTGTAAAGTAGAACTGTAAATAAAAACAATAAAGCTAAACTAAAGCACAAAACAACAAACAAATAAACACCCAAAGAAACAAAACCAAACAGGCGCTAGGATTGACTCTACAAGGGAAACCGGAAGAATCAGTTACCTCCCCAGCAGAGTCGCCAGCTGTCGCTCCCGGGATTTTCATCCTAGTACAAACGCGAAAGTGGCGCGGAAAGGTTAGAGTCGCCAGCCAGACATTTTTATCCCGAAAGAATGGGAAAGGTAATGTTGCACAAACCTGAGGAAGAAGGAAAGGACAAGGTCCTGCGAACCAAAGATCTGAGTTCGGGAGTCGGTTACGACCTGGGAAGGTATTAGCACCCCAGATCGTCCGCCGTACCCGACGGGATCCACGCTTGCTTGTTTGTTTCAAAGGGTGATAAAAGTATGAATGCTGCTGAATAAAACCGCTAACTGGAACTGGGATTGAAATGAGAAATGAAACTGAAATAAGAAAAAGGAAAGAAAAGGGGAAATGTAGGGAAAATAAAGAATGTGCTCGAACGGGCCCTACCCCGCTGCCTACGTACCTCATCGGGATAATGAGGATCAGAGTCGACGTAGTTCGCCTAACCTAGGCGGGAACTATTTGTTTGTATTTTTTACAGCTGGAACTGCGTATGTCTATGCTCAGGTGTTACAGGCTCGTATGGTACGAGTGCGTTTACCGTCTTGCATGCGAGACAAGTCGTCGCGAGTTCGCGTTGTGAGTGAATGAGATGAGAAGAGAAGTTCCCGCAGGATAGTCGCTTGTTATTTGTTTTTTGTCTTTTAAGAGAAGTATTTTGAATTTGTTTGTTTTATGAAACAACCCCTTAATGAGACTTGTACATCATGATAGACGAGCTTACACCACTCCAAGATGGAATGAGTGCAAGTGCCTCATGGAATAAGGCTATACACGAGGAATCCTTTCATTTATTTGTTAAGTGTTTTTGGATTTTGTTTGAAGATGAGAAAATAATGACTCAAATTGCAAAAGGACAAAATCTAAGGGACTAAGACACACCCTAATTTTATTGATTTATTTACATGGGAGATCTTATGGTTTGTGGATTTTTCTAATCCTAATAAAGAAAAGGAAAAGAAAAAAAGAGAGTTAGAAACTAACTTACTTCCTAAGGAAGTTAAGTTGTCTCTAAAGAAAGGGAAATCCTATAAGCAAACACCAAGTGCTAAGGCAAACACAATTAAGATGCATAAGAGATAGGAATGAAGTAATGATTACCTCAATCTTCCCCCCTACAAAACAAAAGTTAGCATGACAATGCATATTGAAAGTAAAATCGAAGCATGAAAGCGATTAAGTACCATAAACGTCCTAGAATGGAACTAGGGTTAAAAATAAGACCTAAGTCTAAAGGTGAAGGTACCTAAAGGTTACATGACTTCTAAAGTCAGTAGCTACATGCTATAGGTCCCTAAGTATGCTAGGATACCTCACAAGATCAAACTATGTCAAACTATGTACAAGAAGTTCACCTAAGTTTACCTAAATGCAAGTTAGGGTTCATGGATGAAGTATGAATGCATATGACTTACAAACATGAATTAATACATGAAATGAACATAAAAGTCAGTAGTGAATATTTATGAAGATGGATTAATGAGTATACAATCATGGATGCAATGGATTAGGCATATGGAGCAATGAGAAGAAGATATGAGAAGAAACGAACAAAAATCGCATAAGATCGCACATGATGAAAGTTAAGGAAAAATGGCATGTGAATATGCATGAAATGATTATGGGTCAGTAGCATACAAGGTATGAGATGCAATTAGAATGCATGAATAGGCATTAATGATTTCCACATAATTCAAGTTATTATTTAGAGGAGAAGAGAAACTAGTTAGGTTAAAGTTAATTCACATAAGTATGCACTTTAAAGCACCAAAACAAACCAAATGAGTATGGTTCAAAAAGTGACCTATGACTGGAATTAAAGACATACAAATAACCTATAATCAACTCCTAAAAGCTACCAAAAATCCCCTCAAGAAAATGGCATGAATGCCTTCTTAACACTTAGGTTATGCGACACATAAACACATGAATCAACCTAGGATCTAGGTGACATGGAAAAATAGCAAAAAGCATTTAAAAATTATGAAATTAAATCCCTGGAATGATATAGTCATTATCTTACATTGTCCAAAAGGATTATACAAAATTATGCACCAAAGTGCCAAAACAATTCCTTGACTAGCAAGGTAACAAAACATGATCACCAAAAACAACTCCACAAAGTGGATCAAAAAGGGAATCTAAAATTATGAAAAAAAATGCCTAAGGGGCATAAAAATGTCACAAATTACAGTGATTAATCACACACAAAAAATAGGTTTCACACCTATGGGGAAAAAACGATTTCGGTCTCTTATGCCAAAACACCCCTTTTTGGGACAGCTTATGATCTAAAATCCAAATTAATTATTAAAACCACCCAAATATGGAAACAAAAAATATGAAAAATTAATTAAGAGGATAAGGATTACTCATGAATTTTTCCAGAATTTTATCTCACTTAAAACTATTTTTAATAGTTGCGACGAAACGAGCAAAAAAGTGGATTTTAAGGGGAAGTGAAAGGAAGCGATCCTAATGGTTCGTAACCTAATCCCTAAGTTCCGAAATCGATACATATCATCAAAAATCACAAATAAATCCAATGCCTCAGGTGGGAGGGCTCAATATGTACCTTAAGTTATATGATCCTAAGTCGCATACAACTAGAATGATGCATTAAAGTAGAGAATCGAGATTACTTACTTGGTCGAAGTGCCGATTCTTTCACATAAAAGAAATCCAAAAAAAACTTCAAGCCAAGCCTTGTAATCTCCCATGAGCAAAATAAATGCTCATCTTCCATAATTTCTTTGTGAAGATCCTCCATAATCGAAATAAAAACAACGGCACAAAATATCATTTGAATCCAAAGGTATCCCACAAATAAAGTGGAATACCAACCAAACAACCGTCGTTAAGATCTTTGCGAGAACCTTGTATGAACTCAACAAACGCATTAGAAAACAAAAAGAGGTGCAACCGGAAGTTGCACCTATGTCTCACAACTCAAAATCAAATAGAAAGATGAATGTACGAGTCATGGACATGCATTGAAATTTACGTTTCAAAACGGGGCAGCACTTATGCTCTAACATAAACAACATGCAAACTCAAACCGGAATCGAACAAATTTACATGCAATGAATAGAAAATGATCAACAAACATATATACAAGTCAAAATAAGATCAATGCATCAAAATCGCACCAAACCGAACTTAAAAAGCCTTAAAACGAAAAAACGCGTCAAAAATCACCGACTCGGAATTGAACGAAAATCGCATGGTAACTTGCAAACGTGCCAACGGATTCAAATATGCAATCGGATTTTGAAAATTCCGCTCGGAAGTGATACTTTTTGGCCAATTTCGTCGGCTGGTAGTAGTGAAATAGCCGAAAAAAATTGTCCGAAATTGACTAAAAAGTTTACCAATGGCTCCGGAATAATCAACAAAGTCAATTTACACTATTCACATTCGCGAAAACGCACTACGGTTAGGAAGTTATGACCAAAACGCATTTATCGACACGCGACACATGAACAACATCAACAATTAAGCTTCAACCTATCCTATTCCGAATTTACACAATGAAACAAGCATGAATTCAAAAGTCAAGCACTTCAATCAATATCAAGTCATAATAATTAGCTCTCTTAGGAATTTTGTCAAACACCTAACATTCACCGATTATTCTATGTCAACTTTACCAAGCCTTTTCAATCATGCACCACAACAATTATTAGGATAAATTAATCAAGAATCAATCAATAATCAAATCATGAATCAATGCACATAATCTCCACAAGATTAATTCAACTTCAAAATTCAATTCAAGAAACAATTCAACAATTATTCATGAATTAAAGTTTAAGAAGCTTACCGAATGAAGAATCGACGAAGAAATTGCGAATCCGAAGGAAGTGAGACGCGATCATGAACGGAGGAGAGGAGGAGAGGCCGCGCGGCTGCCGGTGGCGGAAGATGGTGGTCTTACGGTGGTGAAGTTGACCGGAGGTGGTGGTTCGTGGCGGCTCGGCTACCGGAAGCTTGATCGGAATTGTTGTGTTCTTGAGTTCTTGATGAAGTTGTTGTTGTGTTCTTGAGAAAGAATTGAGAGAATGAATTTTGATCCTTTAGAGAGAGTTTGTGAGAGTTTTTTGGTGTTTGTAAATTATGATTGAAGTTATGAGACAAATTGTGGGTCAAAAGAATATATAGTGGAGTGTAAAATGAAAGGCAAAAGGTAGAATTTCGGCTTAAGTGAAAATAACAATATCTTTGGCAAGAAATTTCGACTCTGAGCCTGCCACAATATCGTCCGCCTCTGAATCACATTTGCAATGCAAAAATAACGAACGTCATACGATCAAAAATCGAGTGCGATCGATACGTTTAAGCTGCAAGACGTCACTGAATAAGTTGTTTTTTCGGCTTATTTGGTGTCCGCTACTCGAAAATGTGACAAGGCCAACCTCTTTGGAGCATAATCTCGACTCGACTTTGTCATCAAAGTTGTAGATCTATGAGTCAGTGACCTGGTGTTAAAATCTAAGCTCAACCGGACAAACGACAAGGGAGAAATGAATTTTCTCGTGAAACCACTTTCAGCATTTTTTTTCGGTTCAGCACTTCAATTTTGTGAAATAAACCAAAACGACAATCTTTGGAGCACCGTTCGAACTCACTTTTGTATTTGAAATTGAAGAGGATAAAATTTGTGAACCAACGCTTCAAGAACGGGTGATATCCGATGAAAATTGACCGAATTATGAATTTTACAAAATCTGACAGACAGTGCACTGCATCAAAAAACCTTACTGGTAATTCGCATTTTCGAAATCCTTCCGCTCGGACCTAACCCAAACTGAATTCACATAATGAAGATAACATCTAAACGGAATTTTAGGCACCGAAACAACATCAATTCGATGAACGAGCTAAGAGTTATGAATTTTTTAGTGTTCAAAACTCACCGGTTCAGCACTGTTTTTCACTATGTCGACTCTAAAGACTCGCACATTCTGAGATCTTCTTCAAAGAATTAGTTCTCGGCCAAAACCCAAAAGTTAGAAAGGATATCAAGACGAAACTTTTGGCATATGAATCTCTCAGACATGTTGACCCAATCAGAAGTTACGAACTCTTGAATACCGCTAGCACAGTTAATCGGCGAAACCGAAATTTCAAAAACAAATAATTCCCGCCATTTTCCTTGATGAATTGGCCTCCGAGCCGAACACAAAAGTTGTAGAGAATACCGAAATAGTCTAAACTATTAAGTTTCAAGCCAAAATGAGTTTCCGAGCATAAGTTACAACTTTTGCAAACTGCACCATAAAATTGATATTCTGCTTAAACTCCTTTGAATCAACCGAGAACTTTTGGTTTCTTCTAAGATTCTTGTGCAAGTTCCGCATGAAAAAATAAAGGCCAGTCGCAACCTGTGAAAGCTCAAATGGAGATGTATATTCATGTATGTTTATGATGCAATTGTGATCTAAATGCAATGCAATGTATGAAAGGATATGCTAAATGACATGAAAATGAGAGGGCAAATTTTGGGGTGTTACAAAGAGCTAGCCAGGTTGTTAAGGCAAGAGGAAAAGGTTATTACTCCTCACCAGGAGGAGGTTGAAATGATCAATCTTGGTACAGATGAAGACGTGAAAGAAGTAAAAATCGGGGCCTGCTTACAAGACTCAGTGAAGAGACAACTAATTGACCTGCTTCGAGAGTAAGTGGACGTGTTCGCTTGGTCTTATCAAGATATGCCAGGGTTGGATACCGACATTGTTGTGCACAAGCTGCCTTTGAGAGAAGAATGCCCGCCGGTTAAACAAAAGCTGCGCCGTACTCGCCCGGACATGGCAATGAAGATCAAGGAAGAGGTACAAAAGCAATGGGACGCCGGGTTCCTTGCTGTGACTAGCTATCCACCGTGGGTTGCTAATATAGTACCTGTGCCTAAAAAAGACGGCAAAGTAAGGATGTGTGTTGACTACCGGGATCTGAACAGAGCCAGCCCGAAAGATGATTTCCCATTACCTCACATTGATGTATTGGTGGATAATACGGCTCAGTTCTCGGTATTCTCCTTCATGGACGGATTTTCAGGATACAATCAGATTAAAATGTCACCTGAAGACATGGAGAAGACAACCTTCATCACACCCTGGGGCACGTTCTGCTACAAGGTAATGCCATTTGGGCTCATGAATGCCGGTGCGACATATCAACGGGCTATGGTGACATTATTCCACGATATGATCCATAAAGAAATAGAATGTTACGTGGATGATATGATTGCCAAGTCCCTCACTGAAGAAGACCACTTGGTAAATCTGCTAAAGCTGTTCAAACGTCTGAGGAAGTACCAACTGAAGTTGAACCCCAACAAATGCACATTCGGGGTACGATCAGGTAAGCTGCTGGGATTTGTTGTAAGCGAGAAAGGGATTGAAGTTGACCCTGATAAAGTCAAAGCCATTCAAGAAATGCCTGCACCGAAGACAGAGAAAGAAGTACGAGGGTTCCTAGGTAGATTGAACTACATCTCACGGTTCATATCTCATCTTACGGCAACTTGTGAACCCCTGTTCAAGCTATTGAGGAAGGAACAGACTGTCAGGTGGAATGAAGACTGCCAGAAGGCTTTTGACAAGATCAAGGAGTACTTGCAAGAACCTCCAATCCTCATGCCTCCAGTTGAAGGAAGACCTCTGATCATGTACTTGACAGTATTAGAAGAGTCAATGGGGTGTGTGCTGGGCCAGCATGACGAGTCTGGTCGAAAAGAGTATGCAATATACTACCTGAGCAAAAAGTTTACCGACTGTGAACAACGTTATTCACTGCTCGAGAAAACTTGCTGTGCTTTAGCGTGGGCTGCTCGCCGACTGAGACAGTATATATTGACCCACACTACCTTATTGATCTCAAAGATGGACCCAGTCAAGTACATATTTGAGAAGCCAGCACTTACCGGACGGGTTGCAAGATGGCAAATGATCCTCACAGAATATGACATCCAATACACCTCTCAGAAAGCCATCAAGGGCAGTGTATTGTCTGAATATCTTGCTGAGCAACCTATTGATGACTACCAGCCTATGAGATTTGACTTCCCTGATGAAGACATCATGTTCCTGAAAGCAAAAGATCATGAAGAGCCTGTTCACACTGAAGGGCCCGACCCGGAAGAAGAATGGACTATGATGTTTGACGGGGCTGTTAACATGAATGGTCATGGTGTTGGTGCAGTACTCATTACACCTAAAGGAGTTCACATGCCCTTCTCGGCAAAGCTCACTTTTAACTGCACTAACAACGAAGCTGAATACGAAGCTTGTATTATGGGCCTTGAGGAAGCCATTGACCTCAGGATCAAGACTTTGACCGTATTCGGAGATTCAGCTCTGGTAATCAATCAGACCAACGGCAAGTGGTATACACACCAGGATCATCTGATACCTTACAGGGATTATACAAGGAGGTTATTGACTTTCTTTACAACAGTCAAGCTTGAGTATATCCCTCGGGATGAGAATCAGTTTGCAGATGCTCTGGCTACCATTTCATCAATGATCAAAGTTCAGGCTGCCAACTTTGTACCGCAGATTTCAGTATCCAAACTTGACAGACCCGCATATGTGTTCGCAGCAGATATTGTCAAAGATGATAGGCCCTGGTTCCATGATATTAAGTGCTTCTTGAAGGATCAAACATACCCACCTGGGGCATCTTCCAATGATAAGAAGACTTTGAGAAGGCTTGCTGGTAGTTTCTTTCTGAACACTGATGGGTCTTTATACAAAAGGAACTTTGATATGATACTCCTCAGATGCGTCGACAAGGCAGAAGCAGATTTGTTAATGCATGAAGTGCACGAAGGATCCTTTGGTACCCATGCTGGAGGACATGCCATGGCTAAGAAGTTGCTAAGATCGGGTTATTACTGGATCACAATGGATGCTGATTGTTGTGCCTACGCCAGGAAATGCCACAAATGCCAGATCTATGCGGATAAGGTGCATGTGCCTCCCAATCCTTTGAACATAATGTCTTCACCCTGGCCCTTTGCTATGTGGGGCATTGACATGATTGGCAAGATTGAGCCAACTGCTTCAAATGGCCACAGATTCATCTTGGTCGCCATTGATTATTTCACCAAGTGGGTTGAAGCAGCATCATACGCGAATGTTACAAGACAAGTGGTAGCCAGATTTCTAAAGAGAGATATCATCTGTCGATATGGAGTTCCCGAGCGAATCATTACTGATAATGGTTCCAACTTAAACAACAAAATGATGGCAGAGCTGTGCCGGGACTTCAAAATTCAACATCACAATTCTTCTCCTTACAAGCCAAAGATGAACGGCGCTGTTGAGGCAGCAAATAAGAATATCAAGAAGATTGTGAAGAAGATGGTAGTCACTTACAAAGACTGGCATGAAATGCTACCATTTGCCTTGCATGGGTACCGCACGTCAATCAGAACATCCACTGGGGCAACACCGTATCAGCTGGTATATGGTATGGAAGCAGTCCTACCTGTTGAAGTTGAATTACCCTCTCTGCGGGTACTAATGGATGTTAAACTGAGTGAAGCAGAATGGGTTCGGTCCCGATATGAACAGCTGAGTCTGATCGAAGAAAAGAGATTGACTGCAATCTGTCATGGGCAGTTGTATCAGAAAAGAATGAAGAAAGCCTTCGATCAGAAGGTCAGGCACCGAGAGTACCGAGTAGGAGATCTTGTGCTGAAAAGAATCCTCCCTCCTCATACAGACCACAGGGGCAAATGAACTCCAAATTATGAAGGACCATTCGTAGTAAAGAAAGTTTTCTCTGGTGGAGCACTGATGCTCAGCACCATGGATGGTGAAGATTTCCCGTCCCCTGTGAATTCAGATGCAGTTAAAAAATACTTCGCATAAAATGACCCGCTGGACACAAAAACAGAATGTAAGTCCAGGCAAAAATAGGGCATCCCGGCGAGTCAAAAACAGAATAAAAGACTCGGGCAAAAATAAGGGAAAATAGGTAAAAAAATGTACACCCGCTGAGTTGAAAAGCCACATTGGACATCTCAGGCAAAAATGGGTATCCCGATGGATTGAAAACCCGAAAGGGCGATCCATGCAAAATAAGGGAATAAGCGAACAACTGCATTCTGAATTCGTCTGTATCACTTACAACTTGGTAAGCTTCGAAGGGATCAAGCCTCAGTCAGAATCAGCCTTCTTCAGAAAGCAAGATGAGAAGAACGTCAAAAGTCATACGAGTCATAATAAGAGAGGAAGCTCCTTAAAGCGTCATCAACATTGCCAGCATTTTATTTCTCAATTTGTAACAATCTCCTCATTTCAGGGGATGTGTTCCTTTGACTGTATCTCGCCAATTCAGGGCATATGAATTAATAAAATCAGATTTTCAGTCACGTCTCGTTTTGTACATTTTTATTTGCAAAAAAATGTCTGATGTCTAAAAGAAACTGATTGCATAGAATACAAATGTTTATCTTTAAATAAATTCACATGCTTGCAGGAAATGTACTTACTCTCAGAAGTGCCTAACTCCTATGACGGAATCCAGTAAGGGATACCTCGGGATTATCTTGTGCGTTTCCCTATCTTTTTCAGGATTGCAGGTATCCAGAACGCGACTTGGGGCATGTAAGTTTCATTCCAGCAAGCTGGCAAATCAGCGCTCACTCCGTCTTAACACCCAAGGTGTGTCCTCCCCAGCTGAGCTGCCACTTATTACTTATCCCCACCAGAGTTGCCAGGCATCACAGAAGGCGCCCATCTCCCCGGCTGAGTCAAGGATCTTCTTCAATAGAATCCCTAGGGAGGTCTTTCAGTGATTTCTCTTTCTCCCCAGCCGAGTTGCCATTTCGCCCTCAGCCGAGTACAAAAGTCAAGGAGCTATCTCCCCACCGAGTTTCAGCCTCTATCCAAAAGAGCAACGTGTGAAGGAGTCACAACAGAGTACGGAAAGCTTCTACGAGCCCCAGCTGGGTCCCATATTACAAGGATATGTCAATCAGTGACCTATATCCCCAAGCAGATACATCTCGTCAGATTCACCAGTGATCTTACCCCCAGCTGGGATGTCCATTTCAACAGATCGATCGAAGGTCTTCGTGGCAGCGGGATCCGAATCCCGGGTTTGGTATCTTTGCATAATCATGGCATTCACATCATAATCACCCACAAAGCATAGCATTCCGTCTAGTATGGAGCATTACGGCAGAAATCAAACATATAGCATAATCATAAGTCATGATCTGAATCAAACACTTGTGAATCTTATCAGCTCATCAACCATATGCAGAATCCCACCCCGTATTCCCCAGCAAGTGCAGTTGCCTTACACCAGTATATACTCCTCGTGGCACCCCTTTCGTGTCGTATCCCCAGCAGAAAGCCAAAGACACCCTCTTTACACTCACATATATATACATTTCCTTGGCATCCGTCCACGTCATTTTCCCAGCACAGTAATGTAAACACTTTGTATATCAGATACTTGTTTATAATATACCTTTTGACACTCGTCCGTGTCACTCTTCCCAACAGTTAAACACTCATCTATACACCACTCATGCTTATTTTACCTATACAGATACTCGTCCGTATCTTGTATACACCATTTATATCCCCACAGATTCGACACTCATCCGTGTTCTCTGTTAACCAGTTGATACTCGTCTGTATCCTCATCTCTGAACACGTGTCAGTATTTGTTTTTATCCGATACTCGTCCGTATCGTAGTCTTAAGGATGCTCGTCCGCGTCTTTGATCTATACACAATACCAAACACTTATACTTTTATTTCTTGGATATAAACACTCGTCTGTGTTTACTATTCTCCAGTAGATCGCTACCAAAACAATTTTTCTTTTATCTGACATTCGTCCTGTGTCATGATAAACCCTGAGAGCAGCCGTACCCTGTTAAGTGGTCGTCCTCCACTTCTTGATGGTCGTCCTCCATCATGCTCATCCGATGGCCGTCCCCATCGTTGACTTTCTATCCGACATTCGTCCTATGTCGTGATATTTAGTAGCCGTCCCCTGCTAGGTGGTCGTCCTCCACCTCTTGATGATCGTCCTTCATCATTTTATCCGATGGCCGTCCCCATTGTTGATTTTTGGTTATCTGGCATTCGTCCTATGTCAAGACAAACCTTGAGAGCAGCCGTCCCCTGCTAGGTGGTCGTCCTCCACCTCTTGATGGCCGTCCCCATCGTTGACCTTGCATCCGGCATTCGTCCCATGTCGCGTTATTTTTGGCAGCCGTACCCTGCCTGGTGGTCGTCCTCCACCTAAGATGACCGTCCCCCATCTTATACCCAACAGAGCAGCCGTCCCCTGCTAGGTGATCGTCCTTCACCTTTGATGACCGTACCTCATCATCTGTTTATTTCATTTATTCTTTAACCCGATGGCCGTCCCCGTCGTGGTCCCTTTTCCTTTTAGCCCGATGGCCGTCCCCATCGTTGGTTGCATTATTTTATGAACTTGATGGCCGTCCCCATCATTTTTTCATTAATCCCCATAGAATCTTATAGCTTTGCTTGATGGCCATCCCCATCATAACTCCTTTTATCCCCAGCATGATGGCCGTCCCCGTCATTGCTTTACTTCACACACTCTCCCAGCATGTCGGCCGTCCCCGTCATTGCTCTTTACCCAGCAGTCGTCCTCTGCTCGACGATCGTCCTCCGTCGCCCACACTTTACAATATACTTTATTTTTCTTTGCAATCTATATCCCTTTGCTTCTTCATTTCTGTGAGTGCAAATTTTGGACTGTCTTTGGTATTCAACCACAAGTTATCTTGTTTGCCTGACAAGCCATCGCTTACATCCTGCACAGCTAACTCATTTTTAATAGGGGCAGCTGTAAACACCCCAAATTTGCCCTCACCCATTCACACCATGGCTTGTGATCATTTCATATGCATAAGCTCAATCATAGCATCTCATACCGCATTTTTGATTCATTGCATTGGTTCAAAGTCATCTGCATCTAGGGTTTGTGATCCGAGCAATCCAAAAGCTTCAAGAGCCACTCCAAAGGTCAACAATGTTCAAGCATCATATTGTATGCCCTCAAAGTCAAAAATGCCAAAGAATCACAAGAACCGAAAATGGCATGGAAACGGAGCCAGGTTATGAGGTTCGCGCATATCAAGTTTCACGAAGAAATTCCATGGGGAGGGTATCTAATCAAGGGATGACTTCTGGAACATGTCAGTACAGAACCAGGATATCTGAGGCTCCCGATGACCCGACCAAAGGGTGTTCTTCGTCATTTTTGATTGCGTATGATCTTTATTTGGTCATAGAGGATGCCAGAAGTTCATAAGATTGAAGAATTTCGAGCCACTTTGCAAAATTGTCTTGAATTGGAGAACCTGCAAATTCTCATGGCAAGCTTTTGTGTGACTCCAGTGCGACTTCCAATCATCACGCAAGCATGAATCAGGGCCTTAAATTCTGAATGCACCAAAGAATCTCCAGATTTCACGACTTATGCCTCAAGGTATCACAAAAGGGGGGAGACTTGTACCAATTTGCGAAGGCCCATGTGACTATGCCTCCACTTGTTGTAATTCCCAAGATCTGATCCATGGGCTTGTGCCACACCAGTTATCCTTACCCATCAAAGACTTTACAAATACGTTTCCTGCAAATCATTTCGATCAACTGGGGTCTCATTGATGATTAAGTGTCACTAAAATTTCAAAGTTGGTTTTAAGATATTTCGAATTTATTTTCAATAAATTGATGAGTTATGGGTTAAACTTATTGCATTTTTGTAAAGAAAAATGATAAGTGTGACTTCTTTGATTCATTGGTTTCAAAAAGGAAAAAGAGAAAAGAAGATTCATGGTATCATGAGGGACTTGGATTCAAAAGGCGGTGCACAGAAATTCTTCATTTAAATTGTGATTCTTAAAGTCAAGGATTGTCATAAGAAGTCATTTTAAGGATTAATTGAGTGCTGATTTATGAATGGGATGGTGGTGTTGAGAGATCATCATTTAGTCTTACAACAAGTTATTCAAAGGGTTATCATTTTACAACTCGAACATGTGGTTTAAATACCATTTAAGAGTAATTCAAGTATTGTTCTTACAAGACAAGGCCCGACTTGCATTCCAAAAGCCCATTTACAAAATTCGATCAATAGTTCATTCACAAGAATAGCCCACCATATTACACAAATAAGGATTGCAAAATGATGATTGTAAGATGATGATTGGTACAAATGTTCTCAAGATAATTAAATCATGTTTCCGGAATAAGGGAGCAGATTTTATCAAAAAAATATGACTTATTCATAAGATTACAAAAAAGAAGGGTTTGTTTTGGAATGTGATTCATCATTAAAAAAAAACCACAAGATGCTATTCCTATGAGCTCCCAGATACCAATTCCTAGTGTGCATAACGAACTCGGTACTGATTCTATGAATTTTCATCTTAAAGTCAGCCAAGACACAAGTTATACAGTTGGCAGTAAAGGGTCTAGCATGCGTCAGCCTCATCAGGTATTTGGAGATACTATTCAGAATAACTGGGCTCCTACTCCTGCAGAGCAAGTTAATGAAAATCATTAAAAGGAATTCCAAATCCAATCCTATGAAGAAGCAATCAAGAAAATGAATCACATATTTGCTGAGTCAGAGAAAACTCAATTGCTGGATAGTTCCCCAGTGGACAGACCTGCAAATAAATGAATAAATCTGGTGAACCATTTTCTCTTAGTGCTGCGGCCAAGGATATTGAGATGCCCTTACCATCTTTAGCTCACTCTCCATTGCAGAATATGGAATCAGACCGTGCAAGGCTTCCTGCGCCGGTTATGAAATCTAATGTATAGCATGAGTTTTAAGGTACGAGGAAGATCAATTGACACATTCTCAAGCGGTCCCGCCCCACGGCAACGCGCCTGAGAGTTGAGAAGGAATAAGTTTGTATGGTGAATATTAATCCTGCAAAAGCTAGCAACATGTCAGCTGACTTAGATGAATCAGAGGAAACTAATGGGAAAGTGGACCATGAAGATGTAAATATGACTTCTAATGTATGTATGAAGGGAGAGTTGCAGTTACAAAATTGGCATCAAAGGAAATGAGTTGGAGGGTTTACCATGTCTTGTTGATGGAGATGAAGCTGATATAGATGTTGTAGTTCGATTGAAAGACGACGTCCGTGATACAAGCACTTTGGTGAAAACTTCACTACCATCTGTGGAAGTCTTTTGTTCAAGATTGGCGTTTGATGCTGGAAATAAGCCCCAATCACGCCTTGGAAAACCTCCATTCTCAGGATCATCAGGGAGTCCTCTTCCAAATGCAAATCTTGGCTACCGGTTTCGTAATCTTGGTAATTCATTGAATCATGAGGCTGCTAGAGTCCTTCAAGGCTGCAGTTTGCAAGTGTATTAGGAGAAGGAATTGAATATGGATAAGAGCTGCAAACCCCGTCGAATATCCTCGCCAACCTATCATGAGTATTCACCAACAAACATGTTCAGGACTTAAGCAGACAAGCTGTGAAAAAACAATATTGTGCAGCGGTAAAAATAGGGAAGTTACTTAGCAACGTGAGTTCACAACAGCTTCAGTTTGATAAGTGCCGCATCATCACACCGCATACAGGCCCGGGCCAGCTCCATCATGTGCACATCACAAATGTCCTGCAATACAATACAACATTTGGTTCAATAGAAAACTGAATATGTTAATCAAACATATACAAAAAAAAAGAGAAAAGCGTAACGTCCCATGGTTACTGATGGTCTCCGAGAAGCCTCATAAGGTTTCAGACGACTGCTGATGTTTGAAAAAAAGAGTCATAGCCCGATTACGCGCAACATGGAATCAGATGATGGCAGTGTCACTGGTTCTGAGGCAGATGAGATTGGAACTAACAGTTCCTCTAATGAAGTTAACACTTTCAGGAATTTGATCTCTCAAGATGTAACTCCCACTGCCAGGTTCCCTCCTTGGCCTATTCACTCTCCACCGGTTGCTGTACCAGTCTATCAGCCATATCCAGTACAGGGAATACCCTACCATCAAACATATCATGGAGACAGTCCATATATGCAGCAAATTATTCGCCTATGGAGGACCCTAGACTAGCCGTTGCTCAATGGAAGGCATTCCATGGATAGTAGACACGGCAATACCAAATCAAAAGGATGTGCCGTAGAAGCTTCAAAATCCAAGTTACAGGATGAAGTGGAAGTGGGAAGGATTGGTTCACAAAGCAATTTTAGAGCTATGGAGACCTGACCCTAGTGAACTAACCCTTTTGCTTACCAAAGGAGCTTGAAGAGTTTAGGACCATTGCTTTGGCTAGCACCAGTGCCGTTTTATATTGCGAAGAGTCAAATATGCTTCGGGTCATCTTGATAATAGGTGGGTGTTGTTACAGCAACCAGAGGGGATTATCCATTTAATCATCACAAATTGACTGATTCAGATTTATGAAGCATCTGCTGCTCAGGATAGGAAGAGTTGGCAGCCATGGTTCTCTAGGTTGGCCCTGCAAAATTCGAAAATTGCCACATGGTTAGCAGTAAAAATGAGTTTACGGCAGTAAAAAAGAGGAATTAATCCAATCCAAGGCCAACTATCTCAGTTCATTTTCAAAATCAAGAGGCATAAACAGACAAAAAGCAAGAGCAGGTGTGTCAGCAGGATTGCAGGGCAAAATTTCACAAAGTAGGAAAAACAATTTTCTGTTACGAAAAAGAAGGAAAGGACATAGCCAGTTTGAATTTGTTTCAGTTTAAATCAAAATCCTTGAAAACCCTAATTCTCAATATAAAAGGCCAGAGATGAATTCGTGAAAGGGATATACACAACACACAGCCGCAACAAAAGACCCAGGTGCAATTTTCGCAGAAAACCCTAGAACCCTAATCACAATACGAACCCTAGATTACAGCAAAGTTAACAAAGAAGGAAGATTTTTTTTTCAAGGAACGGGAGGAGCGTATACCTCTTGACGTAGCCTTCGTGACATCCAATTGCGGTATAATCTCTTGACTCCATCTTTGTTGCATTTTTTTTGTTCGCTCTGCTTGTGTGTTGTAATTGAGTGAGCGTTTCGAATCCAAGGGGTATTAGGGTTTACGATTTGGGGGAAAGGTTATAAAACGTTTATTGTTGGGTTCGGTTAGGTTTTCATGTAGGTTCGGGTTATTCGTTTGCCATGTACGTGAAGGTTTCAAAACCTTCGACAGTGAGGGAGAGCAGAGATTGAGAGGTGAGGGCGGTTCGAAAAGGTCCATGAATGGCCGGTTCACTGAGTTGTTTCCGTTTCTTCTCTTTTCGCTTTTCTGTTGCTGAATGAAGAATGAACAAAGGGGTGGGGGTTGCGTCCCAAACCCTAATTTTCTCCCCTCTTTCTTATCGTAACCGGGCCGGGTCTGGGTCGTTTTGACCCAACCGGCGTCAACCAGCGCCCAGCCCCTTGTTGGGCCTTCTGGGTTGGGTCCTTACCAACCTTTGTGTTTTTTTTCTAGTTTATCAAATCATTCATAGTTAGTTTTTTTTTTAGGGAAAAATACTTCAATTTATTTAGCTTTTTTTGGTCATTTGATATTTCTATTTTCTTTCAACAAAAATAATAATATAAAAATATCCATAGTTAATTAATTTTGTTTTAATAGTTTTGTTAGTTAAATTAGGGTAATAGTTATAAAAAAATAATAAAAAAAATAAAAATAAAAAAGTATAAGTGTCATGTTTTAGGTAGTCATAAGGTGAAATTGTTCTAGCTAATTTGTTAATTTTTCATTTAATTAATCTAGTTGGTTGTCTTTTGCTTATTTTCACTTGCACAATAATTCATGTCATCTTGTAACTCTCCTTGTATCATGAACATGTTTCTATTTTCGGTTTGCATCTTAATATCAACTTCACTTTCACTTTATTTCTTTCTTTCGTGCTAACTTTTCAGGTGGTAAGTACTCCGAGAAGTGAATTTGCCTTCACTTCTCGCATTTCCTTTTCATCTCCTTTGTACATTATTGTTACATCTTTTTGTATGGATATTGGAGTGAGCTTGCTCCTCCCTGTTTATTATACCTTCTTTCTTCGAGCAACTTGACTTCTTGAGTGAAGCAAGTTGTCTTGTTTCCCTTCGCTTCTTGATCCTTTCATCTGCTTCCTGGTGGTTCTCTTTGAAGTTATCTCTTGAAAACCTCACAAACCCTAGGAACAACCAAGCATGACAATGATTAGGGTTTTGATTAGTCTCCCCACTTAGTTTTACCTTTGTGTCTCTTTGAGTCTTCTCTTCTCATCTCCTAATCAGGGATTAAACCCTAAAGGCTTTAAGGCTTTGTGATTAAGCTTATGCCTGCATCCTTCTATTAGGATGGAGTGTATAACTTTAATCCTAAGTGTTAAACCCTTGATGTGTTTAAATCCTTTAATCAATCCATTTAATAATCACTAAGACATCAAGCTTGTAACTTGGGCCTTGCATTAGGGTTCTAATTCTTCCTTAATTGGTTAAGAAGGACTAACCCTAGTGTTAATGGACAAGTCCCCCTCAAGTTGTCTTACAAACCCTAAAACTCACTTCATCATCATATCATTAAATAAAATCCACTTAATCAAAGACATGTTTTGTCATGAGTTTAATCCCTAATCATGGATTAAGTTGAGGAGCTTTCCTCAGCTTAAACATTCTCATCTATTATCCTTCTATTAGGATGGTGTAATGAGTCTGTTTAATCCCTGATTATGGCTTAATCTCATTACTCAACACTAAACAAAACCCAAAAGCATCTAATTAATCACAAGTAGGTTAATGATCTTAATCCTACATCAAAGGTGTTTAAGTGTGAGAAGTTGACTTCACACTTAAGGTATTCTCATTACCCCTAATCAGAGGGAAGATGTGATGAGTTTACTAACCCATTGGCTTAGGCATAAGCTCATTAACTTATGACAAACTTTCAAAAGCAATAAAAGACTGAAAACACAAAAACAAACAATAATCGTCTCCTTCGGGTTTCTTTTCTCATCTCATTCACTCATAAACGAGAACTTGCTTCTTCCGTCTAATGCAAGACAGTTTGCACCTGAGCCAGACAGGTCATACACTTGAGCATAAACAAGCAAGCAGTTCACAAGTCAATTCATCTTTCAGTCTCTTTGGGTCGAACTACGGTGTTCTGACTTCCTCATTGCACGAGAGGATACGTAGGCACAACTTAACAGTTATCGAACAAAAGTCTCTGTATATTCCCCCTCTTTCTAGCCTTATTTTCTTAGCCTCATTATCATGAGTATTTCATTCTTGTTCCTACACTGACACTGTACATATCACACTTCACTTCTCTTGCACTGACACCTGTACATCTTTTTCCAGCTCTTTATACACAGATTGCACTGACACTACCCCTTTAAAACACAAATCTTTTAAACGTGGATCCCGTCGAGTACGGCGGACAATCTGGGTGCTAATACCTTCCCAGGTTGTAACCAACCCCCTTTCTCAGTCTCTCTGGTTCGCAACCGCCTTATCCATCTTTTTCTAGGTCTATGCAGCATTGCCTTTCCTCCGGGATAAAAATGCCTAGCTGGCGACTCTATTCATCTCCAGTGAATTCACGGCTGTGTGTTCTCACTGTTCCTTTCGCCGACCGTTCGCGTTTGTACCCTATTTGACCCGGCTTCATTTAGTGGGAGCGACAATTGTGCCCAATCCTTTTTTCAAACGAAAAAGTGAACTTTTTATCTGCACTATCGACTTCTCTGAAGATAAATACCTTCGACGGCTTACTCAACACACTGCTGATTGCAATGTGCTCACTATATTTGCCTTTCAACCATTTTCTACTGCCCCAGAGAATTCGACACTTGGTGGAAAGCCTACCATTCCAAATAATTTCTCAATGTTGCAACATTAACTCAATATTTAACTAATGCTTTATCTTTTATGCAACAAAAATTCAACAAAGGTATAACCAAATATGTCAAGGAGATCTAGGTTTTCAATAATTTTTTGAAATTGTGTATGATCCCAATGAACTTAGTCAGAAGATCTGTGAAGTGACCATTACTCTTAAAGAAAAAAAATGATGGTGAAACTTCCTAACTTGAAAATCCCTAATTACTTGAAGTATAAGTACACTTTTGCACTAAATTTTTATCCTCATAAATTTCCCCATTTTCCCACCAACAAGATGACTCTGGCTTTCACCTCTATGTTTCCACGGTGGTTCATTTGTGGGGAAGACATAAAGGTGCTAAAAAACTAAAGCATGAAACCTTCCAAGCGAGTGACTCCAACTAAGCATCACATATACAATTTCAAAGGCCACCTTTATGTCGACATAAATCATGTCAAGGTTGAAACCGTTATGCATGGAGGTGAGGAAAGTGAATGATCTTTTCAAAATCCATTTAAACCCATAATCTTTTTCTTCTTTGTTTATATCTAATTTGCATGTTTCAGCGGTCGAACATAAGAAGAGGACTAAAGACGCTGCTAGTGCCAAAGTGGCGCTAAAACAACCCAAAGTCGAAACAAATCCAACAAAACCCACACAAGCAAGTTCTACAAACTAAAACTTGGATTTAAATTTCTCACCATATTAATCTTACTTGATTTTCACCACAAATATTTCTTATCTTTATTTAGGCTGATGACGAAACTGCTGATGTCGAGAATGAGGTTATTCTTGTCGAGGATTCATCTCCTGAACCTCAAGAAAAAAATCCAAAGATCACTTGAAATGGATCTAGAAAGGTTGCACCCAGCCCAAAGGTCACCCTTACTCCTAAAGCAATGAAGGATACAAAGGTAACCTTGGGAAAGGGGGGAAAACAACCAAGGCAGCAAGAAAACTGGACTCCAACGATCCTGAGAGTGCTAACTCCAGTCCAGAAGTAGATGTTCCCAAAGTAAGTTTACATATCTTTATCCCTTTCATTTGTTCAATATTTTTTCAAATACTAATAATTATGTTTTTTTTCAGGATAATCCTTCGAACAAACCTGTGTTGAGTCTCAGACGCCTAACACCTCAAACCATTTGCTCTCTAATAATTCAACTTGATATACTTAAGGAAATCACTGAAGAAATCGACAAAATTATAGAAGCATATGGTGATGCATCCTTTGCTTTGAAGATCAAAGGTCGACCTTCTGAATCTCCATCCGTGTCACACGACACTACCCGTGTCAGGCCACCTGCACCCAAAATTCAGCTTTTTCTAAAACTCACTTTTCTCTCCCAATTTCATACCAGTTCGAATTCTATCACTTATCTCTCACTTTTATCCCTCAAAACAATCCAAATTTTGTTCTTAAATTTATTTTATACCTCTAATTCCTTATGATCTTCACAACCTAATATTACTAATCAAATTAAGAAAGATCCTAGGTTTGTTTCCAATTCTCCATTTACATCATCATCAACATCATTCTCTATAACCACTTCCATACCCAACTTATCATATAACTCAAATCACCACCCTTCCAATTAGAACAATCAAGCATATAATTCAATAATAATTTCACACAACCATAATCAATCATCATAACATATATATACATCATATCACAATTTCATCATAATCCACAACATTAGACAATCCCTAATGGAGTAAGGAACTCCCAATTACCCTTTCATGTTAAATCATCAATAAAGAACTCTTTCTCCCCCCTTACCTCGAATTTGACAAATTCCTTGCAAAGCCTTGATCTTGAAGCTTTACGATCCTTGATTTCCCTTCTCCTTTCCCTTTTTCTCCAGACCCCTCTTTCCTTCGTCAAAATACGATAATGAGAAAATGTATCGTGTTCTCCCCTTTTCATAACAGAATCAAATTACAACCTTGCCCCTCAGACCTCCAACTTATATTTTATTTTATTTATTAAATAATAATATTATAATAATAATACAACCTCATTATATTATCATTATTTAAATAAAATACCTCATCCACTTATTATTCCAAATACACCATCATACCCTTGCTATTTATTTTATAAAAATACTTTATAAAATCAGGGCGTTACAACTCTCCCCCACTTATTTTATTTTCGTCCTTGAATATAGTACTCAATGGCATAACTTAGATATACTCTTGCACCTGACTAATCACTCCCTTGCCCAAGCCGGCAACTCCGCAACCAACTCAAAACAACAACACTGATGTTAGGACAACCTCCCTAACAACAAGCACCACCTTTATTAATGCTCAACACGCAGGTATATACCTGAAAAAGAACACAACGAAAGTCGCTACCATCACCGTAGGTAACACTCTCCTAATTCCCCATCGTAGGAATTAGTCAACCGCACTCGTACCATCACCGTAGGTAACGAGGCGACAACCAGGACAAACTCAAAATTTCACTCTATACATCCTCTAGATACCACAACATTGATAACAAACCGACCTTTTAGTTTCCTCTACCAAAACAACATGATTATAATCCATCAATGAAGGACATACATCACATATATTAATATCTTTGTATATCTCACAATCCTTGATGTGTAGATAACCTCTTACCACTACCCATCCATTCCGGGACGTCCAATAGTCTCAATATCTCAATAGGTCTTATTATTCAATCTCTCGAGTCTTTACTAGCCATTTATGTATAAACAATTACACCACTTCAATCTTCTGCTGCGCACTTGATGGGCTAAAGACGTATCTAATTATGTGTCTAGCGGTATCTTAACTGCAAGTGCACAGCCTATCGAAGTAATATTTAAGATTATCGATCCACAGGGACTCTATGGTTACTTAGTGCTAGAGGAATTTCTAGTTTAGCTAAGGTGAAGGGTTGTCACGATTTTTGGTTGTTTTTAAAGATTAAAGGCGGGAATTAAATTTAAGTTTAATGAAATAATACTAAGGCGGTCGGTATGTAATTATGCTAACTTAGGCGGGTCGATCTATCCTAGGCTTATAAAGATGGTTCACTTAATATATTCTGTAGAGGTTACCAGTTTAAATATCTTTAACTCACACTCTCGTGGTCTTATCTGAGATCTTACCCCTAAAGCCCTATGTCTGCTCTCGCTAGCCCATAAGTGTTTAGAGATAATTTTTGGAAACTTAGTAATTCTAATTTATTTTAAAGCGCTCTCGCTGTGTTTAATTTAAATGCCTAACTTTAGCTATCTGGTTAAAATCTCACACTCTCGTGGTCTTGACCTAACCTATTACACTTTCCTTACTCTCGTAACAAAAAGGTTGATTTTATAATAAAAAGTCTCAGCCAGAATATTAAGCTCTTAATTATCTTAAGCCTAGAGTTGATTTTACCGATTCAGTTTGTTTTAATTACATACCGCCCTAAGGTATTTAGCTACTCATTATTGTTGAACCAGACAGAGGCAGAGAAACATAAAACGAAATATGCATGACAGAAAAATAAATATTCAACATAAATATAAATGCAATTTAATATAAACCTGGATAACAATAAAAGTAGTTGACTCCTTCTTCCACAGGCTGGAAAGCTCGGAGTATTGACCGGAATCGGAAATAAATAATTCTAAAAGAATCTGAAGGCTTTGAAACAAATTAATTTATAACAATTTCCTGATGTTGAAAATTGTTATAAGGTTGGTTGGGATACAAGAAAAATAAAGCAAAGAAATTAATGCTGGAAAAATAAAGGGTGCAAAATAAAATCGGCAGAGCTTCCGCAAGAAATTAAAAACTAAAACTCTGTGTATTGTTCATTCAAATTAATCTATTTATAGAGAACTAAATGGGCTTGGCAGTTGTATTTTTGTGCTTGGGCCTCGTAGGAAAATGAGAGAATCCAGGGAACGTGTGAATGCTTGGTCTGCTGGAAAATAGGCACGTTGGTCTTCATGCAGCGTAACGTTCATGAACAAGTCTTCAGTCAAATAACCTAGTTTTTCCTTGTCACGGTCGTGACAAGGGTGTCACGTTCGTGTTCCTTGTTTAATATGTGTCACGGTCGTGAGGGACTTGTCACGGTCGTGAAGGCTCCTAGAGTGTCACGGTCGTGACACCTAGGTGACGACCGTGAGTGTTTAAAATATGCAGGTTATGCAGAATTCTCTTTTTCTTCATCTTTTAATGGTTGTTTTTGCTCATTTCACTCGTGGCTCATGATTTAGCTCTGTATATGATGTACCTGCAAAATGGCAAAGAAAACTCGAGGAATCGGGTGTTAAAACGACAATTATGCGATAAAACGGTATTGAAACATAGCTATATAATCGATACTTTTTCTCGTTATCAAACTTCCCCAAACTTAAACCTTTGCTTGTCCTCAAGCAAATAGTCGGTTGAAAATTGTCGGACAAGTTTTTATCGACGCACCCACATAACAAACCATACGAAGGATCGTTTTGTCGGATAAACTGGTACTTTGATAAAACACTAACGATACACTAATGACACAAGCAACAAGCTAAGTCGTCGACTTCTTGTTAAACGAAACATTCGGTAATTGCTTTACGATTTCACCTAGAGTCTTTCGATCTTATTTCGCCCAGTTTCATTCTAGCGCAATCACATTAAGCCCTTTGCCTTAGCACGCACGTAGTGGAGTAGCCGGTTAGCGACTTTGATCCTTTGTAAGCACGGGGTCTGGTACACGAATGTGGTAACCCTTCATTCATTATCCAATTTGGAGGTTGTGGGGGGATCGAGCCGTAGCACTCCCTACCAAGTTTAGAACCAGTACCTCTGAACCAACCCGCAATGGACTCCTTCTCATATTTCTCGTTTCTTATATGCGACCGTGTACTTTGGTGCAATTTCTTTTCATTTGCATCGAGATATGAAGGATCATTATAGATTAGGCATCAAACACTTATATTCATCGGCTCCCCACGTGGTTTGTGTTCAGACGGTGCTGACTGCTAGTATAAACTACTAGGGGTTACTTTTGAACTGAAACTTAAGGTGTATTCGTTAACAATTATCGGAACGGAATTGCTTAAGTGGGAAGTCTAAGGTGTCAAGACTGTATTGATCTTGTTGAATCGTTCTCAGCTTCCTAATTATGATTTCGTAGGTAAGTCGGGTAATGCGAAGAATTAATTAAAGATTTTTTTTTGGTATAGCTAAATAAACGGGGAAAGTTCGAAACTAAAGAAAATAGCACAAGGATAGCTTTGTTTCATTAACTTACGAAAGGAAATACAACGGAAATGGGAAAGTGCGGAAAGGGAAAAATGCGGAAAATGAAAGGTACCTCTCCCACACTATATCAGACATTGTCCTCAATGTTGTGATATAATAGCGGTTAAAGTACAATACAAGCAACGGAAATGGAAAAACATAAACGAAAACTAAAACTAAGGCTGCTGATGACCACGGCCTCGGCTTCTGGTGCGGGAGCGTATGGTCGGAGTCGCTTCGAGATCAGAACCGGTACCGGTGATAGCAGTGATATCAATGCGCAAAGCCTCTAGCTCGCTAAAGATCTCTCCGAGCTTGTCATCAGTAGTCTTTTGGTTGGTGGCAACAGCTAGGAGTAATGCATCATGCTGCTCCTTTTGCCTTCGCTCCAGTGCGGCATTCATCTGGTTCTACTGATGAATCGCACGGAGGACATCCTCAAGTGTGATGTCGGGTAAAGGAGGATGTCGGGTGGATGACTCAGGAATGTCCTGGACAGGCTCAGCTGCATCCATGGCGTCTTGCATCTCGTCCGCTGGTGGATCGGCCTGCTCATCAGGAATGGGGGCGTGGCCGGCAGCATCCGGTAAAGCAAAGAGCCAGTTGGCTCGGCTAGAAGGATCGATGCGGTCGCGGCACGGCAGGATGATGTGGTGATAAACAGTGCCTTGGATAACAGGGCTAAACCTGCCATCCTCTCTCTGAGCAATCAAGTGGGCGGACCGGCAATAATTCTTCGTTAGGAACTCTGCTGGTCTGCTAGGCAAATTGACGACCAAGTTCCCAAGATCTAGCTGAATGGCCAAGGTAGTGACAATGCCTCCTATGTAAAAGGAGGTTGCGCGTCTTTGCGCTATGGACTGGATATGGGACAACATGAATGGGGCAGCATTAATGGGCTCGTCATTCAGGGCGCAGTGCAAGAACAAAAGCTCCTTGGAGTTGAGCTTGTGGTTACTCTCTCGTGCAAAGATGGTGTTACAGATGATGCGATGAAAGTATCTGATCGCCGGGTTGTGGATATGTGTAGCATTCAGGCTCTGAAAGGCTGAGGCACGGGTCTTGGTGATGTCGTGCCATAAGGTGAAAGCAGTTTCACTGAAATTGTCCGGCACGCGGAGGTGAGCTTCATTCCCGTGATCGAAGCCTAGCAACTTGGCAATCCTAGTTTGCGGAACTTCGAACTCCCGGCCAAGCAATCTGAACTTAGCAACGCCGGTGAGCTGACTCTGAGAACCGGTAGGAGTGATGTAATGGAATGAGCTTAGGAATTCCAATGTCAGAAGCTCGAATGTGGGCTGGGGCTGACTGCAAAGATCCCACAGACCAACCTTTTGAAGCAGGCTCTTGACACTGTTAAGCATTCCCAACTCTCTCAAACAGACAGTGTCAACATATCGCGTGGGTTGAACACCACGGTTCTGGAATCGGATGAACCTCTGTCTCTGGTTTTCTCCATGCTCACCATCTCTAAATTGAATTGCTTCCATTGTGAAATTCTGGTATGACAGACTCAGATGTCGAATATGATGTTGAGACATCTTATCTGTTACTTATAAACATGGTAAGGCATACATATCAGTACTTAAATAATTCTGATATATCAGAGTCAAACATGCTTCAGGATGTTGGGACATCTGATAGGACATTCAGTTCAGGTACTGCATAAAACATAAAAGATATAAAGAACACAGCAGAATTGTTGACCCAGTTCAGTGTATCTCCACACTTACATCTGGGGGCTACCAAGCCAGGAGGAAATCCACTATAAGTAATATTAATTCTAGACTTAAACCACCCTGTTTAATCTTTCACTTAATAACTACCCAATGCAATTTCTAACTAAGACACAACTTTGATATGAGTACCCTACTCACTCCCCCTCAATCACACAGTGATCTTTTACAATGATTAATAAAATTGAAGTCACACTTCAAACACAACAGCTTGATCTTACTTAGAAGTTTCAATCAAGACACAATACTTCTCTTGCTTACAAGCTTCGAGAATCACAAGTGAAACAGCCACAATAGAGTTACTTGTTATGCACGGATGACACAAGGACACAACCCTAATAATGTTTACATTTTCGGTTGATTGGGTTGATTCTAAACTAGGTTACAGGGTTTCTTTTATAACCTATTCCCAACTGGATTTGGGCCTAAACAATCACAACAATAGCTGCTACAAATATGCAGAAATATCTGCTACAAATATGCAGAAATATCTGCTACAAATATTCCAAAAGATCTTCAACTCCTAAAATATCTCTAATTATAGAAACCTATATTTTTCAATATTTGTCTTCAATTTAAATTGAGTCTTTAAGATCTTCTAGATCAGCACCACATATGATTGCATAATATCTCCAGAATATTCTGCATAATTCAGATCTGATAAATCCAATGTCATCACCTTGAATTAGGGTTTGTTACTTCCTAGATTCTAGGTGATTTAGTTCATCTGATTATGCTGAAGTTTCATAACAACTCTCCCTACAGATGCGCCTTGTTCTGTTTTTGTCCATCCATAGTTAATTCCAGATAGATTCCCCTGAATTTACTCAGTTCTGTTATGCATTAATTAATTCTGGTAACAGGTCTGAGATGTCTCAACATCTGTTGGGACATCCTGAAAAACTGAACTTACTTCATTTACTGATACAATGTCACAACATCTGATGTGACATCCTATAAACTGAACTTATTCCATCAACTGATACAATGTCCTAACATCTGGTGTGACATCCTGATATCTTGATTTAAGTTCATTAACTGTTACTCTATTTGACAGTGTCACAACATCTGGTGTGACATCCTGAACTAAGTTCAACACTTCTTGTTTGATATCTATATGTAACATATGACAGTAATGTTGTCATGACAGTTGCAGATGTTTCAACATTTTCTTTGACATCTTTCATGACATTTGCAGATGTTTCAACATCTTCTTTGACATCTGTCTGTAACATATGACAATAATTCTGTCATGACATTTGCAGATGTTTCAACATCTTCTTTGACATCTGTCTGTAACATATGACAGTAATTCTGTCATGACATTTGCAGATGTTTCAACATCTTCTTTGACATCTGACTGTAACATATGACAACATCTGTTGGGACATCCTGAATTAAGTTCTTATACTCTGTTTGATAATGTCCCAACATCTGATAGGACATTCTGAACTGAATTCAACATCTTCTTTGACAACTTCCTTAATCATGTCTTGACTTGTTCTTCCAGAGTCTATACCATGTTAATTTAACATATGGAACTTCTTATTCAACATTTTCCATCCATATTAGTTTTACCAAACATAATGCCAATCATAAAATAATAGCATTAACAATCTCCCCCTTTGGCTTATTTTGGCTAAAACAAATTTACATACAGGTGTAGTAGTACCTTATGTAGAAGTTCCTTAACATCACATCTTCATATCAGATCTCACACTATTACTTCTCCCCCTTTTTAGCCATAAAAAGACAAAGGTACCATAATAAAAATAGAGATATATAATCTCCATAAGCTTGAAACACACACAAGCTTCACAATTCCTCAAGAATCAAACATAAACTGCAGAGAGCAGCTTTATATAATATAGCCTTCTAGACTCTTAGGATTCTCCTTATCTGGTTAAGGTATTACTCCCCCTTAACACCACAAAATCAAGTGCACATACTTGTAACACATTCCCCCTATCTAGGATACTCCATGCTTCTCTGTACATTGATGAAAGGAAAACATAAGACGCATCTTCATGTCTTCAAGAGCTCCCTCTCTGTTCAATTCCCAATCGAACACATTCACTTCTTGTACCAAAGCATACCTGATTCCTTTCTGGGTTTGTAGTTACCACAGACTACACAAGATGAACATCTTCTAGCACACAGGTTCTTGACACTAAGCCTTTACACACCAAAGGCCATACAATCCAGATAAAACACATCCAAACTAATTATGAAATTAGAATGAATGTCCACAAACAAACTTCCAAGCAATCAATACCTGATATACTTCTGGTGGATCAACAGAGATGTGCTATTCAGTTGAGGCCTTGTGCTGATCCTCAGATGCTTCTTCATCACAATTATTGAAGGCCTTTTTCTGGTCCTCAGATGTTTCAACATCTATTGGGACATCCTGTTGAGCAGGAGTGTCCTTTGCAACCTGAGTTTGTTGATCTTCTTGTGGGGCTGGCATAGTGTTCAGAGGGATAGATATGCCACTTACCACTCTTTGCTCAGATAGGATCTTGGTTACCAACTCCTTTATGGAATCATCCACATATTCAGAAGCTTTTGGAGTGTTGTACAATGGTGAAGGTATGCCTTTGGTCTTGCTGAAAACTTGATCTTTTTGGAGTTCTTGGCTTTTTAGCATGAGGAACACTTCCAGTCTCTTCTACATGTTTCTTCCAATATAGATCATCTACTTCATCATTCTCCCATATGATTAGGTAGTCTAATAATAGAAACCATGTAGATAAACACCCCAGATAATGTACTAACACTTAGTTAGAACATTTTTTCATACACCAAGACCTTATCACCATGATCCTAGATGTGCTCCACCAACTGGACTTACTATAGCATAGTAATCCAATAACTGAAAATCTTCAACTACACTGTGCCACCAGTTAGAATCAGAAATCCAGAAAGAGTGATAAACTCTCATCCACCTTCAAGAAGAATAAATCCTCTTGAGTCTTCAACTCATCACTCCTCTGCCCAAGAGCAATTTGTTCCAAGACAATCCTCAAGAACAACCAGCTGCCACACTCTGATTATCTTGATTCTTCGAATCCACTTTAAAGATCAACCAATTACCACATTTTGATAACCTTCTTTATGAATCCTCATATGAAAAAGCCAATTGCCACTTTTGTCTTCTTCACGTTTATAATAAATCTTCCAAAGATATCCTGATAAAAAAAGTTGATCTTCACCAATTAGACTCTGATGTTGAACTAGATGTTTAAACATTATTAGCCCACATCCATCTGTTAAATTAAGTTCCTTCTTCTGCCACTTGAAAGAACCTCCTTCCTTTATAGAACAAGAGTTCCATGCTCTCATAGACTTGATTTATCCATCAAGTTTGAGTAAACAACCTCCATTCTATTGGTTTTGCAGAAGTTCTTACCAATAACACATATTGATGAGAAACTTCCAATGTTTCTCCAAACTCTTCAAACCTGCCACTGTCTGATTATTCAGAAGGAATAGTTAAGAACTACACCTCAAAACTATACCAAGGATGCCACCTTTCCTTGAGTAAGGCAGTCTTAACAAATTTATGATATCTCCACCTATCTTAACTCCATGATGAGCATTCTGGACTACACCTAGATCAGAAATAAACCAATCCAAGTAGTCACCAAGATTATGATATGTTCATGGTCTTTCATCTCCATCTTCAGAATCAACAATATCCAGACAAGTTCTTGCCAAGAAACTTTCCAGAAATGCATAACTCCTGTCACACAAGACTGAAGCCAATGCTACAGCTTATGCAATACCTCTCCCATGATTCTGCACAAACTCTGATGATAAGATGTTCCAACATCTTTTTGAACATCACCAATCTTGAATCACAAGGATAATCAATCAAATATTTGTGAATTCCACAAACAACAATTGATCTTAAATCCTTGTATAATACCTTATCAGATAGTTCTACACAATCTGATCTTTTACTTTTGAAGGATTTTAAGGTTAGCTCCAGATAAGATTAGCAAGATCTCCTCATGTCATGGATAAACAATACTCCAGCTGAGCATGTACTCCACTAATTCTCAATTTCACACCCCTGATGAACATACAAAGAGCACAACTGATAAATATCCACACTTGATTTTATATTCCAAAACAGATGCTCTTAGTTTGCTTGCTACAAAGGGTTTATACTGCCACTATCCATGACTAGTAGTGGAAGAGACTACCAGTTCAACAACCATTCTGATCAGACTTCCCAATCTGACATTCTTTCCTTGCTTCTAGAAATTGTTGGTCACATTGCTAGCTTTAATCATGACCAAAGTCATGCATTTATCACCCACATTTGTAAATACATTTAGAAGCTTCTTCATCTTCAGATTCACCATCAGATTCATCAGTATTCTGAGCAACCTCTTCCAGCTCCAGCCTTTGAAATACTTCCTCAAGCTTTTTCTTCCTGGCATCCAGATTTTTGCAAGTGTTCTTCAGATCTGCAATCAAGGCAGCTTTGGATATGGGGGTCTTTGCTTTTGAAGGTCCAGCAGATGTCCTAGTGGAAGCTTCAACATCAGCAGCATGATGGCTCAAGAAAAGTTTGTAATGGAAGGCCAGAGGATTTTTTCTTTTGCATACTGAATCCTTCTCAATGAGGATACCTGGATACTGGCTTAGTATGATTCCACATAGCAGAGAGGGAAAAGCAATGGGAAGATTTGTTGCTGATGTTCCTGCATGCTTTAGGGTTTGATCAAAGATGTAAGCCCCAAAGTCCAGCTTTGTTTGGGTGCCCACAACATATATGAATCTGCCCAATCCAGTTGCTATTGAAGAAGTATGGTTGGTAGGGACCCTGTTTACAGTGCCAATCCTATGCAGCATTGCATACTTCCTTGTTAGCAATCTAACATAAAGTTTGCCCTTGACTGGACAAGCTTTGACTTGATTGGCAGTAATGACCTTGCACACCTGGTTATCTGTCTTACCCAACTCATTAGGTCCATCGGATTCTTTCCCTAGATAATGGTTGATAACCCTAGGAGAGAATTCCACACATCTCCCTCTTACATAGACTTTTCTGAATTCATTTGATTTACCTTCAGCACAATCCTCTTGTAGGTTGACACTGAATTCCTTGACTAGCAGCTCATAGCAAGGTGAAAAGTTTGATACTGTTTTGAATAAACCAGCAGAAGAAATTAGGTCAATTACCTCAGTGCACTCAAGTGCATTGATGGTTTCTTCTTTGGTTGGGATTTTGGAACATCCTCTTCAACATCTGAATCTGGTGGAGTTACAACTTTCCTCTTTTGGGTATTCACCTTGCTCCATTGTTTATTAGGACCAAATACCACTTTGGCCTTGTCTTTCTTTGGAGTAGGCTGCTTCTTTTCAGGAGTTGAATGTCCTGCAGTCTTCTTTTCCTTTCTAGCCCTAATCCTTTTGGTTATGCTAGGGTCCACAGAAGCAATGATCTCTGTGTCAGAGTCATTATCTAAATCTTCAACATGTAGCATAGATGCCTCCTCTTCCAGGTTAGGAGTAGGTTCCAAACATATGCGATCATCACACATTTGTCTAGCACCCAAAGCATCCATCATGTTAGCAGGATATCACACCAGTTTCCTTCTTCTGGAACACACAACTAAGCTTGGTTCTGAAACATTATTGCTTTCAAGATTACTATCTTTTCTTCAATCAGCTCCAACATAAACTGTTGATGTGTAGTGTGGTGTCAAGCCATTAGGATTGACATATCAATTCAGCTTCTTTCTTGATGAAACTTCCTTCAGTTCATGATTTAGACAATCATAAACATGTATCTTCACAAGAGAGATTTTCTCCAGCTATACCTAAACAACATAGGACACCATAACCAGGAAGAATATCCTCATTAGGTCACCATAAATAAGCTTAAGAGATAACTTATCAAGATTTTCACTCTCGCATGAAAAATTTGATAATTATACTCTTTTGTTTTGGCTCCAACCTCTTCTTTCATCAAGAACCACACCATTCTGAACTAAGTTTCTTCCAGTTCTGTAATCACATGATAGAACATCAAACTTGACATTATGAACTGAAGTTTTACAACAGCCTTTGTAGGAAGTACTGGGAAATCACTATCAAACATAACACATCATAAATAATAGAGCAATTCCTTATAAATTGTATGATCATCAATTCAGATACAGATATAACTCCCCATACAAGAACATCCAGAACATTTCCCAACCACAGTGCATCTAATCCAAGTAACACACAAACTTGGTATAACTTCAGAAAATATCAGAGGCATATGCAGCAGTACAGAAGTTGAACCCAAACCTCACAGACAACAAAATACAAGCTTCCTTCAAATATAGAATTCTCTGAACCAAGATGTCAGGACATTCTGTCTGACATCATAGCTACACAACAATTCACCAGCAAATTTCCAGCCCTGATAACACCAGACTGGTCCAATATACACCATATGATGAATAGTCCATCCTCCACTTCTAGGGACCATTCAGAATCCAATATGAACCTCTCAAGTTCCAACAGCTTTTCATTATATCATCCTTCTTCCTTTACCATGAACCAGAAAGTATCCCCCTTAGATCTCATCCAGAAACAGACCAGGATGCCTGCTCTGATACCAATTGAAATTCTGGTATGACAGACTCAGATGTCGAATATGATGTTGAGACATCTTATCTGTTACTTATAAACATGGTAAGGCATACATATCAGTACTTAAATAATTCTGATATATCAGAGTCAAACATGCTTCAGGATGTTGGGACATCTGATAGGACATTCAGTTCAGGTACTGCATAAAACATAAAAGATATAAAGAACACAGCAGAATTGTTGACCCAGTTCAGTGTATCTCCACACTTACATCTGGGGGCTACCAAGCCAGGAGGAAATCCACTATAAGTAATATTAATTCTAGACTTAAACCACCCTGTTTAATCTTTCACTTAATAACTACCCAATGCAATTTCTACCTAAGACACAACTTAGATATGAGTACCCTACTCACTCCCCCTCAATCACACAGTGATCTTTTACAATGATTAATAAAATTGAAGTCACACTTCAAACACAACAGCTTGATCTTACTTAGAAGTTTCAATCAAGACACAATACTTCTCTTGCTTACAAGCTTCGAGAATCACAAGTGAAACAACCACAATAGAGTTACTTGTTATGCACGGATGACACAAGGACACAACCCTAATAATGTTTACATTTTCGGTTGATTGGGTTGATTCTAAACTAGGTTACAGGGTTTCTTTTATAACCTATTCCCAACTGGATTTGGGCCTAAACAATCACAACAATAGCTGCTACAAATATGCAGAAATATCTGCTACAAATATGCAGAAATATCTGCTACAAATATTCCAAAAGATCTTCAACTCCTAAAATATCTCTAAATATAGAAACCTATATTTTTCAATATTTGTCTTCAATTTAAATTGAGTCTTTAAGATCTTCTAGATCAGCACCACATATGATTGCATAATATCTCCAGAATATTCTGCATAATTCAGATATGATAAATCCAATGTCATCACCTTGAATTAGGGTTTGTTACTTCCTAGATTCTAGGTGATTTAGTTCATCTGATTATGCTGAAGTTTCATAACAACTCTCCCTACAGATGCGCCTTGTTCTGTTTTTGTCTATCCATAATTAATTCCAGATAGATTCCCCTGAATTTACTCAGTTCTGTTATGCATTAATTAATTCTGGTAACAGGTCTGAGATGTCTCAACATCTGTTGGGACATCCTGAAAAACTGAACTTACTTCATTTACTGATACAATGTCACAACATCGGATGTGACATCCTGTAAACTGAACTTATTCCATCAACTGATACAATGTCCTAACATCTGGTGTGACATCCTGATATCTTGATTTAAGTTCATTAACTGTTACTCTGTTTGACAGTGTCACAACATCTGGTGTGACATCCTGAACTAAGTTCAACACTTCTTGTTTGATATCTATATGTAACATATGACAGTAATGTTGTCATGACAGTTGCAGATGTTTCAACATTTTCTTTGACATCTGTCATGACATTTGCAGATGTTTCAACATCTTCTTTGACATCTGTCTGTAACATATGACAGTAATTCTGTCATGACATTTGCAGATGTTTCAACATCTTCTTTGACATCTGTCTGTAACATATGACAGTAATTCTGTCATGACATTTGCAGATGTTTCAACATCTTCTTTGACATCTGACTGTAACATATGACAACATCTGTTGGGACATCCTGAATTAAGTTCTTATACTCTGTTTGATAATGTCCCAACATCTGATAGGACATTCTGAACTGAATTCAACATCTTCTTTGACAACTTCCTTAATCATGTCTTGACTTGTTCTTCCAGAGTCTATACCATGTTAATTTAACATATGGAACTTCTTATTCAATATTTTCCAGCCATATTAGTTTTACCAAACATAATGCCAATCATAAAATAATAGCATTAACACATTGCATGCAAGAACAAGATTGGGAGATGAGAGGTTTTTGGTTTTTGAGAAAAGTGATAAAATGAGAGGAAATTGGTTCGGATTAATAAGGCAAGGTGAGAATGTGATAGGTGTGAAGTTAATGGAGAGGTTAATGGGGTTTAATTTTGGTAATGGGAGGTTACGGAAGTTGGAAGAGATAATGGGTGGTTTTGAAGGTTATGGAAGATGAAAGAAGAAGAGGTTTCGAAGAAGAAACAGTTCTGTTTCTCACGAATCCTATAACTGGGCTTGTCACGATCGTGAAGGGGGGATGACGGTCGTGACGCGCTAATTAGCTTGTCACGATCGTTAGGGGGGGTGATGACGATCGTGAGGGCTTAAATCCTTGAATAATCTCCAGAATGCATTATTTCTCTCACGTTACAATTTATATATTATTTTTTAGTATCACTTCTCACTCAATATTAAACATAAACAACATATAGTATATAATACCAACATAGTACTTGTAAATTTCATTACACGGGAGATTATATAAAACATAAATCAATTCAAACATAACAGTATATAAATTGAAAGCATATAAATTGATTAGATTGGAAAAATTTGTAAACTAGAAATGCTTTACTTGATAATTGAAGTGAAATTACATTAATGAAAATACGGTACGAAAAAAATGTTTGCGAAATGTAAAACTAACTAGAAATGAAAACAATAAGTAAAATAAGCTAGATCACTACAGCATTTTCAAAAGTGCTTCTTCAAATCTTCGATTGCAGAGTTCAGGTGGTAGAATTGCTCACATGTTATGTCAGTTAGACCTATAATGTCCAATTGCATGCTCTTAATCTCATCCTTAACGGTATTTATGTCGGTTTGATAAGCTTCAAGAGTGTTCATGATTTTCTTTAAGTTGTCAGCATAATCTACTTGATTCACTTCAGGGGTTTCAATCACTTCGTCAGTGTGGTCAATGTCATGGTAACCAGGAGGTGTCTCAGTGTCACTTTCTACATCAGTCATTATATCATCCTGTATCTTGTAAGATTGAGGTGTTTCAGGAGTAGATGGATAGTCAGGTGGGGTTAACTCATAAAGCCAATTATCCTTATTGTGAACACTCACTCTAGCATGGTTTGGTAGTGTGAACAGGGTTACTACTTCATTCCTGATTAGGTATTCGAAAGGTGGATGTCCTAAATTCCTTATGATATGGCGATTAAAGCAAAAGTTAAGATTCATAGGACGGATGGTACCTAAACGGTTACACCTGTGTAACTGGTATCTAAGTCCTAAGGCATCAGCAATCATGGTTACAAGACCTCCTACTAATATAGGTAAATCAGGTTCTTCTTGGATTCGGGTGAAGGTTTGCATCATGAAAGGCACACCATTGACGGGTTGTCCATTAGTAAAACATGACATAATGAATATCTCATCTTTAGATACTCCAGTAAGGTTCTCTTCTTTTCCAAAGAAGGTGTGGGCAAGGATCTTATGGAAGTAACAGATAGCAGGGTTATGTATCTCATCATTGTTCATGCTATTTGGTTCAGGATGGTAGTTTCCGGTTAAGGTTCCCCAAAAGAAATCCAGCTCAATGTCCATCAATTCTACCTGTGTGGTAGTAAAAGCAAAGGGTCCAC
The DNA here is from genome assembly GCA_963966055.1 of Lathyrus aphaca. Classification (NCBI taxonomy): domain Eukaryota; kingdom Viridiplantae; phylum Streptophyta; class Magnoliopsida; order Fabales; family Fabaceae; genus Lathyrus; species Lathyrus aphaca. Next base: position 13,157,145 of record OZ014525.1, read on the forward strand.
TAGGAAATCCTAATAAGTCAGCTAGTTCTTTATGGTTAAAGTCATATTCTATTCCAAATAGGCGGAAACTGATAAATCCTTTCCTGAAACCAAAACCGCGCTCGGGTAGGTAAACTAAGGAGCTAAGGAACTCAAGGGTGAGCTCGCGGTAAGTCACAAACTTTTGTTGAATTAGTGCATTCTCCCATCCAAGTCGGTTAAACAAGTATAAGATGCTATCATGTATACCTAAGGTTTCCATAGTCAGATCATCCAGGTACAGAGTCAAATCCATTGGTCTCTGTGATAACTCTTCAAATTTCATTCTTTGGTTCCTATCTCTAAATTTGGTTTCCATAAGGTTTATCGGTTGGTTAGCCATAGTTAGTGCAAATACGGAGGAAACAAATCAGGGGGAGAAGGAAAGTGGAAAAGACTTTAGAAAATCTGTAAAAGTGATTTAAAATAAAAATAAGGAAAAATAAGAAAATAAAATGCATAAATTAAAGCAGTAATAGTAATAATGAAATAAAACTATAATAAAATGACAAAACAAATAAATGAATAATAAAATGATAAATGACAAAATAATAAAGTGATCAAAATGATTTAATTGATTAATTTGGTTGCTGATTTGAATGGGTTGCCTCCCACTAAGCGCTGTTTTTATCGTCTAAAGCCTGACGTAATGCTTAGGTGTAGATTTAATCAGGGAAATTAGTGGACAACTCTAAAAGTCTTAGACTATTTGCATAATCTCTATTTTCAACTTTATGATAATGTTTTAAACGTTGTCCGTTTACTGTGAATGGTTCACTATTCCTACCCTTAATTTCTATCGCTCCGCTCGGGAACATTCTAGTTATTTCAAAGGGTCCTGACCATCTAGATTTTATTTTTCCAGGAAAGAGCCTAAGTCTTGAATTAAAGAGGAGTACCACGTCTCCCACACTAAATTCTTTCCTAGATAGGTGTTTATCATGCCATCGCTTAGTTCTTTCTTTATATATCTTAGCATTCTCATAAGCATCTAGTCTTAACTCTCCTAATTCGTTAATATCTAGGATTCGCTTTTCTCCTGCAGCATTATAGTTTATATTGAGAGTTTTGATCGCCCAATAAGCTTTGTGTTCTAGTTCTACCGGGAGGTGACAAGATTTTCCATAAACTAATTTGAAAGGTGTATTTCCTATGGGTGTCTTGTAAGTTGTCCTATAAGCCCATAAAGCTTCATTAAGTTTAGATGACCAATCTTTCCGAGATATGGCGACAGTCTTTTCTAAGATTTGTTTGATTTCTCTATTCGAGACTTCGACTTGTCCACTTGTTTGTGGATGATATGGTGTTGCCACACGGTGTCTTACTCCATACTTAGATAGTAATTTGTCAAAGATTTTAGAAATGAAGTGCGAGCCACCGTCACTTATGACGAGTCTAGGCACACCAAATCTGGGAAAGATTATATTTTTGAAAAGCTTTATTACTACTCGTGTGTCATTTGTAGGAGAAGCTATAGCTTTAATCCACTTTGAAACATAATCAACCGCTACGAGTATGTAATTATTACCGAAAGATGATGGGAATGGTCCCATGAAATCTATTCCCCAGACGTCAAAGATTTCTACTTCCAATATTCCTTTTTGAGGCATTTCATCTCTTCTTGAAATATTACCGGTGCGTTGACACCGATCGCAATTTATAACAGCGATGTGGACATCCTTCCATAGATTAGGCCAGAATAGGTCGGCTTGCAAGAGTTTTGCACAAGTCTTGGAAGTGCTTGCATGTCCACCATAAGGAGATGAATGGCAATGAGCAATGACATCTTCTATTTCTTCTTCGGGAATACATCGACGAAAGATTCCATCGGGTCCTCTTTTGAACAATAATGGTTCATCCCAATAGTAATGTTTGAGATTGTGAAAGAATTTCTTTTTCTGCTGATAGGTTAAATCAGGTGGAAGAGCACCTGCAGCTAGGTAGTTAACAATGTCAGCGTACCATGGAAGTCCTACAGTCGTTTGGATTGTTTCCACGGGTTCTGGTTCATCTATGTCTAACTGAACTGGGTCGCTTCCTATTTGTGCTATCAGCTGTTCATATGGAAAATCATCGTTAATCGGCACTTGTTCGGGTTTAATACCTTATATTCTAGATAAATGGTCCGCTACGGCGTTTTCAGTACCTTTCTTATCTTTTATTTCGAGATCAAACTCTTGTAAGAGTAAAATCCATCTCAAGAGTCTTGGTTTAGCATCTTTCTTAGTCAATAGATATCTGATAGCAGCGTGGTCTATGTAAACGATTATTTTCGCTCCTACTAGGTAAGAACGGAATTTGTCAAGCGCAAAGACAACTGCTAACAATTCTTTTTCAGTGGTGGCGTAGTTCATCTGAGCAGAATCTAAGGTTCTACTGGCATAGTAAATCGCATGAAGTTTATTTTCCTTCCTTTGGCCTAGAACTGCGCCTATAGCATAGTCATTTGCATCGCACATGATTTCGAAAGGTAACCTCCAGTCAGGGGGTTGCATGATTGGTGCGGTGATGAGGGCTGTTTTTAGAGTTTCGAATGCTTTAAGACAATCTTCATTGAATATGAACTCAGCGTCTTTCATTAATAAACCAGTAAGAAGTTTAGTGATTTTCGAGAAATCTTTGATGAATCGTCAGTAGAAACTGGCGTGTCCTAAAAAGCTTCGTATTTCTCGAATGGTTTTTGGGGGTTGAAGATCTTTTATGACTTCTATCTTAGCTTTATCAACTTCAATTCCCTTGTCGGATATAACGTGTCCTAATACGATTCCTTCTCTGACCATAAAATGACATTTCTCCCAGTTAAGCACGAGGTTTACTTTTACACATCTTTCTAACACCATTTCTAAATTTGATAGGCACCCTTCAAAACTTTGCCCGCATACAGAGAAATCGTCCATGAACACTTCCATGATGTTGTCTATAAAATCTGCGAAGATTGACATCATACATCTTTGGAAGGTTGCAGGAGCGTTGCATAATCCAAAGGGCATTCGTCTATAAGCGAACGTTCCATAAGGGCATGTGAATGTAGTCTTCTCTTGATCATCTGGGTGGATAGGGATTTGGAAAAATCCTGAGTAACCATCAAGATAACAGAAATAAGAATGCTTGGCTAATCGTTCTAACATTTGATCTATAAAAGGTAGTGGGAAATGATCTTTTCGAGTGGCTTTGTTTAGTTTACGATAGTCGATGCACACTCTATGTCCTGTCACTACTCTTTGTGATATCGATTCGCCTTTAGCGTTTTTCACAATAGTGATACCTCCTTTCTTTGGCACTACATGTACTGGACTAACCCATTTACTATCAGAGATTGGATATATTATTCCGGCATCTAGTAGTTTCTTAACTTCTTCCTTTACTATAGTGCTAAGGATTGGGTTAATTCTTCTTTGAGATTCTCTGGAGGTTTTGCAATCTTCTTCTATCAGAATACGATGCATACAGATTGAAGGGCATATTCCTTTGAGATCAGATATGTTATATCCTAACGTAGTTGGATATTTCTTTAAGACATCCAAAAGTTTCTTTGTTTCGATCGTTCCTAAACTGGAATTTATTATAACTGGTCTTTTACATTCAATGTCTAAGAATTCGTATCTTAGGTTCTTAGGTAAAGTTTTTAATCCTAATGTAGGTTTATCTTTACTTGGCATGGGATCCGGTGTAAGTGCTAAACTTTCGCTTAGACCATCATCCTGATATGGTCCACGCCAATTATCATCTTCGAAAATCGGAGGGATTTGAATTTTCATAATTTCAGAATAGGTAGTTTCTTTCATTTCCATTTCTCTTACACATTCGTCAATTACGTCCAATAGATAGCATGTATCCTCTATAGCTGGTGATTGTAAGAATTGTGTTAAAATAAATTCAACTTTCTCTTCACCTACTTCAAAGGTTAGCTTTCCTTTCTTTACGTCTATTATAGCTCCGGCGGTAGCTAAGAATGGTTTTCCTAGTATGATTGGTGTAGTGGAGTCTTCAGAGATGTCCATTATTATGAAATCAATAGGGATGTAGAATTGTCCTATACGTACTGGGACGTTTTCTAGTATGCCTACATGATATTTAACAGAGCGATCGGCTAGTTGAACAGACATTTTAGTTGGTCTTAGGTCTCCCATGTCTAGCCTTTTGCAAATCGTTAAGGGCATAACACTGATACTGGCTCCTAAATCGCATAGAGCTTTGTCAATGACGAATTTTCCTATTACACAGGGTATAGAGAAACTTCCTGGATCTTTTAGCTTAGGAGGCATATTATTCTGAATTATGGCGCTACACTGATGGGCTAAAGACGTGTCTACTTATGCGTCTAGCGGTATCTTACTGCAAGTGCACAGCCTATCGAAGTAATATTTAAGATTATCGATCCACAGGGATTCTATGGTTACTTAGTGCTAGATGAACTTTCTAGTTTAGCTAAGGCGAATGGTTGTCACGATTTTTTGTTGGTTTTTAAGACTATTAAAGGCGGAGTAAAATTTAAGTTTTTAATTAAGTAATTCTAAGGCGGTCGGTATGTAATTATATTAACTTAGGTGGGTCAATCTAACCTAGGCTTATTTAAGATGTTCACTTAATCTATTCGGTAGAGATTACTAGTTTAAATACCCTCAACTCACACTCTCGTGGTCTTATATCAGATCTTATCCCTAAAGCCCTATGCCTGCTCTCGCTAGCCCATAAGTGTTTAGAGGTAATTTTTGGAACCTAAGTAATTCTAATTTATCTTAAAGCGCTCTCGCTGTGTTTAATTTAAATGCCTAACTTTAGCTATCTGGTTAAAATCTCACACTCTCGTGGTCTTGACCTAACCTAATACTCTTTTCTTACTCTCATAACAAAAAGGTCTTTTTACTTAAAAAGTGTCAGCCAGAATGTTAAGTGATTGACTATTTTTAGCCTATGGTTATATTTTACCGGTTAAGTTTGTTCTAACTACATACCGCCCTAAGGTATTTAGCTACTCATCGATGTTGAACCAGACAGAGACAGAAAATTAAACAAATAAATATTCATGGCAGGAAGATAAATAAACATCATAAATAATTAAATTGCAATATAAATAAAACCTAGTTAACAATATCAGAGCAGACTCCTTCTTCCACAGATCGGAAAGCTCGGAGTTGGCGAAATCAAAAATAAACGAATGCTGAAGGCTTAGAAAAGAAAATAAATAACGTATAACAATTTCCTGATGTTGGAAATTGTTATATGGCGGGGTTGGATACAATAAAACAGAAAAATAATGCAGAAAATAAGAACGGGTCGTAAATCAGTTCGGCAGAGCTTCCGCAGGAAATTGAATAGAAAAATGCTCTGTACATTCTTCATGAACTTGATGCTATTTATAGAACTTCAATTGGGCTGGATTTTTGGACTTCAATTGGAATGGGCCTTGCTATTTTTGTGGAGAAAATGTAGGTAGTGGCAAAAATTTAGGAAACCACTTCTTCACGTACTGCCTTCACGTTGCCTTGGTCAAAAACCTAGAATATACGTTGTCACGGTCGTGACACTTCTCTCACGGTCGTGAGGCTTCATTTTGGGGTGTCACGGTCGTGACACCCTTGTGACGGTCGTGACTGCTGCAAAATATGCAGTTTTTCAGGAAGCTTCATTTCTTCATCTTTTTATGACCGATTTTGTTCCTTTTTCTCTTGATTCATGATTTAGCTCCACATAATGGTGTACCTGCAAAACGGTAAGAAAAACTCGAGAAATCGAGTGTTAAAACGGTAATTATTCGATAAAACGCCAATGAAAACTAGCAATATAATCGATACGTTTTCTCGTTATCAAACTTCCCCAAACTTAAACCTTTGCTTGTCCTCAAGTGTAGACACCCCAAATTTGCCCTCTGGCTTTTGTATCTTTTTCTGCTTTTCATTTTACATTCATACGCATTTTTGCATACCATTCGCATGTGCATAAGACATGTGATCACATTTCCTGAAGAATTTGGGTTTCACATTATTATTTGCAGATCATCAGAGAATTAGGGTTTCGCGCCCTATTTGTGGTTATCAGAGAATTCAAAGTTTCAGCTATACAGCCATCAGTGGCATCATCCTCTCATTACTCATGTTACAGAATCAGGGTTTATTTCCCTGATTATTTGGTTCTCGAGGATTTCACGTCTGAAAGGACTATTTGCTATACATCTGGGCTGTCATCAATTCAGTGGTTGATTTATCGAACAGTGCATGCTCAAGTCAAGCTGTGTTGTGTGCTGAATTTATCAAATTATCAAGTTGTGATTCATGAGAAGTTTGGTTCAGGAAATTAGACTGTCAGTTATTCTATGCTTCTTCTGTGGATTTATTTTCCCGGAGATTGATTTTGACGGATTTAAGGAGATTCAAGACTTATTTGCCCACGAATTCAGAGGACGATTAGTTCAGATGGTTGTTTGCTTCGGTTACGAATTGTTCAGTTGTTAGTGTGCTTCATTGCTTTTACCAGAAGTGTGTGGAATAGTGCAAGTGGTTTCGTGGTTGTGTGCATGTTGGTGGTTTTCGGTCCATTCCATAGAAGATCAATTCATACCCATTTCTTTCTTATCCATTATCCGAATTTTCTCATTATTCATATTCCATCCGATTAATTCTTTTATCCAATAACCTTTACCTTTATTTTCTGATGTCCATAAATTCATCTTATCCATATGATATCCATATACCATTATTTTTCCTAAACCCATTTTCCTAACCATTTCACATACCCAATCACATTTGTAAAATCCATTTATTTGTCCATATTAAAAGAACTTTAAACATTTTTGTCCAAATATCCATCTAAATATCCATTAACCATTTTCTTTTTATTCATTTTTATACCAATATTAACCATTTCATTTTAATTATCCATTGTTCATCCAAATATCATTCCCAATTTCTATCTATAAATCTATACTCATTTTATTTTCTTTAAACCAATGTTCATATTTCCAAAAAAAATCATAGCCTTACAAATGTGATTCATTCTTTTTCCAAGCCCATTTAAATTTATGGTGAGCCCATTATCCAAGAAAAATGGTTGACCTAGGTATAAATAACAAAGTTGTGATCCCAAGACCTAAAAACACAAACACAAAAGGCTGCGCCATTTTCTTATCATTTCTTTTTTACAACTTTTCTAAAATCACTTTTGACCCTCTTCAACACAAAAAAAACCTCCACTCCATTCCCTAACAAACACACAATAATCACTTACCATCATCACCAAGAAATCATACACACAACTTTTTTATACACACCATACACACAAAAACAAGCTCACTCTCTTGTGATTGAGATGCTCTCATTCTGTGATGACCTTTCATCAGACCCCTCACTCCATAAAATTTTTCCTCTACAACATCAACCCATCTCATACTAAACAAAAACAGATACTCTCACTCACTCTAACAACACCAATCTTCAATTCAACCTTCAATTCAACCTTCAATTTCTTACTCATTTTTTTCTGCAGAAACCAAAATCATCACTCATCTCATCAACACGACAACCTTTTTTTTTTTTTCTTCATTTTTTCTGCAAAAACAAAAACAGAACCAATCCTCTTCGCAGCCCCTTTCAATCTTCATTTTAACATTCATCAAAACCAACTCTCAACCATTATTCCTTTAACCTTTCTCTGCAATTTTCACAACAACTTAATAAACATCTCCTTCAACCCAAACACTCCTCGTCCTCACCACAACAACAGATCTGAATCTCACCTTCAACTCTCAACCTTTAACTGAACATCAACAACAACAGAACACGAAAATCAGAAAGAGAAGAAAATGAGTCCGAAACTGAGAATAGAGAGAGATCGACGAGAAACAAACCGAAGCGAGATCGGAGGGAAAGATTACAAACCGAAGAGAAGTTGACGGCAAATCGCTCTCATCTTCACGACAGTGCTGATTGTTTCGCCGATCGGATTCTGGAACGATGAAATCTTCGAGAAGAGGGGCCGCCGCTGATGATTTTTTGTTGTCGATTGAGAAAGAGGAACCAGATTCACGATTTTGGAGTTGAGAGAGAGCTTGCTGGCGGCGCAACTCCAATGAGATGCGAAATCGGAACGAGATTGAGAGAGAAGGTCTCCGGAGAAAAATCGAGAAGAAGACGAGTCCGAGGCTGAGAGAGGTTGCGAGAGATCAAGAGGGAGTTCGGCCATTTTTCTTCCATTATAGCGCCGCTGTTGGTTTGGAGAAGAAGAGGATTTGTTCTTAGTTCTTCTTTCCATTTTTCCTTTACTGATTTTCCTTTTCTTATTTTTATTTCATTGTTTTTTTAGGCTTGGAGGAAGCTTCATTGTTGTGGCTGACGGGCTTAGGCCCAGATGTTATTTCTCCACACACTCCAGGATCCAGCGCAGATCCCCTCTTCCTTTGTCTTTGTTTCTAATTTTCCTAATTATTATTTCTTAAATTGTTAGGGTTTTGTTTAGTTTGTTTTAGTTTTATTTTGTTTGGTCCTTGACTTATATATGTAAATATTTTCTTGATTAAGTTTACTTAGAAAAATCTTTCTCTAAAACTTTTTTTGTTAGAATTTCAAACTTCTTGTTATTATTTCAATATATTCTTGTGAGAGTTTTAATATGTTATGTATAATTTTAGTTAGATTTGATTGAACTTATTTTATTAAGTCTTTTATAACTTTGGTTTCTCTTGTTACCATTTGTTCTTTTGGTTTAGTTGATCTTGGATATGGATTCGAGATGTTGAACACTTGAGGACTAATGGTGAAACTTTTGACAAGTATTCTTGAGTTCTTTTGTGCGTGTTGAAGAGGCAATATACCTTTTCATTAGGACTTGATATTGCACAAACCGATTTTTGGTGTTAATTCTTGTTTCCCTCTGATTGGTCATCTTGGATATTGGATGCTTATATTTGACTTTTGTCCGATACCCGTATAATTGGCAATTGCGCTTGACTGTTGAATCTGTTCCGAGCTTGATATTTCTTCTTGATATTTCTCTTGCGCGTATCGAAGAGGCAACGGACCTTCTCCGTTAGGTACCACTGAGGACCGTTTTCACTTATTGCATGCTGCTGCATCTGGAAGTCCTACTGGTGTAGGCTCTGTTTGTGCATTATTCATCTTATCTCCATTTCACATTCTCATCTCCTTATCTTATTCATTTTTCATCTTATCTTCATATCGCATTCTCATCTTCTTATCTTCTTTCTCGTCTTATCTTATTCCTCATCTTTTCCTATTCTTTCTAACTTGAGGTGTGCTTAGGCCGCCATGGAGCTTTTCCTCTCATCTTCTTCTTTTCTTCTCCTTCATTAGGATAGTGAGCCTCACTAACCCTTAGGACATCCGAGCATGTGAATATTAGGATTAGACTAGTCCCCCACTTAGATTTTACCTTTGTGTCTCTCTTTGAGTCTTCTCTTCTCACCTCATAATCAGGGACTAAACCCTAAAGGCTTTAAGGCTTTGTGATTAAGCTTATGCCTGCATCCTTCTCTTAGGATGGAGTGTATAACTTTAATCCTAAGTGTTAAACCCTTAATGTGTTTAACTCCTTTAATCAATTCACTTAATAATCATCAAGACATCACACTTGTAACTTGGGCCTTGCATTAGGGTTCTAATTCTTCCTTAAGTGGTTAAGAAGGACTAACCCTAGTGTTAATGGACAAGTCCCCCTCAAGTTGTCTTACAAATCATAAAATTCACTTCATCATCATATCATTAATAAAATCCACTTAATCAAAGGCTTGTTTTGTCATGAGTTTAATCCCTAATCATGGATTAAGTTGAGGAGCTTTCCTCAGCTTAAACATTCTCATCTATTATCCTTCTATTAGGATGGTGTAATGAGCCTGTTAAATCCCTGATTATGGCTTAACCTCATTACTTAACACTAAACAAAAACAACAAAAACATCTAAATAATCACAAGTAGGTTAATGATCTTAATCCTACACCAAAGGTGATTAAGTGTGAGAATCTGACTTCACACTTAAGGTATTCTCATTACCCCTAATCAGAGGGAAGATGTGATGAGTTTACTAAATCCATTGGTTTAGGCTTAAGCTCATTAACTTATGACAAACTCTCAAAAGCAATAAAAGACTGAAAACTCAAAAACAAACAATAATCGTCTCCTCCGGGATTCTTTTCTCATCATCTTCACTCACAAGCGAGAACTTGCTTCTTCCGTCTAATGCAAGACAGTAAGCACCTGGGCCAGACAGGTCATACACTTGAGCATTGACAAGTAGGCAGTTCAAAAAGTCAATTCATCTTTCAGTCTCTTTGGGTCGAACTACGGTGTTCTGACTTCCTCATTGCACGAGAGGATACGTAGGCATAACTTAACGGTTATCGAACAAAAGTCTCTGTACATTCCCCCTCTTTCCAGCATCTTTCTCTTAGCCTCATTGTCATGAGCATTTCACTCCTTTCTTACACTGACACTTTCATACTTCACATCACATTTCTTTACACTGACACCTGTACATTCCTTTCCAGCTCTTTTACACACAAATTGCACTGACACTACCCCTTTAAAACACAAATCTTTTAAGCGTGGATCCCGTCGAGTACGGCGGACAATCTGGGTGCTAATACCTTCCCAGGTTGTAACCAACCCCCTTTCTCAGTCTCTCTGGTTCGCAAACCGTCTTATCCATCTCTTTCTAGGTCTATGCAGCATTACCTTTCCTCCGGGATAAAAATGCCTAGCTGGCGACTCTATTCATCTCCAGTGAGTTCACGGCTGTGTGTTCTCACTGTTCCCTTCGCCGACCGTTCGCGTCTGTACCTTCATTTGATCCATTTTCATTTGTCGGGAGCGACAGCTTGGCGACTCTGCTGGGGAACCTTATACTGCAACCAGGGCTTCTGGTTCTTTTTGTGGGTTCCTCCTAGCGCTTGATTGATTTGTGTTTACTGGGGTGTTATGTGCTTATTTGTGTTTGTATATTTGTATTTATTTCTGCTTTGTGCTTTACTGCTTTCTTTACTGCTTTACATATATCATATTGTCATACTGTGCTGGCTGGATCTGTTTGTTTGCTTTGGTGGGTGGGTGATTCATTGAGAGTTAAGGTCCTATACCTGGGACCTGAGTGACACCTAGGCTAGAGTGAATCATATTCTTTCCCATTCCATCTCGGTCTGGTGCGGGAATATGAAACACGGTTCAGATATGGGTTTCTTCTTGAGAACTCTGTGTTGCAGATTTCCTGCAATGCTAGGGCTATCTGGGAAGCCTGCTAAGTCTGGATGACCTTTACTATGACCTTCAGAAACTGAGGAGAATTAGAGGAGGATTTTTTATGGTTATTGTAAACACTGTACCTCCGGGTTGGAAGTGTTTACACTTCCCATAACTGATCCAAGTCTGAGGATCCTTGTTTTAGAACACCACCTGTGAGGGGGTTGGGCTGTTTACAGGTTTGCAGGAACCTTTGACCTCAACATACCCTCATTACCAGTACAGTTGTTGATCCGGTCACTATGATCCCGAAGTTCTTGACCTTCGGTTCTCAGTTACTATTTTGGGTTATTATTCAGAGATCTTGTGGTTACAAACACTTGATTCTTGGCAGTATTCCAGATTCCAGGCAGTTTCTAGCTGTGATCCCATGTCTTTGCATCTTTTGCATTATCATATTGCATATTGCATTTGCATCTGCATTGCATTTTCCTCTTCCAGAGAGCTCATCCTTCCTTTTTTGTCCATGACCAGCCAGCTGATTTCCCGGTACTCAGTTTGAACAAGTGTTAACTGTTGGAAGACGACAGTGTTTGAAGGAAGATTGAGCAGTGTCAAGAGTTAAAAAGGGTCAGTTTGGAAGCCGTCAGTAGCTATGTCAGAGAACAACCGTCAGAATGTTGAGTTTCCACCTGGTTTCACTTCAAGGACCAATCCGTTGTATGGTGTTTCTCCTGATGAAGATCTTTCACAAGTGAACAATCTTGCTCAAGCTCAACCTGTACAGACCCCGATCGTGAATCAGAATGTGCCTGAACCATCTGCTGTCCGAGGTGGACCTTCATCTTCGACTGATACTGCGAATTATCAGAGTTTTGCCTTCCCTATGCCGAACTTCCAAGGGGCAATCCCTCTTGTGAAAACCAAGGATCCACAAGTTATTGATCCTGCTGAAAGATTTCGTGTGTTGGACGAGCGACTCAAAGCCTTATCGGATCCTGATGCCTTTGGTTTCGATGCTCTAAACATGTATTTGGTGCCCGGTCTTGTCATTCCTCCAGATTTCAAACCTCCGAAGTTCGAGAAGTACACTGGTGTCAGTTGCCCAAAGCGTCATTTGGTGATGTTCTGTAGAAAAATGACTTCTCATGCCCGCAATGATAAGCTGATGATTCACTGTTTTCAGGACAGTTTAAGTGGGGCATCTTTAAGTTGGTACTTGGATTTGGAAAGCGGTCATATTCGATCTTGGAATGATTTATCCATAGCTTTCGTAGAGCAATACCAGTACAATATGGACGTGGCGCCCAATCGCACGCACTTGCAGAACCTGTCCCGGAGGAGTGGTGAATCTTTCAGAGAATATGCACAGCGGTGGAGAGAATTGGCAGCCCAAGTGCAACCACCACTTTCAGACAGAGAATTGATTGACCTGTTCGTGGGCACCTTGCAGGGTCCATACTTGGAAAGAATGAGTAGCATTGGAATGACAAGCTTCTCTGACTTGATGATAATTGGAGTACGCATTGAGAGCCTGCTCAAAAGTGGAAAGATCCAGGACTTTTCGAATATCCCAGCTAGTGAAGGTGAGTCTGTTGTTAGCTCCCAAGAGGAAGAATGGAATGACGTCAGTGCCATCATGGCCAATATTGAATATTCTAGACCAACATCTTCTCAGAGATCATCTGTTCCTGAATCTGGTCACTCTTATGGGCATTCGGCAATGCTTAGAACACCATATCAGAAGTCCTGGAATCCTCCTCGTCCAAATTTTCAATCTCATGGTCGAAGACCTCAGAATCAACTTCAGAGCCAGCCCAGGCCTCGTAACAATCTGGAAAGAAGGATTGCTCCTCTTCATCCGGTCCCCATGGCATACAGTGAACTCTTGCCACATCTAATTCAGAGCTCTTTGGTGGTCCCTAAGCCTCTCAAGCCGTTACCAGGGCCATACCCTCCAGGGTACAATCCTCATGAGCAGTGCGGGTATCATGGTGGATCAATTGGGCATTCAACTGAAGATTGCAAAGCATTTCAGGCCAAAGTACAACAGTTGATCGACAAGGGCTACATCTCCTTTCCAGAAGGAAGCTTGGTTGTGCATGTCAACCTCTCACCTGTTTGAGTTCGAAGACTTCAGAAGAAGCGTATCTTGATTTCAGTGGCTCAGACAACAGTATGTCAGCAAAGTTGGTGATCATTGTATCCTTTTATCATTTGCATTGTAGTTTCTTTCCTGTTAGCAGCTACTTGTCTTTTAAGCATTGTTATTTTAAATGGTAATGTTAATGTAGTGATCTTGCACTTTTGGATCAATTATGTCGCATTCGCTCATTTTTCTTTACTTGCATTGAAAAAAAAAAAAGAAAAAAAAAGAAAAAAATTGCATCCATTTACCTCCCATTTATTTCACTGTTGTTTAGCAGGTTTGAGGGAGGATGATGACAACTGAATACTCATAATTGTTGAAGGTATGCTTTCAGGGTAGAACCTGCTGACGATGTACAGGCATTGCTTCAATTCCCAAACACCGGAGATATAAGGGAGATAAACCCTCATCACCCCCTTTGAGCCTTGAAGTAGGAGTTTCTTTTCTAAACGGAAAAACCCTCACATTCAACCCAGGGCAGGGTAGTTATCAGTTAATTTGACCGAGCGTTCAAATTTCCGAAGGAGTGTGCATCCGAGGATCCATTACCTTTATTCATTACACCTCAAGAGGTCAAGGGACGTGAAACCACAATGGTTATCCCTCACCAACAAAGGATTGAGGCAGTCAACCCTTTCAGCAAGTCATGACAAACCTGTGTCACACGATTTGTTCAACAAAAATCAAAAGGAAAAAAAAAAGAAATAATGCCCGCTAAGTCAAAAAAAATGTGTGAAAACATATGACTTAGGCAAAAGTTAGGGCATCCCGCTGGACTTCAAAATCGAAAGATTCAGTCCAGGCAAAAGTTAGGGAATAAAAAATCTGAAAAAAAATATATTCCATGAGAACAAAGTCGTGTGACCAGGCACAAAGTCAGAATGGGCGACTGTTACTCCAAGAAACCTCATTGGTGCGTAAACCATCAACGTCATTGGTTCCTCAATCATTACAAAACCCTTGTGAGAAGCGAGCGCTTAAGTCGAATTAGCTGAACATAGGACTGGAGAACATCAAGGAGAATGGGTGGGCACAAATAAACTTTGAGCCATAAATCCTTCTTTCTAAAACCGTGAACCAGACCACGTTATAACCCTTGAAAGTCCTAATTGAATCAGGTTCGATTCTGAAAGCATACTGCGACAAGGTTGCGTAAACTGACTCCTAACGATTTACTAACTCAACACTACGTTTGGACTAATCGTCCATTCGTCACACACTGTCACAGCATCAAAATAAATAAATTTTCAAAACTTGCATGTGCACTGCATTAAAATTACCATTTGTGAATGTACAGTTTTAATTGCAAGTTAGTTTGTGACACCAGGGAAGTTCCTACAAAGGGAAATCAGAGGAAAACTTGATTATTCAACAATGATGACCAGAATCAAGCGCATCGTGCAGGCCTATGAATCAGAGGCATGTTATCCAGTGGTTTTGTTGACCAAGGAATCTGTCAGGGTGAAGAGAGTTCCCAAGCATCAGTTGATCAAGGAACGTCATTCAAAGTCAGTTGATCAGAGCTGAGTCTACCAAGCAGGGGCAGGCCGCCCTAATTTTCTGTGAACCAAGGATGAATTCTTCCAATGCTCAGTCAGAATGAGTCAAGTCGCTTCCACGCTCATACCGGGGCAGGACACTTCCAGAGATCACTAAGTGCAACTCTCCTCGAGAGAACAACCAAGTCTGTTATTCCAAGAATTGGATAATCAGCAACAGTCTGTTCAGAGACTCGCCCAACAGGGGCAAACTTTAGCTATGCAGAGCAGGTTATATCAGTGATCTCCGAGTTCAAGGCGAGTGTCGGGAAATCACGCTACCCACCGTCGCCTTTGTCGCCCTTCTCAACCAGAAACCTTGTCACTAAGACCTTTCTTCCCACCTCGGGAGCTTTTCCGGCCTTTCATAATCATGGCATAAATCATTTGCATACGTTATTCATGTCGCTTCGCTCGAGCATATAGAGCATGTGCATCATAATTGCATTGAGCTTCCCCCCAAACATCAATCTCACATCCAGGGCCTCGTAACCCCAACTTATCAACCTTTCAAAGCCCAGTTCTCGTCTGGCAAACCTTTTCAAGTCCAGTTCTCGTCTGGCAAACCTTTTCAAGTCCAGTTCTCGTCTGGCAAACCTTCTCAAGTCCAGTTCTCGTCTGGCAAACCTTTTCAAGTCCAGTTCTCATCTGGCAAACCTTTTCAAGCCCAGTTCCCGTCTGGCAAACCTTTTCAAGTCTAGTCCTCGTCTGGCAGACAAACCCAAAGTCCAGTTCTCGGCTGGCAAACCAACTTCAAATACTAGTTCTCGTCTGGTAGGCGAATCTTTTAACCAGTTCCCGTCTGGTCACCCTTTCATTCAACCCATTGAACGCCAGTTCTCGTCTGGTATTCATTCTTTTTCAGAGTCAATTCTCGTTTGACAATGAACCTAAGTAGTCAGTTCTCGTCTGACGACTTATTCTTTGCCCATCAGTTCTCGTCTGTTGGCCTACCTTTAACAAACCAGTTCTTGTCTGGTATTTCACCTTCAAAAGTCCAATTGCTTGGCAACCAAAAATATATGTCTATCAACCTGGCCCTAGCGCCCAACCATCCTTGTTTCATATCCTTGGCATTGAGCATACGTCTGCATTGTACATCATTTGCATTGCATCTTCATACCGCATGGTTTCTGTTTTAGCCCTGATGTGGGGCAAGAATCGTTTCAAGATGTAATCTGGGGCAGTTATCTCAAGACTTGTTGAATTTCTGCGAGAGTTTGAAGACATTGGGGAAATTCTGGATGCCATGTCTTCTGTAAAATCCTCTGAGGACGATCTTTTATGGATGATGCAGTATGGTATAATTAAGGAGTTAAGGGGATGATAATTCACTCAGGATGATCAGTGATGCTTTTGTCGAGCTCAGAAGTTTGAAGCACTGTGTTAATTCTCAGGGAATGCCTGGTATTTATTTTACCAGCAGGGCATTGGAAGTTTATTTCTTCCTCGAGCATAAAGATCTTCTTTCAGCCGGCAAGATTCCCTCACGAGGAGTTGGTTATTCGCATTCAGTCAAAGCCAATTTTCATTGGCATATATTCCCAACACAGTCGTCATACTATACTTGGGGCATATTTTGATTCTCCAGCAAAGTCTCTCCTCAGCAGAGCATTGCCAAATTTTTTCTCAACCATGAAGGTTGACATCCCCAGCTGAGTTGGAACAGATGACATCCCCAACAGAACTTCAAGGCTAATTGAATCGTTCTCGTCCCCAAGCGGACTTATCTTTCCACAGCGAAGTTTTCCCAACAGGAAGCTGAAGGCTTTGCTTCCCCACAAAGTTAGAATTATCAGAATTCCCTCCTCAGCAGGATTGTGTGATCAAGCATCTTCCCTAGCCAAGTCTAAAGATGATCTTTCCCCATAAAGTCATCGGAATTCTCATTTCCAAGGGATTTCCTCAGCAGAGCAAGGAGAAATTCTCCCCAGTGGAGTCAGGGCAGGATGATCAGATCCTCAGCAGATGTTCAAAGCAGTTAAACGAAGTATACCTCACACAGAGTCGTCTTTCCTCCAGTGGAAACCTCTCCAACAAGCATCAGGTTGCCAACACTTCGTTCCCATCAGAGTTAAAAGCTTTCAACTCGTCAGCAATATACAGAATGCTTCCCAAATTCCCCAGCGGAGAGCTAAAGCTAAAGCAGTTGCCTCACATTCACCAACAGCAGTATATACTCCTTGTGGCACCCGTCCGTGTCATATCCCCAGCATAAAGCCAAAGCGTCCCCTTTGCACTCACAGATACTCATGTATATATATAATTTTCTTGACATCCGTCCGTGTCACCTTTCCCAGCACAGTAACCTAAACACTTTGTATATCAGATACTTTGTTTATACTATACTTTTCTCCTTTTGACACTCGTCCGTGTCACTCTCCCCAACAGATAAACACTCAAACATACTACTCACACTTATACAGATACTCGTCCGTATCCTATATACACCATCTATATCCCCACAGATTCAACAATAGTCCTTGTTCTTTGTTAACTCGTTGGTACTCGTCCGTACCATCATCTCAGAACATGCGTCGAGAGTTTGTTTCTACATGATACTCGTCCGTATCGTAGTCTTAAGGATGCTCGTCCGTATCTTTAATCCATACACTGTGTCAAACACTTATGTCTTCTTGAATATAGATACTCGTCCGTGTCTACTATTCCCCAGAAGGATTCCTTCAGACTCAACACTCGTCCGTGTTCCTTGTTAACCAGTTGATACTCGTCCGTATCATCATCTCTGAACATGTGTCAGTTTGTTTCTACATGATACTCGTCCGTATCATAGTCTTAAGGATGCTCGTCCGCATCTTTAATCTATACACAATACCAAACGCTTATACTTTCTTTTCTTGGTTGTGAACGCTCGTCCGTGTTCACTATGTCCCCAGTAGATCACCAACAAAGCTTTTTCTTTTATCTGACACTCGTCCTGTGTCATGATAACCCTGAGAGCAGCCGTACCCTGCTGAGTGGTCGTCCTCCACTTCTTGATGGTCGTCCTCCATCATGCTCATCCGATGGTCGTCCCCATCGTTGATTTTTAGCAGCCGTCCCCTGCTAGGTGGTCGTCCTCCACCTTTTGATGATCGTCCTTCATCACTTTATCCAATGGCCGTCCCCATTGTTGATTTTGGTTATCTGGCATTCGTCCTATGTCATGAGAAACCTCGAGAGCAGCCGTACCCTGCTGAGTGGTCGTCCTCCGCTTCTTGATGGTCGTCCTCCATCATGCTCGTCCGATGGCCGTCCCCATCGTTGACCTTTTCTATCCGATGGCCGTCCCCATCGTTGATATTTTCGGCAGCCGTACCCTGCCAGGTGGTCGTCCACCACCTTTGATGGCCGTCCCCATCATATTCCTTCTATCCCCAACAGAGCAGCCGTCCCCTGCTAGGTGATCGTCCTTCACCTTTGATGGCCGTACCCCATCATCTGTTTATTTCATTTATTCTTTGACCCGATGGCCGTCCCCGCCGCGGTCCCTTTTCTTTTTTTTAGCCCGATGGCCGTCTCCATCGTCGGTTACTTTGCTTTATGAACTTGATGGCCGTCCCCGTCATGTTTCATTAATTCCCAGAGAATCTTACAACTTTGTCTTGATGGCCGTCCCCATCATGATCTTTTATTTCTCCCAGCTAGTCGGCCGTCCCCGTCTTGGCTTTACCCTTTATCCCCAGCATGTCGGCCGTCCCCGTCATTGCTCTTTACCCAGCAGTCGTCCTCTGCTCGACGGTCGTCCTCCGTCGCCCACGCTTTACAATATACTCTGTTTTCTTAAGCAATTTATATCCCTTTTCTTTTTCATTCTGTGAGTGCAAATTTTGGGGTCTTTTTGGTATTCAATCACTGTTTATCTTGAACGTCTAATAGCCGTTGCTCTCATCCTTTTCAGATTAACAGTTGCTTGAATAGGGGCAGCTGTAGACACCCCAAATTTGCCCTCTGGCTTTTGTATCTTTTTCTGCTTTTCATTTTACATTCATACGCATTTTTGCATACCATTCGCATGTGCATAAGACATGTGATCACATTTCCTGAAGAATTTGGGTTTCACATTATTATTTGCAGATCATCAGAGAATTAGGGTTTCGCGCCCTATTTGTGGTTATCAGAGAATTCAAAGTTTCAGCTATACAGCCATCAGTGGCATCATCCTCTCATTACTCATGTTACAGAATCAGGGTTTATTTCCCTGATTATTTGGTTCTCGAGGATTTCACGTCTGAAAGGACTATTTGCTATACATCTGGGCTGTCATCAATTCAGTGGTTGATTTATCGAACAGTGCATGCTCAAGTCAAGCTGTGTTGTGTGCTGAATTTATCAAATTATCAAGTTGTGATTCATGAGAAGTTTGGTTCAGGAAATTAGACTGTCAGTTATTCTATGCTTCTTCTGTGGATTTATTTTCCCGGAGATTGATTTTGACGGATTTAAGGAGATTCAAGACTTATTTGCCCACGAATTCAGAGGACGATTAGTTCAGATGGTTGTTTGCTTCGGTTACGAATTGTTCAGTTGTTAGTGTGCTTCATTGCTTTTACCAGAAGTGTGTGGAATAGTGCAAGTGGTTTCGTGGTTGTGTGCATGTTGGTGGTTTTCGGTCCATTCCATAGAAGATCAATTCATACCCATTTCTTTCTTATCCATTATCCGAATTTTCTCATTATTCATATTCCATCCGATTAATTCTTTTATCCAATAACCTTTACCTTTATTTTCTGATGTCCATAAATTCATCTTATCCATATGATATCCATATACCATTATTTTTCCTAAACCCATTTTCCTAACCATTTCACATACCCAATCACATTTGTAAAATCCATTTATTTGTCCATATTAAAAGAACTTTAAACATTTTTGTCCAAATATCCATCTAAATATCCATTAACCATTTTCTTTTTATTCATTTTTATACCAATATTAACCATTTCATTTTAATTATCCATTGTTCATCCAAATATCATTCCCAATTTCTATCTATAAATCTATACTCATTTTATTTTCTTTAAACCAATGTTCATATTTCCAAAAAAAATCATAGCCTTACAAATGTGATTCATTCTTTTTCCAAGCCCATTTAAATTTATGGTGAGCCCATTATCCAAGAAAAATGGTTGACCTAGGTATAAATAACAAAGTTGTGATCCCAAGACCTAAAAACACAAACACAAAAGGCTGCGCCATTTTCTTATCATTTCTTTTTTACAACTTTTCTAAAATCACTTTTGACCCTCTTCAACACAAAAAAAACCTCCACTCCATTCCCTAACAAACACACAATAATCACTTACCATCATCACCAAGAAATCATACACACAACTTTTTTATACACACCATACACACAAAAACAAGCTCACTCTCTTGTGATTGAGATGCTCTCATTCTGTGATGACCTTTCATCAGACCCCTCACTCCATAAAATTTTTCCTCTACAACATCAACCCATCTCATACTAAACAAAAACAGATACTCTCACTCACTCTAACAACACCAATCTTCAATTCAACCTTCAATTCAACCTTCAATTTCTTACTCATTTTTTTCTGCAGAAACCAAAATCATCACTCATCTCATCAACACGACAACCTTTTTTTTTTTTCTTCATTTTTTCTGCAAAAACAAAAACAGAACCAATCCTCTTCGCAGCCCCTTTCAATCTTCATTTTAACATTCATCAAAACCAACTCTCAACCATTATTCCTTTAACCTTTCTCTGCAATTTTCACAACAACTTAATAAACATCTCCTTCAACCCAAACACTCCTCGTCCTCACCACAACAACAGATCTGAATCTCACCTTCAACTCTCAACCTTTAACTGAACATCAACAACAACAGAACACGAAAATCAGAAAGAGAAGAAAATGAGTCCGAAACTGAGAATAGAGAGAGATCGACGAGAAACAAACCGAAGCGAGATCGGAGGGAAAGATTACAAACCGAAGAGAAGTTGACGGCAAATCGCTCTCATCTTCACGACAGTGCTGATTGTTTCGCCGATCGGATTCTGGAACGATGAAATCTTCGAGAAGAGGGGCCGCCGCTGATGATTTTTTGTTGTCGATTGAGAAAGAGGAACCAGATTCACGATTTTGGAGTTGAGAGAGAGCTTGCTGGCGGCGCAACTCCAATGAGATGCGAAATCGGAACGAGATTGAGAGAGAAGGTCTCCGGAGAAAAATCGAGAAGAAGACGAGTCCGAGGCTGAGAGAGGTTGCGAGAGATCAAGAGGGAGTTCGGCCATTTTTCTTCCATTATAGCGCCGCTGTTGGTTTGGAGAAGAAGAGGATTTGTTCTTAGTTCTTCTTTCCATTTTTCCTTTACTGATTTTCCTTTTCTTATTTTTATTTCATTGTTTTTTTAGGCTTGGAGGAAGCTTCATTGTTGTGGCTGACGGGCTTAGGCCCAGATGTTATTTCTCCACACACTCCAGGATCCAGCGCAGATCCCCTCTTCCTTTGTCTTTGTTTCTAATTTTCCTAATTATTATTTCTTAAATTGTTAGGGTTTTGTTTAGTTTGTTTTAGTTTTATTTTGTTTGGTCCTTGACTTATATATGTAAATATTTTCTTGATTAAGTTTACTTAGAAAAATCTTTCTCTAAAACTTTTTTTGTTAGAATTTCAAACTTCTTGTTATTATTTCAATATATTCTTGTGAGAGTTTTAATATGTTATGTATAATTTTAGTTAGATTTGATTGAACTTATTTTATTAAGTCTTTTATAACTTTGGTTTCTCTTGTTACCATTTGTTCTTTTGGTTTAGTTGATCTTGGATATGGATTCGAGATGTTGAACACTTGAGGACTAATGGTGAAACTTTTGACAAGTATTCTTGAGTTCTTTTGTGCGTGTTGAAGAGGCAATATACCTTTTCATTAGGACTTGATATTGCACAAACCGATTTTTGGTGTTAATTCTTGTTTCCCTCTGATTGGTCATCTTGGATATTGGATGCTTATATTTGACTTTTGTCCGATACCCGTATAATTGGCAATTGCGCTTGACTGTTGAATCTGTTCCGAGCTTGATATTTCTTCTTGATATTTCTCTTGCGCGTATCGAAGAGGCAACGGACCTTCTCCGTTAGGTACCACTGAGGACCGTTTTCACTTATTGCATGCTGCTGCATCTGGAAGTCCTACTGGTGTAGGCTCTGTTTGTGCATTATTCATCTTATCTCCATTTCACATTCTCATCTCCTTATCTTATTCATTTTTCATCTTATCTTCATATCACATTCTCATCTTCTTATCTTCTTTCTCGTCTTATCTTATTCCTCATCTTTTCCTATTCTTTCTAACTTGAGGTGTGCTTAGGCCGCCATGGAGCTTTTCCTCTCATCTTCTTCTTTTCTTCTCCTTCATTAGGATAGTGAGCCTCACTAACCCTTAGGACATCCGAGCATGTGAATATTAGGATTAGACTAGTCCCCCACTTAGATTTTACCTTTGTGTCTCTCTTTGAGTCTTCTCTTCTCACCTCATAATCAGGGACTAAACCCTAAAGGCTTTAAGGCTTTGTGATTAAGCTTATGCCTGCATCCTTCTCTTAGGATGGAGTGTATAACTTTAATCCTAAGTGTTAAACCCTTAATGTGTTTAACTCCTTTAATCAATTCACTTAATAATCATCAAGACATCACACTTGTAACTTGGGCCTTGCATTAGGGTTCTAATTCTTCCTTAAGTGGTTAAGAAGGACTAACCCTAGTGTTAATGGACAAGTCCCCCTCAAGTTGTCTTACAAATCATAAAATTCACTTCATCATCATATCATTAATAAAATCCACTTAATCAAAGGCTTGTTTTGTCATGAGTTTAATCCCTAATCATGGATTAAGTTGAGGAGCTTTCCTCAGCTTAAACATTCTCATCTATTATCCTTCTATTAGGATGGTGTAATGAGCCTGTTAAATCCCTGATTATGGCTTAACCTCATTACTTAACACTAAACAAAAACAACAAAAACATCTAAATAATCACAAGTAGGTTAATGATCTTAATCCTACACCAAAGGTGATTAAGTGTGAGAATCTGACTTCACACTTAAGGTATTCTCATTACCCCTAATCAGAGGGAAGATGTGATGAGTTTACTAAATCCATTGGTTTAGGCTTAAGCTCATTAACTTATGACAAACTCTCAAAAGCAATAAAAGACTGAAAACTCAAAAACAAACAATAATCGTCTCCTCCGGGATTCTTTTCTCATCATCTTCACTCACAAGCGAGAACTTGCTTCTTCCGTCTAATGCAAGACAGTAAGCACCTGGGCCAGACAGGTCATACACTTGAGCATTGACAAGTAGGCAGTTCAAAAAGTCAATTCATCTTTCAGTCTCTTTGGGTCGAACTACGGTGTTCTGACTTCCTCATTGCACGAGAGGATACGTAGGCATAACTTAACGGTTATCGAACAAAAGTCTCTGTACATTCCCCCTCTTTCCAGCATCTTTCTCTTAGCCTCATTGTCATGAGCATTTCACTCCTTTCTTACACTGACACTTTCATACTTCACATCACATTTCTTTACACTGACACCTGTACATTCCTTTCCAGCTCTTTTACACACAAATTGCACTGACACTACCCCTTTAAAACACAAATCTTTTAAGCGTGGATCCCGTCGAGTACGGCGGACAATCTGGGTGCTAATACCTTCCCAGGTTGTAACCAACCCCCTTTCTCAGTCTCTCTGGTTCGCAAACCGTCTTATCCATCTCTTTCTAGGTCTATGCAGCATTACCTTTCCTCCGGGATAAAAATGCCTAGCTGGCGACTCTATTCATCTCCAGTGAGTTCACGGCTGTGTGTTCTCACTGTTCCCTTCGCCGACCGTTCGCGTCTGTACCTTCATTTGATCCATTTTCATTTGTCGGGAGCGACAGCTTGGCGACTCTGCTGGGGAACCTTATACTGCAACCAGGGCTTCTGGTTCTTTTTGTGGGTTCCTCCTAGCGCTTGATTGATTTGTGTTTACTGGGGTGTTATGTGCTTATTTGTGTTTGTATATTTGTATTTATTTCTGCTTTGTGCTTTACTGCTTTCTTTACTGCTTTACATATATCATATTGTCATACTGTGCTGGCTGGATCTGTTTGTTTGCTTTGGTGGGTGGGTGATTCATTGAGAGTTAAGGTCCTATACCTGGGACCTGAGTGACACCTAGGCTAGAGTGAATCATATTCTTTCCCATTCCATCTCGGTCTGGTGCGGGAATATGAAACACGGTTCAGATATGGGTTTCTTCTTGAGAACTCTGTGTTGCAGATTTCCTGCAATGCTAGGGCTATCTGGGAAGCCTGCTAAGTCTGGATGACCTTTACTATGACCTTCAGAAACTGAGGAGAATTAGAGGAGGATTTTTTATGGTTATTGTAAACACTGTACCTCCGGGTTGGAAGTGTTTACACTTCCCATAACTGATCCAAGTCTGAGGATCCTTGTTTTAGAACACCACCTGTGAGGGGGTTGGGCTGTTTACAGGTTTGCAGGAACCTTTGACCTCAACATACCCTCATTACCAGTACAGTTGTTGATCCGGTCACTATGATCCCGAAGTTCTTGACCTTCGGTTCTCAGTTACTATTTTGGGTTATTATTCAGAGATCTTGTGGTTACAAACACTTGATTCTTGGCAGTATTCCAGATTCCAGGCAGTTTCTAGCTGTGATCCCATGTCTTTGCATCTTTTGCATTATCATATTGCATATTGCATTTGCATCTGCATTGCATTTTCCTCTTCCAGAGAGCTCATCCTTCCTTTTTTGTCCATGACCAGCCAGCTGATTTCCCGGTACTCAGTTTGAACAAGTGTTAACTGTTGGAAGACGACAGTGTTTGAAGGAAGATTGAGCAGTGTCAAGAGTTAAAAAGGGTCAGTTTGGAAGCCGTCAGTAGCTATGTCAGAGAACAACCGTCAGAATGTTGAGTTTCCACCTGGTTTCACTTCAAGGACCAATCCGTTGTATGGTGTTTCTCCTGATGAAGATCTTTCACAAGTGAACAATCTTGCTCAAGCTCAACCTGTACAGACCCCGATCGTGAATCAGAATGTGCCTGAACCATCTGCTGTCCGAGGTGGACCTTCATCTTCGACTGATACTGCGAATTATCAGAGTTTTGCCTTCCCTATGCCGAACTTCCAAGGGGCAATCCCTCTTGTGAAAACCAAGGATCCACAAGTTATTGATCCTGCTGAAAGATTTCGTGTGTTGGACGAGCGACTCAAAGCCTTATCGGATCCTGATGCCTTTGGTTTCGATGCTCTAAACATGTATTTGGTGCCCGGTCTTGTCATTCCTCCAGATTTCAAACCTCCGAAGTTCGAGAAGTACACTGGTGTCAGTTGCCCAAAGCGTCATTTGGTGATGTTCTGTAGAAAAATGACTTCTCATGCCCGCAATGATAAGCTGATGATTCACTGTTTTCAGGACAGTTTAAGTGGGGCATCTTTAAGTTGGTACTTGGATTTGGAAAGCGGTCATATTCGATCTTGGAATGATTTATCCATAGCTTTCGTAGAGCAATACCAGTACAATATGGACGTGGCGCCCAATCGCACGCACTTGCAGAACCTGTCCCGGAGGAGTGGTGAATCTTTCAGAGAATATGCACAGCGGTGGAGAGAATTGGCAGCCCAAGTGCAACCACCACTTTCAGACAGAGAATTGATTGACCTGTTCGTGGGCACCTTGCAGGGTCCATACTTGGAAAGAATGAGTAGCATTGGAATGACAAGCTTCTCTGACTTGATGATAATTGGAGTACGCATTGAGAGCCTGCTCAAAAGTGGAAAGATCCAGGACTTTTCGAATATCCCAGCTAGTGAAGGTGAGTCTGTTGTTAGCTCCCAAGAGGAAGAATGGAATGACGTCAGTGCCATCATGGCCAATATTGAATATTCTAGACCAACATCTTCTCAGAGATCATCTGTTCCTGAATCTGGTCACTCTTATGGGCATTCGGCAATGCTTAGAACACCATATCAGAAGTCCTGGAATCCTCCTCGTCCAAATTTTCAATCTCATGGTCGAAGACCTCAGAATCAACTTCAGAGCCAGCCCAGGCCTCGTAACAATCTGGAAAGAAGGATTGCTCCTCTTCATCCGGTCCCCATGGCATACAGTGAACTCTTGCCACATCTAATTCAGAGCTCTTTGGTGGTCCCTAAGCCTCTCAAGCCGTTACCAGGGCCATACCCTCCAGGGTACAATCCTCATGAGCAGTGCGGGTATCATGGTGGATCAATTGGGCATTCAACTGAAGATTGCAAAGCATTTCAGGCCAAAGTACAACAGTTGATCGACAAGGGCTACATCTCCTTTCCAGAAGGAAGCTTGGTTGTGCATGTCAACCTCTCACCTGTTTGAGTTCGAAGACTTCAGAAGAAGCGTATCTTGATTTCAGTGGCTCAGACAACAGTATGTCAGCAAAGTTGGTGATCATTGTATCCTTTTATCATTTGCATTGTAGTTTCTTTCCTGTTAGCAGCTATATCAAACATTGTCCTCAATGTTGTGATATGGAAAAATGCGAAAAGGGAAAAATACGGAAATGAAAGGTACCTCTCCCACACTATATCAAACATTGTCCTCAATGTTGTGATATAAATGCGGTTAAAGTACAGTACAAACGACAAAAACTAAAAACAAACAGAAGAAAAACTAAAACTATGGCTGCTGAGGACCGCGGGGTCGGCTTCTGGTACGGGAGCGGCGTCTGGAAGGGGTCGCTTCAGGATCAGAACCGGTGCTGGTGGTCCCAGTGATGTCTATACGCAAGGCTGCTAACTCGCCAAAAATCGCGTCAAATCTCTCATTAGTAGCTGCCTGGTTCGCTGCAATAGTGCCGAGCAAAGCGTCGTACTGCTCCTTATGCCTTCGCTCCAGTGCGGCATTCATCTGGTTCTGCTGATGAATCGCACGGAGGACGTCCTCAAGTGTGATGTCCTGTGCAGGAGGCTGTCGGGTAGATGTCTCTGGTATATCCTGGACAGGCTCACCTGCATCCATAGCGTCCTGCATCTCATCCGCAGGGAGATCTGCCTGATCATGGATAGGAGCGTGGTCTGCAGCATCAGGTAGAGCAAAGAGCCAGTTGGCTCGGCTGGATGGGTCGATGCGGTCGCGGGACGGCAGAGTGATATGGTGAAATATGGTGCCATGGACAACAGGGCTATACCTGCCATCCTCTCGCTGCGCAATCAGGTGAGCGGACCTGCAATAACTCTTGGTAAGGTATTCTGCGGCTAGATGAGGCTGATTAGCAATCGCGTCACCAAGCCCCAACTGAATGGCGAGGGTGGTGACGATGCCGCCTATGAAGAACGGGGTGGAGCCTCTGTGTGCAATGGCCTGGATGTGGTAAAGCATGAAAGGGGAAGCATTGATCGGCTCGTCATTAAGAGCACAATGCAAGAATAGAAGCTCCTTAGAGTTGAGCTTATGGTTGCTCTCTCGAGCGAAGATGGTGTTGCAAATGACTCGGTGGAAGTAGCGGATGGCCGGATTATGAATGTGAGTGGCGTTGAGGCTTTGGAAGGCGGATGCACGGGTGTTTGTTAAGTCGTGCCAGAGAGTGAAAGCTTGTTCACTGAAATTATCGGGCACGCGACGGTGAGCTTCAGTTCCGTGATGGAAGCCTAACAACTCGGCGATCCTGTCTTGCGAGAGGTTGAACTCTTGGCCATGCAATCTGAATTTTGCAAAACCGGTGAGCTGACTCAAAGAACCGGTGCCGGTGATGTAACTGAAGGAACTTAAGAACTCCAGTGTCAGAAGTTCGAAGGTTGGCTGAGGTTGACTGCAAAGGTCCCAGAGCCCGACTTTTTGGAGCAGGTTCGTAACACTGGCTAGCATTCCGAGTTCCCTCAAACACACAGTGTCAATGTAACGCGTAGGTTGCACACCGCGGCTTTGGAATCGGAGAAATCGTTCTCTCTGAGTTTCTCCAGCATCACCTTCTCTAAAAGTGATAGAATCCATTGCATGCAAGAGCTTAGAGTGAAGAATGAAGATTTTTGAAGTTTTTGTGAAAAATTGATAAAATGAGAGAAAAAATTGATTCGGGATAAATAATGGAGAGTGAGAATGTAGTAGGTTGTGATAATGGGTGGTTAATGAGATTAAAAATGGTAAATGGGGGGTTACGGAGGTTAAGAAGAAGATGGGTAGTTTCTTAGGAAGTTATGGAGGAGAAGAAGAAGGGGCACGAAGAGAAACAGTTCTGTTTCTCACGAATTCTGGTATAAGGGTCGTCACGGTCGTGACAGGGGTACGACGGTCGTGACACTCAAAATGAGCGTGTCACGATCGTGAAGGGCAGTGACGACCGTGAGGCTTGCAAACTTGAAATAATTTCCAGAAAAACGTTTTCTCACTTGTTTCACATAATTTATATCAATGTATTTTCCTCACTAACTCTCATATTAATTTATAAACACCACATAGTATAAATGTTCAACACAGTACTTCAATAACTTGCAAGGCATGAGATATTTGTATATATAATGAATAAATGCAAGCATAAAAGTGCATAGAATGAAAAACACATAAATTGCTAAAAATGGAGAAATTTTGGAATTAAAGATGCATTGCATAAAGTACTTGAAAATGAAATTACATAAATGGAAAAACGATAAGAAATTTTTGCGAAAAATAAATCTAACTAGAAACGAAAACAATGAGAAAATAAACTAAATCACTTATAACATTTATCAAAAGCGTTTCTTCAAGTCTTCGATGGCGGAATTCAAGTGATAGAACTGTTCGCAGGTTATGTCAGTCAATCCTATAATATCCAATCGCATGCTTTTAATGTCTTCTTTAAATAAGTTAATGTCAGTTTGGTAGGCATTGAGAGTGTTCATGATGTTTTGTAAGTTGTTAGCATAATCTCCGTGATTCACTTCAGGGGTTTCATAAACTTCTTCAGTGTGGCCAATGTCATGGTAACCAGGAGGCGTCTCAGGGTCAGTTTCGACATCGGTCATTGTATCATCTTTTATCTTGTAAGACTGAGATGTTTCAGGAGTGGGTGGATAATCAGGTGGGTTTAACTCATAAAGCCAGTTATCCTTATTGTGAACACTTACTCTAGCATGGTTAGGCAATGTGAATTGGGTTACTACCTCGTTCCGGATTAAGTACTCAAAAGGTGGATGTCCTAAATTCCTTATGATATGTCTATTGAAGCAGAAGTTAAGATCCATAGGACGGATGCTACCTAAACGGTTGCACCTGTGCAATTGGTACCTAAGTCCTAAAGCATCAGCAATCATGGTTACAAGACCTCCTACTAAGATAGGTAATTCAGGTTCTTCTTGGATACGGGTGAAGGTTTGCATCATGAAAGGCACACCATTAACAGGCTGTCCATTAGTAAAACATGACATAATAAATATTTCATCTTTAGAAACTCCGGTAATGTTTTCTTCTTTTCCAAAGAATGTGTGGGCTAGGAATTTATGGAAGTAACGGAGGGCAGGATTATGGATCTCATCATTATTCATGCCATTTGGTTCAGGGTGGTAGTTTCCGGTTAAAGTTCCCCAAAAGAAATCTAGCTCAATATCCATCAATTCTACCTGTGTGGTAGTAAAAGCAAATGGTCCACTAGGGAATCCTAACAAGTCAGCTAGTTCTTTATGGTTAAAGTCATATTCTATTCCAAACAGGCGGAAACTAATAAATCCTTTCCTAAATCCAAAACCGCGCTCAGGTAAGTAAATTAAGGAGCTAAGGAACTCAAGGGTGAGCTCGCGGTAGGTCACAAACTTATGTTGGATCAATGAATTCTCCCATCCGAGTCGGTTAAGCAAGTACATAATGCTATCATGTATTCCTAAGGTTTCCATAGTCCGATCATCCGGGTACAGGGTCAAATCCATTTGCCTCTGTGATAACTCTTCAAATTTCATTCTTTGGTTCCTACCTCTAAATTTGGTTTCCATATGGTTAATTGGTTGGTTAGCCATGGTAAGTGCAAATATGGAGGAAACAAATCAGGAGAAGAAGGAAAGTGGAAAAGACTTTTAGAAAATCTGTAAAAAGTGATTTAAGGTAAAAATAAGAAAATGAAATGCATAATGTAATGGCAATAATAGTAATATAAAATAAACTATAAAATGACAAAACAAATAGTAAAACAATAAATAATAAAAATGATAAAGAGAATAATTTAAATAATTTGATAAGTAAATGGGTTGCCTCCCACTAAGCGCTGTTTTTATCGTCTAAAGCCTGACGTAATGCTTAAGTTTAGATTAATCAGGGGAATTAGTGGACAACTCTAAAAGCTTTAGATTATTCGCATAATCTTTATTTTCAACTTTATGATAATGTTTTAAACGTTGTCCGTTTACTATGAATGGTTCACTATTCCTACCCTTAATTTCTATTGCTCCACTCGGGAATACTTTAATTATTTCAAAGGGTCCTGACCATCTAGATTTTAATTTTCCAGGAAAGAGCCTAAGTCTTGAATTAAAGAGGAGTACTACGTCTCCCACACTAAATTCTTTCCTAGATAGGCGTTTATCATGCCATCGCTTAGTTCTTTCTTTATATATCTTAGCATTCTCGTAAGCATCTAACCTTAATTCTTCTAATTCGTTAATGTCTAGGATTCGCTTTTCTCCTACAGCATTATAGTTTATATTGAGAGTTCTAATCGCCCAATAAGCTTTGTGTTCTAGTTCTACTGGTAGGTGACAAGATTTTCCATAAACGAGTTTGAAAGGTGTAGTACCTATGGGTGTCTTGTAAGCGGTCCTATAAGCCCATAAAGCTTCATTAAGTTTAGATGACCAATCTTTCCGAGATATGGCGACAGTCTTTTCTAAGATTTGTTTAATTTCTCTGTTTGAGACTTCGACTTGTCCACTTGTTTGTGGATGATATGGTGTAGCCACACGGTGTCTTACTCCATACTTAGATAGTAACTTGTCAAATATTTTTGAGATGAAGTGCGAGCCACCGTCACTTATGACGAGTCTAGGCACACCAAATCTGGGAAAGATTATATTTTTGAAAAGCTTTATTACTACTCGCGTATCATTTGTAGGAGAAGCTATGGCTTCAATCCATTTCGAAACATAATCAACGGCTACGAGTATGTAATTATTACCGAAAGATGATGGGAATGGTCCCATGAAATCTATTCCCCAGACGTCAAAGATTTCTACTTCTAATATTCCTTTTTGAGGCATTTCATCTCTTCTTGAAATATTGCCAGTGCGTTGACAACGATCGCAATTTATAACAGCGATGTGGACATCCTTCCATAGATTAGGCCAGAATAAGCCGGCTTGCAAGATTTTTGCACAAGTTTTGGAAGTACTTGCATGTCCACCATAAGGAGATGAATGGCATTGAGCAATGACATCTTCTATTTCTTCTTCGGGAATACATCGGCGAAAGATTCCATCTGGTCCTCTTTTGAACAATAATGGTTCATCCCAATAGTAATGTTTCAGATTATGAAAGAATTTCTTTTTCAGCTGATAGGTTAGATCGGGTGGAAGAGCTCCCGCGGCTAGGTAGTTGACAATGTCAGCGTACCATGGCAGTCCTACAGTTGTCTGGATTGTTTCCACGGATTCTGGTTCATTTATATCTAACCGAGCTAGGTCGCTTCCTAATTGTGCTATCAGCTGTTCATACGGAAAATCATCGTTAATCGGCACTTGTTCAGGTTTAATACCTTCTATTCTAGATAAATGGTCCGCTACGACGTTTTCAGTACCTTTCTTATCTTTTATTTCTAGATCAAACTCTTGTAAAAGTAAAATCCATCTTAAGAGTCTTGGTTTAGCATCTTTTTTAGTTAATAGATATCGGATAGCAGCATGGTCTGTGTAAATGATTATTTTCGCTCCAACAAGGTAAGAACGGAATTTGTCAAGCGCAAAGACAACTGCTAACAATTCTTTTTCGGTAGTGGCGTAGTTCATCTGGGCAGAATCCAAGGTTCTACTGGCATAGTAGATCGCATGAAGTTTCTTTTCCTTTCTCTGGCCTAGAACTGCGCCTACAGCATAGTCACTCGCATCGCACATGATTTCAAAAGGTAATCTCCAGTCAGGGGGTTGCATGATTGGTGCGGTGATGAGGGCTGTTTTTAGAGTTTCGAATGCTTTAAGACAATCTTCGTTGAATATGAACTCAGCGTCTTTCATTAATAAACCAGTAAGAGGTTTAGTGATTTTCGAGAAATCTTTGATGAATCGTCGGTAGAAACCGGCGTGTCCTAAAAAGCTTTGTATTTCTCGAACGGTTTTAGGGGGTTGAAGATCTTTTATTACTTCAATCTTAGCTTTATCAACTTCAATTCCCTTGTCTGATATTACATGACCTAATACGATTCCTTCGTTGACCATAAAGTGACATTTCTCCCAGTTAAGCACGAGGTTTACTTTTACACATCTTTCTAATACCATTTCTAAGTTTGATAAACATCCTTCAAAACTTTGCCCACATACAGAGAAGTCGTCCATGAACACTTCCATGATGTTGTCTATAAAATCTGCGAAGATTGACATCATACATCTTTGAAAGGTTGCAGGAGCGTTGCATAATCCAAAGGGCATTCGTCTATAGGCGAACGTTCCATAAGGGCATGTGAATGTAGTTTTCTCTTGATCATCTGGATGGATAGGGATTTGGAAAAATCCTGAGTAACCGTCAAGATAACAGAAGTAGGAATGCTTGGCTAATCGTTCTAACATTTGATCTATAAAAGGTAGTGGGAAGTGATCTTTTCGAGTGGCTTTGTTTAGTTTACGATAATCTATGCACACTCTATATCCCGTCACTACTCTTTGCGATATCGATTCGCCTTGAGCGTTCTTCACAACAGTGATACCTCCTTTCTTTGGCACTACATGTATTGGACTAACCCATTCGCTATCAGAGATTGGATAAATTATTCCGGCATCTAGTAATTTTTTAACTTCTTCTTTTACTACGGTGCTAAGGGTTGGGTTAATTCTTCTTTGAGATTCTCTGGAGGTTCTGCAATCTTCTTCTAGCAGAATACGATGCATACAAACTGAAGGACATATTCCTTTGAGATCAGATATGTTATATCCTAATGCAGTTGGATATTTCTTCAAAACATCTAAAAGTTACTTTGTTTCTATGGTTCCTAAACTGGAATTTATTATAACTGGTCTTTTACATTCAACGTCTAAGAATTCGTACCTTAGGTTATGAGGTAAAGTTTTTAATCCTAATGTAGGTTTATCTTTACTTGGCATGGGATCCGGTGTATGTGCTAAACTTTCGCTTAGACTATCGTCCTGATATGGTTTACGCCAATTATCATCTTCGAAAATCGGAGGGATTTGAATTTTCATTATTTCAGAATAAGTGGTCTCTTTTAGTTCCATTTCTCTTACACATTCGTCAATTACGTCCAATAGATATCATGTATCCTCTATAGCTGGTGATTGTAAGAATTGTGTTAAAATAAATTCAACTTTCTCTTCACCTACTTCAAAGGTTAGCTTTCCTCTTTTTACATCTATTATAGCTCCAGCAGTGGCTAAGAATGGTCTTCTTAGTATGATAGGTGTAGTGGAGTCCTCAGAGATGTCCATGATTATAAAGTCAGTAGGGATATAGAATTGTCCTATACGTACTGGGACGTTTTCTAGTATGCCTACAGGATATTTAACAGAGCGATCGGCTAGTTGAACAGACATTTTAGTTGGTCTCAGGTCTCCCATGTCTAGCCTTTTGCAAATCGTTAAGGGCATAACACTGATACTGGCTCCTAAATCGCATAGAGCTTTGTCAATGACGAATTTTCCTATTACACAGGGTATAGAGAAACTTCCTGGATCTTTTAGCTTAGGAGGCATTTTATTCTGAATTATAGCGCTACACTCGGCAGTAAGTGTAACTGTTCCGTTATCCTCTATCTTTTTCTTATTGGATAAGATTTCTTTTAAAAACTTAGCATACGAGGGTATTTGAGTGATTGCTTCTGTAAACGGAATAGTAATATTCAACTGTTTCAGAAGTTCAACAAATTTCTTAAATTGACCCGTCGTCTTGGAATTTATTAATCTTTGAGGGTACGGAATTGGTGGTTTATAGGGTGGTGGAGGCACATAAGGTTGTTCTTTCTCCACTACCTTTTGATTTTCAGCTTCCTTTTCTTCTGGATCATTCACCACTTCAGTCGGTTTATCCGGTTGTTGGTACATGGCTGGATTGTCAAGTCTTGGATCGGTAGGTCCGTCAAGTTCCTTGCCACTTCTTAATATCACAGCGTTAGCATGTCCTTTCGGATTAGGTTGAGGTTGTCCAGGGAACACTCCAGCTGGTGCAGCAGTAGGTGCTTGTTGTTGAGCTACTTGTGAAATCTGAGTTTCCAGCATTTTGTTATGTGTAGCTAATGCATCTACTTTGCTCACTAATTGTTTAATCTGCTCATTAGTGTGAATGTTTTGGTTTAAAAAGTCCTTGTTTGTCTGAGATTGGTTAGCTATAAAGTTCTCCATCATCAACTCAAGGTTCGATTTTCTAGGGATACTAGGAGCAGTCTTTTGATATCCTGGTGATGTAGCTGGTGCTTGACCTGGCGCGTATAAAGCGTTGTTATTCTTATAGGAGAAGTTCGGATGATTCTTCCAACCTGGGTTATATGTGTTTGAGTAAGGGTTTCCTTGAGCATAATTCACTTGATCCGTGGGAGTTCCTGTCAATAGTTGACAATCAGAAACTTCGTGTCCTGAAACTCCACATAAATCACAGTTAGGTGTTACTGCAGCCACGTTGGCTGTTGGTGTTATGGCCAAGTTGTCGATCTTTTGGCTTAGTTGGTCAAACTTTGCATTGACTTGGTCCATACTACTTACTTCGTACATACCTCCCTTTGTTGGTTTCTCAGTTGCGACTCTCTCGCTTCCCCAAAGGTAATTATTTTGAGCCATACTTTCGATAAGTGCATAGGCATCATTATATTCTTTATCCATCAGTGCACCGCCCGCGGCAGCGTCAATTGTCATTCTTGTATTATACAAGAGTCCATTATAGAAGGTATGGATGACCATCCATTCTATTAATCCATGATGTGGACAAAGTCTCAACAGATCTTTATAGCGTTCCCAAGCTTCGAATAATGATTCACTTTCTCTTTGCTTAAATCCGTTGATCTGAGCTCTCAGCATAGCAGTCTTGCTAGGTGGAAAATATCTGTTCAAGAAAACTCTCTTAAGTTCCTCCCACGTAGTTACTGAGTTCGAAGGCAGAGATTGAAGCCAAGCTCTTGCTCTGTCTCGAAGCGAGAAAGGAAATAAACGTAGTCTAATAGCTTCTTGGGTAACTCCATTGGCTTTTACAGTATCTGCATATTGCACAAAGATCGAAAGATGAAGATTCGGATCCTCGGTAGGATTTCCGGCGAATTGATTTTGTTGCACGGCTGATATCAATGAAGGTTTTAGTTCGAAATCGTTTCGGTTGATAGCCGGTGCTGCAATGCTTGAATGCGGTTCAGCTTGCGAAGGACTGGCGTAATACTTGAGTGGATGAGTTTGTTCTTCAGCCATCTCTGCGTCCTTTGATGTTACGACTGGTTTAGGCGGATCTAATTGAAGATCTGGAATACTGTAACTTTTTTCGTAATCGAATATACGTCTTCTTACGTGTAAGAAGCGTTCCGATTCAGGGATTAGAGGTTGCAAGTCTTCGCTTTTAGAGCGAGTACTTGGCATATACTCGGAAATTAAATTAAATTAAATAGTTGATACCTTAGTCTAGACAATGCTACCTAAGTGCACTAGTAACTAAATTAAGGAATCCCCGGCAACGGCGCCAAAAACTTGATGGGCTAAAGACGTGTCTACTTATGCGTCTAGCGGTATCTTACTGCAAGTGCACAGCCTATCGAAGTAATATTTAAGATTATCGATCCACAGGGATTCTATGGTTACTTAGTGCTATATGAACTTTCTAGTTTAGCTAAGGCGAATGGTTGTCACGATTTTTTGTTGGTTTTTAAGACTATTAAAGGCGGAGTAAAATTTAAGTTTTTAATTAAGTAATTCTAAGGCGGTCGGTATGTAATTATATTAACTTAGGTGGGTCAATCTAACCTAGGCTTATTTAAGATGTTCACTTAATCTATTCGGTAGAGATTACTAGTTTAAATACCCTCAACTCACACTCTCGTGGTCTTATATCAGATCTTATCCCTAAAGCCCTATGCCTGCTCTCGCTAGCCCATAAGTGTTTAGAGGTAATTTTTGGAACCTAAGTAATTCTAATTTATCTTAAAGCGCTCTCGCTGTGTTTAATTTAAATGCCTAACTTTAGCTATCTGGTTAAAATCTCACACTCTCGTGGTCTTGACCTAACCTAATACTCTTTTCTTACTCTCGTAACAAAAAGGTCTTTTTACTTAAAAAGTGTCAGCCAGAATGTTAAGTGATTGACTATTTTTAGCCTATGGTTATATTTTACCGGTTAAGTTTGTTCTAACTACATACCGCCCTAAGGTATTTAGCTACTCATCGATGTTGAACCAGACAGAGACAGAAAATTAAACAAATAAATATTCATGGCAGGAAGATAAATAAACATCATAAATAATTAAATTGCAATATAAATAAAACCTGGTTAACAATATCAGAGCAGACTCCTTCTTCCACAGATCGGAAAGCTCGGAGTTGGCGAAATCAAAAATAAACGAATGCTGAAGGCTTAGAAAAGAAAATAAATAACGTATAACAATTTCCTGATGTTGGAAATTGTTATATGGCGGGGTTGGATACAATAAAACAGAAAAATAATGCAGAAAATAAGAACGGGTCGTAAATCAGTTCGGCAGAGCTTCCGCAGGAAATTGAATAGAAAAATGCTCTGTACATTCTTCATGAACTTGATGCTATTTATAGAACTTCAATTGGGCTGGATTTTTGGACTTCAATTGGAATGGGCCTTGCTATTTTTGTGGAGAAAATGTAGGTAGTGGCAAAAATTTAGGAAACCACTTCTTCACGTACTGCCTTCACGTTGCCTTGGTCAAAAACCTAGAATATACGTTGTCACGGTCGTGACACTTCTCTCACGGTCGTGAGGCTTCATTTTGGGGTGTCACGGTCGTGACACCCTTGTGACGGTCGTGACTGTTGCAAAATATGCAGTTTTTCAGGAAGCTTCATTTCTTCATCTTTTTATGACCGATTTTGTTCCTTTTTCTCTTGATTCATGATTTAGCTCCACATAATGGTGTACCTGCAAAACGGTAAGAAAAACTCGAGAAATCGAGTGTTAAAACGGTAATTATTCGATAAAACGCCAATGAAAACTAGCAATATAATCGATACGTTTTCTCGTTATCATACACTTAGCAGTAAGTGTAACTGTTCCGTTATCCTCTATCTTTTTCTTATTGGATAAGATTTCTTTTAGAAACTTAGCATACAAGGGAATTTGAGTGATAGCTTCTGTAAACGGAATAGTAATATTCAACTGTTTCAGAAGTTCGACAAATTTCTTAAACTGGCCCATCGTCTTGGAATTGGTTAATCTCTGAGGGTACGGAATTGGTGGTTTATAGGGTGATGGAGGCACATAAGGCTTTTCTTTCTCCACTGCCTCTTGATTATCATCTTCCTTTTCCTCTGGATCATTCACCATTTCAGTCGGTTTATCCGGTTTTTGGTACATGGCTGGATTGTCAAGTCTTGGATTGGTAGGTCCGTCAAGTTCCTTGCCACTTCTTAATATCACAGCATTGTCCTGTCCTTTCGGATTAGGTTGAGGTTGTCCAGGAAATACTCCATCTGGTGCAGCGGTAGATGCTTGTTGTTGAGCCACTTGTGAAATCTGAGTTTCAAGCATTTTGTTATGTGTAGCTAATGCATCTACTTTGCTCACTAATTGCTTAATCTGCTCACTAGTATGTATGTTTTGGTTCAAGAAGTCCTTGTTTGTTTGAGATTGGTTAGCTATAAAGTTCTCCATCATCAATTCAAGGTTCGATTTTCTAGGGACATTAGGAGCAGTCTTTTGATATCCTGGTGGTGTAGCTGGTGCTTGACCTGGTGCGTATAAAGCATTGTTATTCTTATAGGAGAAGTTCAGATGATTCTTCCAACCTGGGTTGTATGTGTTTGAGTATGGGTTTCCTTGAGCATAATTCACTTGATCCGTGGGAATTCCTGTTAATAGTTGACAATCAGGAACTTCATGTCCTGGAACTCCACATAACTCACAGTTAGGTGTTACTGCAGCCACGGTGGCTGTTGGTGTTATGGCCAAGTTGTCGATCTTTTGGTTTAGTTGGTCAAACTTTGCATTGACTTGGTCCATACTACTCACTTTGTACATACCTCCTTTTGTTGGTTTCTCAGTTGCGACTCTCTCGCTTCCCCATTGGTAATGGTTTTGAGCCATACTTTCGATAAGTGCATAAGCATCGTTATATTCTTTGTCCATTAGTGCACCGCCTGCGGCAGCGTCAATTGTCATTCTTGTATTGTACAAGAGTCCATTATAGAAGGTATGGATGACCATCCATTCTACTAATCCGTGATGTGGACAAAGTCTCAGCATATCCCTATAGCGTTCCCAAGCTTCGAAAAGTGATTCATTTTCCTTTTGCTTAAATCCATTGATCTGAGCTCTCAGCATAGCTGTC
Organism: Lathyrus aphaca; assembly: GCA_963966055.1. Lineage (NCBI taxonomy): Eukaryota > Viridiplantae > Streptophyta > Magnoliopsida > Fabales > Fabaceae > Lathyrus > Lathyrus aphaca. The sequence goes on from OZ014525.1 coordinate 13,195,705, forward strand.
TTACTAGGTGGGAAATATCTGGTCAAGAAAACTCTCTTTAGTTCCTCCCACGTAGTTACTGAATTCGAAGGCAGAGATTGAAGCCAGGCTCTTGCTCTGTCTTGAAGTGAAAAAGGAAACAGACGTAGTCTAATAGCTTCTTGGGTAACTCCATTGGCTTTTACGGTATCTGCGTATTGCACAAAGATCGAAAGATGAAGGTTCGGATCCTCGGTAGGATTTCCGGCGAATTGATTTTGTTGCACGGCTGATATCAGCGAAGGTTTTAATTCGAAATCGTTTCGGTTGATAGCCGGTGCGGCAATGCTGGAATGCGGTTCAGCTTGCGAAGGACTAGCGTAATATTTGAGTGGGTGATTCTGTTCTTCAGCCATCTCTGCGTCCTTTGATGTTACGACTGGTTTAGGTGGATCTAATTGAAGATCTGGAATATTGTAATTTTGTTCGTAATCGAATATCCGTCTTCTTACGTGTAAGAAGCGTTCTGATTCTGGGATTAGAGGTTGCAAGTCTTCGCCTTTAGAGCGAGTACTTGGCATACACTTGGGAGTTTAGATTAAGAAAAGAAAATAGTTGTTACCTTAGTCTAGACAATGCTACCCTAAAGTGCACTAGTAACTAAATTAAGGTCCCCGGCAACGGCGCCAAAAACTTGATGGGCTAAAGACGTATCTAATTATGTGTCTAGCGGTATCTTAACTGCAAGTGCACAGCCTATCGAAGTAATATTTAAGATTATCGATCCACAGGGACTCTATGGTTACTTAGTGCTAGAGGAATTTCTAGTTTAGCTAAGGTGAAGGGTTGTCACGATTTTTGGTTGTTTTTAAAGATTAAAGGCGGGAATTAAATTTAAGTTTAATGAAATAATACTAAGGCGGTCGGTATGTAATTATGCTAACTTAGGCGGGTCGATCTATCCTAGGCTTATAAAGATGGTTCACTTAATCTATTCTGTAGAGGTTACCAGTTTAAATATCTTTAACTCACACTCTCGTGGTCTTATCTGAGATCTTACCCCTAAAGCCCTATGCCTGCTCTCGCTAGCCCATAAGTGTTTAGAGATAATTTTTGGAAACTTAGTAATTCTAATTTATTTTAAAGCGCTCTCGCTGTGTTTAATTTAAATGCCTAACTTTAGCTATCTGGTTAAAATATCACACTCTCGTGGTCTTGACCTAACCTATTACACTTTCCTTACTCTCGTAACAAAAAGGTTGATTTTATAATAAAAAGTCTCAGCCAGAATATTAAGCTCTTAATTATCTTAAGCCTAGAGTTGATTTTACCGATTCAGTTTGTTTTAATTACATACCGCCCTAAGGTATTTAGCTACTCATTATTGTTGAACTAGACAGAGGCAGAGAAACATAAAACGAAATATGCATGGCAGAAAAATAAATATTCAACATAAATATAAATGCAATTTAATATAAACCTGGATAACAATAAAAGTAGTTGACTCCTTCTTCCACAGGCTGGAAAGCTCGGAGTATTGACCGGAATCAGAAATAAATAATTCTAAAAGAATCTGAAGGCTTTGAAACAAATTAATTTATAACAATTTCCTGATGTTGGAAATTGTTATAAGGTTGGTTGGGATACAAGAAAAATAAAGCAAAGAAATTAATGCTGGAAAAATAAAGGGTGCAAAATAAAATCGGCAGAGCTTCCGCAAGAAATTAAAAACTAAAACTCTGTGTATTGTTCATTCAAATTAAGCTATTTATAGAGAACTAGATGGGCTTGGCAGTTGGATTTTTTGTGCTTGGGCCTCGTAGGAAAATGAGAGAATCCAGGGAACGTGTGAATGCTTGGTCTGCTGGAAAATAGGCACGTTGGTCTTCATGTAGCGTAACGTTCATGAACAAGTCTTCAGTCAAATAACCTAGTTTTCCCTTGTCACGGTCGTGACAAGGGTGTCACGTTCGTGTTCCTTGTTTAATATGCGTCACGGTCGTGAGGGACTTGTCACGGTCGTGAAGGCTCCTTTTAGAGTGTCACGGTCGTGACACCTAGGTGACGACCGTGAGTGTTACAAAATATGCAGGTTATGCAGAATTCTCTTTTTCTTCATCTTTTAATGGTTGTTTTTGCTCATTTCACTCGTGGCTCATGATTTAGCTCTGTATATGATGTACCTGCAAAATGGCAAAGAAAACTCGAGGAATCGGGTGTTAAAACGATAATTATGCGATAAAACGGTATTGAAACATAGCAATATAATCGATACTTTTTCTCGTTATCAGCACTCTGATTACTCGCAACTATCTATTCCATGAAATTCGCATTCTAACTTTAATCATTTCTAACTAGCATCATAATTATCATAATAATTCACTTAGCATAATCTAAAATTTGAATGAAAGTCTCTTAGCCGTTAATTCAATTCCAACTCCTTAACCATTAATGCGAACATAGGAAAATTCTCGACTCTATACTTCAACATTCCAACTATCTTAGTCGTCTCATCCTCCATCTTTTCGATCCAATCGGAACCGTATGCTCATGTGATTACCAAACGCTTCAATATTCAATCATAACAACAATACTATCAGATATTCCCCCAATTCTACTCTCATCCACTTTCAATCCATGGGTAAGATAGATACTCCCATAATTCCTTTCTCATCGTATAATACCAACTATGACTTTACGATCAAGTACCGATGACTTATCAACTTATCACAACATTAGTCCAAATTTTATCCACTGCTTGTTAGAATCAAACAAAATCAGACTACAACCGTAGCTAGCTCTTATTCCGGCTCTTTAGCACTTTCTCTCACAACATCCATTCTCAACGAATAACTTAGCTTTCAAGATTTATCCGAAACAACAAAATACCAACTTGGAAAACTTTTTATAACTTGCAATAACCACTAAATGAATCCAATTACATTCTAACCTCTTATAACTTACTCATTTCCATCATTATAGATCCGTATTCACGTCGGACGAACTCCTACCGATACTTTCCTCTGAACCACACAATCAAACACTTATACACCTAATCATAAAATCATCCTCGATTACTTAGTATATAACCGTATCTTTTCTAATTCTCATATTTCAATTTTCCAACATTTTACAATCTTTTTTCTACTTTCATCATAATTCATGACATCTTCCAAAAGTCACAATCTCGAAATTATCCAAGCCACCTTGAAAGGCACCATTCATAATCCATACTTACCTTAATACATACCAATCACTACTAGCTTCTACGCAATATTCATGACTATCTCATAGTTTCACATTATGCCTACTCTCTCGTTGGATTATCCTTCCAACATTCAAATTCCACATTAATTAGACTATGAATTCATAAATTCCAGAAAAATAAATATTGCACACTTATTATTTTACTTTTATCTTAATAGTCCAACACATACAGTGATACTTATATTTCCATTGTTGCATCCCATAACTCACGGTTCACCATTTCAAACACTTATGAAACTATCCATACTCTGTTGTATCAATGTACACCATACTACTAAGGCAATAGCTCAACATCACTACATTATGCAGACACCTGGTTATAATTAATTCCCATAAAAATTGTACCTTCGTAGTTTCAAGAACTCATCCACCTCTTATTATACTATGCCAAAATATAACTCAATACTTACTTCTTCAATCTCCATCCCACATCCTTCAACGTAGTAAATTCATCCAACATGATCTGTCAACATCTAGTTCTTATTACCACATTCCTCTTACACTAGGCTTGCAAAATCCCAACTAACTCAAGGTCCTGGTAGGTATGACAATCCAACTCACAACAACAACAATACTATCGATGAATTTCAACTCACTATTGATCCTTTATCAATCAAATCCAATTTATTCCTATTGAAATTGTGAATTCTCATACTATTCACTAATCGACATGCAACTTCATATCCTCATCTTTTTATATCAATAACACCGAAGTTTTCCCAGAAGGCACCCTTGCTTCCACGACTCCTTGTAACAACACCTCTAATATATCCTTCAAACACAATTATAATTCGTATTCTACAGACGGTCCATCGTTGGGACCTTATTCCCAATCAATATCATCTATGCAACCAAATCAGACATCAGAGTCCTCTCTCAAAAGTTTCTCTACGTACCCAGTAGATACAACGTTCAACTGTTTACAATCATCCATCTCAAATCCACTTTCTAATCACTGAGGAGTAACTATTTGTAATATCTAATCAACATAATCAATCCTTAAATTCATCTCTTTTTCGGATACCGAAATCTACATCTACTCCTTCATACCACTAATAGCTCTGGCTCAACTCCAAATGGTCTATTGAACATACTATCTCAGCTGAAAGATATGTCTTTTGCATCCAACACGATTCCGCCTAATATTAACGAGGGATTAAGGGTGATCAGTTCCTCAATTTTCCAATAGATAGTCGACAATCATGATGGTCATAAGCCACATTTTTCAACTTTAATAGCGTTCCTTGCATCTTGCGATCTAAGTTGCTTCACGAGCGAATCCTTAGTCAACGCTAACCTTAGCAACCTCTGCCACACCGCAATTCTAACACACCACAAGCCAACTCTCAGGAGAAGTAGTAACTCCTCCCCCACTTATATTCAACAAACAGATAACAAACAAGCAAGTACCGATAATGTTCACACACATATCGCATACTCAGGGACAAACGACACGCGACAACCTGGCCGGAAGGACCGACCTGCTCTGATACCAATTGTAACACCCACTTTTCCCATTTTCTAAAATAACATAAGTTTTCATATAAATCAGAGTTTAATTAACAAGTGAGTAGCTACATTTTCAAAATCAACCAAAAGTATAATTATTTATTAAAATCAGCGGAAATATCGTTTTATTCAACAATCGGCAATTCGCCAAATATCCACAAAATTCATCAATTCACTTAATTTGTAAGTTTCAACAAAATATGATACGTAACTATTACTAACAAGAATAAATAAACAACAAATATCCCCATTTCCCGTGTTACGTATCAGAGCGACTCCTAGGACTCAACCAAACAACTTTTACTCCGAGCATACTCAATTACCTGAATCATCTGTACTTCCGAAGAAGCACGGACGCAACCAAACAACAAAGGGGTGAGAAAACAATTCAATATATTAACGGTGCAAATAACATCTTACAGGGTAGTCTCACCTCTATTCATCAAATACACATCATACATCATACAATTAATCAATATCTCAAATAGTTCATCAACACATATCATACATCCTTAATTCAATCAATGCAAAGTGATTCAATGACACAATGCAAATGCGGTACCGACTCACAATAACGGTTCATCAAATAGAACCCCGAATGCATCGTTAACGTCTCCAACAAGACACGATCATCCCTGCAACCATGATTCTCAACGAATCCCGAATAATCACATCCACGACATGATTATTCCATCAACATGTATGCGTATGCAAAACTCGATTACACACATACCATATCACGAACACACATGAATACAATCATGCCAACACGATCCTCATGGATGTCATCATCAAGGCCCTATACTAATGGTACAAGTATCGAACAAGAACTCGGGATTAAACCACTTAAAATACAGAAAAATTCCTCAAAACAGAGGCCAGACACGGCCCCCCGTGTCCCATGACACGGCCCGTTGCATGTGGCCTGAACATCCCCTTCAAAACTCAAGATTTCGCAAAATACAGGGGGCTGACACGGCCGCCTGTGTCACACGACACTGCCCGTGTCAGGCCACTTGCACCCAAAATTCAGCCTTTTCTAAAACTCACTTTTCTCTCCCAATTTCATACCAGTTCGAATTCTATCACTTATCTCTCACTTTTATCCCTCAAAACAATCCAAATGTTGTTCTTAAATTAATTTTATACCTCTAATTCCTTATGATCTTCACAACCTCATATTACTAATCAAATTAAGAAAGATCCTAGGTTTGTTTCCAATTCTCCATTTACATCATCATCAACATCATTCTCTATAACCACTTCCACACCCAACTTATCATATAACTCAAATCACCACCCTTCCAATTACAACAATCAAGCATATAATTCAATAATAATTTCACACAACCATAATCAATCATCATAACATATATATACATCATATCACAATTTCATCATAATCCACAACATTAGACAATCCCTAATGGAGTAAGGAACTTCCAATTACCCTTTCATGTTAGATCACCAATAAAGAACTCTTTCTCCCCCCTTACCTCGAATTTGACAAATTCCTTGCAAAGCCTTGATCTTGAAGCTTTACGATCCTTGATTTCCCTTCTCCTTTCCTTTTTCTCCAGAGCCCTCTTTCCTTCGTCAAAATACGATAATGAGAAAATGTATCGTGTTCTCCCTTTTCATAACAGAATCAAATTACAACCTTGCCCCTCAGACCTCTAACTTATATTTTATTTTATTTATTAAATAATAATATTATAATAATAATACAACCTCATTATATTATCATTATTTAAATAAAATACCTCATCCACTTATTATTCCAAATACACCATCATACCCTTGATATTTATTTTATAAAAATACTTTATAAAATCGGGGCGTTACAGATACCTCATCTCCCCATATATGACACGTCACCCAACTTTCCACTATTATCTCCTAGAATATAGGGGCAGTTGTGTCGCTCCCGGGATTTTCATCCTAGTACAAACGCGAAAGTGACGCGAAAAAGATAGAGTTGCCAACCAGACATTTTTATCCTGAAGGAACGGGAAAGGTAATGCTGCACAAACCTGAGGAAGAAGGAAGGACGAGGTCCTGCGAACCAAAGATCTGGGTTCGGGAGAAAGTTACGACTTAGGAAGGTATTATCACCCCAGACCGTCCGCCGTACCCGACGGGATCCACATTTGTTTGCTTGTTTCAAAGGGTGAGAAAATAAAGTTGTTGCTGAACAAAGAACTACTACTGGAACTGGAACTGAATGAGAAAAGGGGATTGGAAAAAGAGAACAAAAAGAAAGAATGGGGAAATATAGGGAAAATAAAGAATATGCTCGAACGAGCCCTACCCCGCTGCCTACGTACCTCATCAGGAAAATGAGGATCAGAGTCGACGTAGTTCGCCTAACCAGGCGATAACTTTTTTTGTGTTTTTTATGGATGGAACTGCGTATGTCTATGCTCAGGTGTTGCAGGCTCGTCTGGTACGAGTGCGTTTACCGTCTTTCATGCGAGACAAGTCGTCGCAAGTTTGCGTTGAGAATGAATGAGATGAGAAGAGAATTTCCCGCAAGGTAGTCTCTTATTGTGTTTGTTTTGTCTTTTATGAGAAATGTTTTAAATTTGTTTGTGAATGTTCTCATACTAAGACCTATCCATCATGGTAAATACTTACACCTCACCCCGAAACAGGACGCATATAAGCACTCCGCAACAAAGTCTCATGGCGTATAAGAACGTTCAATTGTTATTAAGTATTTTATTATTTTCTTCATGATATGAGAAAGAATGACTCAAATAGGAAAAAGGCAAAAACTAAGGGGGACTAAGACACAACCCTAAGTTATTTACTATATGCCAAGAGAGGTCCTAATGGTTTGTGAGGTTTTTTAATCCTAATGAGGAAAAAGGAAAAGAAGAAAAGAGAACTTAGAAATCAACTTACTTCCTAAGGAAGGTAAGTTGTTTCTAAAGAAGGGGAAAACCTATAAGCAAGCACAAAGTGCTAAGGCAAATACAATTAGAAAGCATAAAGATATGAGAAAGAAGTAATATTTAACTCAATCTTCTCCCCCTAGAAAACAAATGTTAGCTTAACAATGCATATTGAAAGCATAAACAAAGCATAAAAGCGATTAAGTACCCCACACGTCCTAGAATGGAACTAGGGTTCAAAATAAGACCTAAGTCTAAAGGTGAAGGTACCTAAAGGTTATATGACTTCTAAAGTCAGTTGCTACACGCTATAGGTCCTTAAGTATTCTAGGATACCTCACAAGTTTAAATTATGTCAAACTATGTACAAAAAGTTCACCTAAGTTCACCTAAATGCAAGTTAGGGTTTATGGATGAAGTATGAATGCATATGGCTTACAAGCATGAGTTAATACATGAAATGAGTATCAAAGTAAGTAGTGAATGCATATGAATATATATTAATGATCATACTATCATGGATGCAATGGTTTAGTCCTATGGAATAAGGATAAGAAGACGTGAGGACAAATGAACAAACATCGCATACGATCACAAAGAGTGCAAGTTAAGAATGAATGGCATGTGGATATGCATGAGATGATTATGAGTCAGTATCATACAAGATATGAGATTAAATTAGAATGCATGGATAGGCATTAATGATTTCCACATAATTCATGTTAACAATTAGAGGCAAAGAGAAGCTAGTTTAGGTTAAACTATTTCACATAAGAATGCACTTAGGAACACAAAAACAAACCAAATGAGTATGGTTCAAAAAGTGACCTTTAACTGGGATTAAGGACCTATAAATGAGCTATAATTAACTCCTAAAGGTTACCATTAATTACCTCAAGCAAGTGGCATGAATGCCTTCCTAATATCTAGGGTACGCGACAAATAAACACATATTTGGACCTATAGTCTAGGTGACATGAAAAATAGCAAAAAGGCTTGAAAAATTATGAAATTAAATCCCTGGAATGTTGAAGTCAGTATCTAACATGGTCTAAAAGTATTTCACAAAATTATGCACCAAAGTGCCAAAACAATTACTTAACGATTGAGGGAACAAGGCATGATCACCGAAAATAAAACCCCACTAAATGGATTAAAAATGGCACCAAAAATTATGAAAAAAATGCCTAGGGAACATCAAAATGTCACAAATTCTAGTTTTTAATCACACAAAAAATAGGTCTCACACCTATGGGAAAAAATGGTTTTTGGTCTCTTTAACTAAAACAATGCATTTTGGGACAGCTTGTGATCAAAAATCCAAATTAATTACTATTTTTATCACACATAAAACTATTTTTAATAATTGCAACGAAACGGGAAAAAAAAGGGTGATTTAAGGGAATGTGAAAGGAGGCGAATCCTATAATTCATAACCTAATCCCTAAGCTCTGAAATCGACACATATCATCATAAATCACAAATAATATCCAGTGCCTCAGGTGGGAGGGCTCAATATGCACCTTAAGTTACATGATCCTAAGCCACATACAACTAGAATGGTGCATTAAAGTGGAGAATCGAGATTACTTACTTGATCGAAGTACCAATTCTTCATATAAAAGAATTCCAAAAAAACTCCTTGCAAGGTCTTGTAATCTCCCATGAGCAAAATAAACGCCCATCCTCCACAATAGCATTATGAAGATCCACCATAATCGAGATCGATCACATATCGATCAAAAAAGGCTCATGAACATTTATACCAAATTAGTACTAAACTATAATTAAAATTATCAACAAAAATTCTAATTAAAAATTAACAAAAAAATGAATTACAGTGTTAATCCACAAAAATGGTTTAGTAAGAAAATTAATTAACATTTTTACTAAGAAAATTACCTAACCAAATCTCTAAAAATAAAGAAACAAGAGGTGAATATAAAATTCAGGCAGTATCAAATAGAAATAATTGGCCCAAGGCCCAGTCTCTTTAATATTGGCGTAGAGGGGATGCGTTTAGAAATTCGGTGGTGCAAATATCCAATTCAATGGATTCTAGGCCCAATCCTCTTACCAATTTCGCAAGGAGGGGTGTGAGTCTGAATTTGATGGCGCAAAGAGTAAATCCATGGTGGAAAAGAGTGAGGCCCGATCCAATTCCTTTTAACCTAATATATCTGATAAAAAAAATCAAAAGATCCACATCCTTTTCTCTATGAAAGCATTCCTCCGCTACCTATTCTATGAACCACAACTTCATCGACGAACTCTTCCCCCTCAATAGACACATCACCGGAAACCGTAGGGAGCATTCGCCGGTGACATGACTCTCCTTGCTACGCCATGCTCGTTCTTCTCATCAGGGAAACACCGTTCATATCAGGTCATCCCACTCTCAGGTGCGATGTGAAAGGGAGCCTTCGGCGTGCGTTTTCCAATGATGGAGACGACAGAGTGAAATCAAGGTTCTCAACGTCACAACATTTTGCTCATACTTGTGCGGAAACCAACAAAAACTCGAAACCACAATACGAATCGATTCATCCGTGAACACGCAAGAAATCAGATTGAAACTATCTATCATACATCTAACCTGGTTTAGGTACGTCTTCTCGATGACGATCATTAAATCCTTCACTTCTTCTTCTGCGGTTCTGAGTTTCTATCGTGCTGTATTGATCGCTTTGTAAATCGCTGAATCTTGTCATTGGAAATCATTGACGGCGTTGTGTTATTATTGTTGTTGATTTGATTTGCAGGTGTAAACACTCCAAATTTGCCCTCTCTTTTTTCTCACACCTTGGCTTGTGATCCTTCATATTGCATTGCATAAGCATACCATCTCACACTGCATAATTATTTCACTGCATAAGTTGCATAACTAGGGTTTGTGATCAAATGAATCTTAGAAGTGGTTTGAGCTATCTCAGAGGCCATGAAGCATGCCAAGAGGGTCCATGAGTGTTCTATGATCATATTATACCTCCAAGTTTGCTTTAAAGTCACAAAATCTCAGAGTATTGTACAGCTACCCAAGCAGGCTTAGGGTTTTCTACACAGATGACCAGAAATTAGGGTTTTCAGTTTGAGGCCCTTACACTTAATTATTTTGGCCATTCTTGATTCTATTGGTCTATATATGTTATAAGGATCATGTGTATCAAATTTTAAGAAAAAATTCATTGTGGAAGTCATCTGATCAAATGGTAACTTGTTGTGCAAGAAGAGTCAGAATCAGGGCATCTGAGGCCTCCATCAAGGGTACCAAAGGGTCATCTTCATCAATTTAAGGTCCTATAATATTTATTTGATCTTGGGAATGGTTAGAAGTTCACAAGATTGGATAATTTTGAGCCATTTGCAAAGTTGCCATTTTTGGACATGACTTGTAATGTAAACTTTCCATTTTGGGAAAGATTTTCAACCTCCTTTTTCTTGATAAAAAAGGCTTCAAATGAAATTTTTTCAAACTTGCAAGTTTTAGATTAGATCTTCCCATTTTCAAAAAGTACAAGAACTCCTCTTGATTCATCCTAGAACTCAAGTTATGATGGATCAAAGTTGGCAAAAATCACATAATTTTCAAGTTCATGCCAAAGAGGGAAATGTGCAATTTGGCTTTCCAAGCCTTCTCATGACCTCTAATGCATTTCTACATATCATAACAACATAATGCAACTTGCCTTGACCATAATTATGCCAAGAACCAAGGGTTTTCATGACGTGTTCTTCAAGAATTCACAAAGTTGGAAAAAGGCAAAATCACTTCTAACTCTTGATCCAAGTGTTACATCTCATGACAAATGATCCAAGGGTGCTCCATGAAGTTAGCTGATGCAGAACCACCCTTCAAAACATCTCTGTCCCAGCCCATGCCTCTAGTTCAAAAAATCTTGACTTTTTGCATTTCAAGCCATGCCAATCCCACAGTGCCACAACAACTCTTCTGACTAATAGCATTGTTTATACAAACCCTAAGAAGCATAAAACACATAACATCAAGACTTGAAAGAGACCATATCATCAAATTGCAAAAAATCCACTCAAATTGGCCCTCTTCGAAACTCATTACACAGCCATCAAACATCAAATTTTCTTTCACCATTCAATTATACATGACCTAAGGAACACATCCCACCCATTGCCATGGCCTAAAACTCAACACACAAGAACTCCATTTTCTGCCAAACCAGAACTGGATATCACAAAATATCCCAAACAAACTCTTTCTAAGCATCACATTAGCTTCAGGAGGTTCAGTGGAGTTGGTTTGCACCAAGGAAAGGCTCAGAAAGCTCCTATTCAAAGGTCTTCAGTTCAGGTATCCATCAAGAACAAATTTTCCAGAACTTCATTTTCTTGTTATAAATTGAATATATATGTTATCCTGATCACTATGATGTATTTAGATTTGAAAATGAGTGAGAAATGACCATTTTATGATGCTCTAAAATTTTGCCCGTGTTTGATGTTTGCTTCGATTCTCAAGATTCTTGTGATATAAATGGTTTTTGTTGATTGATTCGTGTTGTATGATGTTAGAGGATCATTTCTGGGAAAGATTTATGAGTTTTTAGTGAGCTATAGAGGAAACTAGGGTTTGGGGTTCGCCGGAGAAGGTGACCGGAGCTTCCCTCCGGCCACCTGAGAGTAATTAGGGTTAATTGTGTTTTATTTCCCAGATTTAACCACAGCCCTAGGATCCTATTTAATTAGTGGAACGAACGGCCCCGATTCCTCATTAAACCCTAATCTCATTTAATTATATAAATCTTAATTAATTTAATCAGAATGAATGAGGACCATTGGATAACGCGCGCAATGAATTTTTGAATCAGACTACCCCAAGTCATGCTGACTTTCATCCTGGCACATTGATAATCTCAACTCTCAATCCTGGCCATCCATTGTGATTACTTTGCATTTCTTTTTATTTATTTTGCATTTGTTTTCTCTTATTTATTTAAAATAGCAAATCATTTTCTAAAATCATGATCTTTTGCATTTTATCTTCAAATAATTTTTAGAAACCAAAAACATTTTTATTTTTAATTTTTGCATTAAAAATATATTTTTAAATAATTTAACTGTATTAATTAATTAATTAATTCATTTTAATTAGTTAAAAATACTTTTAGGGATTTAAAAATCACAAAAAAGTTCATGAAGCATCCATAAACATTTAGAACAATTTACAAACTCATCTTACAAATTTCTTTTAGGGTTTGATCATACTTTGACATTTAACCATGAATTAGGGTTTCCAAATTTCCTATTTTTCTAACCCTAACTTTAAAAATCCATTTCTGATCAACCAAGATGAGTTTGCACATGGTTCTTTTTGCATTCTTTCACACATTGCATATAGTATCTAGGGCATTTCACTCATATTTTTGCATTGCATTTTCCATTTGTTTGGCATTTTTAATGAAGAAGTACCTAAAACCCTAGCCTAACTTAGAAAAACCATAACTTGACTTTGGTATAGCTTCTGACCTCCATCTTTGGGGAGTGATCTTATGTGTGTTTAGGGTTCATTTGGTTGCATTTTCAAATTTTTATCATGTGTTATCCTTCTGTTATGGACATGTGCATCTCATACTTTTTTAAAACCCTAATTTGCCATGTTCATTTGCATTCATCTTTGCATACCTTCATCATATGAACTTGTCATGACATCTCATGCATTTGTATGTCATCTTAGATACCTTAGGATATGTATGAACATTGGTTGATCATTTTTGCATCCATTTGGTATGTTTTGCATTCATTACTTCTTATGTGTATTCATGTGATTTCAAGCTTCTAACATGCCTTCCTTTGCATCCCATCTTTTGTATGATCATGCATAAAACGTTGTACATGTCTTTGCATAATTTCATAACACATTTGCATTGTGTTTGTACTTCTGGGATTGATCATTGCATCTTCATTTGCCTTATTTCCTTTTGTTTCATATCTTATGCATTCATACTAACCATTTCAGGGGCTTCAGGTAAGTTGTTTAGGATGTGGATTTGCCTCCACATCCAACTTCTTCTTATATCTCCATTTGCATCTTTATTTGTCTTTGAAGTGAGTTTGAATCTGTATCACGGTGGGAGAACTGACTTTAGTTATGTTGCGGATAGCAAGAGTCGCCACCGACTTTTATTTTATCCAAAGGAAAGGAATAAAAGAACAGGAAAGACCTTTTAAAAGATTTTTGGGTCCGGGGGGTAGGTTATGTAAAGGGAAGGTGTTAGCACCCTTTACATCCATGGTTATCCATGGGCTCTTAGTTACTTAGCTCACTTTAAAATGTTTTTGAAATGTGAAGTGTGTGAATAGAAATTTTCTTAAGTATTTTATAATGATCCATGTATGGATATATATAAAACCTTTGTTTTTGAAAATTGTTTGAAATGTATAAAGTGTTTGAAATGTTTTTGAAAAGTGAGCAAGTACATAAGAGGAACCTACCCTAAGTTAAGTCTTTTCTGTTCTTGAATCCTTTAAATGGTAAGACTATCCCTATTATTAAGGAATAAGTAGTCATTACCTTGGATGTATGAGGGACAAGTGAAGGGACATCTGTTATTTAGGCAACTGTGGGGTGTATAAGCAATTCGAAGGGACTAATCATCTTTATTTGAAAGGGACAAGATCATTACGAAGGCAACATTCGAAGGGACTTGATCTTTTTATCTGTTAAGGGACTAGATGATGTGAGATGAGGGACTTTACTTTATACACCCTACTTGACCTTTTGTTTAGGCAACTTGAGAGGTAACCCTTAAGAAGTGAGATGGCGATCAAGGATCGACTTACGTGTGTGAGTGTACCAATTTAAATATTTATCTTGAAATTTAATAATCTAAGTTCAATTTTTAAATACAAACATGTTTCACTCCCTATTTTACTAACCATAACATTTAAAATAAATAATAAAAATTATTACTACAAATATTACATAAGGGATACAATTACATAATAATAATAATTAAAATAAATTAAATAAGCAAATAATAATAATAATAAATAATTGGGTTAGTAACAATAATAATAAAAAAATCACAATATATATATAAATGGGGTTAGTAATAATAAAATAAATAAGCATAATAATGAATAATCAATTAAAAGTTCAATTTTTACCAAATAATTATCTTTAGATTTTTTAAGAAGAAAAATAAACAATTCATGCTATATACTAATTATTATAAAAATTTAAATTTATATACATGTTATGAAAAATAATGGTTAATTATGATTAAATAAACATATTATAAAAATAAATTATATTTACAAAATTAAATTAGGAGTTTTTAATTATTTTAAGCATAATCTAAAATTATTTATATGCAAGAATTATATTAAATAATAATTATAAACAAATTATAAAAATATGTACATAATTAAGGTTTATAAATAAATAAACTAAAATTTATAATATAATTAGATTTTTGTAAAAGGAAAAAAATTAGGGTTTGATTACTTAATTAAAATATAAACATAAATAAACAAATAAATTAATATTTACAATTAAGGTTCATAGAAATAATTAAGTTTTACAAAAATATTTTAGGGTTTTAGAAAATATTAGGTTAACATAAATAATTTAGGGTTTATATATTTAGGAAAATAAATTAGGATTAATTATCTAATATAAATTAATTATACAAAATTATACGATATTAATAATATACAAAAAGTTTAATTTTGAAAAGATGAATTTTAATTTATAGAAAAGAAAATAATAATATAAACATTTTATTTTATTATTTAAATTTATTTAACTATAATATAAACAAATTAAATAGAAAAACAAAAGAAAAGTGAAAAAGGAACTTACCTGGGCTGAGATTCGAACCCAGCCCCTGAGCTTCAGTCTTTGAGTCCTGCCTCTACAACCACCAGGCCAGCGTGCGCGTGGTGATAGCAAAATAAGTTCAAATCTTTTTATTTTTTGTCCTGCAAAATATTAAGAAAAAAAACAAAGCCAAAATGGCCTGGGGAGGTTTTGATCCCAGGACCATTCACTCATCAGCCAAATACACAAACCATCTGAGCCGCGCGCTTTAGTTGTCATGTATATAAAACAAGTTTGTTTTAATCCTTGCGTAAATTTCAAATTCCTTCTGCGCGCCAAACAGCTTCATCCCCTACCTCATGACCTGCGAATATTATTGCGAATCCTCCCACAAATTTTCTTGCGAATTCAAACATATACAGGACCTGCGAAACTCAAACACCACCAAAACAGTGAAATTGTTTCAAATTAATCAGTGCATTACGATCTCCAGAGTTCATACAACCATTCTATGTCTTTAAAATTTATTTATTTTAGGTCTATCATTTAACCCTAAAAGCTTGGCCGAAACCCTAACAATGGCAATTCCTTGTTCCTGCACCAAAAATGAAATCAAATATGCCAGAAACGATCCACATACAATTACAAACAAGAATCAATAATCAAAATCATGTTAGAATGCTTGTATGAATAAAATCGAAAATTTCAAATTTAAGATGAACATGGATTCGGTTTATGTGCTTTATGAGGTTTTGAATGATGATAAGCAGTGCAATGCGTTCAGTGATCATCAAGGAACATGTTGAGACCTTTAGAATGCCTTGAAAGAGTCTCTAACCAAGAATTAGAATTTGAGTTTTTGGTGATTTTTTTGAAAGTGAAAACTTACTCTTGAGGCAGAAGATTCGTCCCTTGGCATTGTATTAGGTTTGTATACTTATAGTTGAATGAAGCTAGGTCAAAAAATTGGATCATTGTTTGGACTTTTTGATTTTTGAAGATTGAAAAAGATAATGTCTTAAAATTCAAATATTTTTTGATATAACATTGCTATTTTAAGACAATCACCATAATTTTCATATCAATCTAATTCAATCAAGGTTTATGACTTTCTAGAATCAAAATATATTTTAAATCTTCATATTTTATATTTTATTTGAATTTAAAATGATTTTTAATATAAAAAATCATAATAAATAAAATAAAATTATGAAAATATTAAATAAATTTCGTGCATGATGTCATGGAACACCTTGGGTCACAAAAAGTTCAGCCCATTTGGAAGAATTTGGTTTTAAGACCCTATTTTCTTCATAAACCACCCAAAAACTTCCCAACTTTGCAAGGGCACACATCCTTCAATTTTAATGCTATGAGGGTGTTCTTGGACATTTTGGAAATCTTAAAGAGTCCTCTAACCAACCCCATTGGTTTCATGTCCATATCATTTACCATTCTCAAGTTATGCCCTTTTGAAGTTGTTGACTTTTTGTTGACTTTTAAAAGGACCTATAATGTCTTAGCTCATACCTTCCAAATGAAGCATTTTTGAGCTTGGCTTGTGAGACACAAAGTTGTAGAGAATTCAATTTCCTTCAAAATGAGCTTTGGATGGGAAAAATTTGATGAAGTATGTGAAAGTTATGGCTGGTCAAAGTTCAGTTGACTTTTCCTGAGGAAACCCTAATTTAGAAACCTATGATTCTTGATGATCTGAAATATCCTTGATGAATCATGATCAACCCTTGATCAAATGATGAATTTTACTTCATATACTTGATGTTGGCAAAAAAGCATGAAGTTTGACTTTGGTTTGACCACAATTGACCTCAGTTTGACTTTTTAAATGCTTTGACTGATTTTGACCTATCTGATCATCTGACTGAGCAAACCTTTTGGGAAAAGTCTTGAAACTTGTCATGGGGATTCTTAAACACATATAATATGTTATGAATCTCATTTGAAGTCTTGGAAGTCCCTTTATCCTGATTAAAGTCAAAACCCTAGTTTAGGATTCATTGCTTAGGAGGATGCACTGTCTGAGGGAATTGTCAAATCTTCTGACTATTTGTGAACTTTGTGAACCTTGTGAATCTCATAAAATGTCTTGTGAACTTTGTGAACCTCATGAGGGGTCTTGTGAACCTTGTGAACCTGATGAGAGGTATTGTGAACCTTGTGAACCTCATGAGGGGTCTTGTGAACCTTGTGAACCTCATAAGGTGTCTTGTGAACCTCATAAGAGGTCTTGTGAACCTTGTGAACCTCATAAGATGTCTTGTGAACCTTGTGAACCTCATAAGATGTCTTGTGAACCTTGTGAACCTCATAAGGTGTCTTGTGAACCTCATAGTACACAAAGTCTTATTTTGTGAGGGCAAATTTTGGGGTGCAACAGCTGCCCCTTTTCAATTTTCTGAAACCTGAGGGGTTAGATTGGTATATGTGCCAGACGTAACCTAGAAGGTTGAAGGGGATTGAACACAAAAGCCCAAAAATTTGCACTCACCAATGCGTAGAGTGATATTGGTGACTAGCTGTATATGCTTGAGTGGGCTTAAAGATGCCACTTGGAGAAAAGTTCTTCAAATATATCTCTTGGAGAATAAAGTAGTCCAAAGTATGAAGATATATCTTTTGGGAAGATAAACAACGTCCCAAGATAGTGATAGCTTTCAGGAGGATAAACAATGTCCTGAGGTATAAGTATAACTTTTGGGAAGATAAACAATGGCCCAAAGAAATGATAGCTTTCAGGAGGATAAACAACGTCCTGAGGTATAAGTATAACTTTTGGGAAG
Organism: Lathyrus aphaca; assembly: GCA_963966055.1. Classification (NCBI taxonomy): domain Eukaryota; kingdom Viridiplantae; phylum Streptophyta; class Magnoliopsida; order Fabales; family Fabaceae; genus Lathyrus; species Lathyrus aphaca. The sequence goes on from OZ014525.1 coordinate 13,213,932, forward strand.
ATAAACAACGACCCAAAGAAATGATAGCTTTCAGGAGGATAAACAACGTCCTGAGGTATAAGTATAACTTTTGGGAAGATAAACAATGGCCCAAAGTCACGATATGGCTTTTGAGAAGATAAACGACGTCTCAAGATAGCCTTCGGGAAGATAAACGACGTCCCATGATAATAAGGTAACCTTTGGAAAGATAAACAACGGCCCAAGGTCATGATAGCTTTCAGGAGGATAAACAAACGTCCTGAGGTATGATGATAGCTTTCAGGAAGATAAACAACGTCCTGAGGTATAAACATAACTTTTGGGAGGATAAACAACGGCCCAAAGAAATGATAGCTTTCAGGAGGATAAACAACGTCCTGAGGTATGATGATAGCTTTCAGGAAGATAAACAACGTCCTGAGGTATAAACATAACTTTTGGGAGGATAAACAACGGCCCAAAGTCATGACATGGCTTTTGAGAAGTTGAACGACGTCTCAAGATAGCCTTCAGGAAGATAAACGACGTCCCATGATAATGAAATAACCTTTGGGAAGATAAACAACGGCCCAAGGTCACAAGTTGTTGATGAAGTTTGTCTGCTGGAGAATTAATCTGAAAAAACAAGATTATAACATTCTGTATGATAATATTAGTTTACGCATTATGTATGCATGTATAATATGATGCACTTAAGTAATGTATTATGCATTTATGGATATGTATGATATGATGTAAATGATGTATGTATGAATTATGCAGCCTGACGCGTCCGAATATCCTTGTATAACAACTGCTGGCCAGGGAAAATAAATCCCGATTCCTTGCTGAAGAATATGATGAAATCGTTCCCGTTTGATAATATAGTATTCATAACCTCTCACCTTCGTTTGATAGTAAGGTATTCATAACCTCCCGTCTTCGTTCATCGTACTCCTATTGGAAAAATAAATTCCTGACTATCTGTATGAGGATAAAAGAGATGGATATAAATTCCAGGGGAGATGTGACTCGAAGTACTTATGAAGATGGGTTTGCCCTACCGAGGGATTTGTAGTTGTCTTGTGGGAATGAACCGGCGAAGCTTCATTGAAATCCTTCCCTCGTTCGTCCTTAGTAAATACTATTACTGCATTTTCATGCATTTCTGGTAAACATCAATCATATTAAGCATTTTATGCATTTCTGGTAAACATCAATCATATTCAAAAGCATACATACATTCAAACACAACCAATGGACGTTTCGCTTATGTAAAATAGGGTAAAAGTAAATCTGGATTCAAAGATGAAACTTTATTTATATCAAAAAGTGACCTATACATAGGCAAGTTTGTACAAGGAGACATAAATCCTAGTAAGAGGAATTTGTCGTAAATTTTTTTACAAAACAAAGAACATCAGCTATGTGGGAAATAATCCTATTGAGTTTCAATTCTACTATTGCCATTATCTTCAAGTATCTCATCTTCTGCTGTCGAGACGGAAACGATTGGATTGAGCTTTATCTGTTCAAGCTTGGGTAAGTAGCACAACTGGTGGTAGTTACATGGGTGATCCAAACGAGACATAGTCATACGCTTTAATCCCTAACTTTTGCCTGGATTGCCTTTTCAGGTTTTCAATCCACCGGGATACCCTTTTTTGCCCAAGCCGCCTTTTCAGGTTTTCGACTTGCCGGGTGTACATTTTATATATATATATATATATATATCCCTAATTTTTTCCCGAACCCTTTTGGTTCGTCGGGATGCCCTTATTTTTGCCTAGGCCAGTCAACCTAGCGGGTCTCTTTTTATGCGTAGTATTTTTTAACTATGTCTGCATTTACAGGTTGTGGGAAATCTTCACCATCCATAGTAGTAAGTATCATGGCACCTCCTGAGAATACTGTTTTGACCACAAATGGTCCTTCATATGTAGGAGTCCACTTGCCCCTAGGATCACCCTGTGGTAATATGATACGCTTGATTACTAAGTCACCAGCCTGATATACCTTTGGCTTAACCTTCTTGTTAAAAGCTTTGATCATTCGTTTCTGGTACATCTGGCCATGACAAACTGCTGCTAACCTCTTCTCATCAATCAAATTTATTTGGTCAAGTCGGGTCTGAATCCACTCATCTTCATCCAAGCCTGCATCCTTCATGATTCTTAAGGAGGGAATCTGAACTTCAATGGGCAGAACTGCTTCCATACCATAAACCAAGGAAAATGGGGTTGCCCCTGTTGAAGTACGTATTGTAGTACGATAACCATGAAGAGCAAATGGTAACATCTCATGCCAATCCTTGTAAGTGACAGTCATCTTCTGTATAATCTTCTTAATGTTCTTATTAGCAGCTTCAACTGCCCCATTCATCTTCGGGCGATACGGAGAAGAGTTGTGATGCTTAATCTTGAACTGCGTGCAGAGATCAGTAATCACAATATTGTTCAAATTAGAGCCATTGTCAGTAATAATCCTTTCAGGGATGCCATACCTACATATAAGATTATTCTTAATGAATCGAGCTACCACATTCTTGGTCACAGATGCAAATGAAGCTGCCTCCACCCACTTCGTGAAATAATCAATAGCAACCAGGATGAAACGATGCCTATTAGAAGCAGTAGGTTTGATCTCACCAATCATATCAATGCCCCACATGGCAAAAGTCCAAGGAGTAGTCAACGCATTCAATGGTGATGGAGGTATATGTACTTTATCAGCATAGATTTGACATTTATGACACGTTCTGGAATGTTGATAGCAGTCAGCTTCCATGGTAGACCAATAGTAACCTGCTCTCAATATCTTCTTTGCCATAGTATGACCACTAGAATGAGTGCCAAAGATCCCCTCATGCATGTCTTCCATAATCTCTGTAGCTTCCTTATTATCCACACAACGAAGCATAGTTGAATCATGATTGCGCTTGTACAAAATTCCATTACTCAAAAAGAACTTAGCAGAAAACCTTCTCAGAAACTTCCTATCTTTGACAGATGCCCCTTCAGGAAACTCCTGAGTTTCAAGATATCTTTTCACTTCATAGAACCAAGGTTTCTCCTCTGCCTCTTCAGTGTCAATTTCATTGCAGTATGCAGGCTTCTCAAACCTATCAATAGTAATCTTGGGAGCTTCATCATCCCAGCTGATTTCAAACATGGATGCCATGGTGGCTAATGCATCTGCCAACTGATTTTCTCTTCGTGGAATATGTCTAAAGGTAATCTCTTTGAAATGTGGGATCAAAGACAACACATACTCTCTGTAGGGAATGAGGTTATCATGCTTGGTATCCCAATCTCCTTTGATCTGACTTACTACCAGGGCTGAATCTCCATACACGTCAAGGAACTGAATCTTCATATCAATGGCAGCTTTGATACCCAGGATACATGCCTCATACTCAGCCATATTATTAGTACAATAGAAACAAAGTCTGGCAGTAATCGGGGTATGACAACCTTTAGGGGAACTGATCACAACACCAACACCATTACCTAGTGCATTAGAAGCTCCATCAAAAACCATAGTCCATCGGGATCCTTGTTCAGGTCCGTCATATTGTCCAGGTTCTTTGGTAATAATCATAATGTCTTCATCAGGGAACTCAAAACTCATTGACTGGTAATCATCCACTGCTTGATGAGCCAAATGATCAGCTACAACACTTCCTTTAATGGCCTTCTGAGTAGTATACTGTATATCATATTCTGTTAAGATCATTTGCCATCTTGCAATTCTTCCGGAGAGAGCAGGTTTCTCGAATATATACTTGATTGGATCCATCTTTGAAATCAACAAGGTAGTATGGGTCAACATATACTATCTTAGTCGGCGAGCAGCCCATGCCAAAGCGCAACAAGTTTTCTCAAGCAGTGAGTATCTTGTTTCACAGTCGATAAACTTTTTGCTAAGGTAGTATATTACCTGCTCTTTTCGACCAGACTCGTCATGTTGCCCCAACACACACCCCATTGAGTTGTCTAATACTGTTAAGTACATAATCAAAGGTCTTCCATCAACTGGTGGCATCAAAATTGGAGGTTCTAACAAATATTTCTTAATTTCATCAAATGCAGTCTGACACTCATCATTCCACTCCATTACCTGATCTTTCTTCAACAACTTGAAGATTGGCTCACAGGTAGCTGTTAATTGGGAAATAAATCTTGCAATGTAATTCAATCGTCCCAAGAAACCTCTAACTTCTTTCTCAGTACGGGGAGCTGGCATCTCTCGTATAGCTTTCACTTTTGCAGGATCTACTTCAATACCTTTTCCACTGACAATGAAACCCAAGAGTTTACCAGATCTAACTCCAAAAGTACACTTGTTTGGGTTCAATCTCAACTTGTATTTCTTCAACCTCTCAAACAACTTATGCAAATGATCAAGATGTTGCTCTTCATTCTGGGACCTGGCTATCATATCATCCACATACACCTCTATCTCATGATGAATCATATCGTGAAACAAAGCCACCATAGCGCGCTGATATGTTGCCCCTGCATTCTTCAAACCAAATGGCATTACTTTATAGCAAAAGGTGCCCCACTGTGTAACAAATGTTGTCTTCTCCATATCTTCAGGTGCCATCTTGATTTGATTGTAACCATAGAAACCATCCATAAAAGAGAATACCTTATGCTGAGCAGTGTTGTCTACCAGAACATCAATATGAGGAAGTGGAAAGTCATCTTTGGGGCTAGCCTTGTTCAAATCCCTGTAGTCTAGACACATACGTACCTTACCATCTTTCTTAGGTACCGGCACCACATTTGAAACCCATTGAGGATAAGAAGTCACTGCTAAGAACCCTGCATCAAACTGTTTCATTACCTCTGCCTTAATCTTCTCTGACATTTCAGGACGCATGCGACGAACCTTCTGCTTCTTTGGACGACAATCTTCTTTTACCGGTAAACGGTGAACCACAATGTCTGTATCCAACCCTGGCATATCTTCATAGGACCAAGCAAAGATCTCCACATAATCATGTAACATCTGAATCAATCTGCTCTTGACACTATCCTCTAATTCAGCCCCTATCTTGACTTCTTTCCTGTTTTCTTCAGTTCCCAGATTCACAACTTCGACTGGCTCTTCATGTGGCTGTATAGCTTTCTCTTCTTGTTGTAACAACCTAGCAAGCTCTACAGGTACTTCACAATCGTCCTCATTTCCGTCTTCAGCTTGGTAGATCGGATTCTCGAAATTATAATTGGAAATAGTAGAACTGTTATCAACAGGATCCAGAGTGGATAAGGATCTGCATTTTAGTGATGTGGGTGTGTGTAAGAACACATAGCTGATAAAACAAAAATAAAGAAAAGAGAGACAAGGAACACAGTATTTACGAAAATGAAACGTCCACTGATTTTTATTGAATGAAGTATGCAAATGAAATGACATCCCGTAACAAGCACACCATTGTGCCCCGGGTAAGGCACAAGGCTTAAGAGTTTTAATTGTTCAAGAAATTACAAACTTAAAAGTAACAACACAGTAATAGTATTTACTCCTGACTAAAGGAGATAGGAATAACATCTTCAGCTTTCCAATTATTGAGCCCAACACCCACAGTAGGAAAAATCCAAGCATCCAAGTTGTAGTCTTCATCATAGTCACCCACATCATTGATCTGGTTCTTCATAATCCCCTGATTGGTGATACGAACAGCGCGAGCACGACGAACAGCCTTCTGGGACTCTGCAGTGAAACCCAAACCAAATTTGTCAGATTTGTACGGAATATCAGGAAGCTGACCCCAAATAGTACAACCACCTTCATCCACCACAGCTCTAGCATCTTTAAGGGAGGCCATTGTAGGAGGTACTCTGGTGACCACAGGAACTTTCTTGATAACATGAGGAGCTTCATAATCATTAACAATCCAAGGCACCACTTCAAATGTCTGACTTGGAGTTTCAACATATTCACCTTCCACTTCAAGATATTTAAAGGTGTTCACATGGCTAATCATATACCTTTCCTCTCCGTAAACAGTAACAACCTTCCCCTCTACTGGATATCTCAGCTTTTGATGTAAGGTAGAGGTTACAGCACCTGCCCCATGGATCCAGGGACGACTAAGCAAACAAGAGTACGAAGGACGAATATCCATCACATAAAATGTAGCTTTGAAAACCTGAGAACCAACTTTGATTGGGAGATCAATTTCTCCATGCACCACTCTTCTCGAGCCATCAAAAGCCTTCACCACTATATTACTGGGCTTCAACACAGCATCTTCAGGACTAAGCTTATTCAGAACTTCTTTGGGCAACACATTCAGCGAGGAACCATTGTCTATTAATACACGTGACAGGGTAGTGCCCCTACATTCAATAGAGATATGTAGAGCCCTGTTATGATCTCTCTTGGCCGGAGTCAAATCAGCATCGGAGAAACCTAACCCATTATCATAAGTCAAGTGTGCAACACAATTTTCAAACTAGTCAACAGAAATTTCATTTGGTACATGAGCAGTCTTCAGAAATTTAATCAGGGCCTTGGCATGAGCCTCAGAGCACAAAAATAAAGACATCATAGAAATCTTGGAGGGAGTATGCCCCAATTGGTCAACAATGTCATAATCACTCTTGCGAATGATTTTCAATACTTCTTCCATCTGCTTAGAAAGATCATCAGCAGCTGGTACATCAGTTGGTAGGGGTTCAATAACAGGACCTTTGCCCCAAGCATCAGTAGTGGATGTAGTAGCTGGAGTAACTGTATTCTTGGAGGTAATTGGAGGAGAGAAAACTCTTCCGCTTCGTGTGATCTTACTAGATCCAACAATATTATCAACATCAATGTTTTCATCAGCAACAGGCGTATCAGCTAAGGGTTCCTGCTTAACACCATGGATATAAACATCGGACCCATAATGCCAAGGCACAACTTTATCAGAAGTATACGGAATAGGACCAGGAGTGGTGATGATCATAGGAGCCACTCTAGCTTCAGCAACAATCTTCACAGGGCCTTCAGTAGTAATCTTAATTGGACCCTTATGAGTGATCTTGATAGGTCCCTTGGAAGTAATCCTTACTGGCACTTTATCAACCATATCCACCTCTTCAACTTTCGTACCTTTAGTTATATGATCCACCATACTCTCCACAGAAGGTGGTGTCCTCTCAAACACTATGGTGTAATTATTCATGAGGCGTTGAATTCCGTCCTTCAACCTCCAGCAACTATCCGGCTTATAGGCACAATAGACACAATCTTCACGGCAACCTGGAAAGAACCCAGCTTGTACCAACTTCTTCTTAATAACAGACAATGGAGTAGTCAAATCTGTAACTGGGGAAATATGTGAATCTTCATCAATGGCATTGACAGTCTTCTCATGATTTGGCATGGGAGCAGTAATCACATTTGGAGTACCCGGAGGGTCAAACTCAATTTCTCCAGCATCAATCATATCCTGAATCTTATTCTTCAATACCCAGCAACTATTGGTATCATGTCCCTGACAATTTGAATGATATGCACATCGTGCATTAGGATTGTACCTGGGAGAGGTAACATTGGGATTCTGAGGAGGGTCCTTCAAAGTGATAAGTTCACCCTTCAACAAGTGTTGCAAGGCTTGGGCCATTGACATGTTGATCTTAGTGAAATTCCTTCTAGTCCTCTGTTGATTGCCCTGTGGCAGCTCTGGTGTTGTAGGAGTTGGATTGGAGATATGAACTGCACTCACAGACTGATGCCTTCTATTACGATCAGGTTGACCATAAACAGCATTTGTCTCTTTCTTCCCACTAGGGGGCTTCTTTGTAGTATTTGAAGAAGAAGCACCCACTTGGATCTTGCCACTCCTTATGCCACTTTCTACGTGCTCTCCTGTCATTATCAACTCAGTGAAGCCAGATGATGAGCTTCCAATGAGATGACTGTAAAAAGGACCATTCAACGTACACATAAACATATCAACTAACTCCCTGTCAGTTAGAGGTGGTTGCACTCTTCCAGCTAAGTCTCTCCACTTCTGGGCATACTCCTTGAAATTTTCTTTAGCACCCATAGACATGCTTTGCAGCTACATGCGAGTAGGGGCTAAATCAACATTGTATTGATATTGCTTATAGAAGGCTTCAGCAAGATCATTCCAATCAAGGATGTTGACACTCTCCAACTGATAGTACCATTCCAATTGAGCTCCAGATAAGCTCTCTTGGAAGAAATGGATCCACAACTTCTTATCAGTAGTATGGGGTTGGATTCTCCTGACATAAGACCTCAGATGCAGCTTGGGACAAGAGACACCATCATAAACTACGAAAGTAGGAACCTTGAAACCAATGGGTATAACCACCCCAGATATCAAAATTAGGTCTTCAAAATCCAGTCCAGAAGACTTTTGCAACTCCATAGCATCCATTCTATCTACCAGCATTTTGAACTTATCTTCATTAGGCTCATGATAGTAGTTAGCTTCAGAATCAGAGTCCCCCATTGTATTATGGAGACTGCCTCCCTCTTTCTCAGACTCTTCAGACTCATAATCTTCAACCTGTTCTTTGGTCTTGACAGGACCTCTGAACCTTCTTCCCATGTTGATCAGGCCTCCTGACCTTCTAGTCTTCTTAGTCTTCTTGGCCAGCAGTGTCTTCAATTCATCCTGCCCCTTGGACAAGTTCAGGATTAGCTCTTGGAACTGTGCATTTTGTGCCTGAAGATCTTTAACTGTTTGTTCAAGAGCCATTGCTGAAATAAACAGCGAGAGGATAAGAAACCTGTGCACAATAAACCTGTGATGCAATGATATGATATGCAAATGCGTATGCAATGCTTTCAAGGACCACAGGATTTAAATTTGCTTAAACAATCAAGAAAGTAAAATTTTATTAGTAATAAATTAGTTTGCCCTTTTGGGCTTACAATAAAAATGAAATGAAATAAATACAAAAGATGGGGTTTTAAGTCTCCCATGGACGTTTCCTCTTTGTGTTGAGGTATGAGTTGAGATTCCGCTCCTCATGAAGTTGCTTTGTTAGCTCCAGGATTCTTTCTTGGCTTTCTTTGTAATGAGCCTCGAAAGTATCCCTTTGCTCCTTCAACTGAATCCAAGATCTTTGTAAGTCTTCCATGTCAGTGGGCATGTCTGGGTGAAGGATGGTATAAGAAGTATCTCCTTCAGCAACAGGCTCCATAGTAACTGGCAGGATGGCAGGATATGGCATCATAAGAGTCTGAGCACGAGATCGCACCCATCTGAGGTAAGCTTCCATAGGAATAGTGTACTTGGGCTCCAGAGTCTTGCTGTCAACCTTGTTCACTTTTCCCCATGCTCGTATGAACCTTTGACGGTAACCTTGCAGATCGTTGTCGTAGTCAAACACAATACCCTGAATCAACATGTCATGTGGACCATCACTCCGAGCGTAACCAAACTGACGTAGAGCTAGGGAAGGATTGTAGGTAATGCCTCCTCTTATGCCTAGAAGTGGCACATTAGGAAACTCCCCACAACGGTCAATGATAGTGACATTCTCCATAGATCTGGGGCACCAATGGATATCTGAATGAGAGAGTGACATGATCCTTTTAGACCACCTGAACCCTTGTTCATTCTTCATCACTGAGCGAGGAAGGTGAGAAATAAACCACCTAGATAGCAAAGGTATGCAACACATCAGAGTTCCTCGTGCCCTGATAGTACGAGTATGAAGAGAATGTAGGATGTCTCCAAGTAATGTAGGCACTAGATTGTGACTCAGAAATATGTTGATGGCATGCACGTCTATGAACTGATCTGGATTGGGGAACAACACTAAGCCATAAATCAACAAGGCTAAGATCTCCTCAAAAGCATCATAGCTCATAGCTTTCAAGAACACTTGAGCCTTCTCTATCAACACCTTAGCAAGAATACGCTTAACTCCGCTTCTCGTTTCTAGAACAATGTCTGACTTCTTCAGATGTAGAGCTGTAGCAATAACCTCTGGTTTAAGCTCTTTCTCCAAGCCGGTGAATGGTTTTTGATCAAGAACAGGTATACCCAGAAGTTTAGAGAACTCTTCCATTGTAGGAACCAGGTGATAGTCGGGGAATGTGAAGCAATGGTGCTTAGGATCAAAGAACTGAAACAGAACACTCATCATGTCTTCATTGAATCCTGAGGTGACTAGATCCAATAGGTGACCATGCCTCTTGATAAACTGGGAGTGTTCAGACACTTGAGAAACCAACTCTTTAAGCTTAGCAGGTATCCCTACAAAGTTGATCCTGATAGTGTTTCTACGAGCAGAAGCCATGACCTGCAACAAAGAACAAAGATAAATCCTTTGGTCCTTGAAATGGTTAGTGAAAATGCTATGCTTATGATGCATGATGATGCTAGGATGTTATGCTCAATCACAAACATGTGGCACACACAAACAAGTCACACAATAGCCTTAGGTTTAGAGGCTTGCATGAGGTTTAAAGGTAAATACCCTCCCCTGAAGTTTAGATGGTTCATCCTGTCCTATAAAGTAACCAGGTTCTAAGGGATCTCAATATCATTGATCCTTCACAAGGGTGGTTGTTCAGTAGGCAACTTACTTGCCAACCAAAACCCTCCAAGTTTAGGATCTCAATAAGTGTAGTATCGAGTATCAACCAACTTCAGTCTTCACCAAAGCCGGCTATCTCACTACTTTCTAAAGGCCAAGATGGGATAACTAGGGTTCTAAAAGTCAGTTAGTGTATTGACAACATATGGCAGCCTCATATTATCCTCAACTTGACTTAAGGAACATAAGCACCAACCAAGAAGTCACACTAACTATGGCCACCAGATCAACCATATCGGTATACGCCGTACAGTTTCCTTGGTCTATTGCCATTTACCTAAGGTACACTAGATCCGGGTTAGGATCTTTCACACATAAGAGCCCAACAAGTAAGTATAAAGCAAACAAGGCAAACAATTTTAAAGTGATCTAATTCCTAAGGGTACCCCTCTTTAACTACAAGTCCCCAGCAGAGTCGCCGGTTCTGTATCACGGTGGGAGAACTGACTTTAGTTATGTTGCGGATAGCAAGAGTCGCCACCGACTTTTATTTTATCCAAAGGAAAGGCATAAAAGAACAGGAAAGACCTTTTAAAAGATTTTTGGGTCCGGGGGGTAGGTTATGTAAAGGGAAGGTGTTAGCACCCTTTACATCCATGGTTATCCATGGGCTCTTAGTTACTTAGCTCACTTTAAAATGTTTTTGAAATGTGAAGTGTGTGAATAGAAATTTTCTGAAGTATTTTATAATGATCCATGTATGGATATATATAAAACCTTTGTTTTTGAAAATTGTTTGAAATGTATAAAGTGTTTGAAATGTTTTTGAAAAGTGAGCAAGTACATAAGAGGAACCTACCCTAAGTTAAGTCTTTTCTGTTCTTGAATCCTTTAAATGGTAAGACTATCCCTATTATTAAGGAATAAGTAGTCATTACCTTGGATGTATGAGGGACAAGTGAAGGGACATCTGTTATTTAGGCAACTGTGGGGTGTATAAGCAATTCGAAGGGACTAATCATCTTTATTTGAAAGGGACAAGATCATTACGAAGGCAACATTCGAAGGGACTTGATCTTTTTATCTGTTAAGGGACTAGATGATGTGAGATGAGGGACTTTACTTTATACACCCTACTTGACCTTTTGTTTAGGCAACTTGAGAGGTAACCCTTAAGAAGTGGGATGGCGATCAAGGATCGACTTACGTGTGTGAGTGTACCAATTTAAATATTTATCTTGAAATTTAATAATCTAAGTTCAATTTTTAAATACAAACATGTTTCACTCCCTATTTTACTAACCATAGCATTTAAAATAAATAATAAAAATTATTACTACAAATATTACATAAGGGATACAATTACATAATAATAATAATTAAAATAAATTAAATAAGCAAATAATAATAATAAATAATTGGGTTAGTAACAATAATAATAAAAAATCACAATATATATATATATATATATATATATATATATATATATATATATATATATATATATATATATATATATATATATATATATATATATAATGGGGTTAGTAATAATAAAATAAATAAGCATAATAATGAATAATTAATTAAAAGTTCAATTTTTACCAAATAATTATCTTTAGATTTTTTAAGAAGAAAAATAAACAATTCATGCTATATACTAATTATTATAAAAATTTAAATTTATATACATGTTATGAAAAATAATGGTTAATTATGATTAAATAAACATATTATAAAAATAAATTATATTTACAAAATTAAATTAGGAGTTTTTAATTATTTTAAGCATAATCTAAAATTATTTATATGCAAGAATTATATTAAATAATAATTATAAACAAATTATAAAAATATGTACATAATTAAGGTTTATAAATAAATAAACTAAAATTTATAATATAATTAGATTTTTGTAAAAGGAAAAAAATTAGGGTTTGATTACTTAATTAAAATATAAACATAAATAAACAAATAAATTAATATTTACAATTAAGGTTCATAGAAATAATTAAGTTTTACAAAAATATTTTAGGGTTTTAGAAAATATTAGGTTAACATAAATAATTTAGGGTTTATATATTTAGGAAAATAAATTAGGATTAATTATCTAATATAAATTAATTATACAAAATTATACGATATTAATAATATACAAAAAGTTTAATTTTGAAAAGATGAATTTTAATTTATAGAAAAGAAAATAATAATATAAACATTTTATTTTATTATTTAAATTTATTTAACTATAATATAAACAAATTAAATAGAAAAACAAAAGAAAAGTGAAAAAGGAACTTACCTGGGCTGGGATTCGAACCCAGCCCCTGAGCTTCAATCTTTGAGTCCTGCCTCTACAACCACCAGGCCAGCGTGCGCGTGGTGATAGCAAAATAAGTTCAAATCTTTTTATTTTTTGTCCTGCAAAATATTAAGGAAAAAAACAAAGCCAAAATGGCCTGGGGAGGTTTTGATCCCAGGACCATTCACTCATCAGCCAAATACACAAACCATCTGAGCCGCGCGCTTTAGTTGTTATGTATATAAAACAAGTTTGTTTTAATCCTTGCGTAAATTTCAAATTCCTTATGCGCGCCAAACAGCTTCATCCCCTACCTCATGACCTGCGAATATTGTTGGGAATCCTCCCACAAATTTTCCTGCGAATTCAAACATATACAGGACCTGCGAAACTCAAACACCACCAAAACAGTGAAATTGTTTCAAATTAATCAGTGCATTACGATCTCCAGAGTTCATACAACCATTCCATGTCTTTAAAATTTATTTATTTTAGGTCTATCATGGAACCCTAAAAGCTTGGCCGAAACCCTAACAATGGCAATTCCTTGTTCCTGCACCAAAAATGAAATCAAATATGCCAGAAACGATCCACATACAATTACAAACAAGAATCAATAATCAAAATCATGTTAGAATGCTTGTATGAATAAAATCGAAAATTTCAAATTTAAGATGAACATGGATTCGGTTTATGTGCTTTATGAGGTTTTGAATGATGATAAGCAGTGCAATGCGTTCAGTGATCATCAAGGAACATGTTGAGACCTTTAGAATGCCTTGAAAGAGTCTCTAACCAAGAATCAGAATTTGAGTTTTTGGTGATTTTTTTGAAAGTGAAAACTTACTCTTGAGGCAGAAGATTCGTCCCTTGGCATTGTATTAGGTTTGTATACTTATAGTTGAATGAAGCTAGGTCAAAAAATTGGATCATTGTTTGGACTTTTTGATTTTTGAAGATTGAAAAAGATAATGTCTTAAAATTCAAATATTTTTTGATATAACATTGCTATTTTAAGACAATCACCATAATTTTCATATCAATCTAATTCAATCAAGGTTTATGACTTTCTAGAATCAAAATATATTTTAAAATCTTCATATTTTATATTTTATTTGAATTTAAAATGATTTTTAATATAAAAAATCATAATAAATAAAATAAAATAAATAAATAAAATAAAATTATGAAAATATTAAATAAATTTTGTGCATGATGTCATGGAACACCTTGGGTCACAAAAAGTTCAGCCCATTTGGAAGAATTTGGTTTTAAGACCCTATTTTCTTCATAAACCACCCAAAAACTTCCCAAATTTGCAAGGGCACACATCCTTCAATTTTAATTCTATGAGGGTGTTCTTGGACATTTTGGAAAGCTTAAAGAGTCCTCTAACCAACACCATTGGTTTCATGTCCATATCATTTACCATTATCAAGTTATGCCCTTTTGAAGTTGTTGACTTTTTGTTGACTTTTAAAAGGACCTATAATGTCTTAGCTCATACCTTCCAAATGAAGCATTTTTGGGCTTGGCTTGTGAGACACAAAGTTGTAGAGAATTCAATTTCCTTCAAAATGAGATTTGGATGGGAAAAATTTGATGAAGTATGTGAAAGTTATGGCTGGTCAAAGTTCAGTTGACTTTTCCTGAGGAAACCCTAATTTAGAAACCTCTGATTCTTGATGATCTGAAATATCCTTGATGAATCATGATCAACCCTTGATCAAATTATGAATTTTACTTCATATACTTGATGTTGGCAAAAAATCATGAAGTTTGACTTTGGTTTGACCACAGTTGACCTCAGTTTGACTTTTTAAATGCTTTGACTGATTTTGACCTATCTGATCATCTGACTGAGCAAACCTTTTGAGAAAAGTCTTGAAACTTGTCATGGGGATTCTTAAACACATATAAGATGTTATGAAGCTCATTTTAAGTCTTGGAAGTCCCTTTAGCCTGATTAAAGTCAAAACCCTAGTTTAGGATGCATTTCTTAGGAGGATGCACTGTCTGAGGGAATTGTCAAATCTTCTGACTATTTGTGAACTTTGTGAACCTTGTGAATCTCATAAGATGTCTTGTGAACTTTGTGAACCTCATGAGGGGTCTTGTGAACCTTTTGAACCTGATGAGAGGTCTTGTGAACCTTGTGAACCTCATGAGGGGTCCTGTGAACCTTGTGAACCTCATAAGGTGTCTTGTGAACCTCATAAGAGGTCTTGTGAACCTTGTGAACCTCATAAGATGTCTTGTGAACCTTGTGAACCTCATAAGATGTCTTGTGAACCTTGTGAACCTCATAAGGTGTCTTGTGAACCTTGTGAACCTCATAGTACACAAAGTCTTGTTTTGTGAGGGCAAATTTTGGGGTGCAACAGAATCACTTATGCTCTCTCTTGCTACCTTTCTTTCTCTTAGGTTACTTAACTTCTTCAGGAAGTAAGTAACTTATTCGCCATTCTCTTCTCTTTTCATCTGCTTCTTCTTCCTTGGTGGCCATCTGAAGACTTTCTAAAGATCTTTCTCTAAGCCTCACAAACCATAGGAATATCCAAGCATGATAACTTTAAGGTCATACATAGTCTCCTCTTGTTTTTACCTTTGAGTCTCCTTGAGTCTCTGCTTCTCATCTCATAATCAAGGCTAAACAGTTAAAGTTTTAAGACTCTGAATTAGGGTTATGCCTGTATCCTTATCTTAGGATGGAGTGTATAACTTTAATACTTAGTGTTAAACCTTTAAGTTGTCTACACCTCCTAATCAAAACACCTAATAATCATTAAGACTTAAGCTTGTAACTTGGGCCTTATATTAGGGTTACATCTCTGCCTGTTGGTTCAGAGGGACTAACCCTAGTGTTCAATGGACAAGTCCCCCTCAGGTTTAGTCTTACAAACATAAAATCTATTTCTTAATCCCACCTTTAATTAAAATCCACTTTAATAAAGGCTTGTTATATAATGATTTTAATCCCTAACCATGGATTAAGTTGAGGAGTCTTCCTCATCTTAAGTGTTCTCATCTATTATCCTTCTCTTAGGATGGTGTAATGAGTTCATTAATCCCTGATTAGAGATTAAACTCATTACTTAACACAAAACAAAATCCAAAAACACTTAATAATCACAAGTAGGTTAATGATCTTAATCTTGTATCATTAGGGTAATTAAGTTGAGATTTTCATCTCATACTTAAGTGGACTCATTATCCCTAATCAGGGGTGATATAATGAGTTTACGACCCTTGATTAAGGCTTAAGCTCATTATCTTATGCAAAACACCAAAAAAAATAACAAAACTGAAAACACAAAAACAAACAATAAACGTCTCCTCCGAGATTCTTTTCTCATCACACTCGCTCTAAAAACGAGAACTCGCTTCTTCCGTCTAATGCGAGACAGTTAGCACTCGAGCCAGACGAGTCACACACTTGAGCATATACAAGCAAGCAGTTCACAACAAAAACACTAAGTCTCTTTGGGTCGAACTACGGTGTTCTGACTTCCTCATTGCACGAGAGGATACGTTGGCATAACTTAACAATTATCGAACAAAAGTCTCTTTGTCTCCCCCATCTCCTACTCCCAGTTCTCTTTCCTCAGCCTCAGGTTTGAGCACTCACTTTCTTCATGCACTGACACTCTGTACATCCATTCCTCCCTAGAAATTTATACATAGTTTATCACATACATTATCCCCTTTTAAACACAATCATGTATGTGTGGATCCCGTCGAGTATGACGGACGATCTGGGTGCTAATACCTTCCCAGGTCGTAACCTACCCCCTTACTCAGTCTCTTTGGTTCGCAACCGTCTTATCCATATCTTTCTAGGTTTATGCAGCATTACCTTTCCTTCGGGATAAAAATGCCTAGTTGGCGACTCTATTCAACCTCAACCTTCAACATCGCCGACACCAGTTCGCGTTTGCACCGGGATGAAAATCCGGGGAGCGACATCTTGGCGACTCTGCTGGGGACTTTGTAACCAGAGCTTCTGAGTCCTTGAGGGTTTCTCCTAGCGCTTGTTTTATTTGTGTTTATGGGGGTGTTATGTGCTATATGTGTTTATGTGTTTTTGCTTTATTTATCGCTTTCGGTATAGCTTTATTTATCGCTTTCATTTACTTCTTTTCGCATTTCATTATTTTTATCATATCATTGTGCTGGATTGTTGTTACCTTGGTGGGTGGGGTTTTTCAGTGAGAAAGGCTCAATACAAAGGCCTGAGTGACACATATGATTAGAGTGGTTTCGTATTCTTTCCCATTCCATTTCGGTCTGGTGCGGGAATGTGAAAACACGGTTCAGACATGGGTTTCCTTTTGAGAACTTTGTGCTATGGATCTCCTATAGTGCTCGAGCTATCTAGGAAGTCTGCTAAGTATGGATGACCTTTTTAGATGACCTTCAGCATCTGAGGTGAGTTAGGGGAGGATTCTATATGATTAGTATAAGCACTATATCCCCCTGGATGAATGTGTTTACACTTCTCATAATAGATCCAAACCTGAGGATCTTTGTTCTAGTACATACATGTGAGTGGGATGGGATGTTTACAGGTTTGCAGGAACCCTTGACCTCATCATACCTTGCTACTGGAATGCTATAAGGTTGTACTATTTTGGACTGATTCTTTGAAACCCTGGACTATTGACTCTTTATTTGAGTCCCCCACCCAGTTACTGGTTCTCAAACCTTCATCTGAAACTTTGAACACTCAAGGATCCCACAAGAGGAAACTGATTATCCAGCACTTGATCACAAACCCTTGCATATCATCATCATGCATCATATTGCATCATTTCTAACATTTGTCTATTTGTTTTATAGGGTGTCCACTTTTCTTAGTTTGGTTTTGACCGTTCTTCTGCTCAGCCTATCTGCTACAACACTTCTTCAATTATCTCCTTTAGCATACATCTTCAGAATGGATCCAACAAACTGATTATCCATCACTTGATCACAAACCCTTGCATATCATCATCATGCATCATATTGCATCATTTCTAACATTTGTCTATTTGTTTTATAGGGTATCCACTTTTCTTAGTTTGGTTTTGACCGTTCTTCTGCTCAGCCTATCTGCTACAACACTTCTTCAATTATCTCCTTCAGCACACATCTTCAGAATGGATCCAACAAGGAAAAGTAATATCACTTATCATTTCTTCGAGTATCCCTTGGCAGGCATTAAATAGATACATGCCCTCATTACTCCTGATCATGTACCTCTGTTCAGAAAAAGTTACGGTAGAATCTTGGACATAATTATGGACCTGGATGCATCACAAAGGAGCATGATTCACACTTGTCTGCAGTTTTATGACACTCCCCTGTGTTAACTATTTCACTTTCCCAGACTTTAAGATAGGTTTGTTGCTGGAAGAGTACTCCATGTTGTTGGATATCCCCATATGAAGAGGAATTCCTTTCAATCCTGAAATGACTCCTCCGAAGAACGAAGACATAGCTAAAGCACTACATCTGGAAGTAACCACCATTGATGAACACATTACTTCCAAAGCTGGAATCCCAGGCCTTCATCTGGATTTCTTGATTACTCGGGCTACAAAGCATGCTGCAAAAGGGAATTGGGAAACTGTCTGTGCTCTAATAGCTCTCAGCATTTATGGTATCATTTTGTTTGCAGACGAACCTAAGTTTGTAAGCAAGAATTCCATCCACATCTTCATGCTAAAGAACTCGGTTCCCACCTTGTTAGGAGACTTTTATTACTCGGTTCATCAGAGGAATGAGAAAGAGAGAGGAAGACTAGTAAGATGTTGTGCACCTCTTTTCTACAGTTGGTTGATGAAACACATGCCAAAGACGAAAGCTTTCTTAAACCCACATTAGACAAGCAATTGGGCTAAGAGAATGATTGCCCTTACTTCAGAAGATATCAGGCGGTGTACTCAGAACACCAAGGGCCGAGATATAGTAACCAACTGTAGTCAATATCCAAATGTGCCTCTCATTGGAGTGAAGGGATGCATCAATTACAATCCTTTACTTTTCAAAAGACAGTTGGGGTATGCCTTGGTACATCCACCTAGGGAGCTTGACCTAGCAAAATCTCTTTATTGTGCTGTTCAGAACAACCATGCCACTGTCCGACAAACAGCTTGGGCTTGGGACAATATACAAACTAAAGGAACCGCCATTCTGGGAAAGTGCAATAACATAGCCTCTTCTCACTACACTGAATGGTTGTGCATCAGAGGACAAATTACTCGTATGCCATTCACCCTGGAAGATGTACCAGGGCCATCAGTAGTCGATCCCATAGCTACAGTAAGCCTGGAAGAGTTTGAAAAGCTGAAGGAAAGAAATACCCAGCTCGTTGAAGCTTTAAAGAAGACCCTTTGGGAAAGTAATGACACTCATTTAGACATTGAGAGGTTAGAGAAGCTATGCATAGAGCATGTAACCAAGATTGAGAAGACTGAAGACTTCATCAGGAAAGCCTGAGCAGGAGAACTTGTGTTGAAGAATGCATGTAAAGAGGTAAAAATTCAGAAGGCAAGAGCTGAGCATTATCTGGAAGATTGTTAGGGTAGATGGGTCAAAATAACTGAGGCTCGTTTGCAAGAAGATCAGAAGATGCAAGCCAAGATATAACAGTTGGAGTCCAGTGAAAGAAGAAGCCGAGAAGCACTTCTAGCCGCTCATAAGGAAATATCAAAGTTAAAACTCCGGGCAAGGTTAAAAAGATCCAAAGAGTAAGATATGTATCAGAAGATGACGAGTGCCATCGCAACCAGAAACCTTCTTATCAGGACCATCACATAACATCCAGCTGGACCCGTGACTGATGCTCTCCTGAAGGAAGTCAGGGAGGATGCATATGGATTGGATGTTTGATTTTTTCTTTGTACTTGTTTTTTGTATTTTGACTCATCATGGGAGTTTGTTTTGTTGTATTCATGAACTGATTGTATTATAGTTTATGTATTATTGTTGTATTTCAACTCACCATGGGAGTTTTTGTTTTTGTTGTATTCACGAACTGGTTGTATTTTGGCAACGCCGCTTGTATTCTATGTATTATTGGTTTTTGTGGATTCTGTTCAACATCTTTATCTCCTCAAAGGGGTCTAGAAGGTCAAAACTAAGAACCAAACCGGATACCCTCGAAATACAAATAGACATATTGCATTGCATTCTAACCACATACCTTTTGTTTTTGCAGGTGATTTTGTCGTTGTCTTCTCACTTTGTTGATTGTTTCAGGAAATATTGCTCGCGGAAGGGTCTTTTCCGTCAACCGAGTCCACAGATATCCAACTCGACACAACCTTCCGAGTCTACAAATGGATCAACTACAGCAGGAACTGATAGATGTGAGGACTCAAATGATAGATGTGAGGACAGAAGTGAGGACCCAAATGAATCAATTCATGGTTGTAATGACTGGACTGACCCAGACCCAGGAAAGATTTAGGGAGTTGGTCGAGCGGAAAACCCCAGAAGATAACCACGCAGGCACTGGAGGTACTAGTAACAATGAGCGCGAGCAGCCGCGAACGAATCCAGTAGTGTTTGGACCTGACAACAATCCTGAAGTTAACATCCTTGGGAATGGCCAAAGGAATACTGGAGAACGTATTCTACAAGAAGATCCTCGAGATGAGCAATTTATAGTGCTAGGCGCTGGGGAAGATGAAGCTTATGATCGTCGGCTGGACGAGATATAAGAAAAGTTAAGATCCTTGGAATCCCAGAACTCCTTGGGATTTGATGTAATGGACATGGGCCTGGTTGAGGGGGTAAGGATTCCCCACAAATTCAAGCTCCCGTGTTTTGAAAAGTACAATGGAACTTCCTTTCCTCGCACTCATTTGCAGTCCTTTCTGGGAAGGTTGAAAGCATACACTATGGATGAGAAGCTATGGATGTTTTACTTTGAAGATAGCTTGACTGGGGCATCCAGAGAATGGTACTCACACTTGTCAAAGGCTAGTGTTAGAAATTGGAAAGACTTAGCTGAAGCCTTTGTGCGCCTGTATCAATACAACTTGGATATGGCACCTAATAGGACCCTCTTGATGGGTATGTCTCAGTCCTCGAGAGAACGTTTCCGCGAATACGCTCAAAGGTGGAGACAACTCGTTGCTGCTGTCCAGCCACCTATGTCTGAAAGGGAAATGGCTGATATGTTTATGAATACCTTGCAAGGGACCTATATTGATAGACTTGTTGCTTTCTCTTCCACTAGCTTTGCTGACATGGTCATAGCAGGAGAGAGAATTGAAAGTTTGTTGAAGATGGGTAAGATTTCTGATAATGGCGCTAGTTCCAGCAACGCAAAGAAACCATTCTCCGGACCCCAAAGGACAGGAGAGACTAATTCAGTGCATATTGGCAGAGGTAGGCCTCAATATTTTCAAAGGTCAGTGGCTACTGTCACCATTCCTACTCCAGCACCTCAGCAACAACAGTTCCCACAACAGCAGCAGAGACCTTACAACAACAATAATCAACAACAGCGTCCATTTCAACAAAGGCCTTCTCAGATTAATAGGGTGATTGATCCCATCCCGATGCCCTATGCAATCTTACTCCCGCAACTATTGAAGCTTAACCTGACTGAACTAAGGACTTTGGCTCCACCAGATCCTCTGAATCTTCCAAGGAATTATAATGTCAATGCCAGATGTGATTTTCACTCCAATGCGCCTGGTCATTCAACAGAAAAGTGTAGGACCCTGCACATGAAAGTCCAAGATTTGATTGACTCCAATGCTTTGAATTTTGCACCTCCACCAAATGTCACAAGAAATCTAATACCTAACCACGGTGAGCCAAGGATTAATGCTATCGAGGAAGACCAACCAACGATCCTGATTGATGATGTTACAAGTGTTCGAACACCTCTGGCCGAAGTAAAAGCTCAGCTATTGAAGTGCCAAGTGTTTCCGGGTTGTGAGGCCCGTTGTGAAGCTTGCAAAGTTTCTACCAATGGTTGTGCAAATCTGAAGAATGGTATTAGCAGTCTTATAAGAGAAGGCATCCTGCAAATCACATCAACAATTCCATCTTCCACAAAGGCAACAAAAATCTCTCCTACAGCACCAGCAAACATTATCTCAACAAAATCTTCTACAATGCCACCAGAAGTCATTTCAACATAATTGACTACAACAACAACCAACACTAGTGACGACATCTCAACGATTACCATCTATTATGATCCAGCAACCATCCATGTTTCAGATTCTCTCAACAAAAACTTTCAGCATCACCCTCATCAACATCAACAACTTCCCGCACCTGCACCATCTTTAATCAGACCTCCTGTGACCATCTACTATGACCCACAGACTATCACAACTCCTTCTTCTGTTGCAATTAGTCCGGTAACCATCACGGTGCCTGGGCCAATTCCCTATGACAACAACAGTGTCGTGCCTTGGCACTACGACTCAGATCTTTACCGCCACAGAAGGAAAGTTACCCTTGACTTTTCAACTTCTACACCACAAATTGACAATGTCGGGGGAGGTGGAGGCTTCACTCGGAGCGGACGTCTCTTTGCTTCACAGTTTCCAAGAATTAATGCTGAAGCAAAAACTGCTTCCAAAGCAAAAGGCAAAAGTGTGGTGCCAGAAGAACCAACTGCAAAAGAAACTCAGAAGACGTCCTTTGATTAGGATGTGGATGAGTTCATGAGGATTATCAAAAGAAGTTACTACAAAATCGTGGACCAGCTCCACCAAGCACCCTCCAAGATCTCCATATTATCACTGCTTATGTGTTCCGAGGCTTACCGAAATGCACTACTCAAAGTCCTGCACGCAGCTTATGTGCCTGAAGAGATCACTGTCAATCAGTTGGAATCAGTAGTCGCAAATTTCAATACTAGTCATGTACTAGGCTTTACCGAGGTTGATTTGACTATAGAGGGGTGTAACCACAACAAGGAATTACACATCACCCTGGAGTGTAAAGGGGCTTTGCTCTCGCACGTCCTTGTCGACACTGGGTCATCACTCAACGTCCTGCCAAAGAAAGCTTTAGTCAAATTGGAGTATGATGGTTTAGCCCTCCGTCCGAGCAATCTAGTTGTAAGAGCTTTTGATGGTTCTAAGAGATTGGTTCTCGGGGAGGCCGTGGTAATTTCCCCACAAGTTTTCAAAACTACCTTCTACGTGATGGACATACAGCCTGCCTACAGCTGTTTATTAGGTCGACCGTGGAATCACGCCATCGACGCAGTAACGTTTACCCTTCACCAGAAGTTAAAATATGAGTGGGAAGGCCAAATTATCACCATCTGTGGAGAAAAAGACATCTTTGTCAGTCACCTGGCTACATACAAGTACATAGAAATGGATGGGGAGATCCAAGAAATCATGAGTTAGGGTTTTGAAGCCTTGAATGTCAACGAAGCTACAACTGAGGTGTTTGCTGCATCCCAAGAGGAAAGGATGGGCACCTCAATTGCTTCCTACAAACAAGCTCGGAAGGTTGTGGAAGAAGGGAATGCCCAAGGTTGGGGCAAGCTGCTGAAGGTTCAAATGAAAGAAGACAAATTCGGGTTGGGTTACAGACCATCCCGACAAGTTCAAGAGGAGGCTGCTGGAGAGCCGGAGTTCATAAGTGGGGGAATGCTGACCCCTGATGTTGTCAACACTTTGGAAGACGAGGCTGAGAGCGACTACAACCTGGAAAGCTTGATCCGTCCAAGAGTCCCGGGCCAACAAGTCCTCAACTGGTCTTCCGAGGAAATTATAGGGCCATATGTATTTGTGCAAATTGAATATTAATGAATAATGGACATCTTTTTGCAAACAATCTTTTTCGCTCACTGTCTTTTCATTTTTCTTATTTTCGCACAAAACAATAAATGACAATGTTTTTCTCAATAATAACTTCATTCACTTTTTCTAAATAAGATAAAATCAATCACTAAAATGAACCAAATCTCAACCCTTGCAGAGATAGCCCTCCAGATTGCACCGACAACGACACTGCTATGACCTCGTATGACTTCGACAATCTGATTAATCAAGCAAATGAAAGGGTTGAAGAAGACTACGATTTACCTGAAGAGCTAGCCAGGTTATTGAAACAGGAGGAAAAGGTGATTACTCCTCATCAGGAGGAGGTTGAGACTATCAATCTTGGTACCGAGGAAGATGTAAAAGAGGCGAAGATTGGAGCCAGTCTGCAAGCTCCAGTAAAAGAACAACTTATTAGTATGCTGCGAGAATATGTCGATGTGTTCGCTTGGTTCTATCAAGATATGCTGGGTTTGGATACAGATATTGTCATGCACAAGCTGCCATTGAAAGAGGATTGTCCGCCAATTAAACAGAAGTTGCGCCGTACTCGCCCAGACATGGCCATGAAAATCAAAGAAGAAGTACAAAAGCAGTGGGACGCCGATTTTCTTGCTGTAACTAGTTACCCGCCTTGGGTTGCTAACATTGTACCCGTACCCAAGAAGGATGGCAAGCTGCGTATGTGTGTTGATTACTGGGATCTGAACATAGCAAGCCCGAATGATGACTTCTCATTACCTCACATTGATGTATTGGTGGATAACACAGCTCAATTCTCGGTATTTTCTTTTATGGACGGATTTTATGGATACAACCAGATCAAGATGTCGCCTGAAGACATGGAGAAGAAAACTTTCATCACACCATGGGGCACGTTCTGCTACAAAGTAATGCCGTTTGGTCTGAAGAATGCCGATGCAACATATCAATGGGCTATGGTAACATTATTCCACGATATGATCCATAAAGAAATCGAGTGCTACGTGGATGACATGATTGCCAAGTCCATCACAGAAGAAGACCATTTGGTAAACCTGTTTGTAGATGTCTTGAATTGGCAGAATTTTTGACCAACAAGAAATATTGAATTCAGTTCAGAATGTCCTATCAAATGTTGGGACATTATCAAACAAAGTATATGAACTTATTTCAGGATGTCTCACCAGATGTTGGGACATTGTGTAAATGACTTAAGTTCAGTTTTTCAGGATGTCCCAACAGATGTTGAGACATCTCAAACCTGCTACCAGAATTACTTAATGTCTAACTGATCAGAGATATTTAAGGAGAGTTATCTGGAATTGATTATTAATGGATAAAAACAGAACAAGGCGCATCTGTAGGGAGTGTTATATTGAGGATTCAGATTAAAACAGAAGACCTAAATCACCTAGAATCTAGGAAGTAACAAACCCTAATTCAAGGTGGAAGCTGCATGCGCATTAGGGCTGGATCATTCTACAGAAAGCCCAAAATTACAGATACCTATTTAATGAACAGAAACTCACAGAATTGAGTACGAATTTCAGAAGACAAAATAGGGTGTCTAGTGTTTTAATAGCAGGTTGTTTAATTGTACCACTTTATGAGCTTTTAAGCAAAAGTGCATTTGTGACTTGATTGAAACTGTGAAGTAAGATCAAGCTGTTTTGTTTGAAGTATGACTTCAATTTCATTAAACTTGTAAACAAAATCACTGTGTGATTGAGGGGGAGTGAGTAGGGTACTCTTATCTAAGTTGTGTCTTAGGTAGAAATTGCATTGGGTAGTTATTAAGTGATAGATTAAACAGGGTGGTTTAAGTCTAGAATTAATATTACTTATAGTGGATTTCCTCCTGGCTTGGTAGCCTCCAGATGTAAGTGTGGTTATACACTGAACTGGGTTAACAAACTTCTGTGTTGTTTACTTTTATTGCTTTTTAAGTTTTGGTTAAATCTGTCAAGTGTTGGGACATCTCTTAGGACATCTCATACCTGATCACATAATTTCAATTGGCATCAGAGCAGGCACCCTGCCTGTTTATACTGGGTGAGATCTAGGGAATATTCTGTAACATGGATAGAGATATAGGGTCAGTAAATAGACCACCTATTCTGGATGGATCTAATTATGACTACTGGAAGCCAAGAATGATTGCATTCTTAAGATCACTTGACAACAGGGCATGGAGAGCAGTCAACATTGGATGGGATTATCCTGTCCAAGATACCAAAGATGGATCGAAAGTGCTGAAACCTGAAGAAGAATGGAGTAAGGAAGAAGAAGATTCAGCACTAGGCAACTCAAAGGCCTTAAATGCTTTATTCAATGGCATTGATAGGAACATCTTCAGACTTGTACATCATTGTGAGCTAGCCAAAGATGTGTGGGATACTCTCAAAACAACTCATGAAGGAACATCAAAAGTAAAGATGTCAAGACTTCAACTTCTCACCACCAAGTTTGAAAACTTGAGAATGAAGGAAGATGAGACAGTTCATGAATTCTACATGAACATTTTAGAAGTAGCTAATACTTCTGGAGCTTTGGGAGAAAAGATGACTCATGAAAAGCTTGTAAGAAAAATCCTCAGATCTTTGCCAAAAAGATTTGACATGAAAGTCACAGCAATAGAAGAAGCTCAAGACATATGCTCTATGAAAGTTGAAGAACTCATTGGTTCCCTTCAAACTTTTGAGATGGGAATGAATGACACAAATGTTAAAAAGAACAAAAGCATAGCCTTGGTGTCAAATACTGATGAAGAAGAAGATGATGAATCAGAAAATGATAAAAGCTTATCAGACAACCTTGCTATGCTTGGAAGACAATTCAAACAGATTCTCAGAGGAATGGAAGGAAAATCCAAACCCAGTGGAAGATACACAAACTCTTCTGAGAACAGGAGACCTTATGATGCTAACAGAAGGTCAAATTATGCTGAAAAGACCAGTCAAGAAAAAGGAGTCAAATGCCATGGATGTGAAGGATATGGACACATCAGGAATGAATGTCCTACCTACTTAAAAAGGCAAAAGAAAGGACTCTCTGTGACCTGGTCTGATGAAGACTCAGGAGGTGATTCAGAAGAAGAATCAGCTAAGCATATCACTGCTTTAGCTGGATTATGTGAGTCTGAAAGTGAATCCAGTGATGGAGAACTTACTTATGAAGAACTTGAGCAAGCATTCAAAGATCTATACAAAAGAAGCTCTGAAATATGCAGTGAGGTTATAAAGCTAAAGAAGCAGAATGAGGCATTAGAAGATGAAAAAGCAAGTGATCAAGAGATCATTGACACCTTGAAAAGTGAAGTAAGTCTTCTCAACTCCAAGTTGGAACATATGTCCAAATCTGTTAGAATGTTGAACAGCAGCTCAAATACACTGGATGTTATTCTCAACAACAATAAGCACTCAGGGGATAAAAGTGGACTGGGATTTAACAGAGTAAATAAATATGAAGCTAGCTCTAGCAAAACAACTTCAAAATCCATACAGTCAAACAAGATGTCCCAACAGATGCTTCAACATCAGGAAAAGAACACAAAGTCAAACATAATGTTCCAACAGATGTCTCAACATTCTGAAAAGAACAAAATGAAGAAGAAGTATCAAAGATGGAGATGCCATCACTGTGGAAGATTTGGACATATCAAACCTCATTGTTATAAGCTGCATGGATATCCAAATCAGATGTATCAGCAACCTTCCAAGAAGAAAATAGAAGTTACCAAGAAAGTGCTGCATAAACATCAAAGAAATCAGCAACCTCCTAAGCAGAAGACAGAAATCATCAAGAAGGTATGGAAACCAAAAGCTAGCATTGAAGCTGATCAAAGCTACAAGAACAAGATCAACAATCAAGCTTGGAGATCAGCTGATGAACAACACACAGGGCAGAGGCATCAAAAGAAATCTCAACTCAAATGGTCAAAGAAAAGTACTGCATATATAACACATACATCACTAAGAGTATCAGCTAAAGAAGACTGGTACTTTGACAGTGGATGTTCAAGACACATGACTGGATTGAAGAATCTGCTAGTAAACTTAAAATCACATTCATCCAGGTATGTGACCTTTGGAGATGGAGCTAAAGGAGAAATCAAGGGAGTTGGGACCTTGGATTGTCAAGATGTTCCAAGACTAGATGATGTGCTGCTAGTTAAAGGTTTAACTGCTAACCTGATCAGCGTAAGTCAATTATGTGATCAAGGGTACAGTGTAAACTTTACCAAAACTGAATGCATAGTGACTAACAAAGAACAGGAGGTTGTCATGAGAGGAGCCAGATCTAAAGACAACTGTTACATGTGGAAATCCCAAAACCTCAGTCTCACTTCAACTTGTTCTTTAGCTAAATAAGAAGAAGTGAAACTATGGCACCAAAGACTAGGTCATCTTCATTTCAGAGGCATAAAGAAGATAATATCTATGGATGCTGTAAGAGGTATTCCTAAACTGAAGATTGATGATGGCAAAATATGTGGTGAATGTCAAATAGGCAAGCAAACCAAGATGTCCCATCCAAAGCTCCAACATCTGACAACTTCCAAAGTTTTGGAACTTTTGCATATGGATCTGATGGGACCTATGCAGGTTGAAAGCCTTGGTGGTAAGAGGTATGCTTATGTTGTGGTTGATGACTTTTCAAGATATACATGGATAAATTTCATCAAAGAAAAGTCTGATGTATTTGATGTATTCAAAGAATTATGTCAAAGATTACAAAGGGAAAAATCCAGCTGTGTGATCAGAATAAGAAGTGATCATGGAAAAGAATTTGAGAACCAAAAGTTCTTAGATTTCTGCTCTTCAAAAGGAATCAATCATGAATATTCTTCACCAATCACTCCTCAACAGAATGGGATTGTTGAAAGGAAGAATAGAACTATTCAAGAATCAGCAAGAGCTATGATCCATGCTAAAAAGTTACCTCTGTACTTCTGGGCTGAAGCTATGAACACTGCCTGTTACATCCATAACAGAGTTACTTTAAGGAAAGGAACTTTGTCCACAATATATGAAGTCTGGAAGGGCAGAAAACCCACAGTTAAGTACTTCCATGTATTTGGAAGTAACTGTTATATTCTGGCAGATAGGGAGCAAAGAAGAAAAATGGATCCTAAAAGTGATGAAGGGATTTTCCTTGGATACTCCATAAACAGCAGAGCATATAGAGTATTTAATTCTAGAACCAAGGTTATCATGGAGTCCATAAATGTGATAATTGATGATGCTCCTATAGATGTCCCAGAAGATGTTGGAACATCTGCTAATATCAAGATTGAAGCTGAAGAAAAGAATGATCATTATAACTTCACTCAAACTGATACAAGGACAGAAGAATCCAGCAAACCTCCCTCCATCAGAATACAGAAGGATCATCCCAAAGATTTGATAATTGGTGATCCCAACAGAGGTGTAAGCACTAGATCAAGAGAAGTGATTTCAGGTTCTTGTTTTGTTTCCAAAATAGAACCTAAAAACATCAAGGAAGCTCTTACTGATGAATACTGGATTTGTGCTATGCAAGAGGAATTAGGTCAATTCACAAGGAATGAAGTGTGGAATCTTGTTCCTAGACCTGATGACATAAATGTGATTGGAACAAAATGGGTGTATAAGAACAAGTCAAATGAACAAGGAGTTGTTACAAAGAACAAAGCTAGACTTGTAGCTCAAGGATACACTCAAATTGAAGGAGTAGACTTTGATGAAACCTTTGCACCAGTAGCAAGGCCTGAATCAATCAGACTACTTTTGGGAATTGCTTGTATCTTAAAGTTCAAGCTATTTCAAATGGATGTGAAAAGTGCCTTTTTAAATGGCTATCTTAATGAAGAGGTATATGTAGAACAGCCTAAAGGATTTGTTGATCCAAGCTGTCCAAATCATGTATACAAACTAAAGAAGGTACTTTATGGTTTGAAGCAAGCTCCAAGGGCATGGTATGAAATACTGACCACATTTCTTATCAAGCAAGGGTACAGAAAAGGTGGAATTGACAAAACCCTGTTTGTTAAAGATGAAGAAGGAAATGTCATGATTGCTCAAATATATGTTGATGACATTGTCTTTGGTGGGATGTCTGACAGGATGGTCAAACATTTTGTCAAGCAGATGGAATCTGAATTTGAAATGAGCCTAGTAGGAGAGTTAACCTACTTTCTTGGTCTGCAAATAAAGCAAATGGAAGACTCAATGTTCATTTCCCAAAGCAAGTATACCAAGAACATAGTCAAGAAATTTGGAATGGAAAATGCCACTCATAAGAGAACTCCTGCCCCCACACATTTAAAGCTGACTAAAGATGAAAAGGGTGAGAATGTAGATCAAAGCTTATACAGAAGCATGATTGGAAGCTTGTTATACTTGACTGCTAGCAGACCTGACATAGCATTTGCAGTAGGTGTATGTGCAAGATATCAAGCTGATCCAAAAGTCAGTCATCTCAATCAAGTCAAGAGAATTCTTAAATATGTTAATGGTACTTGTGACTATGGCATAATGTACTTTCATGGATGTAAACCAATTCTCACTAGCTTTTGTGATGCTGATTGGGCTGGAAGTGCTGATGATAGAAAAAGCACTTCAGGAGGATGCTTCTTTCTAGGAAACAATTTGATTTCTTGGTTCAGTAAGAAACAAAATTGTGTATCCTTATCTACAGCTGAAGCTGAATATATAGCAGCTGGAAGCAGTTGTTCTCAATTGGTTTGGATGAAGCAAATGCTCACTGAGTACAATGTCCCACAGGATGTCATGACATTGTACTGTGACAACTTAAGTGCAATCAACATATCAAAGAATCCTATCCAACATAGCAGGACCAAGCATATTGATATCAGACATCATTTCATCAGAGATCTTGTAGAAGAAAAGGTGATTTCATTGGAACATGTAGCTACAAATCTGCAGTTAGCTGATATCTTTACCAAAGCATTGGATGCTACACAATTTGAGAACTTAAGGGGCAAACTGGGAATCTGTTTATGTGATATTTAGCAGTTAATGAGATGTGCCAACATGTCATATGACATTGTATGGCATAAGTTCCAGATGGCAAAACCAGTCTGGACAAGAACCTTGGGAATTCCATTCCTAATAATTTGCAATGTAACGGCTACTTATTTAGTAACTGCTTATAATCAGCTATCAAGATTCTCATCATACTATCACAAGCGAATCACATTAACTAGCTGTACTTCAGAAATCATCAACCCTAAAGCTCTTCATCCATCTTCCTTAACAATGTCTCAAAACCCTAACACTCCTGAAGAAGTTCTCAACAAAGAAGACGTAGTTCATGCAACTCCCATCTATGTGGTACCAATGAAATCAACCCCATTGGACGAACTCAGAGGAAGTGCTTATCATGCTAAAAAGCCAAGAACCCCTAAAAGAGCTAAAGATCAAGTCTGCAGCAAATCCAAAGGAGGCATTCCTTCTCCAGCAAACATGCCTCCAAAATCTTCTGACTATGTGGATGCTTCCATAAAGGAGATAGTCAACAAGATTATTTTTGAACAGAGAGTGGTTAGTGGGATTTCTATTCCTCTGAACACCATGCCTGCACCTCAAGAAGAACAAGCTCAAGCTGCAGAGGACACTCCTGCTCAACAGGATGTCCCAATAGATGTTGGAACATCTGAAGATGAGAAAAAGAACTCATCTGATGCTGATATTGAACAAACTGAGGACCAGAAAAAGGCCTCAAATGAAAGTGATGAAGAAGTCTCTGAGGATCAGACCAAAGCCTCAAATGAAGATCAAATCTCTGCTGATCAACCAGCTGAAGAGGAGACTGCTCAATCTCCTCCAGTGGTGAACCTGGAACAGGACTCTGATACAGAGATCATAGCCTCTGTTAGACCTAGCATAGCCAAAAGGCTCAGGTCCAGGAAAGGAAAGATGCAAGCTGAACCTGAAATTCCTGAGAAGAAGAAAGCTACACCAAAGAAAGGCAAAGCTAAAGCTGCCTTTGGTCCAACAAAACAATAGAGTAAAGTCCAAACCCAGAAGAGGAAAGCTGTTACACCATCAGACTCAGATGTTGAATCAGATGTCCCAACATCTCCTCCCAAGAAGAAACCAGCACCATCTAGGGCTTCAACTGCTGTTCCAGAAGCTCCCTTGGACAACATCTCATTCCATCATGTCTCTAGTGTTAACAGATGGAAGTTTGTGTACCAAAGAAGGGTTTCCCTTGAAAGAGAACTGAGCAGTAATGCACTTGAGTGCACTGAACTGATTGATCTCATCTCTGCTGCAGGCCTCTTCAAAACAGTCTCAGATCTCTCTCCCTGCTATGAACTTCTTGTCAAAGAATTCATTGTTAATCTTCAGGAGGATTATGCCAATGGTAAGTCCTCTGAATTTAGAAAAGTCTTTGTTAGAGGTAGGTGTGTAGAGTTCTCTCCTCAAATCATCAACCAATACCTAGGAAGAGAAACAGATGGACCAAATGAGCTAGGTAAAACAGATAACCAAGTCTGCAAGGTTATCACTGCAAACCAGGTCAAGGCATGGCCTGTTAAAGGAAAGCTCTCAGTGAGCATGTTAACAAGAAAATATGCCATGCTGAACAGGATTGGTACAGCAAACTGGGTGCCTACCAACCACACATCTTCAATATCCACTGGTCTGGCCAGGTTTATCTATGCTGTGGGAACTCAGACTAAGCTGGATTATGGTGCTTACATTTTTGATCAGACCTTGAAGCATGCCAGCTCTTCTGCAACAAAGCTGCCAATAGCTTTTCCCTTTTTGCTATGTGGTATAGTTCTAAGTCAATACCCTGGGATTCTCACTGAGAAGGACACAGTCTGCAAGAGAGAAAGCCCTCTGGCATTTCACTACAAACTGTTCCTCAGTCATCATGCAGCAGATGTTGAAGCACCTTCTGGGACATCTGCAGGTCCTTCAACTGCTAAGACTCCAATCTCCAAGAAGGCATTAATTGCTGAACTCAAGAGCACTTGCAAAGAGCTTGAAGCTAGAAAGCAGAAACTTGAGGAAATCATTCAAAGGCTGGAGAGTGAAGGAGATCAGAAAGCTGCATCTGATGAAGAAACTGCCTCTGATGAAGAAGCTGAAGCTGATGAAGAAACTGAAAGTGAGGAGTCTGAGTGATCATTGTATGTGAGGAAATTGTAATGACAGCACTGAATTGTATTTCTGGATTAGTGTCTTTGGCCCCATAATTTGTGTCTAACAAGGGGGAGAACAACTACAACAAAATGTATTGTTGTTTAATTATGAATGAAAAATCTGGTTGTTTGTGTCTAAACTGAATCAGTGTGTTTTGATAAATATTTCTGTTGCAACTAGAATGGATACATATATGTTTGAGGGGGAGTAATCTCAAATATGAATCAACAGAAAAGTAATGTTATACTCTGATAAAAAGAACTTCTGCTGCACTCTGAAAACCAGAAAAGATGTTAGCCAAAAATTAGCCAAAGGGGGAGTTTGTAGATGTCTTGAATTGGCAGAATTTTTGACCAACAAGAAATATTGAATTCAGTTCAGAATGTCCTATCAAATGTTGGGACATTATCAAACAGAGTATATGAACTTATTTCAGGATGTCTCACCAGATGTTGGGACATTGTGTAAATGACTTAAGTTCAGTTTTTCAGGATGTCCCAACAGATGTTGAGACATCTCAAACCTGCTACCAGAATTACTTAATGTCTAACTGATCAGAGATATTTAAGGAGAGTTATCTGGAATTGATTATTGATGGATAAAAACAGAACAAGGCGCATCTGTAGGGAGTGTTATATTGAGGATTCAGATTAAAACAGAAGACCTAAATCACCTAGAATCTAGGAAGTAACAAACCCTAATTCAAGGTGGAAGCTGCATGCGCATTAGGGCTGGATCATTCTACAGAAAGCCCAAAATTACAGATACCTATTTAATGAACAGAAACTCACAGAATTGAGTACGAATTTCAGAAGACAAAATAGGGTGTCTAGTGTTTTAATAGCAGGTTGTTTAATTGTACCACTTTATGAGCTTTTAAGCAAAAGTGCATTTGTGACTTGATTGAAACTGTGAAGTAAGATCAAGCTGTTTTGTTTGAAGTATGACTTCAATTTCATTAAACTTGTAAACAAAATCACTGTGTGATTGAGGGGGAGTGAGTAGGGTACTCTTATCTAAGTTGTGTCTTAGGTAGAAATTGCATTGGGTAGTTATTAAGTGATAGATTAAACAGGGGGGTTTAAGTCTAGAATTAATATTACTTATAGTGGATTTCCTCCTGGCTTGGTAGCCTCCAGATGTAAGTGTGGTTATACACTGAACTGGGTTAACAAACTTCTGTGTTGTTTAC
Organism: Lathyrus aphaca; assembly: GCA_963966055.1. NCBI lineage: Eukaryota > Viridiplantae > Streptophyta > Magnoliopsida > Fabales > Fabaceae > Lathyrus > Lathyrus aphaca. The sequence continues at coordinate 13,247,840 of OZ014525.1, forward strand.
TTTTCTTGCTTTTTAAGTTTTGGTTAAATCTGTCAAGTGTTGGGACATCTCTTAGGACATCTCATACCTGATCACATAATTTCAATTGGCATCAGAGCAGGCACCCTGCCTGTTTATACTAGGTGAGATCTAGGGAATATTCTGTAACATGGATAGAGATATAGGGTCAGTAAATAGACCACCTATTCTGGATGGATCTAATTATGACTACTGGAAGCCAAGAATGATTGCATTCTTAAGATCACTTGACAACAGGGCATGGAGAGCAGTCAACATTGGATGGGATTATCCTGTCCAAGATACCAAAGATGGATCGAAAGTGCTGAAACCTGAAGAAGAATGGAGTAAGGAAGAAGAAGATTCAGCACTAGGCAACTCAAAGGCCTTAAATGCTTTATTCAATGGCATTGATAGGAACATCTTCAGACTTGTACATCATTGTGAGCTAGCCAAAGATGTGTGGGATACTCTCAAAACAACTCATGAAGGAACATCAAAAGTAAAGATGTCAAGACTTCAACTTCTCACCACCAAGTTTGAAAACTTGAGAATGAAGGAAGATGAGACAGTTCATGAATTCTACATGAACATTTTAGAAGTAGCTAATACTTCTGGAGCTTTGGGAGAAAAGATGACTCATGAAAAGCTTGTAAGAAAAATCCTCAGATCTTTGCCAAAAAGATTTGACATGAAAGTCACAGCAATAGAAGAAGCTCAAGACATATGCTCTATGAAAGTTGAAGAACTCATTGGTTCCCTTCAAACTTTTGAGATGGGAATGAATGACACAAATGTTAAAAAGAACAAAAGCATAGCCTTGGTGTCAAATACTGATGAAGAAGAAGATGATGAATCAGAAAATGATAAAAGCTTATCAGACAACCTTGCTATGCTTGGAAGACAATTCAAACAGATTCTCAGAGGAATGGAAGGAAAATCCAAACCCAGTGGAAGATACACAAACTCTTCTGAGAACAGGAGACCTTATGATGCTAACAGAAGGTCAAATTATGCTGAAAAGACCAGTCAAGAAAAAGGAGTCAAATGCCATGGATGTGAAGGATATGGACACATCAGGAATGAATGTCCTACCTACTTAAAAAGGCAAAAGAAAGGACTCTCTGTGACCTGGTCTGATGAAGACTCAGGAGGTGATTCAGAAGAAGAATCAGCTAAGCATATCACTGCTTTAGCTGGATTATGTGAGTCTGAAAGTGAATCCAGTGATGGAGAACTTACTTATGAAGAACTTGAGCAAGCATTCAAAGATCTATACAAAAGAAGCTCTGAAATATGCAGTGAGGTTATAAAGCTAAAGAAGCAGAATGAGGCATTAGAAGATGAAAAAGCAAGTGATCAAGAGATCATTGACACCTTGAAAAGTGAAGTAAGTCTTCTCAACTCCAAGTTGGAACATATGTCCAAATCTGTTAGAATGTTGAACAGCAGCTCAAATACACTGGATGTTATTCTCAACAACAATAAGCACTCAGGGGATAAAAGTGGACTGGGATTTAACAGAGTAAATAAATATGAAGCTAGCTCTAGCAAAACAACTTCAAAATCCATACAGTCAAACAAGATGTCCCAACAGATGCTTCAACATCAGGAAAAGAACACAAAGTCAAACATAATGTTCCAACAGATGTCTCAACATTCTGAAAAGAACAAAATGAAGAAGAAGTATCAAAGATGGAGATGCCATCACTGTGGAAGATTTGGACATATCAAACCTCATTGTTATAAGCTGCATGGATATCCAAATCAGATGTATCAGCAACCTTCCAAGAAGAAAATAGAAGTTACCAAGAAAGTGCTGCATAAACATCAAAGAAATCAGCAACCTCCTAAGCAGAAGACAGAAATCATCAAGAAGGTATGGAAACCAAAAGCTAGCATTGAAGCTGATCAAAGCTACAAGAACAAGATCAACAATCAAGCTTGGAGATCAGCTGATGAACAACACACAGGGCAGAGGCATCAAAAGAAATCTCAACTCAAATGGTCAAAGAAAAGTACTGCATATATAACACATACATCACTAAGAGTATCAGCTAAAGAAGACTGGTACTTTGACAGTGGATGTTCAAGACACATGACTGGATTGAAGAATCTGCTAGTAAACTTAAAATCACATTCATCCAGGTATGTGACCTTTGGAGATGGAGCTAAAGGAGAAATCAAGGGAGTTGGGACCTTGGATTGTCAAGATGTTCCAAGACTAGATGATGTGCTGCTAGTTAAAGGTTTAACTGCTAACCTGATCAGCGTAAGTCAATTATGTGATCAAGGGTACAGTGTAAACTTTACCAAAACTGAATGCATAGTGACTAACAAAGAACAGGAGGTTGTCATGAGAGGAGCCAGATCTAAAGACAACTGTTACATGTGGAAATCCCAAAACCTCAGTCTCACTTCAACTTGTTCTTTAGCTAAATAAGAAGAAGTGAAACTATGGCACCAAAGACTAGGTCATCTTCATTTCAGAGGCATAAAGAAGATAATATCTATGGATGCTGTAAGAGGTATTCCTAAACTGAAGATTGATGATGGCAAAATATGTGGTGAATGTCAAATAGGCAAGCAAACCAAGATGTCCCATCCAAAGCTCCAACATCTGACAACTTCCAAAGTTTTGGAACTTTTGCATATGGATCTGATGGGACCTATGCAGGTTGAAAGCCTTGGTGGTAAGAGGTATGCTTATGTTGTGGTTGATGACTTTTCAAGATATACATGGATAAATTTCATCAAAGAAAAGTCTGATGTATTTGATGTATTCAAAGAATTATGTCAAAGATTACAAAGGGAAAAATCCAGCTGTGTGATCAGAATAAGAAGTGATCATGGAAAAGAATTTGAGAACCAAAAGTTCTTAGATTTCTGCTCTTCAAAAGGAATCAATCATGAATATTCTTCACCAATCACTCCTCAACAGAATGGGATTGTTGAAAGGAAGAATAGAACTATTCAAGAATCAGCAAGAGCTATGATCCATGCTAAAAAGTTACCTCTGTACTTCTGGGCTGAAGCTATGAACACTGCCTGTTACATCCATAACAGAGTTACTTTAAGGAAAGGAACTTTGTCCACAATATATGAAGTCTGGAAGGGCAGAAAACCCACAGTTAAGTACTTCCATGTATTTGGAAGTAACTGTTATATTCTGGCAGATAGGGAGCAAAGAAGAAAAATGGATCCTAAAAGTGATGAAGGGATTTTCCTTGGATACTCCATAAACAGCAGAGCATATAGAGTATTTAATTCTAGAACCAAGGTTATCATGGAGTCCATAAATGTGATAATTGATGATGCTCCTATAGATGTCCCAGAAGATGTTGGAACATCTGCTAATATCAAGATTGAAGCTGAAGAAAAGAATGATCATTATAACTTCACTCAAACTGATACAAGGACAGAAGAATCCAGCAAACCTCCCTCCATCAGAATACAGAAGGATCATCCCAAAGATTTGATAATTGGTGATCCCAACAGAGGTGTAAGCACTAGATCAAGAGAAGTGATTTCAGGTTCTTGTTTTGTTTCCAAAATAGAACCTAAAAACATCAAGGAAGCTCTTACTGATGAATACTGGATTTGTGCTATGCAAGAGGAATTAGGTCAATTCACAAGGAATGAAGTGTGGAATCTTGTTCCTAGACCTGATGACATAAATGTGATTGGAACAAAATGGGTGTATAAGAACAAGTCAAATGAACAAGGAGTTGTTACAAAGAACAAAGCTAGACTTGTAGCTCAAGGATACACTCAAATTGAAGGAGTAGACTTTGATGAAACCTTTGCACCAGTAGCAAGGCCTGAATCAATCAGACTACTTTTGGGAATTGCTTGTATCTTAAAGTTCAAGCTATTTCAAATGGATGTGAAAAGTGCCTTTTTAAATGGCTATCTTAATGAAGAGGTATATGTAGAACAGCCTAAAGGATTTGTTGATCCAAGCTGTCCAAATCATGTATACAAACTAAAGAAGGTACTTTATGGTTTGAAGCAAGCTCCAAGGGCATGGTATGAAATACTGACCACATTTCTTATCAAGCAAGGGTACAGAAAAGGTGGAATTGACAAAACCCTGTTTGTTAAAGATGAAGAAGGAAATGTCATGATTGCTCAAATATATGTTGATGACATTGTCTTTGGTGGGATGTCTGACAGGATGGTCAAACATTTTGTCAAGCAGATGGAATCTGAATTTGAAATGAGCCTAGTAGGAGAGTTAACCTACTTTCTTGGTCTGCAAATAAAGCAAATGGAAGACTCAATGTTCATTTCCCAAAGCAAGTATACCAAGAACATAGTCAAGAAATTTGGAATGGAAAATGCCACTCATAAGAGAACTCCTGCCCCCACACATTTAAAGCTGACTAAAGATGAAAAGGGTGAGAATGTAGATCAAAGCTTATACAGAAGCATGATTGGAAGCTTGTTATACTTGACTGCTAGCAGACCTGACATAGCATTTGCAGTAGGTGTATGTGCAAGATATCAAGCTGATCCAAAAGTCAGTCATCTCAATCAAGTCAAGAGAATTCTTAAATATGTTAATGGTACTTGTGACTATGGCATAATGTACTTTCATGGATGTAAACCAATTCTCACTAGCTTTTGTGATGCTGATTGGGCTGGAAGTGCTGATGATAGAAAAAGCACTTCAGGAGGATGCTTCTTTCTAGGAAACAATTTGATTTCTTGGTTCAGTAAGAAACAAAATTGTGTATCCTTATCTACAGCTGAAGCTGAATATATAGCAGCTGGAAGCAGTTGTTCTCAATTGGTTTGGATGAAGCAAATGCTCACTGAGTACAATGTCCCACAGGATGTCATGACATTGTACTGTGACAACTTAAGTGCAATCAACATATCAAAGAATCCTATCCAACATAGCAGGACCAAGCATATTGATATCAGACATCATTTCATCAGAGATCTTGTAGAAGAAAAGGTGATTTCATTGGAACATGTAGCTACAAATCTGCAGTTAGCTGATATCTTTACCAAAGCATTGGATGCTACACAATTTGAGAACTTAAGGGGCAAACTGGGAATCTGTTTATGTGATATTTAGCAGTTAATGAGATGTGCCAACATGTCATATGACATTGTATGGCATAAGTTCCAGATGGCAAAACCAGTCTGGACAAGAACCTTGGGAATTCCATTCCTAATAATTTGCAATGTAACAGCTACTTATTTAGTAACTGCTTATAATCAGCTATCAAGATTCTCATCATACTATCACAAGCGAATCACATTAACTAGCTGTACTTCAGAAATCATCAACCCTAAAGCTCTTCATCCATCTTCCTTAACAATGTCTCAAAACCCTAACACTCCTGAAGAAGTTCTCAACAAAGAAGACGTAGTTCATGCAACTCCCATCTCTGTGGTACCAATGAAATCAACCCCATTGGACGAACTCAGAGGAAGTACTTATCATGCTAAAAAGCCAAGAACCCCTAAAAGAGCTAAAGATCAAGTCTGCAGCAAATCCAAAGGAGGCATTCCTTCTCCAGCAAACATGCCTCCAAAATCTTCTGACTATGTGGATGCTTCCATCAAGGAGATAGTCAACAAGATTATTTTTGAACAGAGAGTGGTTAGTGGGATTTCTATTCCTCTGAACACCATGCCTGCACCTCAAGAAGAACAAGCTCAAGCTGCAGAGGACACTCCTGCTCAACAGGATGTCCCAATAGATGTTGGAACATCTGAAGATGAGAAAAAGAACTCATCTGATGCTGATATTGAACAAACTGAGGACCAGAAAAAGGCCTCAAATGAAAGTGATGAAGAAGTCTCTGAGGATCAGACCAAAGCCTCAAATGAAGATCAAATCTCTGCTGATCAACCAGCTGAAGAGGAGACTGCTCAATCTCCTCCAGTGGTGAACCTGGAACAGGACTCTGATACAGAGATCATAGCCTCTGTTAGACCTAGCATAGCCAAAAGGCTCAGGTCCAGGAAAGGAAAGATGCAAGCTGAACCTGAAATTCCTGAGAAGAAGAAAGCTACACCAAAGAAAGGCAAAGCTAAAGCTGCCTTTGGTCCAACAAAACAATGGAGTACGTTCTGGTAAGCTGTTGGGTTTTATTGTAAGCGGAAAAGGAATTGAGGTTGATCCCGACAAAGTCAAAGCAATTCAGGAAATGCCTGCACCTAAGACTGAGAAAGAAGTTCGAGGGTTCTTAGGTAGATTGAACTACATTTCAAGGTTCATATCTCATCTCACTGAAACCTGCGAGCCCTTATTCAAACTGCTAAGAAAGGAACAAACAGTCAGGTGGAACGATGTTTGTCAAAGAGATTTTGATAAGATCAAAGAGTATTTGCAAGAACCTTCAATTCAAATGCCTCCAGTTGAAGAAAGACCTCTAATAATTTACCTGACAGTATTAGATGAATCAATGGGGTGTGTGTTGGGCCAGCATGACGAGTCTGGTCGAAAAGAGTATGCAATATACTACCTAAGCAAAAAGTTTACCGGTTGTAAACAACGTTATTCACTGCTCGAGAAAACTTGTTGTGCTTTAGCGTGGGCTATTCGTCGACTAAGACAGTATATGTTGACTCATACTACCTTGTTGATCTCAAAGATGGACCCCGTCTAGTACATATTTGAGAAGCCAACACTTACCGGAAGGGTTGCAAGGTGGAAAATGATTCTAACAGAATATGATATTCAGTACACCTCTCAGAAAGCCATCAAGGGCAATGTATTGTCTGACTATCTGGCTGAGCAACCCATTGATGACTACCAGTCTATGAGATTTGATTTCCCTGATGAAGACATCATGTTCTTAAAGTCAAAAGATTGTGAAGAGCCTATTCACACTGAAGGGCCTGATTCAGAAGAAGCATGGACTATGATGTTTGACGGGGCAGTTAATTGTAACGGTCGTGGGGTTGGTGCAGTGCTTATTACACCCAAAGGAGTCCATCTGCCTTTCTCAGCAAGGCTCACCTTTGCTTGCACTAACAACGAAGCAGAATATGAAGCTTGTATCATGGGTCTTGAAGAAGCCATTGACCTCAGGATCAAAATCTTGAATGTATTCGAAGATTCAGCTTTGGCGATCAACCAAACTAATGGCAAGTGGTATACTCATCAAGAGCATCCGGTTCCCTACCGTGACTATACGAGGAGATTGTTGACTTTCTTCATAACAGTCAAGCTTGAATACATCCCTCGAGATGAGAATCAGTTTGGAGACGCCTTGGCCACTATTTCATCTATGATCAAAGTAGAGATTGTTAACTATGTACCTCGGATTTTAGTATCCAGACTAGACCGACCGGCGTATGTATTCTCTGTGGACACTGTCATTGACAACAAACCTTGGTTCCACTACATCAAATGCTTCTTGGAGACTCAGACATACCCAGCTGGGGCATCGTCTAATGATAAGAAGACATTGAGAAGGCTAGCCGGCAGTTTCTTCCTCAATACTGATGGCTCCTTATACAAGCGGAACTTCGACATGGTCTTGCTCAGATGTGTTGACAAGAAGGAAGCAGACCTACTGATGCACGAAGTACACGAGGGTTCTTTCGGTACCCATGCCGGAGGACATGCAATGGTGAAGAAATTATTGAGATCAGGTTACTATTGGATCACAATGGATGGAGATTGTTGTGCCTATGCCAGAAAATGCCATAAATGCCAGATCTACACAGACAAAATGCATGTGCCTCTGAATCTTTTGAATGTATTATCTTCACCCTAGCCCTTCGCCATGTGGGGCATTGATATGATTGGAAAGATCGAACCAATTACTTCAAATGGTCACAGATTCATCCTGGTAGCCATTGATTACTTCACCAAATGGGTCGAAACGGCTTCGTATGCAAACGTCACTAAGCAAGTAGTAGCCCGATTTCTGAAAAGGGGTATCATTTATCGATATGGAGTTCCCGAGCGAATCATTACTGATAATGGTTCAAACCTTAACAACAAAATGATGACATAACTGTGTCGAGACTTCAAAATTCAACATCACAACTCTTCTCCTTACAGGCCAAAGATGAATGGCGTTGTTGAGGTGGCTAACAAGAACATTAAGAAGATTGTGCAAAAGATGGTAGTCACATACAAAGACTGGCATGAAATGTTACCATTCGCCTTGCATGGGTACCGAACTTCCATCTGAACATCTATCGGGGAAACACCTTATCAGCTTGTGTATGGTATAGAAGCAGTTCTACCTGTTGAAGTTGAATTACCCTCCTTGCAGGTAATGATGGATGTAAAACTGGACGAAGCAGAATGGGTCCAATCTCGTTATAACCAACTGAGCTTGATTAAAGAAAAGAGATTGACAACTATCTGTCATGGTCAGTTATATTAGAAATGCATAAGGAAAGCCTTCGATCAAAATGTCAGACCTCGGGAATATCAAGTGGGAGAGCTTGTACTGAAAAGACTCCTTCCTCCTCATACAGACCACAGGGGAAAGTGGACACCAAACTATGAAGGTCCATACGTGATAACTAAGGTTTTCTCAGGCCGAGCACTGATGCTCGAAACCATGGATGGTGAAGATTTCCCATCTCCTGTGAATTCAGATGCAGTTAAAAATTACTTCGCATCAATGACCCGCTGGACATAAAATCAGAATGTAAGTCCAGGAAAAAATAGGGCATCCTGGCGAGTCAAAAACAAAATAAAAGACTCGAGAATAAATAAGGGAAAAATTGAAGGAAAAAAATGTACACCCGCTGAGTTGAAAAGCCACATCGGATAGCTCAGGCAAAAAAGGGTATCCCGGTGGATTAAAAACCCAAAAGGGCGATCCGCGCAAAATCAGAGAATAAGCGAACAACTGCATTCTGAATTCGTCTGTATCACTCACATAACATGGCAAGCTTCGAAAGGACAAAGCGTCAGTCATAATCAACTTTCTTCAAAAAGCAAGATAAGAAGAGCATTCAAGTCATACATGTTATAACAAAGGAAGCTCATTGGAGCGTCAACTTCAACATTTCCGAATAGGACTTTTATTTTCTCAATTTTGCCGCAACCTCCTCATTTCAGGGATTAGCTTCCTCACTGTACTCGCCTATTCATGGCACACAAATCAATAAAGTCAAATATTCATTCACACTTTGTTTTGTACCTTTTTGTTTTGTTTGCAAAATGTCCAAAGTTCGTAATACAACATTTGCATGAAAACATATAAGCCATTTTCAATAAAGGCTTGTAGGAAATATGTGCTCTTAAGAGAACCTAACTCCTATGACGGAATCCGGTTGAGGATACCTTAGGGCACTTCTGCGTTTCCTTTGTTTGACAGGTTGCAGGTACTCAAGGCGGACAACCTTTCACAGCATGGGGCATATCAGACACTATATCCCCAGCAAAGCCGGCAGTCACATCATCAGAAGAACTACTTGACGAAAGTATTCCCCCACGGAGCTTTTTATCCCCTCAGAGTATCCCCCACAAAGCTGATCCTCCGACAAATTACTTCCCATAAGTTCTCTCCTCCCCAAGCAGGATCTCCAAAGCAATGCCTAAATCACTCTTCCCCAACGAGTTTCCAGATCTTCTCATCCCTAGCATTGGATCCCCACAGAGTTCTTCCCCCAGAGTTCTCCAGAAAGATCATGCAGTGATCCTTTCTCCCCACAGATCGCCCAGTGATCCGTTCTCCCAGCAGATTTCAGATCTCGAATCTCGTTTCCCACATTTGCATAATCATAGCATTCACATCATTCCTCCCCAAACAGAGCGTAGCATTCCGTCTAATACGGAGCATTACGGTAAAAATCAAACATTTGCATCATCATAAGCCAGGTTCGATCCAGTCACCTGCAAATACCAAAATCACTCCTCCCGCAATACGTAAAAACTTATCCCCTGCAGATAAAAGCCAAAATATCCTTTTGCACTCTCAATATAAATACTTGTACATACTTATACACAATCCTTCTGATACTCGTTTGTATCCTACTTATACATAATTCTTTGATACTCGTCCGAATCTTACGCATCTCCCCAGCAGATCAACACTCGTCTGTGTTCCTTGTTCAAACAGTTGATACTTGTCCGTATCATCAATCCTTAAACATGTGTCGTTGTTTGTTTCTATCGATACGCATACGTATCGTGGTCCTAAGGATAATCGTTCGTATCTTTAATCTATACACATTGTTGAAACACTTATACCATTTTATTTTTAGGGCTTAAACACTCGTCCGTGTTTATCTATCCCCAGAAGTTGCCAATAAAACAACTTTCTATCCGACATTCGTCCTATGTCGCGATAATCCTCAACAACCGTACCCTGCTAGGTGATCGTCCTTCACCTTTTGATGACCGTACCTCATCATTCATTCGATGGCCGTCCCCATCGTTGATCTTTTTATCCAGCATTCGTCCTATGTCGAGATAATCCCCAACAGAGAAGCCATCCCCTGCTAGGTGATCGTCCTTCACCTTTTGATGACCGTCCCTCATCATTTATTTAGATGACCGTCCCTCATCATGTTATCCGATGGCCATCCCCATCGTTGATCTTTCTATCCGATATTCGTCCTATGTCATGATCTTTTCAGCAGCTGTCCCCTGCTCGGTGATCGTCCTTCACCTTTTTGATGACCGTCCCTCATCATTGTTTCATTTATCCTTTACCCGATGGCCGTCCCCGTCGTGGTTTTCTTCTTTATCTTTATGATCTTCCTTCATCAATTTACCCGATGGCCATCCCCGTCGCGGATTCTTTATTCCCCAGCATGATGGCCATCCTCGTTAGTGCATTTCTCACCGTTTTTATCCCCAACAGTCGTCCTCTGCTCGATGGTCGTCCTTCGTCGCTATCATTTGATATTCAGTCTATACTGTCTATTACAATCTATATCCCTTTTCTTCTTATAATAAAGGGTGAAAATTTTGGAATGTCTTGGTATTCAAACACAAATTATCTTGTTTGTCTGTTAAGCCAGACACTTACATCCTTGTTGCACCCCAAAATTTGCCCTCACAAAACAAAAACTTTGTGTGCTAAGAGGTTCACAAGGTTCACAAGATTCACAAAACCTTTCATGAGGTTCATGAAGTTTACAAGACACTTTATGAGGTTCACAAGACCTTTCATGAGGTTCATGAAGTTTACAAGACACTTTATGAGGTTCACAAGGTTCACAAAGTTCATCATGGGTCAAAAGATTTGACAAATCCCTCAGACAATGCATCCTCCTAAGCAGTGCATCCAAAACTAGGGTTTTGACTTTAATCAGGCTAAATGGACTTCCAAGACTTCAAGTGAGCTTCATAACATCTTATATATGTCTAAGAATCCCTATGACAAATTTCAGAACTTTTCTCAAAGGTTTGCTCAGTCAGATGATCAGATAAGTCAAAATCAGTCAAAGCAGTTAAAAAGTCAAACAGAGGTCAACTGTTGTCAAACCAAAGTCAAACTTCATGATTTTTTGCCAACATCAAGTATATGAAGTAAAATTCATCATTTGATCAAGGGTTGATCATGATTCATCAAGGATATTTCATATCATCAAGAATCAGAGGTTTCTAAATTAGGGTTTCCTCAGGAAAAGTCAACTGAACTTTGACCAGCCATAACTTTCACATGCTTCATCACATTTTTCCCATCCAAAGCTCATTTTTAAGGAAATTGAATTCTCTACAACTTTGTGTCTCACAAACCAAGCCCAAAAATGCTTCATTTGGAAGGTATGAAATAAGACATTATAGGTCCTTTTAAAAGTCAACAAAAAGTCAACAACTTCAAAAGGGCATAACTTGAGAATGGTAAATGATATGGACATGAAACCAATGGGGTTGGTTAGAGGACTCTTCAAGATTTCCAAAATGTCCAAGAACACCCTCATAGCATTAAAATTGAAGGATGTGTGCCTTTGCAAAGTTGGGAAATTTTTGGGTGGTTTATGAAGGAAATGGGGTCTTAGAACCAAATTTTTCTAAATGGGCTGAACTTTTGGTGACCCAAAGTGATCCATGACATCATGCACGAAAATTATTTGATATTTTCATAATTTTATTTAATTTAATTTATTTATTATGATTTTTTATATTAAAAATCATTTTTAATTTAAATAAAATATCAAATGTGAAGATTTAAAATATTTTTTTGTTCTAGAAGGTCATTATTATAATTTGGATGAAATTGATTCAATATTGATGAAGATTGGCTTGAAATAGAAAGGTCTTATTCAAGAATATTTGAAATTTAAACACCAATCTTTTTCAATCTCAAAAATCAAAACAATCCACACAATGGTCCAATCTCTTGACCTAATTTGATTCTACTATAAGTACACAACATAACCCAATCACAAAGACACGGATTCCTTGCCTCAAAGAGTAAGTTCATACATCAAAAAATCACCCAAAATTTCAAATTCGGATTCTTCCATAGAGGCCATTCCAAAGAGATTTGAAGGTTGAGACATGTTCATTGGACATCCTTGAATCCTTCTCAATACTCATTTGCATCCAAAACACCTTATAATGCATAAACCGAAACATACATGTTCTTCATATATTTTTTTCGATTCACTGCATTTACTTGTTTATAATGAATTTTAAAGATGTATTGATGTTTGTTGTTGTTGTCTATAGATGGTTTCTGGACAGTTTGGTGAAGAATTATGACCGAATCATGAAAACACCATAGTTAGGGTTTTGAACTCTAAATTGGGATTCTGTGATTCACTTAATTTAAATTGATTCTAAGACCATATTTGAATTGTATGAAGGTTGGGGATCACAACCATGTAACCAATTTAATGAATCGTTGCATATTGATGAGTGTATAAGATTGGCAGGTTTTGAACGCATGAAAAATCGCAGGAAATTTCCCATGAAATTTCGCAGGAAAACCTACGAAAATCCAAGGAAGAAGATGAAGCCAGCGCGCCATATTTCAAATTTAAAATTTCATTATAATATTTTTAGAATTGTTTGTGGTTTTGTTTCACAATTGCAGTGTTGGCTCAGTGGCAAGGGACGCGCGCATATTACTTGAAGACCCTGGTTCGAATCCTGGATGCATCAACATTTTTCTTATTTTTCCATGTAATTAGTAAACTTAATATATTATTTGTTGTGATGAACATACTACCAGTTGCGCCCTCCCGGCTGGAATGGTAAGTGCGTTTGTGTATTGCGTAAAGGTCCTGGGTTCGAATCCCCCCAGGCCTTTTGTGTTATTTTCTTTTGTTTTATCATGATTTTCTCCAGGTTAGTATTAAAATCAAATGAAGTTCTTTCTTTAGCACCTGCGTGCGCATGGCCTGGTGGAGAGTATGCTGGTCTTGAGATTCCAAAGCCTAGGGCCTGGGTTCGAATCCCAGCCCCAGGTAAATTTTTTATCACTTTTTTTCTTATTTTATTTAATTCTTGTTTATATTTTAACTAATTTAGTAAATTATAAATGTTAAAAATAAAATGTGTATATTATTTCTTGTATATAAATTTCAAACTCATATTTTCAAAAAAACAAAACTTTATTATTAAAACTATTTAAAATTTATTTTACTATATATATTATTAATATTATTTGACTTGTATAAATTAATTATATTTAGGTTAAAATTCATAACCCTAATTTTCTAAAAAACCTAAAATATTTTGTACAAACCTAATTAATTTTTTTTTATATAAACCCTAATAATGTTCTTAAACTCTAATTATTTCATGTAAATATTAATTATGTTCATATTCTTTTTTATTATAAACCTTGTATATAGATAATTTTAGATAATTAATTAAAACTTGATAATTTTGTAAATATAATAATATGATTATAATAATTATAATTAACCTTATTTTCATAATATGTATATATTTTATAATTTGTTTATAATTTAATTCTTGTATGTAAATAATTTTTAATATATGCTTAAAAATATTAAAACTTGCTAATTTAATTTTGTAAATATAATTTATTTTCATAATATGTTTATAATTAACCTAATTTTTATAATTTGTACATAATTTAAAATATTATAATAATTAGTATATAATTGTTTATATTTTCTCCTTAATCTTAAATAATAATTGTTTATAAAAAAATTGATCTTTTAATTATTATGCTAATATTCTTATTTATTTTATTATTAATGCTATTTATTTTCATATGATATTTATTTTATTACTAACCCCATTTATATATTGTGATTTATTATTATTATTTTCACTAACCCAACTATTATTATTTATTTTTGTTTATTTATTTAATTTGCTTTAATTATTATTATTATGTAATTGTTTCCTTTATGTAAAATTTTAATAGTAATATTTAATATTTATTTTAAATGCTATGGTTAGTAAAATAGGGAGTGAAATATGTTTGTATTTAAAATTGATTTAGATCACTAATTTAAAAGATAAATATTTAAAATTGTACACTCACACACGTAAGTCGATATTTGATCGCCATCTCACTTCCTTAAGGATACCTCTCATGTTGCCTAAACAAAAGGTCAAGTAGGATATATAAAGCAAAGTCCCTCATCTCACATCATCTAGTCCCTTAACAGATAAAAAGATCAAGTCCCTTCGAATGTTGCCTTCGTAATGATCTTGTCCCTTTCGAATAAAGATGATAAGTCCCTTCGAATTGCTTATACACCCCACAGTTGCCTAAATAACAGATGTCCCTTCACTTGTCCCTCACATCCAAGGTAATGACTACCTATTCCTTAATAATAGGGATAGTCTTACCATTTAAAGGATTCAAGAACAGAAAAGACTTAAACTTAGGGTAGGTTCCTCTTAGATACTTGCTCACTCTTCAAAACATTTCAAACACTTCATACATTTCAAACAATTTTCAAAACAAAGGTTTTATACGCATCCGTACATGGATCATTATAAAATACTTAAGAAAATTTTTATTCACACACTTCACATTTCAAGAACATTTTAAAGTGAGCTAAGCAACTAAGAGCCCATGGATAACCATGGATGTAAAGGGTGCTAACACCTTCCCTTTACATAACCTACCCCCCGGACCCAAAAATCTTTTAAAAGGTCTTTCCTGTTCTTTTATGCCTTTCCTTTGGATAAAATAAAAGTCGGTGGCGACTCTTGCTATCCGCAACATAACTAAAGTCAGTTCTCCCACCGTGTTACAATCCTACACAGCTAACTCATGCTTGAATAGGGGCAGCTGTAAACACCCCAAATTTTCCCTCTCTTTTTTCTCACACCTTGGCTTTTGATCCTTCATATTGCATTGCATAAGAATACCATCTCACACTGCATAGTTATTTAATTGCATAAGTTGCATAACTAGGGTTTGTGATCAAATGAATCTTAGAAGTGGTTTGAGCTATCTCAGAGGCCATGAAGCATGCCAAGAGGGTCCATGAGTGTTCTATTATCATATTATACATCTAAGTTTTCTTTAAAGTCACAAAATCTAAGAGGATTGCACAGCTACCCAGGCAGGCTTAGGGTTTCCTACACAGATGACCAGAAATTAGGGTTTTGGGTTTGAGGCCTACAAAAATGGTTTAGTAAGAAAATTAAGTAACATTTTTACTAAGAAAATTAACTAACCAAATCTCTAAAAATAAATAAACAGGAGGTGAATATAAAATTCAGGCAGTATCAAATAGAAATAATTGTCCCAAGGCCCAGTCTCTTTAATATTGGCGTAAAGGGGTGCATTTAGAAATTCGGTGGTGCGAATATCCAATTCAATGGAGTCTAGGCCCAATCCTCTTACCAATTTCGCAAGGAGGGGTGTGAGTCTGAATTTGATGGTGCAAAGAGTAAATCCATGGTGGAAAAGAGTGAGGCCCGATCCAATTCCTTTTAACCTAATATATCTGATAAAAAAAATCAAAAGATCCACATCCTTTTCACTAGGAAAGCATTCCGCTGCTACCTATTCTATTAACCACAACTTCATCGACGAACTCTTCCCCCTCAATAGACACATCGCCGGAAACCGTACGGAGCATTCGCCGGTGACATGACTCTCCTTGCTACATCATGCTCGTTCTTCTCATCGGGGAAACATCGTTCATATCAGATCATCTCACTCTCAGGCGTGATGTGAAAGGGAGCCTTCGACGTGCGTTTTCCGATGCTGGAGACGACAGAGTGAAATCAAGGTTCTCAACGTCACAACATCTTGTTCATACTTGTGCGGAAACCAACAAAAACTCGAAACCACAATACAAATCGATTCATCCGTGAACACGTAAGAAATCAGTTTGAAACTATCTATCATACGTCTAACCTGGTTTAGGTACGTCTTCTCGATGACGATCATTAAATCCTTCACTTCTTCTTCTTCTGCGGTTCTGAGTTTCTATCTTGTTGTATTGATCGCTTTGTGAATCGTTGAATCTTGTCACTGGAAATCATTGACGGCGTTGTGTTCTTATTGTTGTTGATTTGATTTGCAGGTGTAAACACCCGAAATTTGCCCTATCTTTTTTCTCACACATTTGCTTGTGATCCTTCATATTGCATTGCATAAGCATACCATCTCACACTGCATAGTTATTTCACTGCATAAGTTGCATAACTAGGGTTTGTGATCAAATGAATCTTAGAAGTGGTTTGAGCTATCTCAGAGGTCATGAAGCATTCCAAGAGGGTCCATGAGTGTTTTATAATCATATTATACCTCTAAGTCTTCTTTAAAGTCACAAAATCTCAGAGGATTGCACAGCTACCCAAGCAGGCTTAGGGTTTCCTACACAGATGACCAGAAATTAGGGTTTTGGGTTTGAGGCCCTTACACTTAAGGAGCATGTGTATCAAATTTGAAGCAAAAATTCATTGTGGAAGTCATCTGATCAAATGGTAACTTGTTGTGCAAGAAGAGTCAGAATCAGGGCATCTGAGGCCTCCATCAAGGGTACCAAAGGGTCATCTTCATCAATTTGAGGTCCTATGATCTTTATTTGATCTTGGGAATGGTTAGAAGTTCACAAGATTGGAGAATTTTGAGCCATTTGCAAAGTTTCCATTTTTGGACATTACTTGTAATGTAAACTTTCCATTTTGGGAAAGATTTTCAACCTCCTCTTTCTTGATCAAAAAGGCTTCAAATGAAATTTTTTCAAACATGAAAGTTGTATATTATATCTTCCCATTTTCAAAAATTACAAGAACTCCTCTTGATTCATCCTAGAACTCAAGTTATGATGGATCAAAGTTGGCAAAAATCACATAATTTTCAAGTTCATGCCAAAGAGGGAAATATGCAATTTTGCTTTCCAAGCCTTCTCATGACCTCTAATGCACTTCTACATATCATAACAACATAATGCAACTTGCCTTGACCAGAATTATGCCAAGAACCAAGGGTTTTCATGACTTGTTCTTCAAGAATTCACAAAGTTGGAAAAATGCAAAATCACTTCTAACTCTTGATCCAAGTGTTACAGCTCATGAAAAATGATCCAAGGGTGCTCCATGAAGTTAGCTGATGCAGAACCACCCTTCAAAACATCTTTGTCCTAGACCATGCCTCTAGTTCACAAAATCTTGACTTTTTGCATTTCAAGCCATGCCAATCCCACAGTGCCACAACAACTCTTCTGACCAATAGCATTGTTTATACAAACCCTAAGAAGCATAAAACACATAACATCAAGCCTTGAAAGAGACCATATCATCAGATTTAAAAAAATCCTCTCAAACTGGCTCTCTTCGAAACTCATTACACAGCCATCAAACATCAAATTTTCTTTCACCATTCAATCATACATGACCTAAGGAACACATCCCACCGATTGCCATGGCCTAAAACTCAACACACAAGAATTCCATTTTCTGCCAAACCAGAACTGGATATCATAAAATATCCCAAACAAACTCTTTCGAAGCATCACATTAGCTTCAGGAGGTTCAGTGGAGTTGGTTTGCACCAAGGAAAGGCTCAGAAAGCTCCTATTCAAAGGTCTTCAGTTCAGGTATCCATCAAGAACAAATTTTCCAGAACTTCATTTTCTTGTTATAAATTGAATATATATGTTATCCTGATCACCATGATGTATTTAGATTTGAAAATGAGTGAGAAATGACCATTTTATGATGCTCTGAAATTTTGCCCGTGTTTGATGTTTGCTTCGATTCTCAAGATTCTTGTGATATAAATGGTTTTTGTTGATTGATTCGTGTTGTATAATGTTAGAGGATCATTTATGGGCAAGATTTATGAGTTTTTAGTGAGCTATAGAGGAAACTAGGGTTTGGGGTTCGCCGGAGAAGGTGACCGGAGCTTCCCTCCGGCCACCTGAGAGTAATTAGGGTTAATTGTGTTTTATTTCCCAGATTTAACCACAACCCTAGGATCCTATTTAATTAGTGGAACGAACGGCCCCGATTCCTCATTAAACCCTAATCTCATTTAATTATATAAATCTTAATTAATTTAATCAGAATGAATGAGGACCATTGGATAACGCGCACAGTGAATTTTTGAATCTAGACCCTTGGATCGACTACCCTAAGTCATGCTGACTTTCATCCTGGCACGTTGATCATCTCAACTCTCAATCATGGCCATCCATTGTGATTACTTTGCATTTCTTTTTATTTATTTTGCATTTTTTTTCTCATATTTATTTAAAATAACAAATCATTTTCTAAAATCATGATCTTTTTCATTTTATCTTCAAATATTTTTCAGAAACCAAAAACATTTTTATTTTTAATTTTTGCATTAAAAATATATTTTTAAATAATTTAATTGTATTATTTAATTAATTAATTCATTTTAATTAATTAAAAATACTTTTAGGGATTTAAAAATCACAAAAAAGTTCATGAAGCATCCATAAACATTTAGAACAATTTACAAACTCATCTTACAAATTTCTTTTAGGGTTTGATCATACTTTGACACTTAACCATGAATTAGGGTTTCCAAATTTCCTATTTTTCCAACCCTAACTTCAAAAATCCATTTCTGATCAACCAAGATTAGTTTGCACATGGTTCTTTTTGCATTCTTTCACACATTGCATATAGTATCTAGGGAATTTAACTCATATTTTTGCATTGCATTTTCCATTTGTTTGGAAATTTTCATGAAGAAGTACCCAAAACCCTAGCCTAACTTAGAAAAACCATAACTTGACTTTTGTATAACTTCTAACCTCCATCTTTGGGGAGTGATCTTATGTGTGTTTAGGGTTCATTTGGTTGCATTTTCAAATTTTTTTCATGTGTTATCCTTCTGTTGTGGACATGTGCATCTCATACTTTCTTAAAACCCTAATTTGCCATGTTCATTTGCATTCATCTTTGCATACCTTCATCATATGAACTTGTCATGACATCTCATGCATTTGTATATCATCTTAGATACCTTAGGACATGTATGAACATTGGTTGATCATTGTTGCATCCATTTGGTATGTTTTGCATTCATTACTTCTTATGTGTATTCATGTGATTTCAAGCTTCTAACATGCCTTCCTTTGCATCCCATCTCTTGTATGATCATGCATAAACATTGTACATGTCTTTGCATCATTTCATAACACATTTTCATTGTGTTTGTACTTATGGTCTTGATCATTGCATCTTCATTTTCCTTATTTCCTTTTGTTTCATATCTTATGCATTCATACTAACCATTTCAGGGGCTTCAGGTAAGTTGTTTAGGATGTGGATTTGTCTCCACATCCAACTTCTTCTTATCTCTCCATTTGCATCTTTATTTGTCTTTGAAGTGAGTTTGACTCACTTATGCTCTCTCTTGATCCCTTTCTTTCTCTTAGGTTACTTAACTTCTTCAGGAAGTAAGTAACTTAGTCTCCTTTCTCTTCTCTTTTCATCTGTTTCTTCTTCCTTGGTGGCCACACAAACCATAGGAATATCCAAGCATGATAACTTTAGGGTCGTACATGGTCTCCCCTAGTTTTTACCTTTGAGTCTCCTTGAGTCTCTGCTTCTCATCTCATAATCAAGGCTAAATAGTTAAAGTTTTAAGACTCTGAATTATGGTTATGCATGTATCCTTATCTTAGGATGGAGTGTATAACTTTAATACTTAGTGTTAAACCTTTAAGTTGTTTACACCTCCTAATCAAAACACCTAATAATCATTAAGACTTAATCTTGTAACTTGGGCCTTATATTAGGGTTACATCTCTGCCTATTGGTTCAGAGGGACTAACCCTAGTGTTCAATTGATAAGTCCCTCTCAGGTTTAGTCTTACAAACATAAAATCCATTTCTTAATCCCACCTTTAATTAAAATCCACTTTAATAAAGGCTTGTTATATAATGATTTTAATCCCTAACCATGGATTAAGTTAAGGAGTCTTCCTCATCTTAAGTGTTCTCATCTATTATCCTTCTCTTAGGATGGTGTAATGAGTTCACTAATCCTTGATTAGAGATTAAACTCATTACTTAACACAAAACAAAATCCAAAAACACTTAATAATCACAAGTAGGTTAATGATCTTAATCCTGTATCATTAGGGTAATTAAGTTGAGTTTTCATCTCATACTTAAGTAGACTCAGTATCCATAATCAGGGGTGATATAATGAGTTTACGACCCTTGATTAAGGCTTAAGCTCATTATCTTATGCAAAACACCAAAAACAATAAAAAAACTGAAAACACAAAAACAAACAATAAATGTCTCCTCCGGGATTCTTTTCTCATCACACTCGCTTTGAAAACGAGAACTCGCTTCTTCCGTCTAACGCGAGACAGTTAGCACTCGAGCCAGACGAGTCACACACTTGAGCATAGACAAGCAAGCAGTTCACAACAAAAACACTAAGTCTCTTTGGGTTGAACTACGGTGTTCTGACTTCCTCATTGCACGAGAGGATACATAGGCATAACTTAACAGTTATCGAACAAAAGTCTCTTTGTCTCCCCCCTTTCCTCCTCCCAGTTCTCTTTCCTCAGCCTCAGTTTTGAGCACTCACTTTCTTCATGCACTGACACTCTGTACATCAATCTCGAGTACGATGGACGATCTGGGTGCTAATATATTCCCAGGTCATAACCTACCCCCTTACTCAGTCTCTTTGGTTCGCAACCGTCTTATCCATATCTTTCTAGGTTTATGCAGCATTACCTTTCCTTCGGGATAAAAATGCCTAGCTGGCGACTCTATTCAACCTTAACCTTCAACATCGCCGACACCAGTTCGCGTTTGCACCAGGATGAAAATCCGGGGAGCGACAATAGGTTAAATCTAAATTGTGGTTGATGATGAAGATTGTTGTTTGGACGAGATTGACGAAGAAGATCCGTAGAGGAGTTGAGGAAGTTCTGATGATGCTTGTTTTTGAACGTTTTTTAGTTTTTATTGATGCATGGTGGTGAAGATTTGAGCTTGATGAAGTTGTTGATGAAGATCGGAGATTGATTATTAGTGATTGGAGAAGATTGATTGAAGATTCCGATTTGATGAGATTGAATGATGGAGAGTGAAGATTCAAGGTTCTTGATGGCTGAATCCACAGAAGTTTGATGGAAATTTTGCGGTTTGAAGAAGAGGGATTCATAGGCTTTTTTTTATTGAAGATTCTATGTGTAACCGAATTCTTGTTATGATATTGATTGTGAGTTTTATAGAGATTGATGTGAGTTTTCTCTTTTGTGATAAATGTGAATTTTCTGTTTTGTGATTGCAGAGTTAAAGATGTTGGAGTAAGCTTGGATTCAAGTTCATGAGATTGATAGTTGCAGAAGGTTTATGGAGATGCAGAGAGATAGCTTTTGCCGAAGCGTTTTCTTCTTTTTTTTTTCTGGAGTTTTTCCGTGACTTTTCTGTTATATCAGTTACAAATTGTAACTGGTTTTCCTCTTCTATCAGTTAGCCTTTTCTTCTGATTCTAATTTTTGTTATGATTGAATTTTTGGGTTAACTGATATGTAACTGAAATTTTCCTGAAAAATCCTCCTTGTTTCTGTTGAATTTTTCTGGTGTGAAGAGTTTTTTTGTTAAAGTTTCTTTTGAGTTTTCTATGAGATTGTGGATTTCCAATTGTACATTGTGCTGAGTTTTTTTTCTTGATTTTCTGCTGTATTATTCTATTATATGAATTCAGCCCAATGAATGTTTGTTAGATAGTGCCAAAAAAATTGATTCCAATAATATCTGTTATCCCCTGTAATCAATTTCCTTTAAGATAATTGAGATATTAGATATGGTCCATTAATGTGAAGGTGGTTTAAAAAAATATATGGACTTAGATAAAAATTGAAATGTGTTGGAAGTTTATTTGGAGAAAGGATTCACAACCTGAGAACCGTAAATAGTTTGGAAGGGATTTTTGCAATGAAATTGGCTTTTGAATTGGGAAAAAAATATGGTTAAACCTTAAAAATATATATATTTGAATGGTTTAAGAATTAATCAACTTAAGACACAAAAATGAATGAGGGTGGATTTAAAACTTGGTTAGGAATATTGACAATAGAATTAAGTGGAAAGTAGGCTTGAATGATATATGGCTAATGGGATTTAAATGGGCCAACAAAAGTGTGAACTTTAAAGTGTGCTTAAAAATTGGATGTAGAATTGATAAAATATGGAATTGAATATTAAAGGAAAAACGAGCCTTTATCATGTGAATGTATAACAAAACAGAATTTGGACAATGACATGGATTCAATGGATTTTGACGAATTCAGGTGTTGAAAATGGTAATGATATTTGAATCAATGATGACGTCTTCCAGATAAATCATAACCGTGCAGTTTCCACCCTTAATTCAAGTCGAATCCTTGAACCAAAATCTTTAATTCCATGATGAATCTCAAAACTCATACTTCGAACCATGTTCCTTAAGTCACTTAAAAATGCTACACCATTGAAATTGACCTTAATCGAGTGGACTTCAGTTGATGGAATGCCCTCAAGCCAAATCATGAACATGAACCCCCAAATTTTCCCCGAGATGTTCAATGAAGAAGAATACAACCCGAGGTGTAAAGAAGAGCTAGAACCCTGATCCACAACAGATCTAATTACACCTCGATGATAGATTGGATGCACCAGTGACTACTATCCTCGAGAAGAATCCTTAAAGATTACTCGATCAGGGAGATAAACCCTAATCAAGTAACATGCAAGAAACTAATTTTATTAATAGCCACATAACCAAAACTTTGATCCACCTGATAGATATGGATAAGATATGAAACCCTAATTTCGTGTGGCGTTGATCTCATGCCTTAGGAGCCAATGCACTGCGTGATTGAATGTTATGACCTAATGGGAAATGCAGATGAATGCGAAGCAAAAGCCAATTAACGTAAAAAGGAATTAGGGAAAATTTTGAGGTATTAGAGCTGCCCCTATTCAATCATCTGCAGGCCTGAACGAATAATTGCAACAACTTTTAGACGTTCAAGGTGTGGAGTGATTGAATACTCGAATAAAACCTGGAAATTTGAACTCTGTGAATGAGGAAAATGTCGTTTTCCTTTATTGTTTTTTTTCTCTTTTTTGTTTTTGTTTTGACCTCTGAATAGGTAGCGGAAATAGAACAAGGTGGAACGGAATTGTTGTACATAAACGAGAGCCCATGCAAACATGACCGTTGTACAAAATGAGAACTTACGATGTGACTGCTGAGCGAATCAAGCCACAAAATGGGAGCCTGTTGTACAAAATAGGGCTTAAAAACGAGACCATTTTACAAAACGGAACTCGACGATGTGACTGTTGAGCGAATCAAGCCACAGAAAGGGAACCTGTTGTATAAAACAGGGCTTTAAAATAAGACCATTGTACAAAACGGAACTCGAAGATGTGACTACTGAGCAAATCAAGCCACGGAAAGGGATCCTGTTGTACAAAACAGGGCTTGAAAACGAGACCGTTGTACAAAATGGAACTTGACGATGTGACTGTTGAGCAAATCAAGCCACGGAAAAGGAGCTTGTTGTACAAAACATGGCTTGAAAATGATACCATTGAACAAAACGGAACTCGACGATGTGACTGCTGAGCGAATCAAGCCACGGAAAGGGAGACAAACATTAACTTGCAAAGACAAGGATGCCTGGCAAATGGTATTGGTATCCTCTGTGGGGGGACTTCAGGTTGAGAAGGTGTTACGAGTCGTATGTAATATACCTCAAAACTGGCCTATGCTGGCATTAATATGTTTGGATTTATGGCGTAATGCTCCATGATGATGGAAATGCTACGCTTTGGAGGATGCAAAGGTAATGATGATTATGCATATGCGATTGCAAAGAGATCTCCTGATAAGGAGACTGCCAGTATCCCAAATGGCTTGACCGGGGAGAAATGATGATCACTGCATTGATCTGGTCCATCCTGGTGAGGAGGAAACAACTCTGCGGGGAATGTTATTAATGATACACCGGCTCTGAACTGCCGCCACTTCCAAAAAAATAAATTGGTCTTTAAGATTGGAAAGCCAAGACCCTGCTGGAGATGGACTCTTCTTGTTAGGTGCTGTTGCACCCCAAAATTTGCCTTCCCCTAGTCAAGGAATTGTGTACCAAGGTGTCCCAAGAGGTTCACAAGGTTCACAATTAGTCAGAAAGCTTGGAAGTTCCCTCAGACAAAGCCTCCTCCTAAGCAATGAACCCTAAACTAGGGTTTTGGATTTCATCAGGATAAATGGACTTTCAAGGCCTCAAGTGAGCTTTATAACATCCTACATGTCTACAAGAATCCCTATGTCAAGTTTCAAGGCTTTCCCAAAAGGTTTGCTCAGTCAGATGATCAGATATGCAAAAATTAGTCAAAGTGGTTAAAAAGTCAAACTGAGGTTAACTATGGTCAAATCAAAGTCAAACTTCATGATTTTTTTGCAAACATCAAGTTTATTAAGTAAAATTCATCATTTGATCAAGGGTTGATCATGATTCATCAAGGAGATTTCAGATCATCAAGAATCAGGAGTTTCTAAATTAGGGTTTTCATAGGAAAATTCAACTGAACTTTGACCGGCCATAACTTTCACATGCTTCATCAAAAATTTCCCATCCAAAGTTAATTTTGAAGGAAATTGAATTCTCTACAACTTTGTGTCTCATAAGCCAAGCCTAAAAATGCTTCATTTGAAAGGTATGAGCCAAAACATTACAGGTCATTTCAAAAGTCAACAAAAAGTCAACATCTTCCAAATGGCATAATTTGAAAATGGTAAAGGATATGGACAAAGTAAGCTAATTATCCCTAATCAGGGAGGATATAATGAGTTTACAAGCCCTTGATTTAGGATTAAGCTCATTAACTTATGTAAAACACCAAAAAACAATAACAAAACTGAAAACACAAAAACAAACAATAATCGTCTCCTTCGGGATTCTTTTCTCATCACACTCATTCATAAACGAGAACTTGCTTCTTCCGTCTAATGCAAGACAGTTAGCACTCGAGCCAGACGAGTCATACACTTGAGCATAGACAAGCAAGCAGTTCACAATCAATTTATTTTCAGTCTCTTTGAGTCGAACTACGGTGTTCTGACTTCCTCATTGCACGCGAGGATACGTGGGCATAACTTAACAGTTATCGAACAAAAGTCTCTTTGTCTTCCACCTCTTTCAGCATTCTTTCTAAAGCCTCAGTTCCTGAGCAATTCACCTTTTTGCACTGACACTTGTACTTTCTTTCCCTAGCTTTTGCACACAGATAGCACATACACCTACCCCTTTTAAACATAATCTTGTAAGCGTGGATTCCGTCGAGTACATCAGACAATCTGGATGCTAATACCTTCCCAGTTTGTAATCAACCCCCTTTCTCAGTTTCTCTGGTTCGCAACCATCTTATCCATATCTTTCCAGGTTTATGCAGCATTACCTTTCCTTGGGGATAAAAATGCCTAGCTGGCGACTCTATTAAGTTCATTTCATTTTATCTTTTCACCGACCGTTCGCGCTTTTGAGGTTTGTATTGTGGCCTGGTTCACGGTTATAGAAACAAAAGATATAGGCTCAAAGTTTATTGGTACCCACCCCTCTTCATGATGTTCTTCATTCCTATGTTCAGCTAGCTTTCACAAGCGCTCACCTCTCAAAAAGGGTTTTGTGATGGTTGAGAAACCAATGACACTAACGGTTTCAAGCACCAATCAGGTTGTTGTTTGGAGTCAGTCACCCCTTTGTCTTTTGTGTCTGTGCCACACGATTTTGTTCTTGTTTGAGGATATTTCTTGTGTAATCCTTTTCGTCTTTCGCTTTTGCATTATTTTGCTTATCCCTAACTTTTGCATGGACTGATTCTGGTGAATCTTTGATTGTGAAGTCAAGTGGGATGCCCTAATTTTTTCCTAAGTCACTTGTTTTCAAGATTCGACTTAGCGGGCATTTTATTTCCTTTTTTTCTCATTCTCTTTTTTTTGAACAAATCGTGTGACACTGTTTGTCTTGATTGCTTTGAAAGGATCGTGACTGTCTCACTTCTTGGTTGTTAAGGGATAACCATTGTGGTTTCCGGTCTTTAGACCTCTTGATTGGGATAACCATGGTGGTTTCTTGTCTTTGGACCTCTTGATTGGGATGATGGAATGTAATGGATCCTCAAATGCACTCCTTTATGAAAGTCTGAACGTTTGGTCCAATTAGCTGACACCTACCCTGCCCCTGGGTTAAACGTAAGGGTTTTTTCATGCGAAAAGAAACTCCTACTTCAAGGCTCAAATGGGTTGGTGAGGGTCTATCTCCCTTATATCTCTGGTGTTTAGGATTTGAAACAATGCTTGTACATCATCAATAGGGTCTTTCTCAAAAGCACAAAATTAGAGATTTTTATGTTTTCATTTTGTCATCCTCCCTCACAAAGTTTAAGCACAATAGTTGGTATGCAATGCACGTACACAAAATCATGAGTGAATACGAATGGATTACTTCAAGAAAAACATGTGCATTTTATTATGGTTATCATTCAAAAACAAATATGTTTCATGCATGCATACAAATTTTTAAACAAACAATAGAAACTAAAAATGAAAATGCAGTAAAGAAGCTGAACATTGTCGTCATTGAGGAGACTTGAATCCGTCTGAAATTATTGCTTCTGAAGATTCCCTTGCAAACTGGGAGGTCAATTTGATGAGGAGACTCCAATGTGTGGGCAGACTGTCTGGCATGATGACCTTTGAGTCGATCAAAAATTGCACTTTGTACTTGAACACATCACAGTTGTCAATTGTATGCCTAAATACCCCTGAGTGGTACTTGCATCTAGCCTTCACATCATGGTGGTCATTGTTTAGGAGGTTTGACTCCTTCGGACTTATTGCTCTCGGAGATTTTCAGCAGTCAGCAGTCTGGATGTTTACTCAATCAAATTTGCGACCTTGTTTTTACCTTTGTCCCTGAAAGAATTTCAATATTCAATTAAATGGCCAGGTGCCCCAGAATGGTAGTCATACTTGGAATTCGGCATTGAAACCCTAAAGGAAGCTTTGTCGGAGATGATCCTGATGTGACTGGCTCAACTAGCCTGAATATGAGAAAATGAGGAAACTCGTTGCATGTACGACATCAGAATATGATCGAAATTCTTCTCAAGTTGTTCTGGCCTTTACCTGTATGATCTGCCCCTAGGATTTTCTTGGGAAGCTCAGGTTGGATGCTGATAAATGACATCTGGAGGGCAGAGATTGATAAATAAAATTGATAAATTAAGGTTGCTCGCAAAGATCTTGCACAATCTCCTTCCTACGTATCTCCATTGACCAATGGAGAATCAGAGCAGCGTAGTTCCCCTCACTGGGGATGAAAATAGCTTCGTTCAGGAGTTCATAACCAAGCTCATCTGAGTCTTCATCTGGTTGACTTACTCTTTCAGCAGTTTCTGACTTTGAAATAAAGCTTGCACCTTTGCCTGAATTGCCCCAGTTGGGTCTTCATTTCGGTAACCTCCGCCCGGAGTTTCTTCAAATATATACCTTGATAGTTGTGATTCAAGTTGGCCATTTAGATGAGAAACCAAGTCAGGATAATAATCTGTCTTCAAACACCTGTCATGAATGCAAGGATGTATGCAAATGCCATGTTCAGTTATTTCCTAGGAATCCATATTCTTTGATTCAAGTTTTGATACAGAAAAATCCAACTGCACAATTCAGATATGTGATCCTCGAAAATAACTGAACATGTGTGCAGAAATGCTATGATGTCATGTATGCAACAGGCATGCGATCAATAGTATGATGTTGGTGCTGAGTAGTGAACCAACTGTTTGTATAAAACCATAATAGCAATACCATCTCTGTATAGAACCCCATAACTGAGAACCCAATAATTGCAGAATTGGATCACATAACAGAATAGTCACTGATGGTGTTGAAGTTGAACAATGAGTAAAGTGTATGTGGAGAGTAATAATAAAAGTCACAATATCAGGGTCACAATGGTAATCACAATAACAATTTCTCTGAATAGAAATCCCGGATCTCAGAATCAAAGTGGGTATGTTGAAGTTTAGGGTTCCTGCAAACCTGTAAACCCCTCCCAATGTCACGTGTGTGCTACTCGGGTCAACATCACGGACTCTCGAAGCCGAATAGCAATAAAACGTTCACCATTTCCAAGAAATGGCTCATGACCAAATCAGGGAATCGGTTTGGCATTATGTACTACTCAGGGAGGTCTTAGCTGACTCCAAGGAAACAAGCATCCCTCATGGGTCCCCAGCTTTAAGCACTGAATCGAGAAACAATAGTACATTCATCCTAAAGGGTACAATACTATCGTCATACGAACAGTTTGCCTTAACTGGATTCCTATGAGAGAACCAGGCCATCTGATGCCAGTTCCTAGTGGGCACTCGGATGCGAGTGGGTTTGCCGACAAATGTGGTCTGCCACTGTCATCAGTGGAGAGGTTTGTTTCCACTAAGGTCCTCAATGATCGGTCACCAAATGCACATAACTATCAAGGTCGTACCCTGAAGTGAGGAAGAACCCCCACACAAAATAGTTCCAAGACTGTCACAGTCTGGGTGTGGAACAAATCGCCACTCATCATGTAACCATGCGAGTACAACGCGTCCACGCTAATCCTATAGTGCACTCAAGCCGGGTATTTGGCTTATCTCATAGTAACTCCCATCCCGCAGAAAAAATGAAAACCAGCACAGACAGTCCAATATATATGATGCATGGAAAATAAATACTGAATGCAGTAAATAAATGCTGTAAAGTAAAATGTAAATGAAAATAGTAAATAAACACACAACAACACACATATAAACACCCAGAGAAACAAAAACAAACAGGCGCTAGGATTGACTCTACGAGGGAAACCAAAGATTTTGGATTTTATCCCCAGCAGAGTCTCCAGCTGTCTCTCCCGGGATTTTCATCCTAGTACAAACGCAAAAGTGGTGTGAAAAAGATAGAGTCGCCAGCCAGGCATTTTTATCCCGAAGGAACGGGAAAGGTAATGCTGCACAAACCTGAGGAAGAAGGAAAGGACGAGGTCCTGCGAACCAAAGATCTGGGTTCGGGAGTCGGTTAAGACCTGGGAAGCTATTAGCACCCCAGACCGTCCGCCGTACCCGACGGGATCCATGCTTGTTTGCTTGTTTCAAATGGTGAGAAAATAAACTTGTTGCTGAACAAAGAACTGCTACTGTAATTGGAAATGAAATGAGAAAAGGCGACTGGAAAAAGAGAACAAAAAGAAAGAATGGGGAAAATGTAGGGAAAATAAAGAATGTGCTCGAACGGGCCCTACCCCGCGGCCTATGTACCCCATTAGGAAAATGAGGATCAGAATCGACGTAGTTCGCCTAACCAGGCGGAAACTAGTGTATAAAATACTCTGATTTTTGACCGATACTTTCATTTCGAAAAGTTTCATAGAATCTAATTTTTGGATGATTTTTTGAATGGACATCCATCATAATATTCCCTCGTAAAATATATAAATGATATGTGAAGTTTCATATCATTTCGAACAGTCTCCAATTTAATTTGATTTTTGACCGAAACTAGTATAAACTAGTGTATAATATATTATGATTTTTGACCGAAACTTGCATTTTGAAAAGTTTCATAGAATCTAGTTTTCAAATATATTTTTTGAATGGACTTCTATCATAACCTTCCCTCTTAACATATATAAATGGTCTGAAAAGCCTTGTATCATTTCAAATAGTCCTCATTTAAATTTGATTTTTTTGACCGAAACTAGAGTATAATATATTATGATTTTTGACCGAAACTTGCATTTTGAAAAGTTTTACATAATCTAATTTTTAGATGATTTTTTTGCATGGACTTCCATCATAACCTTCCCTATTAACATATATAAATGATATGTGAAGTCTCGTATCATTTCAAATAGTCCCCAATAAAATTATTTTTTTGACCGAAACTAGTGCATAATATACTATGATTTTTGACCGAAACTTGCATTTCGAAAAGTTTCATAGAATCTAGTTTTCAGATGATTTTTTTGCATGGACTTCCATCATAACCTTCCCTCTTAAAAAAGGATATGAAAAGTCTCGTATCATTTCTAATAGTCCCTATTTAAATTTGAGTGTTTTGACAGAAACTAGTATATAATATACTATGATTTTTTACCGAAACTTGCATTTCGAAAAGTTTCATGAAATCTAATTTTCATATGATTTTTTTGCATAGACTACCATCATAACCTTCCCTCTTAACATATATAATTGATATGTGAAGTCTCGTATCATTTCAAATAGTCCCCAATTAAATTTGATTTTTTTAACCGAAACTAGTGTATAATATACAATGATTTTTGACCGAAACTTGCATTTCGAAAAGTATCATAGAATCTAATTTTCGGAACATTTTTTGCATGGACATCCATCATAATCTTCCCTCGTAAAATATATAAATGATATGTGAAGTTTCGTATCATTTCGAACAGTCCCCGATTTAATTTGATTTTAGACCGAAACTAGTATAAACTAGTGTATAATATATTATGATTTTTTGACTGAAACTTGCATTTCGAAAAGTTTCATAGAATTTAGTTTTTCAGATGATTTTTTTTCATGGACTTCCATCATAAACTTTCCTCTTAACATATATAAATGATCTGAAAAGTCTCGTATCATTTTAAATAGTCCCCATTTAAATTTGATTTTTTTGACCGAAACTAGTGTATAATATACTATGATTTTTGACCGAAACTTGCATTTCGAAAAGTATCATAAAATCTAATTTTTAGATGATTTTTTTGCATGAACTTCCATCATAACCTTCCCTCGTAAAATATATAAATGATATGTGAAGTTTCGTATCATTTCAAATAGTCCCCGATTTAATTTGATTTTAGATTGAAACTAGCATAAACTAGTGTATAATATATTATGATTCTTTGACCGAAACTTGCATTTCGAAAAGTTGCATTGAATCTAGTTTTCAGATGATTAGTTTGCATGGACTTCCATCATAACCTTCCTTAGTACCATATATAAATGATCTGAAAAGTCTCGCATCATTTCAAATAGTCCCCATTTATATTTTATTTTTTGACCGAAACTAGTGTATAATATTCTATGATTTTTGCATGGACTTACATCATAACCTTCCCTCTTAACATATATAAATGATATGAAAAGTCTTGTATTATTTCTAATAGTCCCTATTTAAAATTGATTTTTTTGACCGAAACTAGTGTATAATATACTATGATTTTTGACCGAAATATGCATTTCGAAAAGTTTCATAGAATCTAATTTTCATATGATTGTTTTGCATGGACTTCCATCATAACCTTCCCTCTAAACATATATAATTGATAAGTGAAGTCTCGTATCATTTAAAATAGTCCCCAATTAAATTTAGTTTTTTTGACCGAAACTAGTGTATAATATACTATGATTTTTGACCGAAACTTGCATTTCGAAAAGTATCATAGAATCTACTTTTCGGATAATTTTTTGCATGGACATCCATTATAATCTTCCCTCGTAAAATATATAAATGATATGCGAAGTTTCGTATCATTTCGAACAGTCCCCAATTTAATTTTATTTTTGATCGAAACTAGTATAAACTAGTGTATAATATATTATGATTTTTTGATCGAAAGTTGCATTTCGAAAAGTTTCATAGAATCTAGTTTTCAGATGATTTTTTTGCATTGACTTCCATCATAACCTTCCCTCTTAACATATATAAATAATCTGAAAATCACGTATCCTTTCAAATAGTCCCCATTTAAATTTTGTTTTTTTGACCGAAACTAGTGTATAATATACTATGATTTTTTTACAGAAACTTGCATTTCAAAAAGTTTCATAGAATCTAATTTTTGGATATTTTTTGCCTGGACAGCCATCATAACCTTCCCTCCTAAAATATATAAATGATATGAGAAGTTTCGTATCATTTCGAACAGTCCCCAATTTAATTTAATTTTTGAACGAAACTAGTATAAACTAGTGTATATTTTTTGACCGAAACATGCATTTTGAAAAGTTTCATAGAATCTAGTTTTCAGATAATGTTTTTACATGAACTTCCACCATAACCTTCCCTCTTAACATATAAAAATGATCTGAAAAGTCTCATGTCATTTCAAATAGTCCTCATTTAAATATTATTTTTTTGACGGAAAATAGTGTATAATATACTAGGATTTTTGACCGAAACTTGCATTTCTAAAAGTTTCATAGAATCTAGTTTTCAGATGATTTTTTTGCATGGACTTTCATCATAATCTTCCCTCTTAACACATATAAATGATATGAAAACTCTCGTATCATTTCTAATAGTCTCTATATAAATTTGATTTTTTTTATCGAAACTTCCATTTCGAAAAGTTTCATAAAATTTAATTTTCATATGTTTGTTTTGCATGGACTTCCATCACAACCTTCCCTCTTAACATATATAATTGATATGAGAAGTCTCGTATCATTTCAAATAGTCCGCAATTAATTTTTATTTTTTTGACCGAAATTAGTGTATAATATACTATGATTTTTTTACCGAAACATGCATTGCGAAAAGTATCATAGAATCTGATTTTCGGATAATTTTTTGCATGGAAATCCATCATAATCTTCCCTCGTAAAATATAGAAATGATATTTGAAGTTTCGTATCATTTCCAACAGTCCCCAATTTAATTTGATTTTGACCTAAACTAGTGTAAACTAGTGTATAATATATTATGATTTTTTGACCGAAACTTGCATTTCGAAAAATTTCATAGAATCTAGTTTTCAGATGATTTTTTTTCATGGACTTTCATCATAACCTTCACTTTTAACATATATAAATGATCTGAAAAGTCTCGTATCATTTCAAATAGTCCCCATTTAAATTTGATTTTTTGACTGAAACTAGTTTATAATATACTATGATTTTTGACCGAAACTTGCATTTCGAAAAGTATCATAGAATCTAATTTTAGATGATTTTTTTGCATGGACTTTCATCATAACCTTCCCTCGTAAAATACATAAATGATATGGGAAGTTTCATATCATTTCAAATAGTCCCCGATTTAATTTGATTTTAGAACGAAATTAGTATAAATTAGTGTATAATATATTATGATTTTTTGCCGAAACTTGCATTTCGAAAAGTTCCATTGAATCTAGTTTTCAGATGATTTTTTTGCATGGCCTTCCATCATATGATTTTTGACCGAAACTTGCATTTCGAAAAGTATCATAGAATCTAATTTTCGGATGATTTTTGCATGGACATCCATCATAACATTCACTCGTAAAATATATAAATGATATGTGAAGTTTCGTATCATTTCGAACAGTCTCCAATTTAATTTGATTTTAGACCGAAACTAGTACAAACTAGTGTATAATATATTATGATTTTTTGACCAAAACTTGCATTTCAAATTTTTTCATAGAATCTAGTTTTGAGATGATTTTTTTTCATTGACTTCCATCATAACATTCCCTCTTAACATATATAAATGATCTGAAAAATCTCGTATCATTTCAAATAGTCCCCATTTAAAATTGATATTTTGACCGAAACTAGTGTATAATATACAATGATTTTTGATCTAAACTTGCATTTCGAAAAGTATCATAGAATCTAATTTTTAGATGATTTTTT
The DNA here is from genome assembly GCA_963966055.1 of Lathyrus aphaca. Classification (NCBI taxonomy): domain Eukaryota; kingdom Viridiplantae; phylum Streptophyta; class Magnoliopsida; order Fabales; family Fabaceae; genus Lathyrus; species Lathyrus aphaca. The sequence goes on from OZ014525.1 coordinate 13,281,861, forward strand.
TGCATGGACTACCATCATAACCTTCCCTCGTAAAATATATAAATGATATGTGAAGTTTCGTATCATTTCAAATAGTCCCCGATTTAATTTGATTTTAGAACGAAACTAGTATAAACTAGTGTATAAAATATTATGATTTTTTTACCGAAACTTGCATTTCGAAAAGTTCCATTGAATCTAGTTTTCAGATGATTTTTTTGCTTGGCCTTCCATCATATGATTTTTGACCGAAACTTGCTATTTGAAAAGTATCATAGAATCTAATATTCGGATGATTTTTGCATGGACATCCATCATAACATTCACTCGTAAAATATATAAATGATATGTGAAGTTTCGTATCATTTCGAACAGTCTCAAATTTAATTTAATTTTAGACCGAAACTAGTGCAAACTAGTGTATAATATATTATGATTTTTGACCGAAACTTGCATTTCAAAATTTTTCATAGAATCTAGTTTTGAGATGATTTTTTTTCATTGACTTCCATCATAACCTTCCCTCTTAACATATATAAATGATCTGAAAAATCTCGTATCATTTCAAATAGTCCCCATTTAAATTTGATTTTTTTGACCGAAACTAATGTATAATATAATATGATTTTTGACCGAAACTTACATTTCGAAAAGTTTTATAAAATCTAATTTTCGGATGATTTTTTGCATGGACTTCCTTCATAACCTTCCCTCTTAAAATATATAAATGATATGTTAAGTTTCGTATCATTTCGAACAGTCCCCAATTTAAGTTAATTTTAGACCGAAACTAGTATAAACTAGTGTATAATATATTATGATTTTTTGACAGAAACTTGCATTTCGAAAAGTTTCATAGAATCTAGTTTTCAGATGATTTTTTTTCATGGACTTCCATCATAACCTTCCCTCTTAACATATATAAATGATCTGAAAAGTCTCGTATCATTTCAAATAGTCCCCATGTAAATTTGATTTTTTGACTGAAACTAGTGTATAATATACTATGATTCTTGACCGAAACTTCCATTTTGAAAAGTACCATAGAAATCTAATTTTTAGATGATTTTTTTGCATGAACTTCCATCATAATCTTCACTTGTAAAATATATAAATGATATGTAAAGTTTCATAACATTTCAAATAGTCCCCGATTTAATTTGATTTTAGACCGAAACTAGTATAAACTAGTGTATAATATATTATGATTTTTTGACCGAAACTTGCATTTCGAAAGGTTCCATTGAATCTAGTTTTCAGATGATTTTTTTGTATGGACTTCCATCATAACCTTCCCTATTAACATATATAAATGATATGAAAAGTCTCGTATCATTTCTAATAGTCCCTATTTAAATTTTTTTTTGACCAAAACTAGTGTATAATATATTATGTTTTTTTGACCGAAACTTGCATTTCGAAAAGTTTAATAAAATCTAATTTTCATATGATTTTTTTGCATGGACTTCCTTCATAACCTTCCCGCTTAACATATATAATTGATTTGTGAAGTTTCCTATCATTTCAAATAGTCCCCAATTAAATTTGATTTTTTTGACCGAAACTAGTGTATAATATACTATGATTTTTGACCAAAACTTGCATTTCGAAAAGTATCATATAATCTAATTTTTGGATGACTTTTTGCACCAACATCTATCATAATCTTCCCGCGTAAAATAAATAAATGATATGTGAAGTTTCGTATCATTTCGAACAGTCCACTATTTAATTTGATTTTTAACCGAAACTAGTATAAACTAGTGTATAATATATTATGATTTTTTGACCGAAACTTGCATTTCGAAATGTTTCATAGAATCTATTTTTCAGATGATTTGTTTGCATGGACTTTCATTATAACCTTCCATGTTAACATATATAAAAGAACTGAAAAATCTCGTATCATTTCAAATAGTCCCCATTTAAATTTAATTTTTTTGACCGAAACTAGTGTATAATATACTATGATTTTTGACCGAAACTTATATTTCGAAAAGTTTCATAAAATCTAATTTTCGTATGATTTTTTGCATGGACATCCATCATAACATTCCCTCGTAAAATATATAAATGATATGTGAAGTTTCGTATCATTTCGAACATGACCCAATTTAAATTGATTTTAGTCTGAAACTAGTATAAACTAGTGAATAATATATTATGATTTTTTCACCGAAACATGCATTTCGAAAAGTTTCATAGAATCTAGTTTTCAGATAATTTTTTTGCATGGACTTCTATCATAACCTCCCCTCTTAACATATATAAATGATCTAAAAAGTATCGTATAATTTCAAATAGTCCCCATTTAAATTTGATTTTTTGACTGAAACTAGTGTATAACATTCTAGGATTTCTGACCGAAACTTGCATTTCTAAAAGTATCATAGAATCTAATTTTTAGATGATTTTTTTGCATTGGTTTCCATCATAACCTTCTCTCGTAAAATATATAAATGATATGTGAAGTTTCATAATATTTCAAATAGTCCCCGATTTAATTTGATTTTAGACCGAAACTAGTATAAACTAGTGTATAATATATTATAACTTTTTGACCGAAACTTGCATTTCGAAAAGTTCCATTGAATCTAGTTTTCAGATGATTTTTTTGCATGACCTTCCATCATAACCTTCCTTCTTAACATATATAAATGATCTGAAAAGTATCATATCATTTCAAATAGTCCGCATTTAAATTTGATTTTTTTGACCGAAACTAGTGCATAATATCCTTATTTTTGAGAGAAGCTTGCATTTCGAAAAGAATCTAGTTTTCAGATGATTTTTTTAATGGACTTACATCATAACCTTCCCTCTTAACATATATAAATGATATGAAAAGTATCGAATCATTTCTAATAATCCCTATTTAAATTTTATTTTTTTGACCAAAACTAGAGTATAATATTATGATTTTTTTGACCGAAACTTGCATTTCGAAATGTGTCATAGAATCTAATTTTCATATGATTTTTTTGCATGGACTTCCATCATAACCTTCCCTCTTAACATATATAACTTATATGTGAAGTCTCGTATCATTTCAAATATTTCCCAATTAAATTTAATTTTTTTGACCGAAACTTGTGTATAATATACTATGATTTTTGACCGAAACTTGCATTTCGAAAAGTATCATAGAATTTAATTTTCGGATGATTTTTTGCACAAACATCCATCATAATCTTCCCTCGTAAAATATATAAATGATATGTGAAGTTTTGTATCATTTCCAACAGTCCCCAATGTAATTTAATTTTTGACCGAAACTAGTATAAACTAGTGTATAATATATTATGATTTTTTGACCGAAACTTACATTTCGAAAAGTTTCATAGAATCTAATTCTTAGATGATTTTTTTGCATGAACTTTCATCATAACCTTCCCTGTTAACATATATTAATGGTCTGAAAAGTCTCGTATCATTTCAAATAGTCCCCATTTAAATTTGATTTTTTTGACCGCAACTAGTGTATAATATACTATGATTTTTGACCGAAACTTGCATTTCGAAAAATTTCATAAAATCTAATTTTCGGATGATTTTTTGCATGGACTTCCATCATAACCTTCCCTCTTAAAATATATAAATGATATGTGAAGTTTCGTATCATTTCGAACAGTCCACGATTTAAGTTGATTTTAGACCGAAACTAGTATAAACTAGTGTATAATATATTATGATTTTTAGACCGAAACATGCATTTCGAAAAGTTTCAGAGAATCTAGTTTTCAGATGATTTTTTTGCATGGACTTCCATCATAACCTCCCTTCTTAACATATATAAATGATCTGGCCGAAACTTACATTTCGAAAAGTATCATAGAATCTAATTTTTAGATGATTTTTTTGCATGGGCTTCCATCATAATAAATGATATGTGAAGTTTCGTATCATTTCAAATAGTTCCCGATTTAATTTGATTTTAGACCGAAACTAGTCTAAACTAGTGTATAATATATTATGACTTTTTGACCGAAACTTGCATTTCGAAAAGTTTCATTGAATCTATTTTTCAGATGATTTTTTTGCATGACCTTCCATCATAACCTTCCTTTTTAACATATATAAATGATCAGAAAAGTATCGTATCATTTCAAATAGTCCCCATTTAAATTTGATTTTTTTGACCGAAACTAGTGCATAATATACTGATTTTTGAGCGAAACTTGCATTTCGAAAAGTTTCATAGAATCTAGTTTTCAGATGATTTATTTGCATAGACTTTCATCATAACCTTCCCTCTTAACATATATAAATGATATAAAAAGTATCGTATCATTTCTAATAGTCCCTATTTAAATTTGATTTTTTTGACCAAAACTAGTGTATAATATTAGGATTTTTTTACCGAAACTTGCATTTCTAAATGATTCATAGAATCTAATTTTCATATGATTTTTTTGCATGGACTTCCATCATAACCTTCCCTCTTAACATATATAATTGATATGTGAAGTCTCGTATCATTTCAAATAGTCCCCAATTAAATTTGATTTTTTTTTACCGAAACAAGTGTATAATATACTATGATTTTTGACCGAAACTTGCATTTCGAAAAGTTTCATAAAATCTAATTTTCGGATAATTTTTTGCATGGACTTCCATCATAACCTTCCCTCTTAAAATATATAAATGATATGTGAAGTTTCGTATCATTTCGAACAGTCCCCAATTTAAGTTGATTTTAGACCAAAACTAGTATAAATTAGTGTATATTATATTATGATTTTTGATCGAAATATGCATTTCGAAAAGTTTCATAGAATCTAATTTTTAAATGATTTTTTTGCATGGACTTCCAACATAACCTCCCTTCTTAACATATATAAATGATCTGAAAAGTCTCGTATTATTTCAAATAGTCCCCATTTAAATTTGATTTTTTGACTAAAACTAATGTATTACTATGATTTCTGACCGAAACTTACATTTCGAAAAGTATCATAGAATCTAATTTTTAGAAGATTTTTTTTGCATGGGCGTCCATCATAATAAATGATATGTGAAGTTTCGTATCATTTCAAATAGTCCCCTATTTAAATTGATTTTAGATCGAAACTAATATAAACTAGTGTATAATAAATTATGACTTTTTGACCGAAACTTGCATTTCGAAAAGTTCCATTGAATCTAATTTTAAGATGATTTTTTTGCATGGCCTTCCATCATAACCTTCCTTCTTAACATATATAAATGATCTGAAAAGTATTGTATCATTTCAAATAGTCCCCATTTAAATTTGATTTTTTTGACCGAAACTTGTGCATAATATACTGATTTTTGAGCGAAACTTGCATTTCGAAAAATTTCATAGAATCTAGTTTTCAGATGATTTTTTTTCATGGACTTCCATCATAACCTTCCCTCTTAACATATATAAATGATATGAAAAGTATCGTATCATTTCTAATAGTACCTATTTAAATTTGATTTTTTGACCAAAACTTGTGTATAATATTAGGATTTTTTTACCGAAACTTGCATTTCGAAATGTTTCATAGAATCTAATTTTCATATGATTTTTTTGTATGGACTTCCATCATAACCTTCCCTCTTAACATATATAATTGATATGTGAAGTCTCGTAACATTTCAAATAGTCCCCATTCCCAAATAAATTTGATTTTTTTGACTGAAACTAGTGTATAATATACTCTGATTTTTTACCGAAACTTGCATTTCGAAAAGTTTCATAAAATCTAATTTTCGGATAATTTTTTGCATGGACTTCCATCATAATCTTCCCTCTTAAAATATATAAATGATATGTGAAGTTTCGTATCATTTCGAACAGTCCCCAATTTAAGTTGATTTTAGACCAAAACTAGTATAAATTAGTGTATATTATATTATGATTTTTGATCGAAATATGCATTTCGAAAAGTTTCATAGAATCTAATTTTTAAATGATTTTTTTGCATGGACTTCCAACATAACCTCCCTTCTTAACATATATAAATGATCTGAAAAGTCTCGTATTATTTCAAATAGTCCCCATTTAAATTTGATTTTTTGACTAAAACTAATGTATTACTATGATTTCTTACCGAAACTTATATTTCGAAAAGTATCATAGAATCTAATTTTTAGAAGATTTTTTTTGCATGGGCGTCCATCATAATAAATGATATGTGAAGTTTCATATCATTTCAAATAGTCCCCTATTTAATTTTAATTTTAGACCGAAACTAGTATAAACTAGTGTATAATAAATTATGACTTTTTGACCGAAACTTGCATTTCGAAAAGTTCCATTGAATCTAATTTTAAGATGATTTTTTTGCATGGCCTTCCATCATAACCTTCCTTCTTAACATATATAAATGATCTGAAAAGTATTGTATCATTTCAAATAGTCCCCATTTAAATTTGATTTTTTTGACCGAAACTAGTGCATAATATACTGATTTTTGAGCGAAACTTGCATTTCGAAAAGTTTTATAGAATCTAGTTTTCAGATGATTTTTTTTCATGGACTTCCATCATAACCTTCCCTCTTAACATATATAAATGATATGAAAAGTATCGTATCATTTCTAATAGTACCTATTTAAATTTGATTTTTTGACCAAAACTTGTGTATAATATTAGGATTTTTTTACCGAAACTTGCATTTCGAAATGTTTTATAGAATCTAATTTTCATATGATTTTTTTGTATGGACTTCCATCATAACCTTCCCTCTTAACATATATAATTGATATGTGAAGTCTCGTAACATTTCAAATAGTCCCCATTCCCAAATAAATTTGATTTTTTTGACTGAAACTAGTGTATAATATACTCTGATTTTTTACCGAAACTTGCATTTTGAAAAGTTTCATAAAATCTAATTTTCGGATAATTTTTTGCATGGACTTCCATCATAATCTTCCCTCTTAAAATATATAAATGATATGTGAAGTTTCGTATCATTTCGAACAGTCCCCAATTTAAGTTGATTTTAGACCAAAACTAGTATAAATTAGTGTATATTATATTATGATTTTTGATCGAAATATGCATTTCGAAAAGTTTCATAGAATCTAATTTTTAAATGATTTTTTTGCATGGACTTCCAACATAACCTCCCTTCTTAACATATATAAATGATCTGAAAAGTCTCGTATTATTTCAAATAGTCCCCATTTAAATTTGATTTTTTGACTAAAACTAATGTATTACTATGATTTCTTACCGAAACTTACATTTCGAAAAGTATCATAGAATCTAATTTTTAGAAGATTTTTTTTGCATGGGCGTCCATCATAATAAATGATATGTGAAGTTTCGTATCATTTCAAATAGTCCCCTATTTAATTTGATTTTAGACCGAAACTAGTATAAACTAGTGTATAATAAATTATGACTTTTTGACCGAAACTTGCATTTCGAAAAGTTCCATTGAATCTAATTTTAAGATGATTTTTTTGCATGGCCTTCCATCATAACCTTCCTTCTTAACATATATAAATGATCTGAAAAGTATTGTATCATTTCAAATAGTCCCCATTTAAATTTGATTTTTTTGACCGAAACTAGTGCATAATATACTGATTTTTGAGCGAAACTTGCATTTCGAAAAGTTTCATAGAATCTAGTTTTCAGATGATTTTTTTCATGGACTTCCATCATAACCTTCCCTCTTAACATATATAAATGATATGAAAAGTATAGTATCATTTCTAATAGTACCTATTTAATTTGATTTTTTGACCAAAACTTGTGTATAATATTAGGATTTTTTTACCGAAACTTGCATTTCGAAATGTTTCATAGAATCTAATTTTCATATGATTTTTTTGTATGGACTTCCATCATAACCTTCCCTCTTAACATATATAATTGATATGTGAAGTCTCGTAACATTTCAAATAGTCCCCATCCCCAAATAAATTTGATTTTTTTGACTGAAACTAGTGTATAATATACTATGATTTTTGACCGAAACTTGCATTTCGAAAAGTATCATAGAATCTAATTTTCGGATGATTTTTTGCACGAACATCCATCATAATCTTCCCTCGTAAAATATATAAATGATATGTGAAGTTTTGTATCATTTCGAACAGTGTCCAATTTAATTTGATTTTTGACCGAAACTAGTATAAACTAGTGTATAATATATTATGAATTTTTGACTGAAACTTGCATTTCGAAAAGTTTCATAGAATCTAGTTTTCAGATGATTTTTTATCATGGACTTCCATCATAACCTTCCCTCTTAACATATATAAATGATCTGAAAAATCTCGTATCATTTCAAATAGTCCTTATTTAAATTTGATTTTTTGACTGAAACTAGTGTATAATATACTATGATTATTGACAAAAACTTACATTTCGATAAGTATCATAGAATCTAATTTTTAGATGATTTTTTTGCATGAACTTCCATCATAACCTTCCCTCGTAAAATATATAAATGATATGTGAAGTTTCGTATCATTTCAAATAGTCTCCGATTTAATTTGATTTTAGACTGAAACTAGTATAAAATAGTGTATAATATATTATGATTTTTTGACCGAAACTTGCATTTCGAAAGGTTCCATTGAATCTAGTTTTCAGATTATTTTTTTGCATGACCTTCAATCATAACCTTCCTTCTTAACATATAAAAATGATCTGAAAAGTATCGTGTCATTTCAAATAGTCCCCATTTAAATTTGATTTTTTTGACCGAAAATAGTGCATAATATACTGATTTTTGACCGAAACTTGCATTTCGAAAAGTTTCGTAGAATCTAGTTTTCAGATGATTTTTTTGCATGGACTTCCATCATAACCTTCCCTCTTAACATATATAAATGATATGAAAAGTATCGTATCATTTCTAATAGAACCTATTTAAATTTGATTTTTTGACCAAAACTAGTGTATAATATTAGGATTTTTTTACCGAAACTTGCATTTCGAAATGTTTCATAGAATTTAATTTTCAAACGATTTTTTTGTATGGACTTCCATCATAACATTTCCTCTTAACATATATAATTGATATGTGAAGTCTCGTATCATTTCAAATAGTCCCCAAATAAATTTGATTTTTTTTACTGAAACTAGTGTATAATATACTATGATTTTTGACCGAAACTTGCATTTCGAAAAGTATCATAGAATCTAATTTTCGGATGATTTTTTGCACGAACATCCATCATAATCTTCCCTCGTAAAATATATAAATGATATGTGAAGTTTTGTATCATTTCGAACAGTGTCCAATTTAATTTGATTTTTGACCGAAACTAGTATAAACTAGTGTATAATATATTATGAATTTTTGACTGAAACTTGCATTTCGAAAAGTTTCATAAAATCTAGTTTTCAGATGATTTTTTATCATGGACTTCCATCATAACCTTCCCTCTTAACATATATAAATGATCTGAAAAATCTCGTATCATTTCAAATAGTCCCTATTTAAATTTGATTTTTTGACTGAAACTAGTGTATAATATACTATGATTATTGACCGAAACTTACATTTCGATAAGTATCATAGAATCTAATTTTTAGATCATTTTTTTGCATGGACTTCCATCATAACCTTCCCTCGTAAAATATATAAATGATATGTGAAGTTTCGTATCATTTCAAATAGTCCCCGATTTAATTTGATTTTAGACCGAAACTAGTATAAACTAGTGTATAATATATTATGATTTTTTGACCGAAACTTGCATTTCGAAAGGTTCCATTGAATCTAGTTTTCAGATGATTTTTTTGCATGACCTTCCATCATAACCTTCCTTCTTAACATATAAAAATGATCTGAAAAGTATCGTGTCATTTCAAATAGTCCCCATTTAAATTTGATTTTTTTGACCGAAACTAGTGCATAATATACTGATTTTTGACCTAAACTTGCATTTCGAAAAGTTTCATAGAATCTAGTTTTCAGATGATTATTTTGCATGGACTTCCATCATAACCTTCCCTCTTAACATATATAAATGATATGAAAAGTCTCGTATAATTTCTAATAGTCCCTATTTAAATTTGATTTTTTTGACCAAAACTATGGTATAATATATTATGATTTTATTGACCGAAACTTGCATTTCGAAAAGTTTCATAGAATCTAATTTTCATTTAAATTTGATTTTTTTGACCGAAACTAGTGTATTACTACGAAACTAGTCTCGTATCATTTCAAATAGTCCCTATTTAAATTATATTTTTTGACTGAAACTAGTGTATAATATACTTTGATTTCTGACCGAAATTTGCATTTCGAAAAGTATCATAGAATCTAATTTTTAGATGATTTTTTAGCATGGACTTCCATCATAACCTTCCCTCGTAAAATATATAAATGATATGTGAAATTTCGTATCATTTCAAATAGTCCCTGATTTAATATACTGATTTTTTGACCGAAACTAGTGCATAATATACTGATTTTTAACCGAAACTTACATTTCGAAAAGTTTCATATGATCTAGTTTTCCGATGATTTGTTTGCATGTTCTTCCATCATAACCTTCTTTATTAACATATATAAATGATATGAAAAGTATCGTATCATTTCTAATAGTCCCTAAATAAATTTGAATTTTTTAACCAAAACTAGTGTATAATATTATGATTTTTTAACCGAAACTTGCATTTCGAAATGTTTCATAGAATCTAATTTTCATATGATTTATTTGCATGGACTTCCATCATAATCTTCCCTGTTAACATATATAATTGATATGTGAAGTCTCGTATCATTTTAATTAGTCCCAAATTAAATTTGATTTTTTTGACCGAAACTAGTGTATAATATATTATGATTTTTGACCGAAACTTGCATTTCGAAAAGTATCATAAAATCTAATTTTCGGATGATTTTTTATACGGACATCCATCATAATCTTCTCTCGTAAAATATATAAATGATATGTGAAGTTTCGTATCATTTCAAACAGTCCCCAATTTAATTTGATTTTTGACCGAAACTAGTATAAACTAGTGTATAATATATTATGATTTTTTGACTGAAACTTGCATTTTGAAAAGTTTCATAGAATCTAGTTTTCAGATGATTTTTTTCCACAGAAATCCATCATAACTTTCCCTCTAAACATATATAAATGATCTGAAAAATCTCGTATCATTTCAAATAGTCCCCATTTAAATTTGATTTTTTGACCGAAACTAGTGTATAATATACTATGATTCTTGACCGAAACATGCATTTCGAAAAGTTTCTCAGAATCTATTTTTAGATGATTTTTTTGCATGGAATTTCATCACAACCTTCCCAGTTAACATATATAAATGATCTGAAAAGTCTCGTATCATTACAAATAGTACTCATTTAAATTTTATTTTTTTGACCGAAACTAGTGTATAATATAGTATGATTTTTGACCGAAACTTGCATTTCGAAAATTTTAATAAAATCTAATTTTCGGATGATTTTTTGCATGGACATCCATCATAACATTCCCTCGTAAAATATATAAATGATATGTGAAGTTTCGTATCATTTCGAACATGTCCCGATTTATGTTGATTTTAGACCGAAACTAGTATAAACTAGTGTATAATATAATATGATTTTTGACCGAAACATGCATTTCGAAAAGTTTCATAGAATCTAGTTTTCAGAAGATTTTTTTTTTCATGGACTTCCATCATAACCTCCCCTCTTAACATATATAAATGATCTGAAAAGTCTCGTATCATTTCAAATAGTACTCATTTAAATTTGATTTTTTTACTGAAACTAGTGTATAATATACTATGATTCTTGACCGAAACTTGCATTTCGAAAAGTATTATAGAATCAAATTTTTAGATGATTTTTTTGCATAGGCTTCCATAATAACCTTTTCTCGTAAAATATATAAATGATATGTGAAGTTTCGTATCATTTCAAATAGTCCCTAATTTAATTTGATTTTGGACCGATACTAGTATAAACTAGTGTATAATATTTTATGATTTTTTAACCGAAACTTGCATTTCGAAAAGTTCCATTGAATCTAGTTTTCAGATAATTTTTTTGCATTGCCTTCCATCATAACCTTCCTTCTTAACATATATAAATGATCTGAAAAGTATCGTATCATTTCAAATAGTCCCCATTTAAATTTGATTTTTTTTACCGAAACTAGTGCGTAATATACTGAATTTTGACCGAAACTTGCATTTGGAAAATTTTCATAGAATCTATTTTTCAGATGATTTTTTTGCATGGAATTTCGTCATAACCTTCCCTCTTAGCATATATAAATGATATGAAAAGTCTCGTATCATTTCTAATAGTCCCTATTTAAATTTGATTTTTTTGACCAAAACTAATGTATAATATTATGATTTTTTTTACCGAAACTTGCATTTCGAAATGTTTCATAGAATCTAATTTTCATATGATTTTTTTGCATGTACTTCCATCATAACCTTCACTCTTAACATATATAATTGATATGTGAAGTCTCGTATCATTTCAAATAGTATTTAATTAAATTTGATTTTTTTGACCGAAACTAGTGTATAATATACTATGATTTTTGACCGAAACATGCATTTCGAAAAGTATCATAGAATCTAATTTTCGGATGATTTTTTGCACGGACATCCATCATAATCTTCCCTCGTAAAATATATAAATGATATGTGAAGTTTCGTAACATTTCGAACAGTCCCCAATTTAATTTGATTTTTGACCGAAACTAGTGTAAACTAGTGTATAATATATCATGATTTTTTGACCGAAACTTGCATTTCGAAAAGTTTCATAGAATCTAGTTTTTAGATGATTTTTTGCATGGACATTCATCATAACCTTCCCTGTTAACATATATAAATGATATGAAAAGTCTCGTATCATTTCAAATAGTCCCCATTTAAATTTGATTTTTTTGACCGAAACTAGTGTATAATATACTATGATTTTTGACCGAAACTTGCATTTCGAAAAGTTTCATAAAATATAATTTTCGGATGATTTTTTGCATGGACTTCTATCATAACCTTCCCTCTTAAAATATATAAATGTTATGTGAAGTTTCGTATCATTTCGAACAGTCCCCGATTTAAGTTGATTTTTGACCGAAACTAGTATAAACTAGTGTATAATATATTATGATTTTTTGACTGAAACTTGCATTTCGAAAAGTTTCATAGAATCTAGTTTTAAAATGATTTTTTTCATGGACTTTCATCATAACCTTCCCTCTTAACATATATAAATGATCTGAAAAGTCTCGTATCATTTCAAATAGTCCCCATTTAAATTTGTTTTTTTGACTTAAACTAGTGTATAATATACTATATGATTCTTGACCGAAACTTACATTTCGAAAAGTATCATAGAATATAATTTTTAGATGATTTTTTTTCATGGACTTCCATCATAATCATCCGTCTTAACATATATAATTGATATGTGAAGTCTCGTATCATTTCAAATAGTCCCCGATTAATTTTTATTTTAAATCGAAACTAGTATAAACTAGTGTATAATATATTATGATTTTTTGACCAAAACTTGCATTTCGAAAGGTTCCATTGAATCTAGTTTTCAGATAATTTTTTTGCATGGCCTTCCATCATAACCTTCTTTCTTAACATATATAAATGATCTGAAAAGTATCGTATCATTTCAAATAGTCTCCATTTAAAATTGATTTTTTTTATTGATTCTATTGTATAATATACTATAATTTTTGACCGAAACTTGCATTTCGAAAAGTTTCACAAAATCTAATTTTTAGATGATTTTTTTGCATGGACTTCAATCATAACCTTCACTCTTAACTTATATAAATGATATGTGAAGTATCGTATCATTTCTAATCGTCCCTATTTAAATTTGATTTTTTGACCAAAACTAGTGTATAATATATTATGATTTTTTGACCGAAACTTGCATTTCGAAAAGTTTCATAGAATCTAATTTTCATATGATTTTTTTGCATGGACTTCCATCATAACTTTCCCTCTTAACATATATAATTGATATGTGAATTCTCATATCATTTCAAATAGTCCCCATTTAATTTTGATTTTTTTGACCGAAACTAGTGTATAATATACTATGATTTTTTACCGAAACATGCATTTCGAAAAGTTTCATAGAATCTAAATTTTTGGATGATTTTTTGCATGGACATCCATCATAATCTTCCCTCGTAAAATATATAAATGATATGTGAAGTTTCGTATCATTTCGAACAGTTCCCGATTTAATTTGATTCTAGACCGAAACTAGTATAAACTAGTGTATAATATATTATGATTGTTTGACTGAAACTTGCATTTCGAAAAGTTTCATAGAATCTAGTTTTCAGATGATTTTTTTCCACAGAAATCCATCATAACTTTCCCTCTAAACATATATAAATGATCTGAAAAATCTCGTATCATTTCAAATAGTCCCCATTTAAATTTGATTTTTTGACCGAAACTAGTGTATAATATACTATGATTCTTGACCGAAACATGCATTTCGAAAAGTTTCACAGAATCTATTTTTAGATGATTTTTTTTCATTGACTTCCATTATAACATTATCTCTTAACATATATAAATGATATGTGAAGTCTCGTATCATTTCAAATAGTCTCCAATTAAATTATTTTTTTGACCGAAACTAGCGCATAATATACTATGATTTTTTATCAAAACTTGCATTTCGAAAAGTTTCATAGAATCTAGTTTTCAGATGATTTTTTTCCACAGAAATCCATCATAACTTTCCCTCTAAACATATATAAATGATCTGAAAAATCTCGTATCATTTCAAATAGTCCCCATTTAAATTTGATTTTTTGACCGAAACTAGTGTATAATTTACTATGATTCTTGACCGAAACATGCATTTCGAAAAGTTTCACAGAATCTATTTTTAGATGATTTTTTTTCATTGACTTCCATCATAACATTCCCTCTTAACATATATAAATGATATGTGAAGTCTCGTATCATTTCAAATAGTCTCCAATTAAATTATTTTTTTGACCGAAACTAGTGCATAATATACTATGATTTTTGATCAAAACATGCATTTCGAAAAGATTCATAGAATCTAGTTTTCAGATGATTTTTTTGCATGGAATTCCATCATAACCTTCCTTCTTAACATTTATAAATGATATGTAAAGTCTCGTATCATTTCAAATAGTCCCCAATTAAATTATTATTTTTTACCGAAACTAGTGCATAATATACTATGATTTTTTTACCGAAATTTGCATTTCGAAAAGTTTCATAGAATCTAATTTTTAGATTATTTTTTTCACGGACTCCCTTCATAATCTTCGCTCTTAACATATATAAATGATATGTGAAGTCTCGTATCATTTCAAATAGTCCTCAATTAAATTTAATTTTTTTTTATCGAAACTAGTGTATAATATACTAAGATTTCTGACCGAAACTTGCACTTAGAAAAGTTCCATAGAATCTAATTTTATGATGAATTTTTGAATTGACATCCATCATAACCTTCCCTTGTAAAATATATAAATGATATGTGAAGTTTTGTATCATTTCGAACAATCCCCAATTTAATTTTATTTTTGACCGAAATTAGTATAAACTAGTGTATAATATATTATGATTTTTTGACCGAAACTTACATTTCAAAAAGTTTCATAGAATCTAGTTTTTTCAGATGATTTTTTTGCAAGGACTTCCATCATAACCTTCCCTCTTAACATATATAAATGATTTGAAAAAGTCTCGTATCATTTCAAATAGTCCCCATTTAAATTTGATTTTTTTGACCGAAACTAGTGTATAATATACTATGATTTTTTACCAAAACTTGAATTTCAAAAAGTTTTATAGAATCTAATTTTTAGATTAGTTTTTTCACGGACTTCCATAATAACCTTCCCTCTTAACATATATAAATGATATGTGAAGTTTCGTATTATTTCAAATAGTCCCCAATTAAATTTCATTTTTTTTTACCGAAACTAGCGTATAATATACTATAATTTTTGATCGAAACTTGCATTTCGAAAAGTTTCCTAGAATCTAATTTTCGGATGATTTTTTGCATGAACATCCATCATAACCTTCCTTGTAAAATATATAAATGATATGTGAAGTTTCGTATCATTTCGAACAATCCCCGATTTAATTTTATTTTTGATCGAAATTAGTATAAACTAGTGTATAATATATTATGATTTTTTGACCGAAACTTGCATTTTGAAAAGTTTCATAGAATCTAGTTTTCATATGATTTTTTGCATGGACTTCCATCATAACCTTCCCCTCTTAACATATATAAATGATCTGAAAGTCTCGTATCATTTCAAATAGTCCTCATTTAAATTTTATTTTTTTTACCTAAACTAGTGTATAATATACTATGATATTTGACAGAAACTTGCATTTCGAAAAGTTTCATAGAATCTAATTTTTAGATGATTTTTTTGCATGGACTTCCATCATAACCTTCCCTCTTAACATATATAATGATATGTAAAGTCTCGTATCATTTCAAATAGTCCCCAATTAAATTTGATTTTTTTATGAGGATTAGAGTCGACGTAGTTCAATTGTTATTAAGTATTTTATTATTTTCTTCATGAGATGAGAAAGAATGACTCAAATAGGAAAAAGGCAAAAACTAAGGGGGACTAAGACACAATCCTAATTATTTACTATATGCCAAGAGAGGTCCTAATGGTTTGTGAGGTTTTCTAATCCTAATGAGGAAAAAGGAAAAGAAGAAAAGAGAACTTAGAAATCAACTTACTTTCTAGGGAAGTTATGTTGTTTCTAAAGAAGGGGAAAACTTATAAGCAAGCACAAAGTGCTAAGGAAAACACAATTAGAAAGCATAAAGAGATGAGAAAGAAGTAATATTTAACTTAATCTTCCCCCCTACAAAACAAATGTTAGCTTAACAATGCATATTGAAAGCATAAACAAAGCATAAAAACGATTAAGTACCCCACACGTCCTAGAATGGAAATAGGGTTCAAAATAAGACCTAAGTCTGAAGGTGAATGTACCTAAAGGTTATATGACTTCTAAAGTCAGTAGCTACATGCTATTGGTCCTTAATTATGCTAGGGTACCTCACAAGTTCAAACTATATCAAACTATGTACAAAAAGTTCACCTAAGTTCACCTAAATGCAAGTTAGGGTTTATGGATGAAGTATGAATGCATATGGCTTACAAGCATGAGTTAATACATGAAATGAGTATCAAAGTCAGTAGTGAATGCATATGAATGTAGATTAATGATCATATTATCATGTATGCAATGGTTTAGTCCTATGGAATAAGGAAAAGAAGATGTGAGGACAAATGAACAAACATCGCATACGATCACAAAGAGTGCAAGTTAAGAATGAATGATAAGTGGATATGCATGAGATTATTATGGGTCTGTATCATAAAATATATGATATGAAATTAGAATGCATGGATAGGCATTAATGATTTCCACATAATTCATGTTAACAATTAGAGGAGAAGAGAAGCTAGTTTAGGTTAAACTATTTCACATAAGAATACACTTAGGAACACAAAAAGAAACCAAATGAGTATGGTTCAAAAAGTGACGTATAACTGGGATTAAGGACATATAAATTACATATAATTAAATCCTAAAGTTTACCATTAATTACCTCAAGCAAGTGGCAAGAATGTCTTCCTAATATCTAGGGTACGCGACTAATAAACACATATTTGGACCTATAGTCTAGGTGACATGAAAAATAGCAAAAAATGCTTGAAAATTATGAAATTAAATCCTTGGAATGCTGAATTCAGTATATAACATGGTCTAAAAGGATTTCACAAAATTATGCACCAAATTACCAAAACAATTACTTAACGATTGAGGGAACAAGGCACGATCGCCGAAAAACAACCCCACAAAGTGGATAAAAAATGTCACACAAAATTATGAAAAAAACTCCTAGGGAGCACCAAAATGTCACAAATTTCAGTGTTTAATCACACACAAAAAATAGGTCTCACATCTGTGGGAAAAAATGGTTTTTGGTCTCTTTAACTAAAACAATGAATTTTGGGACAGCATGTGATCAAAAATCCAAATTAATTACTAAAGCCATCCAAATATTAAAACAAAAATTATTCAAAATTAATTAGGAGGATGAGGATCACTCATTTTTTCCATAATTTTATCACATCTAAAACCATTTTTAATAATTGCGACGAAACAGGCAAAAAAGGGTGATTTAAGGGAAAGTGAAAGGAGGCGAATCCTATAATTCGTAACCTAATCCCTAAGCTCCGAAATCGGCACATCGGGGAAACACCGTTCATATCCGATCATCTCACTCTCAGGCGCGATGTGAAAGGGAGCCTTCGGCGTACCTTTTTCGATGTCGAAGATGACAGAGTGAAATCAAGGTTCTCAACGTCACAACATCTTACTCATACTTGTGCGGAAACCAACAAAAACTCGAAACCACAATACGAATCGATTCATCCGCGAACACGCAAGAAATCAAATCGAAACTATCTATCATACGTCTAACCTGGTTTAGGTACGTCTTCTCGATGACGATCATTAAATCCTTCACTTCTTCTTCTGCGGTTCTGAGTTTCTATCGTGTTGTATTGATCGCTTTGTGAATCGTTGAATCTTGTCATTAGAAATCATTGACGGCGTTGTGTTCATATTGTTGTTGATTTGATTTGCAGGTTAAATCTAAATTGTGGTTGATGATGAAGATTGTTGTTTTGATGAGATTGACGAAGAAGATCCGGAGAGGAGTTGAGAAAGTTCTGATGATGCTTGTTTTTGAACGTTTTTTAGTTTTTATTGATGCAGGGTGGTGAAGATTTGAGCTTGATGGAAGTTATTGATGAAGATCGGAGATTGATTATTAGAGAGTGATTGGATAAGATTGATTGAAGATGCCGATTGGATGAGATTGAATGATGGAGAGTGAAGATTCAAGGTTCTTGGTGGCTGAATCCACAAACGTTTGAGAGAAATTTTGCGGTTTGAAGAAGACGGATTTAGAGGCTTTTTTTGGTTGAAGATTTTATGTGTAACCGAATTCTTGTTATGATATTGATTGTGAGTTTTATAGAGATTGATGTGAGTTTTCTCTTTTGTGATTGATGTGAATTTTCTGTTTTGTGATTGCGGAGTTGAAGATGTTGGAGTAAGCTTGGATTCAAGTTCATGAGATTGATAGTTGCAGAAGGTTTTTGGAGATGCAGAGAGATAGCTTTTGCCGAAGCGTTTTCTTCTTTTTTTCTGGAGTTTTTCCGTGACTTTTCTGTTATATCAGTTACAAATTGTAACTGATTTTCCTCTTCTATCAGTTAGCCTTTTCTTCTGATTCTCATTTTTGTTGTGACTGAATTTTTGGGTTAACTGATATGTAACTGAAATTTTCCTGAAAAATCCTCCTTGTTTCTGTTGAATTTTTCTGGTGTGAAGAGTTTTTTGTTAAAGTTTCTTTTGAGTTTTCTATGAGATTGTGGATTTCCAATTGTACATTGTGCTGAGTTTTTTTCTTGATTTTCTGTTGTATTATTCTGTTATATGAATTCAGCCCAATGAATATTTGTTGGAGAGTACCGAAAAAGTCGATTCCATTAATATCTGTTATCCGCTGTAACCGATTTCCTTTAAGATAATTGAGATATTAGATATGGTCCATTAATGTGAAGGTGGTTTAAAAAAATATGTGGACTTAGATAAAAATTGAAATGTGTTGGAAGTTTATTTGGAGAAAGGATTCACAACCTGAGAACCGTAAATAGTTTGGAAGGGATTTTTGCAATTAAATTGGCTTTTGAATTGGGAAAAAAATATGGTTAAACCTTAAAAATATATATATTTGAATGGTTTAAGAATTAATCAACTTAAGACACCAAAAATGAATGAGGGTGGATTTAGAACTTGGTTAGGAATATTGACAATAGAATTAAGTGGAAAGTAGGCTTGAATGAGATATGGCTAATGGGCTTTAAATGGGCCAACAAAAGTGTGAACTTTAAAGTGTGCTTAAAAATTGGATGTAGAATTGATAAAATATGGAATTGAATATTAAAGGAAAAACGAGCCTTTATCATGTGAATGGATAACAAAACAGATTTTGGATAATGACATGGATTCAATGGATTTTGACGAATTCATGTGTTAAAAATGGTAATGATATTTGAATCAATGATGACGTCTTCCAGATAAATCATAACCGTGCACTTTCCACCCTTAATTCAAGTCGAATCCTTGAACCAAAATCTTTAATTCCATGATGAATCTCAAAACTCATACTTTGAACCATGTTCCTTAAGTCATTTAAAAACGCCAAACCCTTGAAATTGACCTCAATCGAGTGGACTTCAGTTGATGGAATGCCCTCAAGCAAAATCATGAACATGAACCCCCAAATTTTCCTCGAGATGTTCAATGAAGAAGAATACATCTCGATGTGTAGAGAAAAGCCAGAACCCTGATCCACAACAGATTTAATTACACCTCGATGATAGATTGGATGCACCAGTGACTACTATCCTCGAGAAGAATCCTTAAAGATTACTCAATCAGGGAAATAAACCCTAATCAAGTAACAAGCAAGAAACTAATTTTATTAATAGCCACATAACCAAAACTTGGATCCACCTGATAGATATGGATAAGATATGAAACCCTAATTCCGTGTGGCGTTGATCTCATGCCTTAAGAGCCAATGCACTGCATGATTGAATGTTATGACCTAATGGGAAATGCAGATGAATGCGAAGCAAAAGCCAATTAAGGTAAAAAGAAACGAGGGCAAATTTTGAGGTATTACAAGTTGGACCAAGGGAAAGACCATGTGCTAGGTCTTATACGCTTCTAAGCGTTCCTTGGCAGTTCTTCCTTGGGCCTAGCTGATCCAGCCCAAGGAAGAACCTTGGCCCAGCGTTGGGGGCACACTATAAATACCCTCACTCATTAGAGGTCCAGGTATTCTGAACCTACTATTGTTAATCTATTTATGTACCAATACTCATTTAAGCATCAGAGTACCTTACAGGTACACCCCCACCTTCTTCCAATCAATCGTCACGTTCATTGCTCAACTCCTAGAAAACCATTCTGATCAGGTAAGATCAGCAGCACCATCTGTGGGAACAAGCTCTCCCCGTCTTCCACAATAGAGGATCAAAGCTTCATTTCATTTTTTCATCCTTCCAGCATGGCCGACGAACACAGTGACAACCATGGCCTTGTCGACTACACCACAGAGGATAACATGATTGTCACTTAAGAATCTGATGCGCGCGATAGCCAGCCTTCCACCCTGTCGCCATAACCTGAGAACAATGATGTCCATCAACCTCAGCCTGCAGTTCCATTTCAACCCATTTCGGTTCTAGTTGAAGGGGATCCTACCATGATAGCCATGGTGCACGCGCTGAACTAGACCAATTTCATGCATTCCCAACAGCACGAGGGGATAATAGCACTAGAGACCTAGCGCCAGACTAATCATCCTCGACAAGGACGTGGACCTCAACCCAAGAGACACCAACCAGAGTCAACCAAGAAACGGGGATGCTCACCTCCCCTCCGAGGGAGACATTCCCCTAAACCAAAGAAGAATAAGTCCAGGGGGCGCCCCGAGCGAGAAAAAGGCCAGCCGAAGACTTCCTTTCGAGATGATCAGAGTCCTAGGAACGAGGATTACTCCCCGTTGAGAAGTGATGAAGATGACCCACGATGTCCCCTTTCCCGGGCCATCATGGAGGCACCGCTCCCAGCGGGCATCGAGAAACCCCTGAACCTGGAGACTTACGACGGGATGACTGACCCCGACGACCACGTTGACAACATCAATGATATGCTTGACTACCACGATGACATTAGCGGGAACGTCAAGTGCAGGTTATTCTCGACAACCCTCAGGAAAGGAACCATGGCGTGGTATAAAAGTCTGGCCCCCGAATCTATCACGTCATGGAGGAGCATGAGGTCGACGTTCACGAGGCACTTCACAGCCTCTTGACGCCACCCAAGACAAAAGCAACCCTTGAAGCCATCGTACAGCGGAAGAGCGAAATGATGCGCTCATACATCGAGTTATTCAACCAGGAGGTCGTCGAGGTGGATACAACCGATTATATGAAAAAATATCTCTTCAAAAAATGGCTCCTTCCTGGAAGCGAACTCAACAGAGCATTCGGGATAGAGCCTCATCGCACCCTCGTCAAGCTTCTCCATAAATCCTAAGCATACATCAGGTACAGAGAGAAATAGGTCGCTCACAATGTCCGAAGCAACCACGATCATGACGAGGCCAGAAGCTCCAAAAATGAAGACTACACTGCCCCCAGCTGCACCATGGAAAAGAGGAGAGACGATAAGCCTCACGATGTCCGCAAAGGAAGAGGACCAGCGGGGCGATTCTCCGAAAATATGTTACTGGCTGCTCCCCGCGTGCGCATCCTTTCCGAGTGCATCAACTCTCAGTTCAAATAAGGAAGGGTGAGGTTCCCCAAACCTATAGCACCCAAGCCCGACACGGACAAGTCCAAGTATTGGCGCTTCCATAGAAGCCACGGGCATGTGACCGAAGATTGCGTCCACCTAAAGGACGCGATCAAGATTCTGATCAAAGAAGGTCACCTCAAACAATACACCAAGAGAAGTGTGACTCTCCGACATGAGGAACAGTCCGTGAAAATAAATCGGGAAAACTCCCCGGACGACAACTCTCCCTTCCAAGTAGCAATGTGTGTATCACGGCCTGAAGATTTCCACCTCCCCGATGTCAATAAGGGAGGACGAATTGCTGCACATAGCCCGTGGGAGGATTTCCCCGCAACCTTGGTCATCTCTGGAGGAGGAGTCAATAGCGAGAACGCCACCATTTCTATGAAGCGGAAGTTCAACGAACTCTTGTTGACCGCGCCCGATCAATTGATGACCTTAACAAAATCTTGAGGAAGATCCAACCCGGTATCCTTTTTTTTAGGATCTACCAGGTGGGTCACCTAACTCGAGCATCCCTCTACTGATAAGGGCCAAAATGGCACGCTTCGACGTACGACGCATCTTGGTCGATCAGGGAAGCTCGATGGATATTATGTACGTCCACCTATTCAAGACTCTCAAGCTGGACAAGACAAACCTGTCCCCATACGTCGGGTCCGACCTCCATGGATTCAATGGGGCCACCACAAGACCGTGGGGGTACGTGGAGCTCCATGTTATATTCGGGGAGTAGGAGACCGCTAGAGAAGTCAAAGTCCAGTTCTGGTGATCGAGTGTCATTCGCTCTACAACGGTATCCTTGGTCGACCCACATTGGTCGAACTGACAGCAGTCCCATTTACCGTCCACTTGAAAATGAAATACTACACCAAGTTGGGCTGCGTAGTCACAATTCACGACGACATTGAAGCTGCCCGAAGATGCTATGATGTGGCGGTCAAAGGACAGACCATCATCAACACCTCCAAGGATAGCAAGAAATACAGAGTCGAAAAGCATCCCCCTGCCTCGTGGGTCAACTCCGTCGAGCTCGATAGCCGCCTTGGCGAAGAAGACACTGAAGCACAGGGCCCCATCAACGGACAAACATCCACTCACCCAGTTACTTCAATCCTTGACGGCGAGTTCGAACTTATTCCTCTGGGCGTCAACCCTGACAGAGCTGTGAAGATAGGCACCGGACTACCGCCAACGACAAGGGAACAACTCATAACATGCCTCAAAGACAATGCATAAATGTTCGCATGGAGCGCTGTTGAGATGCCCATGCTCGATCTTGAGGTGGCCTATCACAAATTAGCTTTAGATCCGGCCATTAGGCACATAGCACATCATAGGAGCAAGCAGTCTCCTGATAAAGCGGAGGCTGCCGAGTAGGCTGTAAAAGACCTCCTAGAGGCAAATTTTGTTTTTGAAGCCTAATACACAACCTGGCTCTCTAATGTAGTTCTCGTTAAGAAAAATAATGGAAAATGGTGAATGTGCGTTGATTATACTGATCTTAATCGAGTATGTCCTAAAGATGTTTTTCCTTTTCCTAACATAGATAAATTGGTAGACAACTCTGCAGGTTTTAAACTCTTGTCTTTCCTGGGCGCATACAGTGGTTATAAGCAAATCCCAATGTCGGACACGGATAAGAGGCGCACGACCTTCATGACTCCAACGAGAAACTATTACTATTACTATAATGTTATGCCCTTCGGACTGAAGAACGCATGGGCTACATACCAATGTATAATGAACAAATTCTTCCGAGGTGAAATCGGGGACATGCTCAAGGTCTATATGGACGACATGATCGTCAAATCACACGAAGAGCTCGACCAAGCCCAACACCTCCATAAGGTCTTCGATCAGGCGAGGAAATAAAAAATGTGGTTCAACCCTGAAAAATGCACCTTCAGTGTTCGGGCGGGGAAGTTCCTCGGCTTCTACCTCACTAAAATAGGGATTGAAGCCAACCCCGACAAATGTCGGGCATTCTTAGAATTCCAAACCCCCAAATCAAAGAAATCCATTAAATCCCTTAACGGCATGCTCGCCTCCCTATCATGTTTTGTAGCCAAATCCGCGCAACACGCCCTTCCTTTCTTCAAGCTACAAAGGAAAAAAACCGCCTTTGAATGGACTGAAGAATGAGAAGCTACAAATGGGAGAATTTATTCAAAATTATATAATTTATAGATTCAGAATTCCAGAAACAATAACTACAGATCAAGGATATGTATTCACTGGAAAAAAGATGCAATTATTTGCAAAAGAAGTAGGATTTAAACTCCTTACTTCGACACCTTACTATGCTCATGCAAATGGTCAAGTTGAAGCAGCTGATAAAGTTGTGATTAATTTGATTAAAAAGAACGTGGGCAAGAAACCCATAAATTGGCATAAAACTTTGGATTAAGCTTTATGGGCTTGTCGAACGTCTCCTAAAGAAGCTAAAAACTCTACCCTATTTAGATTAACTTATGGTCATGATGCAGTTCTACAAGTTGAAATTTATTTACAATCGATTTGAATTTAGAGGCATCATGAAATCCCATCAAACGTATATTGGAATATGATGATGGATGAATTAGTTGATTTATATGAAGAGAGGTTGCGTACACTGGATTTGGTGAAGAGGCAAAAGCAAAGAGTCAAAAAGTTTTATAACAAGAAAGTAAAACGCAAAACTCTATGGATCGAAAAGATAAATTAATGGGAAAATAGTCTCCTAAGTGGGAGGGACCTTTCAAAGTTTTGAAAAAAATTTCAAATGGAGCATTTGAAATTGAAGAAATAAGAAAGGATATGAGAACCCTAAAGATAAATGGAAAGTATTTGAAAAAATACAAACCAATATTGCAAGAAGTCAAAATAAGCGCAGAATAACTTCACATAACATAAAATAATGGTGTTTCTTCGCCAAGAAAAATGGCATTAATGTCATTACAAAAGAAAATTATCATAAAGTTTCTAAGAGATAAATAAAGCAAAAAACTACTCCTATTACAATTGAATATTTCCAAAAGATTTCTTCATCTTATCAAACTTCTTCTTCTGAATTTGGAGTCGACAATCACATAAGCTCTTGTTGGTCGAAAGGGTTTCAATTTCTTGGGTAAGTAGTTGGTCCCTTTCAGCATGATGAACCCCCACCTTTAGCTCTTCGTCGGTCTCCTTTTGATTGGGATTCTGAAGAGTTTCTTTGCGTTTCTTCTCCTGGGAGATTTTCGTTTGAAGTTCAGCTATCTCCTTCTCCCATTTCTGAATTTTGTTGTCACATTCAACAATTTCTTTGGCATAAGCCTCAGAAACCTGTTGCAGCTCTGTGATTTTGTTGGTCGAAGCAGTTCTAGCATCCCATTCAGCAAGTTGTCTTTCCTATTTTTTGGAGATTTGTTTTGCAAAGTCCTTGAGACGATTCAGGTCAGCACTCACCATGTCGATCAAAGTAGTCAGGTCCATTAAAAAGCTGCTCACTTTAGCAGGAGACTCCAAGACGTTGACTTGTTTTAGGATCTTTTTCAAGTCGAAGCAAGCAGTCGAATTTTCATCTAAAACCTTGAACAAGTCCATATCAAGAATTTTCATCTTGATCTCAGCCATGGTAGTTTCAAGAGAATGTGTGTTGGAAGTGGCTCCTGAAGTAGTCGAAGTACTTTGAGAGGAGTCTTGGAAGTTGAAACGGGCACTGAGTACATCTCTGAGATACTCCAAGGGCTTTTGCACTTTAAGATTTTCAATCTCTTCACGATAAAGATTTGTCGAACCAGTTGATCCTCCTTTCTGTGAGTCAGGATTTAGTTGATTGGGTTGCCCTATGTGTGAGCCAACATTTTCGTCCTTCGACTTGTCATCACCACCACCAGTTACTCCTTCTTTGACATGATCATCTTCGACCTCAACGTCAGCTTTCAGGTTTTCACTCTGCTGGTGAGCATCTGCTTTTGGAGGAGGAGAATGAGAGTGGTCGTCAGAATATTGAGGAGAATCATGCGATGGTGGTTCTTCCGCCTCTGGTCCCTTTGTCAGATTTGGAGGAGAAAAGGGTGGTGGGCGAGTAGTTTGATGAGTTTGAGCATCTTGTTTCGTTTTCTTCTTTTCATGAGTGTCGTCGAGATTGCTCTGCGAAAAGCCTAAAATTAAGAAAGAAAAATACAATAAGAAGATAAAAGTTAACAGTCGAAACAAGAAATTACATGAGGAATCTCAGTGTGAAAACTAGAGTTCCCACTCTCTGCGTCCCTTATTTTCACGTTCGAAACTGGACTTGGTGGAGGAGTTTCTTTCTCTACTCTGGCTTTGGATTTTTGAGCAGGAACTTTTGTAGGTTTCTTCTTTTTGGGGGGTTGGCTTGGTTCTAGTGATTCATCACCAGATTCTTCGCTAGAAATCTTTTCTTCTGGTTGTTTTCTTTTTGGCGTATGTGGCGGTTTTCGACTTACCTGGACATAGAAGTAAAGATAATTCAGTTTTAAAAGTGGAAAATAGGTTGATAAAAAATAAGAGAATTGTACCTTTGTCGAAGTCTTCTTGGTGGTGACTGGTGGACCTTCTCATATCATATCAGCAGTGCTTTTGACTGCAGCTTTATTGGGTTGGACTTTTGTGGCTAAGAAAACAAAATAGAGTCAGAAATAAATACAAAAAGAGACAAGATTAGAATATCAAAATAAAGAAAATGTTTTCGTTAAAACACCTTCAAGAATGAGAGTTTCCACGTGAACGTGTTCTATTCCAATATGAAGGTGTCCTTTGTAATTATTCAAAGTGAACTTAGTCGGAACCACCCGCTCAACAGGTTTTTTCGATTGTTGTCGAAGGATTTTCAAAGAGTCCCCACAAACAAACCAATCTGGAAATGGATGGCTCAACGCCATGCCAAAGTCAGCAAAAGGAAGAGGGGGAAACCTTGGTGGATAAATATTGAAAGCCAGTTCATATCCTTGTTCTGGTCGATCATATGAAGGAAATTTCAACTTATCCAATCTCTCTGTCAACTTATGTTTTAAAGTCACTGCTGCTTCGCCTATGGTTCGACTAAGTTCCTCCGGACTATAGATGGTTTCAAAATATTTTTGAAATTTTTTTATTTCTTTAATATGTTGTTCTTTACCTTTTTTTCATTTGTTCCTGCACAGGAGTAAATGCATTTGTCAGGTGATTTGTGAATGCTTTTACATCATAGAATTTGGTGCAGTAGTATTCCCTCTACCAAACATAAAATTCATGGGTACAAAGAAAAGAAGGTCGAAAAACCACTGGGTAGATATCAAGAGAATCATCGAAAAATTTCTTTGCCAATTGGAGGCTTTGTTCTTCAGAATGGTAGGAGTTGTAGAAGAGGATGGAACCTTTCTTCGGAAAGATGGATTTTGGTTTCGGCTGGACCAATTCAAATTGTCTAGCAACTAAGTTGGATTAATAAACAATTAGGGTAATTTTGGTCTTTGTCACATTATGGTGAGAGGGAAAGATCCTAGGGACCAGGAATGATTCCCAAACGTCGATAAATTTACTTTCCTCTTTCTCCATCTCAAAAAGAGGTTGTGTGGTGAACCATTCAGGACCAACTGCTTTGTTGACGAAAGGTTCCATGGAAGGAGTAAAGTTATACCTCTTGGCGAACATCATGACGTAACTTGTGAAACCCTGTCAAAGATTGAACCATTCATCAGATGGCATTAGTTGTGCTAGCCTGGGCCATTCGACAGTCTTATTTTTTGACTTCTTCTTCATCCACCACATTCTTGTTATGAATAGAGGTTTCAAAAATGGCATTAAGCCACAATTGTAATAGCCAAAGGGGTCCTGATATGCGAAGTTTCCATTTGTCGGTGGCTGTTTTCAGAAAGTCTACACCTTCGCTAAAGGACTCATATAGGTTTGCCAGGATCATCTCGACCGGGCATAATCTGATTCCATCTTCGAGTTGATTAGCTATGGTGATTAATTTTTTCGCCACTGGTAAAGAGCGGGAGCAAAAGACATACTTCGACAGCCACAGGGTGAAGAAGTCTATGTGCTCTTATTTAGACATTTTATCAGTCGTCTTATCATGATAGTGGTTGATGAAGATGGAGTAGTAGGCTTTGCTGGTGTCGAAACCAATGGAGTCATGGTTTTGAACAGTAGGGGCAAAATTTCAACCTAGGGGACTAAGTCCACAGATGGCTGATATGTCAAAGGGGGTTGGTGTGACCATTCCACAAGGGAGGTGGAAATTGTTATAAGTGTTATCCCGGAAAAAGAGGGAAGCTAAATCATGTTGGGGGCAGTAGCTGGGCCCTATTTTCGACATCTAGATTAAGTCGAAGATCCCTATCTCTTCCCAAAAGGGTGTCATGACTTTTTCAATCTTTCCTAACCAAGCAAGATAGTCAGAGGGATCTTTCTCCATGGGACTAGTTCTAAATATCCTAGCATTGTTTAGGTGGAGCAAATTCAGACCTTCATCAGTGGTCGAATTTGAACCTTCAGTTGGTTCTTCAGTTTGCTTGGGTTTAACCCCAACTCCTATGGGTTTTAGGCGTTGATACGAAGGGAAGTATTCTTTTAACCTATCTGGGTTAGCGTCTGGGTTTGGGAGAGGTCCTAAGATAGAATGACAAACACCAGAAACCGGTATAGGAATTAATACCTGAGACTTGTAAATGTTAGCCTTTTCCTTTTCATTGGGAGGCTCTGGAATGTATTGTTGATTTCCAATAATGTTACGTCCATTCAGCTTGTGTGCGTATGGGAGTGAAGTAGAGCTCTTAGTCTTTTTGCTGCTGGAAGATTTGATGGAGGCCATTGTTGTTTTGAAGGAAGTTTTTGTAGTTGAAAAGATATATTTTTGCTTAGAGAAGAAGAAGATAGCGTAAAAAGCTTGAAGGAAGAAATGAACTGATATTTATAGAAAAAAAGGGAATTGAAACGGTTAAGTTTAGTTTAAATCGTGGGCCACGTGGCGAAATTTTTCATGAAGAAAGTGGGATTGATGGCAGTTGGAAAGTCTATGATTTCCTAGCTTTTAGGGGATGATGGAGTAGTGTCAGAAACGTAGGATGAGCTGACATTTCTGAGAAAAGATATGATGATGAAGATTTCTAGGGATTTGGGGTATCTAGTCTTGGAAATGATGAAAATGATAAAGGTGATATGGCATCGAAATAATTCTCGACAGCAAATGACTTTTTCTCCAAAGTAGTCGGAAAAACCTTTGTTGGGAGGCAATTTGTAGACAAGGATTTTTGACGCCATGAAAATAAAGATCAAAATGATATAATTCGACTAAGAAAGGAAGTTGGAAAAAACATGCTCAGAAAGGAATTTCGACAAAACCGAACAGAGAGATTGTTTTTGACAAATTTCGACAAGGCTAGATGAAGGTAGTGTTTCGACACTTTCGACTAAGTCAATTGGAGAATGTCCTTTGACGTTTTTGACATAGTCAGATGGCAAGGGTTGTTTTCGACGAGTTCAACAACTTTGAAGGGACGCGTCGTTTCGATGCAAAGAAGAGATTCAAATTTTAAAGATTAAGATGTTTGGCAGAATGACGCGTGGAAGCGTTTGGTGGAAAGAAGACATGTCGAAGGCCAAGTGTCGTAGGTGTAAGATTTGTCTGTTAGGGGCATTTATTTAGTTTGTGTATAAATATGGCAATTCTTGTCGGAATTGTGTGTGAAAATATTGTACAAATTCCTGTAATATACTCAAAGTAACCGTGTGAGAGAAAAAGTTTAATTTCTGGAAAATGTACGTGTGAACACTGATTTTACATTTATCAAGTTTTATGAAAGTTCAAGTTCATTTATATTTCTACATTCTGCAAGTTTATTTTTGTTTAGAAGTCTTTTACCTTTTTTCAGTAAATATTACTTTATGCTTTCCAGAATTTCATTTATTTTATGTTTTCGTCAAACACTTTTTACTTTTTCTTTTAATCATACAAACATATACAAAACCTTATAAAAGATTAAAATCATGAGATTCTTAAGATCATTACATTGTCGACCAAAACTCGCACCTATGTCCTAGGACTTGTATGGTTGGTCCTGCATGTAAACTAATTTAAACGTAAATTAGAAACCAGCCATTGTTCATAAAATTCGACAACGAACAAACTCCTAGAAGGCCCTTCTGATCAGGTAAGATCAGATATAGATTATACTTCTCAATGGGAAACTTTGGAGCAAGAAGAGTAAAGACAACCCTCCCCCTGATAGCTCTAAGCACAACTAGGATGCTCACAAAGATCCAAAAATCAGTGATCCTCTTGCAACTATTGAACAACTAACTGCCAAGATCGCACCAGATGTCGAACATGAAATTCCAAAGAGTTCGACTATCCAAACAACTCATCAAATCAACCTAGCACTTCTCTATCTCAAGAAAAGTTGGCAGAACTGAAGAAAACAAATCACAGGTCCTATGTGAAATTGATTTTGACTGTATCATTACACTTTTTGAATGACAAAATTATTCCTCTTATAAACAACGTCCATGATCATATAGGATGTTGGCCAAAAAAACTATTGTCAATAAAAATTTGATGATAAATAGTTGATAGTAAGATAATTTTTTTAATATTTAATTATAACCTATAAGTAATATATAAAATTTATAATAAAAATTTTGAAATAAAATTTAAGGGTTACAACAAATAACCATTAAAAAATAAAGTTTGACTTAAAGGGCTATTATAAATTTCAATCAATTATATAAAAAAATTATTTGTTATTGAAATTTTGGTTGGGGAAATGGTATATATCTCCTTTTGATGCATCAATTCAAAATATTGAAAAATATTTTTGTAAAATAATAAAATGAATTTCATGCTTTTTGATTATATATATATATATATATATATATATATATATATATATATATATATATATATATATATATATATATATATATATATATATATATATATATATATATATATATATATATATATATATATATATATATATATCCTTTTGGTGCATCAATTTAAAACCCTATAAATAATTCTTGTAAATTATATAAAAAAATTAATGCATTTAACTTTTGTAAATAAATAAATAAAATTATTAAAATGCATTTAGCTTTTGTAAATTAAAAAAAAAACAAAATTTTGGACAGAAGGGGTAGAACAAGCAAAATATCCATCACATACAAAGTACACATCCGTAAGGTCTCAATTACATATTTGCTTTAAGGGTTCCCCTACCACCATGAAAACATCAAACTACCTCTAATTTTCGGAGATGTATCTTCTGACACATCTTTTTTAGACACTCTTTAGCATAAAATGATGATGCACCATATTTTTTCCCAAAATTTAATTCGGAGATGCATCTTTGCACGTGTAAAATGTGCGTCCGAAGAAACATTTATGTAAACATCATTAATTCAAAAACTCGGTGGATGGTCCGGAGATGCATTTCTAAATGCTTTTGTTTCATATACTCATGTCAGACTTTCCCTCTTCCTCCTTTGTTTTGTAAGAAGTACTAAAAACCATTTGAGCTCTCACATCCATTCAAGATTTATCATTGGAACTCTTTCTCATCTATTCACGCTTTTCAATTTTATTTTCAGTTTTATGAATTGAATGATAGTATGTTTTTAAACTACATTAGGTAGTAGTGGAATTGAAATAGGTAGTTTAAATGCACATGCTTTGTTTGGAGGTTTAAGGTAGCAGCTGCATTTTTCCATTGTAGAGAAAAATATAACTTTATCCAAAGATGCATCTATAGATTTTGTATGAACTATTTTCGAAGATGTATCTTCGGATTTGTTTTGTCTGAATTTAAGATGAATTTATGGTCAGACTGTCTATTTGTAACGCATGTGTAATGGCTGAAAACAACCCTGTAAGAAATAGGCTCGGTCGTGTATCTCGGATCACGTTTGTACGACGTGAGAAGGTCGCAACCATGACTACAAGGCCATGATTTGATGATAACTCATTAGATTTTTCATAATGTCGATGTTCCTAACCATTTTGCTCTACTTCTCATAGTCGCATGTCTCAAGCCTCTACTTCACGGGGCCACGAGTCCCCAAATGATGAAGTAACACCCGAAGCCCAAGAGGAAGACGTTGCAGATACCCATGTATAAAGTTTTCCATGAGGACCATTTGACACCCCTTACTTCATCTCAATGAAAATCATGTTGCTAGGCATTTCTGGGAAGAAGAGGTAGATTTATTTAATTTTTCACTATATATGTTTTAAACTAATTAAACTGCGACTGACTGTGATATTTCTTTTTACAGGAGCGTCTGTGTTTAAAATCGGTAAACCAAGACAAAGAGATATTTGATTTGTAATAGCTCAATGTTGATTGGTTCAGGAATCTTATTCATTATTCCGGTCTTGTCGCCTTATCTGTTGCTGCATACATGACCATAAACCATGGCATGCATGCAACATTTGCTAAGAGATGACATTCATAAATGTGATCTTTAGATCTTTCAATTGGAGAGATGACCATCATACTAGATGATTTTTTATGCCTCCTACATCTTCCCATCAGAGGAAAATTACTAGGACATGAAGGCTCGACCGATAGGAAGTCATGGAGATAATGGTTACCTATTTGGGAGCTAACCCTACACATACCTCAAAAGAGGTAATTGGAACCAAAGATACTCATGCTAGATTTAAAATTTTGGAAGAGCTTTATAAAGACCACTTACGATGGGTTGAGGAAGCTAAAGGTGATGATATACAGGTTGACTACCATTGGACTTGTGCATTGAGGTGTTACCTTTTATTCTTGATTGGCACATCTATTTTTATCGACAAGAGTGAAACATATGTCGATGTGATATTACTTCATAGACTTGACGGAGATTCATGAGTACAATTGGGGGCGTCTGTTTGGTCTACTTGTACTCGAAGTTGAGCAAGAGTTGTCTTTGGAAGACAAAGCAAATGACAGGGAGTTGAACGCTTATTATGTTAATTTTTTGTTACGAATAATTTTAGAATTATTTTGTTACACTTGTTATTAATTTTTAATCAAAATCATATTTCATGGATGGATCATCTTCGTTTTTCCTCGCATCACCAGGTGGGAAGTTGTGCCTACCTACACTGAGGATTAGCCATGTGATGCAAACTTTGCGTCGTATAAAGGGAATAATGTGATCAAGCAATTTCGAGTGTATCTTGACCATACTCTAGCAGCTGAAATTACCTTTTTCCCATATGTAATTCACCGCGAGACGCGTCAAATGGACATTTTTTCCTTAAACTACAGATGGCGGACATGTGGGTCAGCTATGATGTATCCTTATTTTCTCGAGCGAGTAATGCGTCATTTTGGATATTTGAAAATTATTTTGAGACCTCCCTCCCCCCCCCCCCTCAGATTCCGCTCCTCCCACCGTCCGTTAAGGATATATCGATGCGATACTTGACAATTTTGAGAGTCATCTAGTACAATATAAGTATCATAGGGTAGTAGCTCTAGTACATTGGGCCTACGAAGACGCTTAAATGACATGGTTTTATAGGGTGTCACGCCCTATCATGACACCAGTAGTTCCTGGAAGACCAACTAGGCCAGCTAATAAGGATGTACTTGAGACTAGGGATGACCACATCAAGGATGTGTCAGCGATCTCCCGACATATTGTGGAGACTAAGAGATCAAGTATAGACGAGGGAATTTTTTAGGAAGGCATCCCACATATGGCCCTCGTAGACGACATGATTGTCGAGGCACGAAATGTCTTGTAGTACAGGCAGATGAGGAGGAGGAGGCGGGGGGTTAGCCATACCCAATAGGTTTTTGTTTGGTTGTATTATTTTGTATTTTCGGAACACCTTACATATTATTTTGTATATTTGAAACAACTTAATTGTAAAAAAAAAAATCATAATTGTGCACTATATTTGAATCAATTAATGTATGTGTTATCCTTCTAATTTATGGCCTAAAATGACCTAAATATATTGGCCTAAAATGACTTCAAATATGTTGGTCTAAAATGACATAAAATACGTTGGCCTAAAAAAATATCAAACTTAGTCAATAAAAACAACATAATTAAGTACATTGGGTATTTCAGAGATGCATCTCCGGATACATCCAAATATCATATGAAGATCCATCTTCGAACTATTTTTTGTTTAAAATAAGATGGATCTCATAAATATATAGATTGGTGTAATTTTAGATATGTTCATAGATACATTTCCAGACCGATAAAAGATATTTTAGGGTTACTAGAAATGTGTGGCGTACCCTTGAGAAAGAAAAGAATATTTTCCTAATTTTTTAACGCTGTCTCTACAAATTTTGAGACTCCCGATTTTTATGGCCAAATCCAACCCTATATCTATCTCAATTGATTTTGGTGACTAAGGTTCAATAATCTTCGTATAATGATAAGAATATGTAAAATTAATGTTTTCCAAATTTCATCATCACAAGAGTTAAGGTCCAATCAAAGTGGATGATATATCAACAAATGATACTTTTAATATAATTTGAACTACATTGTTTTTGTTATTTATTTTTATCTTGTTGTTTTCGTCATTGTTTTTGTGGTTTTATGTCTATCTTATCTAATCTATGGCATGTCTAAGGTGAGTATGTTCATAAAGAAAATAATTAAATAAAAACTGTTTAGCTAATATAATAAATATAAATTATAAGTAATCCATTTAACACATCAAATTATAAAATACATATATAAATGGATACACCATGTGTAATGTTCATAACCTGCTATTATCATATGAAACTTCTGTTGATCAGATACACTAGGTGGTATGTCATCTAATGTACCACATTTATAGATAAAATACAATATCTTTTCTTTAAAAAACTCTAATTAATTAGAATTTTTCCACATATTTTCAAATAGCCTAGATAATTCAATTCAAACCTTGGAAATTAAGTCGAAGTTCATTTTCACAATATCAAAGTCAACCCTTGTGGCATGAAACATTCAAAACCTACTCACTCTCGCGCAACCACGCGGTTTCAATATATAATTACCATGCAATAGATTTCAAAAAATAATAATAATAAAAATAAAAAACATGCAATACTTTAATTTATTTAAAAAACAAATGTATGAATCTGATATAGTAAATTTGAAAATGTGTTAATATACAAAATTTATAGAAACAGTTAGTTTCAATTCTATGTCTTTGACAAGTATAATAACAAGATCTGTGTATAAAAAATTACATCTGTGTATCAAAAAAATCTGTCTATGAAACAATAAAAAAAATAAAAATCATGATCATGATCTCTTCTTTCTGGATGCTATCTATTAATGAGAACTAGCTGCTCCAACTTGAAACTTGGGAATAACTATATCTCCATGAAAATGCAGTGGTGGCGCGTGAGCTATGTTAACATGTCCGGCGACATGAATTTCCGCCAAAGTACATCGTCCTTTACTCCGGCCAGGAACGGTTGAACACGGATTCCTCGTCGAACCTTTCACCGGACCTCTTTGTAGTAGTGTTCTTGCTGCACTTGTGTTATCAAAGCTCAATACAAGAATTAAAGTTATGAACAAACACAACTTTAATATCATGTGGCTACTACTACTACTACCCATTATAATCAAAGATCAGTTGATGAAAGTTTTTCAAAGGTTTAAGGATGAAGAAGATTGATTAGGTGATGTTAATGAGAATGAAGAATATGCTTAATGAAAATGAAAGAGATGTTTAATGTTTATATATAAACATAAGATGATGTTTTGATTATTTTTTTAGTAGTTGACCAAAAAATCCGCGGTTTGAAATTTTCAACAAGAGCGGTGCACAACAACTTGTAAAGTTCAAATACCTTGAAATTTCGTTTAGGTTTCTAACTTTTCACATTATATATACGTAACACTATACATAACTTTAGCTAAGTCTTTGTTGAAATGGTTAGTTTATTAGTTTTTGTATGCTATAGATTTCAACCTTCTGACATGCAATGGTGTCTGTTTTCTTATTATATCTTTGTTTATTCATGGTCAAAACTTGAGCTACAAGATTTCAATCCTTATTTTTTGGTCAAAATGTTTCGGAGCTGGAGGTGTTGAATGAGTCTAAGAGTAAGACTATGGCATGGAGCCCATGCAGAATACAAATGGGCTCTTGTTTGATTTTGCTCTCTAATGATATTTTGTTCACATTTCTTTCTACAAAAGGTACACCAAACTTTTTTGTCCCACTGATATGTTCTTAAAAGTTACCAAATCATTTAATTTATTCTTGTCTAGATTACATAGTTTGGACATGATTTGTCTAAATTGTAGAGTTTAGTAGACAAAACAAAAATGGACTTTTACATATTGTACAATTTGAACACATTGAAAACCATAAAAGTGAAACTTAAACATAGAGATGTCAAACATGTTGAATGTAAATTCATTTGTGTCTTGTTTGGAACACAAGTAATAGTGGTTAGTGATAAAATTTTGTTTTGACAAAGTTAATTATGACAGTTAGAGTGTGTAGTTAGTTAGAGATGTGTAGGTTATTTGTAGAGCAAGTAACAACTATATATACCCTTGTATTGTGATCATTAAAGTGTGTGCAAGAGTATTTCATTCTCTTCTTCTCAATCTCCATCTCTTTCTTCAATTCATTCATTCTAATCAAAGGTGCAAATGCAAAATGTGTGCGTGTGTCAGAGAACATAACTTGAAGCAAACCCATGTGTGTCCTTTGTGTTCTTGTGATTGAGTGTTTTGCTTGAGGATTGTTCCAACATATGGTATCTAGAGCATTTGATTCGTTTCTTGGGTGAAGAGTAATGATTTCTCATCCAAATAGTCATTTCCCAACAAATCTTCCCATTTTAAATGAAAAGAACCATGATAATTGATGCAAGCAGATGAAGGTGGTGTTCTGCTATCAAGATGTATGGGATCTTGTGAAAGAATGATGTTTCATCCATTAGTGATCGTGCCACAAATGATCAGAAGATTGTGCACAAAGAATTAAAGAAGAACGATTCTAAATCTCTCTTTAGAATTCACCAATGTGTTTATCCATACAATTATGATAAGGTTAGAGATGTTGATTCATCAAATGAAGCATGAGATATGTTGGAACTGTCATTTGGTGGTGTTGAGAAGATGAATGAGGTGAGGTTATAAACTCACAGGAGGTTGTATGAGTTTCTTCAAACGGAAGAAAATGAAAGCATAAGTGATTCCTTTACATGAATGACTAGGTTGGTGAACCAAATCAAGGTGTGTGGTGAGGTAATATAAACTAAATATGTAGTAGCAAATATCTTGAGATATTTGTCCTCAAAATTTGATCATATCGTGTTGGCCATAGAAGAATACAAATACTTGTCAAGTTTAACAAAA
Organism: Lathyrus aphaca; assembly: GCA_963966055.1. Lineage (NCBI taxonomy): Eukaryota > Viridiplantae > Streptophyta > Magnoliopsida > Fabales > Fabaceae > Lathyrus > Lathyrus aphaca. The sequence goes on from OZ014525.1 coordinate 13,319,580, forward strand.
GAAAAATTTCAAGGGTCTCTTGAATCACATGAACAAAAAATGGCGAAGAGGACTGCAAACAAGGAAAAATAGAGGTTGTATTACAAGCACAATCAAATAAGATAAGAAGGGTAAAGGAAAGCAGAATAACAGCAAAGGTATCGGTGGACCTAATAACTCGAATGGTAGAAACGATCAGCAAAAAGATTGTTCATCAAATCAAAAGCAAAATGCCACTCAAGATGGTCATAGAGTGGTGGTAGAAATAGAGGTAGAGGAGGAAGAAAGAAGTTTGACAAGAGTAACATTCAATGTTACAATTGTAAAAAATATGGTCATTTTATTGATGAATGTTATGGACACAAGAAATATAAAGAAGATGATGCAAAGTTGGAAAAGCAAGAAGATGAGAAGAAAGATATATAAACCAATGGTATTTGGATTCTGGATGTTCATTCCACATAACTAGTAGAAAAGATTGGTTTTTCAACATCATTCAATCCATGAAGAATGAAGTGAAGTTTGTAACTAATAGCACATTAGCAGCAGAAGACATCGGTGATAGCTTCATCATGAGGAAAGATGGCAAGAAATTATTGATCTCAAATGTGATATACATTTCAGGTATGAAGAGTAATATACTAGTCTTTGGTCAATTGATTGAGAAGAACTATAAGGTGTTAATAGAAGAAAAAATGATGATAGTTCATGACTCAGGTGGAAGATTGATCTTAAAGGAATCTATGTCACAAAATAGAACTTTCAACATTAAACTTGATATTTTGGAGCATAACTACCTAGTAATTGCAACTAGCAGTGATGAGTGGCTATGGAATTATAGGATTGATCGTTTAAATTTTAAAGACATCAGTTACCTGAAGAAGAAAAATATGGTTTCATGAATGTCTGGAATTCATATCTCTAGTCAAATGTGTGAAGAATGTGTACAAGCCAAGCAACACAAAAATAACTTCAATAAGGATGCAGGAAGCAAGTATAGATCCACTCTTGAAGTCCTATACTTTGATCTGTGTGGACCCATTCAAGTTGACTTAAATGGAGGTAACGAGTACTTTGTCACATTCATAGATGATTTTAACAAAAATTATGGACATACTTGATCAAAAGGAAAAGTGATGTGATTGGTGTGTTCGACAAGTTTAAGTCCATGGTAGAAAGACAAAGTGGTCACAAGATAAGGTGTTAAGAATTGATGGTGGATATGAGTATGTGTTAAGTTAGTTTTATGCATTATATGAAAGGACGAAAATTGTTCTTGAGGTTGCGCCACCATATACACCTAAACAAAATGGGACTGCAAAGATAAAGAACATGCTTATTATGAGCACGGTAAGAAGCATGTTGAAGGACAAGCATTTACCTAGTTAACTATGGGATGAGGTTATGTCCACTATTACATATATTTTGAATAGGTCTACAACCAAGAGGTTAGAGGGGGTCACACTAGAAGAATGTTGGTCATGTGTCAAACCAAGCTTGAGTCATTTAAAGGTGTTTAAGTCTATTGCACATAAGCACATGCTTGATCAAATGCTTGATCAATTGAGGAGAAAGCTTGGTGAAAAATCAAGTCAGATGATCTTGATTGGTTATCACTCAACTGTTGGTTACAAGTTGTTTGATCTTGTGAGTAAGCAAATAGTGATTAGAAGAGATGTGGTGATAAATGAAATGAAAAAATGTGATTTAAGAAGTAGTGTTAAGAAGGATTCGATGAAAATCATGTATGAACAACCAAGTAGTGAATGTGAAGTATAGACTCAAGCAGATACAAATAGGCCTCAAAAAGTTAGAAACATGTCAGCCATACTACAAGATTGTGTAGTCACACCAGATAATATGGTTAATGATGAAGCTGAGCTAGTACATTATACCTTTTATATAGATACTTATGGAGTAAGTGTGACTGAAGCATTGCATGATTCTAAATGGATGAGTGTTATGATGAAGGAGTTAGATTCTATATAACTCAACAAGACTTAGTCACTTGTTGATTTACCTAAGGCAATAAGGCAATTGATGTGCATTGGATATACAAGATGAAACTAATCCTCAAAGGTTAAGTGATTTCATTCATCTTTAAAAGGTGAAAATTTTCAATTACTGGACTATTAGGCAAAAACAAATATATTATTTTATCGATTAAAAAAGGTGGTTAAATATTTCAAGTACTTTCTAAAATAATGTTTTTTATGATGCTAAACGAATTTTGTAAATAATATATATGACCAATTAGATTGTGATTTTTGGGTTACAGGCAATTAAACATAAAAGAGTGAAGAGTTATTGTTTTAGTGTTAGATCGTCTAATCATACTTATGTTGGTGGACTAAGGATAGAAAACTCTGATTAGTAATTAGTGAGTTATTTCGCAAGGGATTTGTTATAGCATTTTTGTTAATTCATCGTGGGATTATAGTGATAAGATTATTCATATAAGACATTAAACATCAACAATAGAGAAATAGGGGATTCAATACACAACCTCGCCACTTTCCTTTTTTTTTCTAAACACTTATTTACTTTTTCTCATTGCAAGCTCGAACACCCCCCCCCCCATTTACTAATTTCTACCCATTGCACAATTTTCTCTCGTTAAATAGAAGTACTTTTGAATTTGATATTTTTATTAATGCAACATTATCGGTACACTTGTTAAAAAGTCATTAAATTTTTGGCACCGGTGTTAGGGACTGTTGATAATTTCAACAAGGCGACGCTTGTGCAACGTTTAATTTTTATTTTTATTTTTTTGTTTTCAAATGTAAATTATTTTTGTAATTAGTTATTTTGGTTTCTTCTTAAACTTTCTTTCTTATTCTTCCTCTTTTTAGTTTTATTTTTGTTTAAATTTTTTATCTAGTGTAGTGTTACTAAGGTATTTTTCTTTTTGTTTATACTTGAACATAGACTTGCTCCAATATTATTGACCAACACATCACATTTTGCATTGTACTTGAATATAGACTTGCTCCAATATCTAGGAGGTATCTTCAACAAGTGTTTGTATGCTTCCTCATTAACCTTCCTCATTTACTTCATTTCCTTTTCCCATGCTTGAGGATAGGTTGTCTTTGCTGCCTTCCACATTAACTCCTTCAACTTTTTACCTGAAAATCTCTTTCTGAAGTTGCTATAAAGGTGTCTAACAAAAAATCTCTTATCAACTTCTGGTAATAGCTCATCTATTGCAGGAAACAACCCCTAATCACATGTTACACATAACTTGTTACATATTAAAATTATAAAGAGAAATGCAGCACATAACTTATTATGAGCAATGCAGCAAATGAGTTATTTGTTATAATTTTAAATCTTAAGGGACCTATTTGATACATTTTAAAAACATGCAGTACCTATTTGTTACCAACAAATAACACTTTATGACATCTTCATCACTTATTTCTTCATCATTTCTATTATGAACTGGACTTCCTTCATCCACACCTTTTTTCTTAGGTCTTCCCTTATGCTTTTTGGAACTGAACTTTGACTTCTTCTTTTATGGTCTGCCTCCCTTCCTATTTTTTGTTTGAGTTGTATCATCACCTAGAATATCAACACTAGGTTGATCAACCTGGCCAACATGTAAGTTTTCTCCTACCAAGAGTTCAAAAAAATCACCATTTAAAACCTCATCATCAGAGTCAACAAAGTTTCCTTCTCCTAGTGCAATGTCAACACTTCCCTAATTTGTCTCAATATTTTCTTTCTCATAAAATTCCCCACCATCATAAACATTCTCTTTCTCATGATGGACCCCACCAACCTCAACATGCTCTTTCTCATTATGGTCCCCAATAGTCTCAACATGCTCTTTCTCATTATGGTCCCCACCAGCCTCAACATTTTATTTCTCATAGTTGTCCCCACCATCCTTCACATGTGCTTCCTCCACATGGTCCCCACCTGCCTTAACATTTTCTTCCTCGTATTGGGCCTCACAATCAGGTTGGGATTTAGGTAAAGCCATTATCTCATCAAGTTGGTCAATTGGGTGGACTATAAAGATGTCAACCTTTCCCTCTGTCTTTGACCAATTCAAAGCTTCTATTGCTCCAAAATCATCTTCCAACGCTTTCAAGGTTCCAGCAAAATCATATCATATCTCTTGCACTCATGGGTACTTGATCTCCTTAACAACCCCCAATATCTCAAAGTAACTCCACTTGTCACCATCACATTTCCAGTTTGACACTTCACCCCCAAAATATTTGTCACCCAACGAAATACCCTCCATGATGAAAGCCAACATACAATTCATCCATAACAATGATGTTCCTTTTTAAATCACCCTAACATAAGTGACCTATGTTATATCTACTTGCATACATTACTATATCAAAAACCTAAACAACAATGGAGAAGAAGTGTACGTACTTGAAAGAATGCTTTCTTCACCTTCAATGTACTTACATTCTGATGAGAAGAATCTAGACTTTCACAGCGGAAGAAAAGAAGTATAAATTTTCACAAATGGATGGAGATGATGAGATGAGGATTAGGGTTCAATAATTTGCATTCTATGTGTTCAATTATGTTTATCAAATGCATAATAACCTCAAAGTTTAATCATCATACTTGAAAGAGGTCAACTCATCTAACTTTGCTGCCACTTAAGCACCGTCAATGCCACATATACTTTTTCTAACGGAAATTTCAAAAATGATTAACTATACAAACTTTTTTAAACGTAAAGGACCCAACCGTTACAAAAAAAATCTTAAATGACCTAAGTAGTACTATTAAATAACTTAAAGGACTAAAACATGTATTTTGCCAAAATTTAATATTCACACATTAATTCTCTTGGAAACACAAGAGTATGACTTATTTGTTTTATTATTATGTATGAGAAAGACAAAATGGAAAAAGAGAATACACAATGGGAGATTAGGAAAAACAAACTTAGTTTTATATTGATTTTGCATAACGATTTATAATTTGAGACAATTTCTTTCTCCAAAACGTTTTATAAAGTAGGACGAATGAAGTATTAATTTAAATATACATGTTGATAATATTGATAAATGGTATTACCATTATCAATTTCTTGATGATGATTTTTGTATAGAAATATTTCGGACAGGTCCTCGTGGCCTTCAGTTAGGGAAGCAACAACGGTTGTAGGAGAGGTGGTGGAGTACATGCAAGGTACTCCGACGCTCAAGTAAGTTTCGATGGGAGGATGAAAGCAAGACAAAAGCGTTAGAAAAGTGTAGACTTAGGTAGTATAGAATTGAATATCAGACCCTCCAAAGGGGGATATTTAAAAGGGCACGTGGAAAAAATAAGCGGGGGTGTGGTCCTTGACTGGGCCCAACTGCCTACGTGAGTCTCGGAGGGGCAGTTTGTCGTCTGAAAATGAACAGATGCGTTATAAGGGGAGATCCCCAACAGCTATATTCCTTATTGGGCCTTGCCCAAATCTGGACTGGGTTGTTCTAGTTTAGTCTAGAACATAAGCCCCCAAGTTGTTGCTCTTATTTGACGGACGATGACTTAGGTTAGCGTGATGATTGATGCAATATTTGCAAGTAACGTCGCGGGGATGTTTTGGTGTGGTCAACATGGAAAGGCGCCAGGAGTTCTCGAGGTTCAGATCATTAAAAACGTCACTTTAGACGTCAAGCATACGTGTGCGGGGAGACTGGGAGTTTCCCTTTTGTTTTTGGGGCTTGCAAAGTTGCCTTGAGAAGCCAAAATGCATGGTATTTAGCTAACACGTGTGACGGTGCATTAATTGTTTTGGTAATGCCTAGGGAATCTAAGCTTAGGTAATGATGGGTTTGTCTGTTACACTTCCCTATGCGAGCAGGACCCTTATAAAAGGAAGGACTTGAGTTCATTTTATTATCTCACACGAATTCTTCCCCTCATCGGATTTTCTGCTCCGCAACTCTACCCCTACCGGAACTTTCTTACCGTCGTCAACTTCTTCGTCTTCAACCGTCAACTTTATTAATCTTCATTTTCTCCAATGGATCAGGGTACATATCCATCTCCTTTATTCTTATTTTTGCAAAAATGAAGAACATTCATGATTCTTCATGAATTTCTGGATGAACTTCATGAGTTCTTCTAAGGACGTATGAATTTCTGGAAATTTCATGAAGAACATATGCATGTTAGGAAGAAGAGTAGGGTTAGTGTAGAAGATGATGTTTAGATCACTGTAGGGTACTTGTTCGAAAAAATTTGTGTTTGTAGTCAGGAATTAGGCCTAGGTCAGGGAATCCTTCGAAGGGATCCTCCACGTTGGGTATTTTAGGTGTCCGTACGACAAAAAGGGGTTTTCCTCTGGGGGATTCCTTTTTAGATGAGCACAGTTCAAAATCTTCGTTCAAGGGTTGGGTCGAGGGCGCATCCTCGACCTTCGCATTGTCATTTCACTTGTCTTCATAGTGGAAGGGTGGATTTGACTTCTTCGATTTCACTTATTTTCCTCTACTTTTCAGGTGAAAGGGTCGAACGCGAGGATGGCCAAATTTTTGAAGAAAATGTCGCCTAAGATGAGGGGGATGGAATTACTGACGTCCCCAAGGAAGATCTCCTGTGGATTATGCTCGAGCCTGTGGGAGACGGCTTTAGTCTTTGCCATAGATGATTGAGATGCTTTCAGCCTGGTGGAGAACTAGAAGAAGGGAGACCCGGTCAATTGGCGGGAATTTTCCCCGAAACCTAAACATAGGATTTGCTCGCTCTACCAAGCGTTGAGGTTTCTTATGTATGAGTTCGCGTTTCGGGAGGTTAGGTTTTGTCTTCCCTTTACGGACTTTCAACAGGCGGTATTCACCCATCTAGTTCTCGCGCCTTCCTAACTCCATTCGAATACGCTGGCGTTCATCCAGGCATTTGAATTGGTGTGTCGCTACTTGAAGATCGGCATGACTGTTAGCTTATTCTTTCGGATGTTCCATATCCAGAGGAAGTCGCAAGATGGTCGGCACAGTTGGGTGGTTTTTAAATAGCCAAGCAGGCTCTTCAAAGCGTATTTGGAGTCTGTTCGCGATTTTAAAGAACGATTTTATGTCATCAAACCTTGCTCACAGGAAGCAACAAATTCTTTATATCACAAGGAGGTGGTGGACAGCAAGGAGAGGATATTGCCTTATTTTCCCATGGAGTGGGTGGATGCCCATTTTAGACATGGGAGCGACCACTACATTACGAAGTCGGATGAGCTGAGTGCTGACGATATGGATGTGTACGTGAAGCTGGTGAATTTCGTCGCGGGGTTTTGTCTGACAATACTTGTGGATACCAAGGATTATGTGCTCCTGACCCCTGATGGGATGTCATCCGTGTCGCCCAAGTTGATCAGTACCAAGGCTCTTCTTAGCTGCGAGGATGACGAGGTAGCTTTCGATCTCCTAAAATATGCGTGACCCTTGCTTTTCTGCCGTGCAGATAAGATGGGTGAAATGCAGGAACGTTTAGTCAAGGACGATCGAAGAAATCTAAAGAGGGGCCGAAAAATAGGTTTGAGACCGTAAGGGATCAACCGAAGATAGACAAGTACCTTGGGTCTTCTTCCGCTTCACCGGCAAGCACTCCATTGGAAAGCACTCCGGAAACCAAGAAAAGAAAAGTTGACCATCTGGACTCCACCATAGATGTGGCCACGAGTGGGACATTTGAGTTACCTCCTTGTCTCTCCAAGCCTAAGTTATTTGATGATGGGGAGTTAGTGATTGTCCCTAAGTAGGATGTCATGACCATTTCGTCCCAGGGTCATGCTGAGAAGACTATAATAAGAAGATTCCCTGGCCCTCAATGATGTTGAAACTTGTCTTATGAGAAGACTATAACTAGAAGATGCCCTGACCCTCAATGACGTTGAAACTTGTACTATGAAAGACTATAACAAGCTCAAGTAAACCAACTTCGAGCTGGAGTGAAACAATGTTGCTCTCCACACCAAGGTGCTCGATATTCAGTCTGAATACGAAAACGAGGTTCAGATCTTGAAGCACTAAAATGAGATGATCATTAAGCGCAACAACGTGGTAGGACAAAACGAGCAACTGAAAATAAAGGTAGCGGAGTTGGAAAAGGCAGAGGCACCTGCAGCGGAGGAGAACAAGGAATAACAGACCCTAAAGACTCAGGCAAAGATGGTTGATTGGATCCGACTGTTGGGGTAGGACAACATGTCCATGGCGTCCTTCAAGTTCAGCAACGTCGTGGAGCGGATTCATGTGAAAAACCATGGTGTGGATATGGTCATTGAAGGAATTTCCCTACTACAGCCTGTAGACACCCTAAATTTGCCCCCTGGTTTTTCTTCGTTGTCAGCTTTTTCGTTTTGCATTCATACGCATTTTGCATACCATTTGCATAAGCTCCTAAGACATGGGATCATGGTCATCTGAGGTTTAGGGTTTCACATCTTTATTTGCGGGTTATCAGAGGATTCAAAGTCTTGGCTGTGCCGCCTCATTGACATCATTCTCTTTTTGTTCCTGTCGCTAAATCAGGGTTTATTTTCCTGATTCAGCGGTATTCAAGGATTTCACGTCTGAGAGGACTATTTGCTATACATCTGGGCCGTCATCAGTTCAGTGATTGATTTCTCAAACAGTGTATGTTCAAGGGCAAGTTGTGTGGTGGAATTCATCAGATTATTAGCTTGTGATTCATAAGAAGTTTTGGCCCAAATCGTCTGTTTATCCGCTCATCATGTTCAGTTGTGATTTTATTTTCCCAAGAAAACGATTCAGACAAATTTGAAGTGATTCAGGGTTCATTTAATCGCAGACCCAGAGGATGATTGATTTTAGATGGTTTGTTTCAGGCACAAATTATGGTGGCCGCGTTTATTCTTCTCAGCCAGGGATTTTTGTGGAAGCAGTGCAAGTTGGTTTTCGAGTTGGAAAATCGATATTTCATGGTTGTGTTCGTGTTGCTGGTAATCGTTCCAATTTCATTATTCCAGATTAAACCATTTGTTAGTATCCATTTTATGGTTCATTCCATTTTCTATTTTTTAATTCATATCCAAATTTCTCCTTAACCCATTGGTCCATTTTTTTAGTTTGATATAAACTATATAAATCAATTCCATATTTACATTTTTTTATGTCCAATTTCTTGCCTATTCATGATCCATTTTAAGACCAAAATCCATTTTAATTATTTCAACCCACTTTTTTCCACCTTTCAATCTAATCACCAAATATTCATTCATGTTCTAATCTTTTTATATATAGTATTTTTAATACCATTACTACAAATATAAAAGCAAAAAGAAAAGAATTTAACTTCTTGAAAAAGAGGAAGTCTTGAATCCCAGCTGCCTCACAGCATACCATCACTCTTCATGCCTTCCCCCAACAATACCGTAGGCCCCACAGCCACAAAAAGGGATTCCACTCACACAAAGAGCACACCATATGCACACGGAGTCTTCACACGCCAATACGCACAATCACACACTTTTTTCACACCTTTTTTCATCACACAAACTGCAGCACCTTTCACACATTCCTTGATCACAACCTGCATAACACTTTCTTTTTTTCCCGAACGAGATCACATGCGTCTCAACATCCTTTACCTGCATCAATAAGACTCAGCCTCACAAAACAACACTCATCTTCATTCCACCACTAGACAACACATTTTCAATACTTCTCATGGCAACCACACGCACAAACTTGAGGCCTCCTACACTTTTCTTTCCACAATTACAACCTGCATAATCTCTAAAAAAAAAGTATACCACTCATTACCCACCGCAAGCAATTCCCTCAATCTTCAACAACGATTCATCCATACACTCAACCAACAACTTCAACTCCTATCTATAACCTCCTTTCATCACACCATAACTTCAGATCTCTCAAATCACCAAATAACCTTCATCAATACATCTCCAACGCAAACCAACATCAGGAACACTCCTTCATCAATTGACCAACATCAACAACAAGCACAAAACAGATCCAGAAATCAGAGAAGAGAAGAAGAATGATGAGATAGATCGAAAACAGAGCTTGCGAAGGGAATTCCGGATCGAAACTCACTGTAGAAACGGACGGCAACTGTGATTCTGAAACCGAATCCGCGAGCAAACTAAAGTTGAGATCGAGACTGCTTGGAAGGTGAATACGACTGTGAAGGAGGGAGTCACGGATCCTTGAGCGGATACAACGCGTTTTGACTCGAAGAAGCTCGCGTAGCCGCCACGAGTAGAGTTGACGGTGCGATTGTTTGTGTAGAGCGGGTTCGCGATCGGTACAGTAGAACAATTCCGCCGTTGAATCGCGATCCAAGAGGGATTTGACGGCATCGTGTTCTGTCTTTTCATTTGAAGAAGAAGGGGAGAGGCCGATTCGCAAGGAGGAACTTCGTCGGCGCGATCCAGGAAAGCGGAGGGCCTGTTGTGAAGAGAAGTTGACGACGGAGGTTCTTCCGGTGCTTCCCTAGCCTTTGTCGCCGTTTGGAGGAGTGTCGCGAGACGTTGAGAAGACGCCGCCATCATTTGAGAGGAGTTCTTAGGATCTCTTGGCATTCGTTGACGTTGATGATTCTCTGAATTTTTATTCCCCTTTCCCTCAAATCTCTACTGATTGTTATTATTTTTTCTTTCTTTCCTTTTTTATTATTTTATATATTTAAGATGTACTGTTGTTAATAGATTTTTGCTATCCAAACAATATCTGTTGCAGACCAATACCAACGTTTATTCATTTTCATTTTAATTTGTTTATTATTGATATTTGCGTGGTCATTGTAGAAGCAGGCCATGGATGCTTTAGGCCAGTCCAGATTGCTACACTCACTTGCCTTGCAGTCAGCAAACCTTACTCATGAGATTGCTGGAAAAAATATTGGGCTTAAGAATTGAAGCCCGTTAACTTTTGCTAAGACCCACGTCCAGCCTGCTTGATTCCCCTCCTCTTATTTTATTTCTTTTTCTAGTAGTTGTTTAGTTTATTTAATTTAAATTGTGATTAGTGTCTTGTTATAGGTTTATATTAGTTTCTTAATTCTATTGTTTTAAATTTTTGTGTTGAAGTTTAGTTTAGAATTTTGTTAGAACTTTATTATAATTTTAGTTATTAATTCTAATATAGTTAGATTTAATTTCTCCCGATTTGTCTTGGTTTAACTAATAGAATTTAATTTGATTTTGGTTTTAGTGTGGCTTGATATTTTGAAGGTTCATTGTTCAATTTCGATGATGGAGGATGTAGCATGGTGATGGCCTCATGATTATTTTATCTTCATAATCTTGTTGCAAATTCTCCGATATTGCGCGAGCCAATTCCTGTTGCTAACTCAGATCCTCTTTGTTGATCGCTTGAGATGTTGGATGCTTACCTTGATGACTGATACTTGCGCTTGACTGATGAATTCGCCTTGGACTTGATACTTTTTGAGTTTCTCTTGCGCGTATTGAAGAGGCAACGGACCTTCTCCGTTAGGTACCACTGAGGCCCGATTTTATCTTATTGCATGCTGTTGCATCTGGAAGTCCTACTGGTGTAGGCTCTGTTTGTGCATTATTCATCTTATCTCCATATCGCATTCTCATCTCCTTATCTTTTTTCTATTTCATCCAACTCATCCTATTTCATTCTTCATTCTTATTCATCTTATTTCTTCCTCATCTTCTTTATCTCTTGCCTTGCTGGAGGTGTGCTTAGGCCACCATGGAGCTTCTCCTTTTTCTTCTTCTTTTCTTCTCCTTCATTAGGATAGTAGACCTCACAAACCTAGGACCATCCGAGCATGTGAATATTAGGATTAGACTTTTCCCGTTAGCTTTTACCTTTATGATCCTTTTGATTCTTCTTCTCTTCTCATCTCATAATCTTAAAAAACACTTTAATAAGTTTGAAGTGATGCATTGATCCATAGCCTTATTCCATGAGGTATGCTTGTAGTCTTCCCATCTTGGGATAGTACAAGTTTACCTTGTGATGCACAAGTCTGATCGAGGTATCTTCTTCATAAAGAAAAGTATAAAAAACACTTCTTCATTGTAAATACCAAAAACACTTAATAATTTAACAAGTTAGTGAGCTTAGGCCCTAATCTTTGGGTTCAAGTTTTGGGGATCTTCTCCTTACTTGAGTGTGCTTGTTCTATTATTCCATCTTGGAATGTAGTGACAAGTGCACATTCCATTTAAGAGAGCTTGAGTTCACTTCCTTGTGACACACTCCTAAAAGCTTTCTAAAAAACACAAACAAACAATAAGCGTCTCCTTCGGGACTTCTTTTCTCACCTCATTCGCTCCGTACGCGAACTTGCTCCTACTTGTCACTTTGCAAGACGGTAACGCACTCGTCGTCCGAGCCTGCAACACCTGAGCAATGGCATAGGCAGTTCAAGCCTTTAATTCACAAGCAATTTCCTTTTGGTACCCCTAGTTAGGGGAACTACGGCGTCTCTGATCCTCATTATCCTGATGAGGTACGTAGGCAGCGGGGTAGGGCCCGTTCGAGCATAATCTTTATTTTCCCTACATTTTTCTCTTTGTTTCTTATTTCAGTTCTTTCCCAGTTCCAGTTTCTTTCCAGTTTCATTTCTTTTGCTGCAGTTTCCATACCCTCACCCTTTGAAATAGTTTCTTTTGCAAGCGTGGATCCCGTCGGGTACGGCGGACGATCTGGGTGCTAATACCTTCCCAGGTCGTAACCGACTCCCGAGCTCAGTCTCTTTGGTTCGCAGGACCTTGTCCTTTCTTTCTTCCTCAGGTTTGTGCAACATTACCTTTCCCATTCATTCGGGATAAAAATGTCTGGCTGGCGACTCTAACCTTTCCGCGCCACTTTCGCGTTTGTACCAGGATGGAAATCCGGGGAGCGACAGCTGGCGACTCTGCTGGGGATGGAACCCAGAATCTCTGGTTCCCCTGTGAGTCTCTCCTAGCGCTTGTTTGTTTCTGTTTCATTGGGTGATGTTTGTTTGTTATGGCTTGTTGTATTTTATTGTTGTTTATTTACAGCTTTATTTACAGTTTTCAGTCTTTATTTACTGCATCATATATATATATTGGACCGTCTGGACTGGTTTTCTGTTTGGTGGGATGGGTGTTACTTGCTCTTGAGAGATATGAGCCAAGTACCCGGCTCGAGTGCACCATAGGACCTAGAGTGGTTCCACTTTGGCCTCATGAGATCTTGTCATGGGGGTAGTAGTGAGTTCCACACCCAGGTTGCGATTGTCTTGGAAATGTCTTGATTTGGGGATCTTCCTCTCTCATTACATAACCCTGACAATTATGTGCAGCTGGGGACCGATCATTGAGAACCTTGTGGAAACATCCCTCTTTAGTGATGACAGTGGCAGCCCACATTTTGTGGCAAAACCATTCGCATCCGAGGGCCCACCTGGGGATCACATAGGATGACCTTGTGTCCTGGACTCAGCTGAGGCCTCCCTGCGTAGTATATAATGCCAAACCGATTCCCTGACTTGGTCATGAGCCATTTCTCGGAGATGGTGAAAGTATTATTGCTATTCGGCTTTGAGAGTCCGTGATGTCTGACCCGGAGCCTTTTACCAGGTAGATTGGGAGGGGTTTACAGGTTTGCAGGAACCCATGACCTCAACATACCCTCATTGCCAGTGCAGTCTTATGTTCTGATCCGGTCACTATGATCCTGAAGTTCTTGACCTATGGTTCTTGGCTACTATTTTGGGTTATTATGCAGAGATCTTGTGGTTACAGACACTCGATTCTTGGCTCAGTATTCCAGATTCCAGACAGTTTCCAGCTGTGATCCCATGTCTTTGCATCTTTGCATCATCATATTGCATTTTGCATCTGCATTGCATTTTCCTCTTCCAGAGAGCTCATCCTTCTCCTTTTGTCCATGACCAGCCAGCTGATTTCTCGGTACTCAGTTTGAACAAGTGGTAACTGTTGGAAGACGACAAGTTGTTTGAAGTTTGACTGAGCAGTTGTCAAGAGGTAAAAAGTCATATTCGAAGTCATCAGTAGCTATGTCAGAAAGCAACCGTCAAAGTGTTGAGTTTCCACCTGGTTTCACCTCGATGACCAATCCTTTGTATGGTCTTTCTCCTGATGAGGGTCTCCCACAGGTGAATAATCTTGCTCGAGCTCAGCCTGTACAGACCCCGATCGTGAATCAGAGTGTACCTGAACCATCTGTTGTCCGGGGTGGACCTTCATCTTCTTCTGATGCTACGGATTATCAGAGTTTTGCCTTCCCTATGCCAAACTTCCAAGGGGAAATCCCTCTTGTAAAAACCAAGGATCCACAATCTATTGATCCTGCTGAAAGGTTTCGTGTGTTGGATGAGCAACTCAAAGCCTTAGCGGATCCTGATGCCTTTGGTTTTGATGCTCTAAACCTGTGTTTGGTGCCTGTTCTTGTCATACCTCCAGATTTCAAAGCACCGAAGTTTGAGAAGTACACTGGTGTCAGTTGCCCAAAGCGTCATTTGGTGATGTTCTGTAGAAAAATGACTTCTCATGCCCACAACGATAAGCTGATGATTCATTGTTTTCAGGACAGTTTGAGTGGGGCATCCTTAAGTTGGTATATGGATTTGGAAAGCAGTTGTATCCGGTCTTGGAATGATTTATCCAGAGCTTTCGTAAAGCAATACCAGTACAATGTGGACATGGCGCCCAGTCGCATGCACTTGCAGAGCCTATCTCAGAGAACTGGTGAATCTTTCAGAGAATATGCACAACGGTGGAGAGAACTGGCAGCCCAAGTGCAACCACCACTTTCAGACAGAGAATTAGTGGACCTGTTCGTGGGCACGTTGCAAGGTCCGTATTTGGAAAGAATGAGTAGCATTGGGACCTCAAACTTCTCTGATTTGATGATAGTTGGAGTACGCATCGAGATCCTGCTCAAAAGTGGAAAGATCCAAGACTCTTCGAACATCCCGGCTAGTGAAGGTGAGTCTGTTGTTAGCTCCCAAGAGGAAGAATGGTATGATACCAATACAGTCATGGCCAATATTGAATGTTCTGTACCAACATCTTCTCAGAGATCATCCGTTCCTAGGACTGCTTACTCTTATGGGCATTCGGCAATGCTCATAGCACCATATCAAAAACCCTGGACTCCTCCGCGTCCGAATCTGCAAGCTCATGGTCGAAGACCTCAGAATCAACTTCAGAGCCAGCCTAGGCCTCGCAACAATCTGGAAAGAAGGAATGCTCCTCTTCATCCAGTTCCCATGGCGTTCAGTGAACTCTTGCCACATCTAATTCAGAGCTCATTGGTGGTTCCTAAGCTTCTTAAGCCGTTGCCAGAGCCGTACCCTCCAGGGTACAATCCTCATGAGCAGTGTGGGTATCACGGTGGATCAATGGGGCATTCAACTGAAGACTGCAAAGCTTTTCAAGCCAAAGTACAACAGTTGATCGACAAGGGCTACATATCCTTTCCAGAAGGAAGCTTGGTTATGCACGTCAACCTCTTGCCTAATTGAGTTCAAAGACTGTGGAGAAGCGTCTCCTGATTTCAGTGACTCATACAAGAATATGTCATCAGAGTTGGTGGTCATTGTATCCTTTTATTATTTGCATTTGTAGTTTCTTTCCTGTTAGCAGCTACTTGTCTTTTAAGCATTGTTATTTTGAATGGTAATGTTAATGTAGTGATCTTGCATTTTTGAATCAATTATGTCGCATTCGCTCATTTTTCTTTACTTGCATTGAAAAAAACAAAAAAATTGCATCCATTTACCTCCCATTTATTTCACTGTTGTTTAGCAGGTTTGAGGGAGGAGGATGACAACTGAATACCCATAATTGTTCAAAGTATGCTTTCAGAGTAGAACCTGCTGACGATGTACATGCATTGTTTCAATTCCCAAACACCGGAGATATAAGGGAGATAGACCCTCGTCAACCCCTTTGAGCCTTGAAGTAGGAGTTCCTTTTCTAAACGAAAAAACCTTCACATTCAACTCGGGGCAGGGTAGTTATCAGTTAGTTTGACCGAGCGTTCAAATTTCCAAAGGAGTGTGCATCAGAGGATCCATTACCTTTATTCATTACACCTCAAGAGGTCAATAGATGTGAAACCACAATGGTTATCCCTCACCAATAAAGGAATGAGGCAGTCAACCCTTTCAAGCAAGTCAGATAAACCAGTGTCACACGATTTGTTCAAAAAAATCAAAGCAAAAAAAAAGAGAAATAAAGCCCGCTAAGTCGGAAAAAAATGTGTGAATACAAATGACTTAGGCAAAAGTTAGGGCATCCCGCTGGACTTCAAAATTTCAAAAAAAATTCAGAAAGAATCAGTCCAGGCAAAAGTTAGGGAATAAAAATCAGAAAGAGAAAAAAGTTCCATAAGAACAAAGTCGTGTGACCAAACACAAAGTCAGAAGGGGTGACTGTTACTCCAAGAAACCTCATTAGTGCTTAAAACCGTCAACGTCTTTGGTTCCTCAACCATCACAAGACCCTTCCGAGAGGAGAGCGCTTAGGGAAAATTAGCTGAGTGTAGGACCGGAGAACATCAAGAAGAATGGGTGGGCAAATATAAACTTTGAGCCATAAATTTTTCCTTCTAAAACCGTGAACCAGACCACGTTATAACCCTTGAAAGTCCTAATTGAATCAGGTTCAATTCTGAAAGCATACTGCGACAAGGTTGCGTAAACTGACTCCTAACGATTTGCTAACTCAACACTACGTTTGGACTAATTGTCCATTCGTCACGCACTATCACAACATCAAAATAAATAAATTTTCAAAACTTGCATGTGCACTGCATTAAAATTACCATTTGTGAATGAACAGTTTTAATTGCAAGTCAGTTTGTGACACCAGGGAAGTTCCTACAAAGAGCAATCGTGAGGGGACTTGATCATTCAACATTGAAAGCTAGAATCAAAAGCATCTTGTAGGCCTATGAATCAGGGGCATGTTATTCAGTCATCTCATTGACCAAGGAATCTGTCAGGGTAAAGAAAGTTCCCCAAGCATCAGTTGAGTGGGGGAAAATTATTTAAGGTAGTTGATCAAAAAATGAATCTACCAAACAGGGGCAGGCCACCCGGATTTTCTGTTGACCTAGGTTGATTCTTCCAATAATCAGTCAGAATGAGTCAAGTCGCTTCCACGCTCATACCAGGGCAGGACGCTTCCAGAGATCACTAAGTGCAACCCTCCTCGAGAGAACATCCAAGTCTGCCATGCCATAAATTGGATAATCAGTGGCAGTCTGTTCAGAGACTCACCCAATTGGGGCAACTTAAGCTATACAGGGCAGGTTATGTCAGTAATCTCGAAGTTCAAGACGAGTATCGGGAAATCGTGTTACCCACCGTCGCCTTTGTCTCCCTTCTCAACCAGAAGCCTTGTCACTAAGACCTTTTTCCCCGTCCTTGGGAGTTTTTATAGATTTACATGAGCATTGCATAAATCATTTGCATACGTTATTCATGTCACTTCGCTCAAGCATAGAGCATATGCATCATTGCATTGGTCATAATCCCGCAACTTCAATCTCACATCCAGGGCCTCGTAACCCCAACTTCTTGACGTCTCAAAGTCCAGTGTTCGTCTAGCAAACCGTTTTAAAGTCCAGTTCTCGTCTGGCAAGCCAATGCAAAGTCCAGTTCTCGTCTGGCAAACTTTTCAATGTCTAGTCCTCGTCTGGCAGACAAACCCAAAGTCCAGTTCTCGTCTGGCGAACCAACTTCAAATACCAGTTCTCGTCTGGTAGGCGAATCTTTTAACCAGTTCTCGTCTGGTCACCTTTTCATTTAACCTTTTGGACGCCAGTTCTCGTCTGGTAGTCATTCTTTTCAGAGTCAATTCTCGTTTGACAATGAACCCAAGGAGCCAGTTCTCGTCTGGTAATCATTCTTTTTCAGAGTCAATTCTCGTTTGACAATGAACCAAGGAGTCAGTTCTCGTCTGACGACTTATTCTTTGCCCATCAGTTCTCGTCTGTTGGTCTACCTTCAATAAACTAGTTCTCGTCTGGTATTTCACTTTCAAAGTCCAATTGCTTGGCAACCAAAAATATCTATCAACCTGGCCTTACGCCCGGTCATCCTCATTTCATTTTTCCGTGGCTTGCATGAGCATACGTCTGCATTGTACATCATTTGCATTGCATCTTCATACCACATGGTTTCTGTTTTAGCTCTGATGTGGGGCAAGAATCGTTTCAAGACGTAATCTGGGGCAATTATCTCAAGACTTGTTGAATTTCTGCGAGAGTTTGAAGACACTGGGGCAATTTTGAACGCCAGGTCTTCTGTAAAATCCTCTGAAGGCAATCTTTTCATAGACGGTGCAGTCTGAGGCAATTGGAAGAGTAAAGGGATGCTTGTGCACTCTTGATAATCAGTAGGCAACTGTTGAGCTCAGAATCTTGAACATTGTGTTAATTCTCAGGGAATGTCTGGTATTTATTTTACCAGCAAGGCATGGGAAGTTTATTTCTTCCCCGAGCATAAAGATCTTCTTTCAGCCGATAAGGTTTGTTCGTGAGGATTTGGTTATTCTCATTCAGTCAAAGACAAATTTTCATTGGCATATCTTCCCAACACAGTCGTCATACTATACTTGGGGGCATATTTTTACTTACTTGATTCTCCAGCAAAGTCTCTCCTCAGCAGGGCATTGCCAAATATGTTTCTTCGTCAGTCCAGAAGGTTGACACATCCCCAACTGAGTTAGAGCAGACGATATCCCCAGCAGAACTTCAAGGCTAATTGAATCGTTCTCATCCCCAAGCGGACTTATCTTTCCACAGTGAAGTTTTCCCAACAGGCAACTGAAGACCTTGTTTCCCCACAAAGTTAGAATTGTCAGAGCTCTCTCTCCAGCAAGGGTCCCAGCAAGAGTTATTTGACGAAGCATCTTCCCTAGCCAAGTCTGAAGATGATCTTTCCCCACAGAGTTCATGTCTGATCTCCACTTCCGGCAGTGAAATATTTCCCAGCAAAGTTGCCATACTGGTGGTCATTTGATGATACAGTCAGGTATATATCACCTCAGTCAGAGATGGGTAGTCAGACCTCCAGACTTATCTTCCCCTGCATAGTTGTAACTCTCGGTGGCCAATCAGGCATTTGTCTACCGCTCGTCTGCGTTTGTCAACACTCGTCTGTGTTATCTCTAAGCAGAGTTATCCCCAGCAGTGATATATCATGCTTTATTGCCGCTCGTCTGCGTCTTTCAACACTCGTCTGTGTTAGCTCTGTGGTATTTCTTGTTTTCTTTCCCCAGTAGAGTCTGTATCTACTAGCACTCGTCTGTGCTCGCATCTTTATTTGATGCTCATCCTCTTTCAGCACTCGTCCGTGCCTTTTCCTCAGCAGATTCCTCTTTATTTGAGGTATTCCCCAGCACTCGTCCGTGCTAGCGTCTTTATTTGATGACCGTCCGCAGCTCTCGGCACTCGTCCGTGCTTATTAGTCTTTGAAGTTTTTTTCCCCAGCGAAGTTGCCTGTACTCGTCTATGCGTGCATCTTCATTTGGTGCTCGTCCGCATCCCTGCAGCACTCGTCCGTGCATTTTTCGGTTCCTCTTTATTTGAGGCATATCCCCAAGAAAGTTGCCAGTACTCGTCCGTACTCGCATTTTTATTTGATGCTCGACCGCATCTCTTAGCACTTGTACGTGCTTGTTACTCCTTTGAAGATTGCTCATCCGCATTGAAGAGGTTGAAAATCCTGACGGTGGGATTAAAACTTCAAAACCATTACCGGAACCTGCGTAAGGGTTATCCGAAGAAGACTCGTCCGTCTTATTCCACTTATCTGCGTAAGGATTCGTGAAGAGGATTCGTCTATCCTAGTTGCATGTTTATCCCACGGACTTATATGCATTTCTGGAACCTGCGTAAGGGTTATCCGAAGAAGACTCGTCCGTCTTATTCCACTTATCTGCGTAAGGATTAGTGAAGGAGATTCGTCTATCTCAGGTTACTTTGAAGATTCTTAAGGGCTCGTCCGCTCTCTGCACCTGGCGTCACAGGTCATTCGAAGACTCGTCTGTCAACATGTTCTTATTTCAGATATCAGTTTCAGCTTGGAAGAAGCTCATCTGCTTTTTCTCTTCTTCATATCCCCAGAGCGTCATCTGGTTGGGTTTATTTCCCCATTTCTGCATTCTCCTGCAGAGTGCAAATTTTCGGGGTCTTTTTGGTATTCAATCACTGTTTATCTCGAACGTCTAATAATCGTTGCTCTCATACTTTTCAGATTAACAGTTTATTGAATAGGGGCAGCTGTAGACACCCTAAATTTGCCCCCTGGTTTTTCTTCGTTGTCAGCTTTTTCGTTTTGCATTCATACGCATTTTGCATACCATTTGCATAAGCTCCTAAGACATGGGATCATGGTCATCTGAGGTTTAGGGTTTCACATCTTTATTTGCGGGTTATCAGAGGATTCAAAGTCTTGGCTGTGCCGCCTCATTGACATCATTCTCTTTTTGTTCCTGTCGCTAAATCAGGGTTTATTTTCCTGATTCAGCGGTATTCAAGGATTTCACGTCTGAGAGGACTATTTGCTATACATCTGGGCCGTCATCAGTTCAGTGATTGATTTCTCAAACAGTGTATGTTCAAGGGCAAGTTGTGTGGTGGAATTCATCAGATTATTAGCTTGTGATTCATAAGAAGTTTTGGCCCAAATCGTCTGTTTATCCACTCATCATGTTCAGTTGTGATTTTATTTTCCCAAGAAAACGATTCAGACAAATTTGAAGTGATTCAGGGTTCATTTAATCGCAGACCCAGAGGATGATTGATTTTAGATGGTTTGTTTCAGGCACAAATTATGGTGGCCGCGTTTATTCTTCTCAGCCAGGGATTTTTATGGAAGCAGTGCAAGTTGGTTTTCGAGTTGGAAAATCGATATTTCATGGTTGTGTTCGTGTTGCTGGTAATCGTTCCAATTTCATTTATCCAGATTAAACCATTTGTTAATATCCATTTTATGGTTCATTCCATTTTCTATTTTTTAATTCATATCCAAATTTCTCCTTAACCCATTGGTCCATTTTTTTAGTTTGATATAAACTATATAAATCAATTCCATATTTACATTTTTTTATGTCCAATTTCTTGCCTATTCATGATCCATTTTAAGACCAAAATCCATTTTAATTATTTCAACCCACTTTTTTCCACCTTTCAATCTAATCACCAAATATTCATTCATGTTCTAATCTTTTTATATATAGTATTTTTAATACCATTACTACAAATATAAAAGCAAAAAGAAAAGAATTTAACTTCTTGAAAAAGAGGAAGTCTTGAATCCCAGCTGCCTCACAGCATACCATCACTCTTCATGCCTTCCCCCAACAATACCGTAGGCCCCACAGCCACAAAAACGGATTCCACTCACACAAAGAGCACACCATATGCACACGGAGTCTTCACACGCCAATACGCACAATCACACACTTTTTTCACACCTTTTTTCATCACACAAACTGCAGCACCCTTCACACATTCCTTGATCACAACCTGCATAACACTTTTTTTTTCCCGAACGAGATCACATGCGTCTCAACATCCTTTACCTGCATCAATAAGACTCAACCTCACAAAACAACACTCATCTTCATTCCACCACTAGACAACACATTTTCAATACTTCTCATGGCAACCACACGCACAAACTTGAGGCCTCCTACACTTTTCTTTCCACAATTACAACCTGCATAATCTCTAAAAAAAAGCATACCACTCATTACCCACCGCAAGCAATTCCCTCAATCTTCAACAACAATTCATCCATACACTCAACCAACAACTTCAACTCCTATCTATAACCTCCTTTCATCACACCATAACTTCAGATCTCTCAAATCACCAAATAACCTTCATCAATACATCTCCAACGCAAACCAACATCAGCAACACTCCTTCATCAATTGACCAACATCAACAACAAGCACAAAACAGATCCAGAAATCAGAGAAGAGAAGAAGAATGATGAGATAGATCGAAAACAGAGCTTGCGAAGGGAATTCCGGATTGAAACTCACCGTAGAAACGGACGGCAACTGTGATTCTGAAACCGAATCCGCGAGCAAACTAAAGTTGAGATCGAGACTGCTTGGAAGGTGAATACGACTGTGAAGGAGGGAGTCACGGATCCTTGAGCGGATACAACGCGTTTTGACTCGAAGAAGCTCGCGTAGCCGCCACGAGTAGAGTTGACGGTGCGATTGTTTGTGTAGAGCGGGTTCGCGATCGGCACAGTAGAACAAAGCCGCCGTTGAATCGCGATCCAAGAGGGATTTGACGGCATCGTGTTCTGTCTTTTCATTTGAAGAAGAAGGGGAGAGGCCGATTCGCAAGGAGGAACTTCGTCGGCGCGATCCAGGAAAGC
Organism: Lathyrus aphaca; assembly: GCA_963966055.1. Classification (NCBI taxonomy): domain Eukaryota; kingdom Viridiplantae; phylum Streptophyta; class Magnoliopsida; order Fabales; family Fabaceae; genus Lathyrus; species Lathyrus aphaca. Next base: position 13,341,900 of record OZ014525.1, read on the forward strand.
GGAGGGCCTGTTGTGAAGAGAAGTTGACGACGGAGGTTCTTCCGGTGCTTCCCTAGCCTTTGTCGCCGTTTGGAGGAGTGTCGCGAGATGTTGAGAAGACGCCGCCATCATTTGAGAGGAGTTCTTAGGATCTCTTGGCATTTGTTGACGTTGATGATTCTCTGAATTTTTATTCCCCTTTCCCTCAAATCTCTACTGATTGTTATTATTTTTTCTTTCTTTCCTTTTTTATTATTTTATATATTTAAGATGTACTGTTGTTAATAGATTTTTGCTATCCAAACAATATCTGTTGCATACCAATACCAACGTTTATTCATTTTCATTTTAATTTGTTTATTATTGATATTTGCGTGGTCATTGTAGAAGCAGGCCATGGATGCTTTAGGCCAGTCCAGATTGCTACACTCACTTGCCTTGCAGTCAGCAAACCTTACTCATGAGATTGCTGGAAAAAATATTGGGCTTAAGAATTGAAGCCCGTTAACTTTTGCTAAGACCCACGTCCAGCCTGCTTGATTCCCCTCCTCTTATTTTATTTCTTTTTCTAGTAGTTGTTTAGTTTATTTAATTTAAATTGTGATTAGTGTCTTGTTATAGGTTTATATTAGTTTCTTAATTCTATTGTTTTAAATTTTTGTGTTGAAGTTTAGTTTAGAATTTTGTTAGAACTTTATTATAATTTTAGTTATTAATTCTAATATAGTTAGATTTAATTTCTCCCGATTTGTCTTGGTTTAACTAATAGAATTTAATTTGATTTTGGTTTTAGTGTGGCTTGATATTTTGAAGGTTCATTGTTCAATTTTGATGATGGAGGATGTAGCATGGTGATGGCCTCGTGATTATTTTATCTTCATAATCTTGTTGCAAATTCTCCGATATTGCGCGAGCCAATTCCTGTTGCTAACTCAGATCCTCTTTGTTGATCGCTTGAGATGTTGGATGCTTACCTTGATGACTGATACTTGCGGTTGACTGATGAATCCGCCTTGGACTTGATACTTTTTGAGTTTCTCTTGCGCGTATTGAAGAGGCAACGGACCTTCTCCGTTAGGTACCACTGAGGCCCGATTTTATCTTATTGCATGCTGTTGCATCTGGAAGTCCTACTGGTGTAGGCTCTGTTTGTGCATTATTCATCTTATCTCCTTATCTTTTTTCTATTTCATCCAACTCATCCTATTTCATTCTTCATTCTTATTCATCTTATTTCTTCCTCATCTTCTTTATCTCTTGCCTTGCTGGAGGTGTGCTTAGGCCACCATGGAGCTTCTCCTTTTTCTTCTTCTTTTCTTCTCCTTCATTAGGATAGTAGACCTCACAAACCTAGGACCATCCGAGAATGTGAATATTAGGATTAGACTTTTCCCGTTAGCTTTTACCTTTATGATCCTTTTGATTCTTCTTCTCTTCTCATCTCATAATCTTAAAAAACACTTTAATAAGTTTGAAGTGATGCATTGATCCACAGCCTTATTCCATGAGGTATGCTTGTAGTCTTCCCATCTTGGGATAGTACAAGTTTACCTTGTGATGCACAAGTCTGATCGAGGTATCTTCTTCATAAAGAAAATCATAAAAAACACTTCTTCATTGTAAATACCAAAAACACGTAATAATTTAACAAGTTAGTGAGCTTAGGCCCTAATCTTTGGGTTCAAGTTTTGGGGATCTTCTCCTTACTTGAGTGTGCTTGTTCTATTATTCCATCTTGGAATGTAGTGACAAGTGCACATTCCATTTAAGAGAGCTTGAGTTCACTTCCTTGTGACACACTCCTAAAAGCTTTCTAAAAAACACAAACAAACAATAAGCGTCTCCTTCGGGACTTCTTTTCTCACCTCATTCGCTCCGTACGCGAACTTGCTCCTACTTGTCACTTTGCAAGACGGTAACGCACTCGTCGTCCGAGCCTGCAACACCTGAGCAATGGCATAGGCAGTTCAAGCCTTTAATTCACAAGCAATTTCCTTTTGGTACCCCTAGTTAGGGGAACTACGGCGTCTCTGATCCTCATTATCCTGATGAGGTACGTAGGCAGCGGGGTAGGGCCCGTTCGAGCATAATCTTTATTTTCCCTACATTTTTCTCTTTGTTTCTTATTTCAGTTCTTTCCCAGTTCCAGTTTCTTTCCAGTTTCATTTCTTTTGCTGCAGTTTCCATACCCTCACCCTTTGAAATAGTTTCTTTTGCAAGCGTGGATCCCGTCGGGTACGGCGGACGATCTGGGTGCTAATACCTTCCCAGGTCGTAACCGACTCCCGAGCTCAGTCTCTTTGGTTCGCAGGACCTTGTCCTTTCTTTCTTCCTCAGGTTTGTGCAACATTACCTTTCCCATTCATTCGGGATAAAAATGTCTGGCTGGCGACTCTAACCTTTCCGCGCCACTTTCGCGTTTGTACCAGGATAGAAATCCGGGGAGCGACACAGCCCGTGGAGAATGGCGTGGTGACCCCCCAACAGACGAAGATTGAAGCTTGGTCCTACGTGCCATTATATTTTGTTGGCTTGCGTGCCATTTTCATTTGGAAGTTTTACGGGGCTATGCCCGTTTTTATGTATTTTAATTTATGGTGCTTGGCCCCCTTTTGATGTAACTAATGACTATTTTGGCTTGGTGGTCAGCTTTTAATATAAGTATTGTTAAGCTTTACTTAGTCGCTGTTACTTTATTTCCTTTCTATTTGCTTGAAATAGATACTAGTTTTGTTTTAAGAGTTTTGCTTGACTCAATTTTGATTAGCCCGACTAGTGTAAGGAACTTGTCGAGAAGCGAAAGATGTTTTCTCTAACTAAAGGGACCAAGATCTCAGTTGAGCTCCTGCTCTCTCAGGACTTGTACCTTTCCCATCGCGATCTGGGGGATCTTGCTATGCTGGTATGGAAATGGAGGAGCTCAATTGAGGTATCCCAGTTGGGCACAACATTTGCCTATTACATGGGCGGAAATTTGCCTTTGTTTTGTTTGAGGGTCATACTTATACCAAGGTACATCCCTGTGGCCGAGTGTTTTCCCCCGTATCGTGGGATGAGTTCATCAGTAGCTACTCCCATGGCTTAGCGGGTGTTAATTGTAATATTGTTTGAGCTTTTCAGCATTCCATGGTCAGCAAATGGTTCTCCGTTTAGGTGTTCTAGGTAGTAGGCTCTTGTACCTGTTTTTTATTTGAACCGATATGGGTCTTCCCAGTTTGCGGCAAGCTTGCCTTTGCGCGAGTCATTTTTATTCCTACGTAGGACGAGACTGCCCACTTGAAATTCTCGTTTGATGACATTGGCATTGATGTGTAGAGTTATATTTTGTTTTAGCGATGCTTCGTGGAGAAATGCTCCTGATCGGATTTCTTCGACCAGATCGAGCTCTTCTCTTAGTGCCTCGTCCTTAAATTCTTCGTCTATAGGGGCTTTTATCCTCCTGGAGGGCTCTCTAATCTCTACGGGAATGACTTCCTATGTCTCGTATGCCATACGGAAGGGGGTTTCCCCAATGGTGGAATGTGGAGTCGTTCTGTAGGCCCAAAGTACGTTGTGGAGCTCCTCGACCCACCTTTTCTTGGTTTCGCCCAGTCTTCATCTCAGACCTCGTAAAATGATCATGTTCGTGGCTTCTTATTTTCTGTTGGTTTGGGGATGCTCGACGGAAGTAAAATGTTGCTTGGTGCCCATTTTCGCAACAAAGTCCTGGAAATTCTCGTCCATGAATTGTGTCCCATTATCGGTTACTAGGGCCTGAGGCACGCCGAATCTAGCGAGCACACTCTGCTTATAGAAAGGCAATATGTTAAAGGTGGTGATCTTGGCAAGAGCCTTAGCCTCTATCCATTTGGTGAAATAATCAACGTCCATGATCAAATACTTATTTTTGTAAGAACCTACCGTAAAAGGTCTGAGGATGTCCATTCCCCATTGGATGAAGGGCCATATTGAGGACATAGTTCTCAGCACGTCAGGTGGTGCTAGGTGTTTGTCCCCGTGACACTGGCACTTGTCGCACCTCTTCTTGTGCTCTTTGGCGTCGTTCTGCATGGTTGTTCAGTAATATCCCGCTCTCAAGGCCTTGTGGGCCAAGGATCTTCCTTCGAGGTGTTGGGTGTTGATGTCGTCGTGTGTCTCTTGGAGGATGTCGTGGACCTTACCTTATTCGATGCATTTTAGGAGGGGAACAGAAAATCCTCTTCTGTAAAGTTTGTCATCGACCAGAACGTATGAGCATGCCCTTCGTTTGGTGGCGACAACCTCCTTGCCATTTGGGGGGAACTCCCCCATTATGAGGTATCTATAGACCGGGGTCATCCAACAGTTGTTGTCACTGATGACTTTCACGTCGAGCATCTCTGTTACCCTCTCGATGTTTGGTCGTGGGAGTATCTCTTGGATTGCGGATTTATTTCCTCTTGTCTTCCTCGTACTGGCCAGTTTATAGAAGACATCTGCACGAGAATTCTTTTCACGGGGGATGTGTTGAACTTCCCATGAAGTGAATTACTCCAATTTTTCCTTGACCAGGGATAGATACTCGATCAGATGGTCATTTTTGGCTTGGTATTCGCCTTTGACCTGTGAGGCTACGAGTTGGGAGTTCGTGAAAATTTTAACTTTCTTTGCACCAAGGCCTTTGGCCAACCGTAATCCCGCGAGGAAAGCCTCGTACTCGACCTGGTTATTCGAAGTCGGGAAAGACAAAATTATGGACACTTTGATCATGAGACCCTCATCGTTTTAGAGGATGATGCCTTCTCCTCTACCTATTGTGCTCGAAGCTCCATCTACGTAGATTGTTCATTCATTGGTTTCACTTGCCTGGGGTACTGAGGGTATCATTTCGGCCACAAAATCGGATAAGGCTTGTGCCTTCAGAGCCTTCATATTTAGTAATGTGTTGAATTCTGATACCTCCAGCGACCACCAAAGCATCCTTCCAGCCATGTCGGGATGTTCAAGCAGCTGCTTAATGGGTTGTTCTATTCGCACGATTATGGTGTGGGCGAGGAAATAATGTCTCAATTTCATCGCGGCGTTGACGATGGCCAAGGAGATCCTTTCGATTTGGTGGTATATGAGCCTTGGTCCTTGTAGGGCCTTGCTAGTGAAGTATATGGGCTTCTGTCCTTCCGGAGATTCTCTGATGAGAACGGCGTTGATAGCTTTGCTAGTGACGGAGAGATATAGATAAAGTATCTCACCAAAATTAGGTCTGGATAATACTGGTGGTTTTGATAAGGCCTACTTTAGATATCGCAGAGCCTGCTCGCATTCGTCGGTCCATTCAAATGCTTCCTTCTTATGGAGTAGTTTGAAGATGGGGGAGTCATGTTGGGAAGACCTGGCCATAAATCTAGATATCGAGGTGAGCATATCATTGAGGGACTGTATAGACATCTTTGAATCAGGTGTGGGAAACTCATAAAGGCTCGACATTTGTCGGGGTTGGCCTCGATACCCCTTTATGTGAGGTAAATTCCGAGGAACTTTCTCGCCTTTACGCCGAACATGCATTTTTCTGGATTGAAACGCATCATGCATCTCCTCGCTTGATCGAAAACCATCTGGAGGTGGGATGTATGGTCAGTCTCCTCGACAGATTTCACGATCATATAGTCCATATACACCTCTAGCATGTCCCCAATCTCGGATTGGAAGACCTCATTCATCATCCACTGGTACGTGGCCCCAACATTTTTTAGGCCGAATGGCATTATGTTGTAATAATAATTGTCTGACGGGGGTCATGAAGGTTGTGTGCCTCTTGTCGTTTTCGGCCATGGGTATCTGATTGTACCCATAATAGTTCTCCATGAAGGACAAGAGTTTGAATCCCGCAGAATTGTCTACCAATTTATCTATGTTAGGCAAAAGGTAAGAATATTTCAGGAAAGCCTGATTGAGATCGATGTATTAAATGCAGAGTCTCCATTTTCCATTAGATTTATTAACTAATACAGTGTTCAAGATCCAGGTTGTATACCTGGCCTCAAATATAAAATTGGTCTTTTGTGAGGTCATGTATAAGTTTTTCAACAGCTAAAGATTTTTCTTCGGATTGCTTGCGCCTGGGCTGGGCAATTGCTCGGGCAGAAGGGTTGATGGTGAGCATGTGGCAAATGGTCTCTGGGTCGATTCCGAGCATATATGAGGCACTCCACGCAAAGAGATCTGCGTTGTTACGTAAACACTCCTTTAGTTATTCTTTCACACTCTCAGGTAGTCCGACTCTTATGCGTACTCCTTTGTCGGGGTTGTCTCCAAACACAATGACTTAGAATTCCCTTGCAGGGATGGGACGCAAGATGGATGAAGATGACGAGTTGCCCCATGTTGTGTCTTCAGACTCTACTGGAATACGATTGTCGAGGTCGATGACATTGATCTATTAGGCGGGCATCTTCGACTGGCTTTCTTCAACCAGAGTGTCTCCATCTCTAGCTCGTTTGTTCCCCTTTGGCGTTGTCTCTATCACGCTTTGCCCCTTGGTTGCAACTTCGAAGCACCTCTCGGCGGCTTAGATATACCCGTGCAAGGTGGCCACGTGATCCTTTTCAGTGTAATATTTCATCTTGAAATGAACGGTTGACGGGACAGCGATGAGCTCTGCAAGTGTTGGTCGTCCCAGGATACATTGGTATAGATACGGGTCGTCAATCACCAGGAAGTGAGTCTTGATTGCTTTGGAAGCATCCCCTTCCCCAAAAGTGACCATGAGTTCGACGTACCCCCAGAGCTTGGCAGTTGCTCTGTTGAATCTCTGCAAGTCATACTCCACGTAGGGCGATAAGTTCTTTTGGTCGAGTTTTAGTGTCTGAAAGAGGGAAGTATACATGATATTGACAAAGCTACCCTGATCAACGAGGATCCTCTGGACGTCTGTCTTCACCATTTTTTCCCTTATCAACAAAGGCATATGGGAGTTGGGATAGCCTCCCAAGAGTACCTCCATGTAAAAAGCAATGGGCTAAGACTTGCCTCTGACCCTTTCGAGAGAAGATAGATGATTCGGGCTGGAATCGACCAGTTGCTCCAATCTCCTTCTGATTAAGCCGATTGTCAGCTCGTTGTAACCTCTGCCTTAAATGACATGGAGGAGGGAAAGTTCTCCCAAGGACTATGCGCTGTGAAGTATCCTCGGTCCTCGAAGTAGCTGGGGATGAAGAAAACCTCTGGGAGAGACATGGATAATGCGACCTGCAGCGGAGCAACCTCTCCGGAAACTTCTTCCACCTTCTTGACCTCCTCGTGCCAAAAAGCTCCATCCATTACATACTTCTTCAGGTGTCCTTCCTTGATGAGGATCTCAATGGAATCTTTAAGGTGAATACAGTACTCGGTGACATGCTCGTGGCTACGATGGAATCGAGAATACTTACTTTTGTTAATGTTGCCCTTGGACGTTGTTGGCTTTGGGAAAAGGACTTCTCCCTATTTGAACTTCGTGTTGATGCATTCGAAGAGGATCTTCTCACGGAGAGTTGTTAGTAAGGTGTATTATATGAAGCGGTCAGCAGGTCTCTTGCTATCACGCGCACGGTCGTCCCTTCGTTTTTCACGTCGAGGAGCTTCGGGATCATCTTTCTGTTTTGGGGCTCTGGAATTCTCTTGGTTCCTGGGATCTTTGGGTTTGTATGCGACCTCATTCTCCTTGTATTGAATGTAGGTTTGCGCTTTGTGAAGGATTTATGCGAGGGAGTGAGGGGTTTCAATCCCCACTGCCCTGCGAAATTCGTTGTTGAGGCGCAAGCCTTTCCTGAGGAGGTACCTCTTCATGCGGTCAGTGGTTTGGATCTCCACGGCTTCTTTGTTGAACATGCCAATATAGTCGCGTAGAGGCTCGTCCTTGCCTTGGACAATTCCCTCAAACGTAGCCTCGAATTTAGGGTGACGTCTGACGCAGTAAAGTGGCTTGTAAACTGATTCTTCAGGTTTCTCCAAGACATGATGGAACCATGGGGAGATGCCTGTACCAAGTCATAGCCCTTTTTCTTAGTGTGATGGAGAAAAGTCTACACTTGATGGTTCCCCCTACATTGCGAAAATGGAGCATAGCTTATATGTTCTCTATGTGATTGTCGGAGTTAGTGGTTCCGTCATACATAACCAAGGAAGGTGGTTTCTCCAACCCACATGATATATATAATTTTGACAAAACTTATAAAATTAGAGATTTTTTAATTTGCTTAAAAGACTCTTGTTTTAGGACAATTTTTTTTTAAATACTTATTTATAATTGTTGGAAAATATATTATTTACCGGTTTTATTATTGTTTTTAATATTGCCTTTATTTGTCATTATTTCTCTTTATTCTCCATTAAGGAGAATATTATTGTAATCATTATAACTCTTCTATATAAACCAGCCTAAGGCTGAGGAATAAAAACACAACAGCTTTTACCTATTTTCTTCTAATATGGTATCAGAGCACTGGGTTAGGGTTTCCTGTAAAGTTTTCTACAACTAGTGGAAAAAAAATTTTGTTCGACCCGCTTTATTACCCGACCCATTCCACATACCCGTTTTCCTTCCTATGGCGAATAACAACAACCAGTGGCCTTTCCCATCACAAGCCTACACCGGATCCAACCAAGGCGAACAACATGAGTCCGGTGTCGGCCGCGGAAACGGTGGTGGCCGCGGAAACGGTGGTCGTGCATTTCAGGCGAGTAATTCTGATCAAGGGCAGCAATCCTCTCAAACTCAACTTCCACTCACTACGGAACAACTAGACAGACTGTACAAACTTCTCGAGTCTCCAACCCCTTCTTGCTCTATAGCAACAAAAGGTAATTCTGCATTTCTTAGTGTCAGTCCCAGTCATACTTGGATAGTAGATTCTGGTGCCTCAGATCACATGACAGGTGAATCTACTTTGTTCTCTTCATATAGTCCATGTGCAGGTAATCAAAAAATAAAAATTGCAGATGGCTCTTTTTCAGCCATTGCAGGTAAAGGGTCAGTTGTGTTGTCTCCAATGTTAACTCTTAAAAATGTCCTTCATGTTCCAAACTTATCGTGTAATTTAATCTCCGTAAGCAAATTAGCCCAAGATAAAAATTGTCAAACTAATTTTTTCCGATCTCACTGTGTCTTTCAGGATTTGAACTCGGGGAAGATGATTGGCAGTGCTAAGGAGAGTGGAGGACTCTATTACCTTGACATTGGATCTGCATCACAACAACCTTCAAAAACAATAAGTTCCTGCTTTGAGTCTTTTTCTATTTTGAATAATAAAGATGACAACATTATGTTATGGCATTTAAGGTTAGGTCATCCTAGTTTTCGTTACTTAAAACACTTGTTTCCTAAGTTATTTCACAATAAGAATTTTTCTTCGTTTAAATGTGAAGCATGTGAGTTTGCAAAACATCATCGTTCCCAATTTTCAATGCAACCTTATAAACCATCAAAACCGTTTTCTATTATTCATAGTGATGTTTGGGGCCCTAACCGAACAAGTACACTCTCTCTCAAAAAATGGTTTATCACGTTTATAGATGACCACACAAGAGTATGTTGGGTGTACTTGTTAAAAGGGAAATCAGATGTTTGTCAGGTTGTAAAGAATTTTGTTTTAATGGTGCAAAACCAATTTCAAACAAATATCCAAGTCTTTAGAAGTGATAATGGCAAAGAATATTTTAATACTATTCTTGATGATTTTTTTCTAAAAAATGGAATTGTACATCAAAGTTCATGTCCTAATACTCCTCAACAAAATGGAGTGGCCGAAAGGAAAAACAGACATTTACTAGAGGTTGCTAGAGCTCTACTTTTTTCAAATAAAGTTCCAAATTATTTGTGGGGAGAAGCTGTTTTAACAGCTGCATATTTAATTAATAGAATGTCCTCCAAAATTCTCAATTTTCAAACTCCAATTAATGTCTTCAAAGATTGTTTTCCTAGTACTCGTGTTTTATCTGATCTGACTTTAAAAATCTTTGGTTGCACAGCCTTTGTTCATGAGCATAAAAATGTTGGAAAACTTGAGCCACGGGCTATAAAATGCGTCTTTGTTGGATACTCCCCAACCCAAAAAGGGTATAAATGTTTTGATCCAAAAAATAAGAAAATGTTTGTCACTATGGATGTTACATTCTTTGAAAATAAACCTTTTTTTGATGACACTCATCTTCAAGGGGGGGAGATAAACGAAGATTCGTTTCAAATTGAGGACATGAGTTTTTTAAATAACTTATCTTTGCCAGTATCACAAAATTCTGAGATTTTTACACTTGCACCAACAGAAAATGGCCATGATTCTTTATCTGATCTTATTCCTGTTATGAGTAAGGAATCTTGTGAATCTGAGCCTACATTTTCTCTTGTAGAAGACAATGAGAATCCTAAAAATAATAATAATGATGATCTAATTGAAATGCCACAATATAATGAATCTCTTCAAGAAAATAGATTTGAATTAGGAAACAGGACTTGGAAAGGAAAGGTTTTTGTGAAAAAGCACCATAAAGGAAGGGATGAGTCCACATCTCAACACTGCCAGGAATCTGAACCGGGGGATGATCAACCTCCTAACAAACGGAAAGGTGAGTCTATCTCTATTTCTGAGAGTCGTATTTTGTATCCTGATATAGATGATCTTGTTGCCATTAGAAAACCTGTTAGATCTTGCACTAAACATCCCATGTCCAATTTTATATCATATTCAAATTTGTCGTCATCTATGTCTGCTTTCACATCAAAATTGTCTAGTGTAGAAATTCCAAAAAGTGTACAGGTTGCTCTAGAAATTCCAAAGTGGAGGGAAGTTGTGCTTGAGGAGATGAAAGCCCTTGAAAAGAACAAAACTTGGAGTGTTATGTCACTACCAGATGGAAAAAAGACAGTTGGGTGCAAATGGGTATTTACTGTGAAGTACAATTCAGATGGAACAATTGAAAGGTACAAGGCTCGTTTGGTGGCTAAAGGCTTTACTCAGACCTATGGTATAGATTATTCAGAAACATTTGCTCCTGTTGCAAAATTGAATACTGTTAGAATTCTTTTGTCCCTTGCTGCTAACCTGGATTGGCCCTTACATCAGTTAGATGTTAAGAATGCCTTTCTTAATGGCGATCTAGAAGAAGAAGTATATATGGACATTCCTCCTGGTTTTGAAAAAAAATTTGGAGCAAATGTGTGCAAACTGAATAAGTCTTTGTATGGATTAAAGCAGTCTCCTAGAGCTTGGTTTGAAAAATTCACTCAGTCCATGAAGAAACAAGGGTACATCCAAGGACAGGCTGACCACACCTTATTCACAAAGTTCTCCCATGATGGAAAAGTTGCTGTCCTGATTGTTTATGTTGATGATATTGTCCTTACTGGAGACGATACAGTGGAAATGGCAAGAGTAAAAGAAAAATTGGCTGTAGACTTTGAAATCAAGGATCTGGGATTCATGAGATATTTTCTAGGCATGGAGGTCGCTCGGTCAAAGAATGGTATTGTGGTTTCACAGCAGAAATACATTCTAGACTTGTTGAAAGAAACAGGAATGAGTGGATGCCGTCCTGCAGATACCCCTATGGATCCTAATGCTAAACTTTGGGGAGAAGGTAATGTTCCTGTTGATACTGGAAGATATCAGAGATTGGTTGGGAAACTAATTTATTTGTCACACACCCGACCTGATATTGCTTTCTCTGTTAGTGTAGTAAGTCAGTTTATGCATTCTCCTTTTGAGGAACATCTTGAGGCAGTTTATAGGATACTAAGATATTTGAAGGGAAATCCTGGAAAAGGATTATTTTTTAAGAAGACTGCGGAAAGAAATGTGTCTATCTTCACCGATGCTGATTGGGCAGGTTCTGTTACAGATAGAAGATCAACCTCTGGATATTGTACTTATGTTTGGGGTAATCTTGTGACATGGAGGAGTAAGAAACAAGGAGTTGTAGCAAGGAGCAGTGCAGAAGCCGAGTTTAGAGCTATGTCTCAAGGTATTTGTGAAGGATTATGGATCCTTAGAGTCCTTGAAGAACTTAAGATGAAAATTGAGCTTCCATTGAAATTGTACTCCGACAGTAAAGCTGCTATTAGCATAGCTCATAATCCAGTTCAACATGACAGAACCAAACATATCGAGATTGATCGACACTTCATAAAGGAAAAGTTAGATGCTGGAATCATATGTCTACCCTTCGTGACTTCAAGTCAGCAAACTGCAGATATCCTAACCAAAAGTTTGGCAAGGCCTACTTTTGAGCATTTGATAGACAAGTTGGGCATGATAGATATCTATGCACCAACTTGAGGGGGGGTGTTGGAAAATATATTATTTACCGATTTTATTATTGTTTTTAATATTGCCTTTATTTGTCATTATTTCTCTTTATTCTCCATTAAGGAGAATATTATTGTAATCATTATAACTCTTCTATATAAACCAGCCTAAGGCTGAGGAATAAAAACAAACAGCTTTTACCTATTTTCTTCTAATAATAATTTAGGACAGATGTATGGTAAGATTTTCAATGACCATGCATGCAATTAAGGCAATATCGATACAAACAGCAGTGCAAAATAAAAGCCATATACAAACTCTCGCAGAATCAGTATAGCATACTGATGTTAGTTCTTTCTGTTTCCAAAATACTCACTCCAACACAAGAAGACACATTAAACAAGCAATCATTCATCGAATTATTCATTTACAATGCAAAAAACGACAAAAGGAAATGAAAATCTCTATAAAAGATAAATCAAATGGGTAGTGGAAAACCTTTACAATTCAATGCAACAAAATGACCAAAGAAACTATCCCCAGAAAAAGGAAGGGTGAAAAGCTCTCCATATAATTTGAAATCCTATTTTCTTGTACACTGGAATGGATAATATCAAGCTACTGTTACTGTACAGTTGCACCAGCTATTGTTACCTGGTTCACCATTTTTCAATATGCTTGCGTCCTCCTTTCTGATTATTGGTGTAGGTATCTGTAAAATCTAAACAGCAAAAATGTAAATATAATGGTACATACCACACTGAAATCTGATGCATGAATTGCAAACCACTTGCATTCAGAGAAATCTATCTCAATTCTCAAGTCTCAACAAGTCACAATAGAAAAAAGATGAATGAGTGATGCTTTAATTTACTGCCTAATGGTTTGGCAGAAACTACTGACCTTATATACATCATCAAGCGACAGGATGATCTCTTTCCCTTATCCCGATAATGCGTAATTGCTGCAGCCGATTAGCTATTTCCTGCAATAATTTAAGTCCTTCGCCTCCTTCGCTTAATAAGTTGATAGTATGCTCAAGGAAACTATGGTCTGCCTCAAGAGCTTGTAACCTTTCAATAAAATCGGAAACCACGCTTTTAGTAGAAGCTAAATCGCTATTTCCACAGAGAACAGGGGAACTACCGCCGGAGTATTCAGTTTCACTATTTTGCTTGCAAACCGGAGGCTTCTTGGATGACGGGTCATCAATCATGGCATCTGAATTTAATTTAAATGATGAAAGAGAATCCTCGGTTAGAAGATTATTGACAAACTTTTCAGAGTTTTCTGGATATTCGTGTCCAATATTTTCAGAATTTGGCAAATTATCCGGAGAATGGTGAGTATTCAGGAAAAAGTATACTTGCTTCTCCAACTTCTTCAATCGTTGGGAAATATATAGCTTTTCATCTTGAAACTCCATTGGTGAACTGTTTACAGATTGAATATTCTTTTCCTCCGAAGGCGTGAGTAGAATGTCAGTTTTGTTAGGACTTTCAGCAACTGATTTTTGGGGGACGCTTTCATTATTTTCAATGAAAGTACATTGTGAATGATCCAATCCAATATCTTTCACCTTCATTTCAGAGTTTTTCTCCACTGTGTTCTCCAACAACATTTCATTAGGGAAATTCTTCCTATAAAACTCAACTTTTGCTTCCAACTCTTCTATCTCCTTCTCCTTCACGGCAAGAAGGTCATTTGCATTTTGCAAAGCTTCCATTTCATATTCTGATTGTTCATCCATCATCCTTAAGTGCTGCAAGGCTTCCATATGTAATGTTGCCTTTTCTTCCTGCAGTCTAGTGATCATGGCTAACGCTTGACTTGCAGCAATTGCTGAAGCATTTCTTTCTTCCTCCAGCTCTTTATACAAAGCATTCATAAGTTTCCTGTCATGATCAACTTGTCTTTTAAGCTTGTCCACCGGATTTTCACCTTCAATTTCACCGACAATGCTTCCATCCAGAGACAAACCAGACTCATTTCGCTCAAGTGAAATCATTTTTTGAAGTATCTGCATTCCAGTAGAGTTGGAAACATCAGAACTCTTTGCTTCTTCGCTATTTATAGACAACCTAGGACTGATATCATTAAAAGACATATCAGTCCCTCGAGTGGCAGAGAATTGTGACAACAATATCTTCAAATCTTCATTGACTCTTGAGGAATCTTTCCCGAGCCAATGTTCTGCCAGCATGCCAGACAACTGTCTTCCTCTATTGCTGACAGCTAGCTTATAAGCATCCCCGAGATCAAGCAAATTCGGACTTTGTTGACCAATATCACTAGAAACAAGGCTTGATTCTAAACCTGCTTCAGATGGTATGAGCTTATTGCTCGAACTAATATTTTCTTCACTGTCAATGGTGGGTCCTCGATCAGACGTTAATCCCTCTTCAGCAGTTCTAAAATCATCTATACAAGAAACAATAGCATTATGATTATACTTCAACTAAAAAATACATAAAAGGTTTGTTAAATCAGCATAAAACTAATACACTTACGGACTCGAAATAGTAAAATATAGATTTTTCAGTTATATAAAAGGCCCTAGACATTTTCGCACTACATCTATAAAATATGATTCGCGTATTAAAAACTAGATTATTTAATTTCATCAACTTTCTGCAATGAACTATAACACACATCTCTATCCTTTAAATCCAAGCGTTGTAGAAATACAATCACTAAAAAATAACTTACAATTTTCCTTTGATACTTCAACCGGCACTCCGATTTTATTTGATAATGTAGGAACATCGTTGAAGGGGGTAGCCTCACTCGGGGAGGGACAATCAGCACTTCTTTCAATCTTCTGCCATTTTAGTTCTGTCAAACCATTCCCACTTTCCACTGTTTCGGCTGCAATTTTAGCACCAGAAGTATCTGTATTATCTACTTGCATTCCTGGTTCTGATAACAATGGCTCAAACACAGACGCTGAAGTCCCGAGCTTCCCGGGAGTCAGATCCTCATTCGAATCATCAACACTGGGAAGCTCCACATATTCACACGGAACCCTTACATCTTCCTCGGTATGATCTGTTAACGGAACCCTTATATCTTCCTCAGTATCATCTCTTCTATGAACCGATACACTTACACCATCATCACCATCTGATAAAGGAACTTCATATTCAGACTCAGTATCAGAATTAATCTTAAGTTCGGTATAACCTACACGCGACAAAGGATCTGTATGATCATTTCTCACGCGCGCCTCTCTGACCGCTACAAACTGCTTCGCACTTACTTTCTCATATAAACTGTTCTCAACATCATCCAACACATCAAAATCAACAGCCCTAGACCGAGTCGTTGATTCGCTGAATACAAAATTCCTATCATAACAATTTAAAACAAATTGCTCACTACAACAAGAACAGTGTCCGTCAATCCTCCGTTCACTCGTACCAAGCAACGGATCCCGATCAAACATGGATCCAGAATCCTCTTTAACCGATTCACCAACCAATAATTTCGAACTCTGGGCATTGGATTTATCAATACTCACAGTAGATAATATGCAAGTTTCACAAACACCTTGAATATCAACAAGCTTATCATGTTTACAACAATAAACTAAAGAAGAAATCTCAGACTTATGAAAACTACAAATCAAATCCAAATAGTAACCGTTTTTCTCTTTACGTAACACATGATCGATTCTTGAACAGAATAAACACGGAGTTTTCAATTTACAGTAAGAAGCAAATTTAGTAATAACATAAGAGAAAACAGCGGTAATAAAGAGAAAAAGGATCAATAACCATTCCAGTAAAGCTGAAGCTAAAGACGTTGAAATTCTTGTAGAAAAATTGTGCCACGGAGAAGAAGATGATGAATCTCTCTTCATTATTTGTAACTGAATCAGATCAAACTCTGAAGTTGTTGTGGAAAAAGATTTGAAACTGAATGAATAAATCGGAGTTGTGATATTATTACAGTAACTGAAAAATAAATAAATAGAAAATAGAAACGATGAGAATGAAATTGACTATAATACGGTGAAAGACTAGATCAACACAAAGTAAACCAACTGAAAAAGGTTTAAGGTTTGCATTAATATTAATATATTAACTTTATTTCTTTTTGTGGGAAAAGAAATTAAAAGTTAGGAAGCGACAAAGATAAAAAGGATGTGATTATAAAGTTTAAAATAATAATAATAATAATAATAATAATATAATTATAGGTTTGATTTCATTAAAAGGAATTATGGACTATACATTAAACCTTGGAGGGAGTATAATCTTTGTTGTGAGTGCGACAAAATGTTTTATAAAGAAGCAGAAGAATGGGTCGGTTAAAAAGTTGAAAAAGATGAGTGGTTTCTTGTTGTCTAGATATGGCGGCTATTGTGGCATGGTCGGCGCCGTGGGACCTTATTAATGTAAGGTGCTATGGGAAAAAATATGATTAAGCTCTTGCTATTTTTATGATAAAATATAATATTTATTTGATATTTTCAAAAGCTTCCAGGATTAATCAGAAAACATGAGAAATCTAAACAATGGAATGTTTTAGTCAAATAAAAAATACGAGACAAGTGACGAATAATAAATGTAATACTATAAAAGAAGAGAAATAGAAGAGAGGGTTTGTGTACATTTTTGTTTAAAACAACTAACGTTCTTAATTAAAATACCCAAATAACTCTCTTTTCTTATTATTAACTAAAATAGTTTTATTTCAAACAAAATAATTCATACTAAAGAGGACACATAATCATAATGATTTCTCCTCTTTAAAATATTAAATATATTATTTAAAACAAATATATTGGACATCATAGTTAATGGCACATGCACTATTAATAGCATACGTCAATGACGACTATTCATCATAATGTTTATTTTTACATGTGTATCAATGATCAACGTGAAAAGTAAGACATTACTTAAAATTTTAATTTTTTCTTTATAGTTATATTTCATAAAAGTATCTTGAAAATGCTACTCTCCATTCAAGATACTTTATATAATACAGCTATAAAAAAAATCATAATAACTTTGACCAAAATGTTTGAGGCACAATCACTAAAGGATATATTATTGAGAATAGGGGATAGAATGAGTGGCATCTTCTTATGAATGTACTATCTTTTTAATGCATACAGTAGTGATGCCTTTGATGTAATTTTTTGGCTTAATTCATTTTTTGTCCCTTAATTTAATTTGTTGTTTCTATTTAGTTCCACAATTCAAAAACGTTACATTTTAGTCCTTTTATTTAACCTCCGTTAGAGTATTTGATCATTTCTGTTAAGTTTAAGTAAAAACGTTAACAATGAGTGATGTGGCATTGTCTTAAATTGATGTGGCATTTGTTCTAATAATTTGATTTATTTTTCAGTATATGAATAATTTACGTGGCATTGTTATAGTTTGTTGTTTTCTTTTAGTAACATAAGTGAAGAACTTTTGGTCTTCCCTTTCATCCCCAGTTGCTCAGATGCTTCATAGTGTGCGAAGAACAAAACCAAAACCCTAGCTCTTGCGAAGAACAATCTTGTGGTGCTCGAAGCTGCGAAAAAGAACGTTGCGAAGAATAATCGGGTTACGCTAAGGTACGTGTATGTATGAGGTTATTATTTTCGTCCATTTTCATCTGCTCTCGACATGCATTGTCTCATTTCTTTCTTACTGGTTGTGTTTAGATCATGAGTGATAGGTTTGAGTATGTTGTCCATCACGGGGGTGTCTTTGGTGAGTTTAACAGGTTAGGTTACAATGTTTTAGAGGATACTTGGCAAGTGGACTCTGACTTTTGGAGTTATTTTGAGATTATGGGTGGATTAAGATATCTAGGTTACCTAAAAGTAGAGAGCTTGTGGTATTATGATTCAATGGATGATAATGAATTAGTAATGTTGCAAGACGCAGAGGAACATATAGAATGAGAAGCATTGCACTTATCAATGGGAATGTGCATATGTTTGTAATACATCCATTGTTTGGGGAAGAACAAATATTGTCTATTGAAAACAATGTAGGTCCTACTGTGGTAGAAGAAGATAACTTGGAAGAAGGACATATAATAGGAACTTTTGATGATTTGGGGACCATAGAAGAATTGAATAATCTAGGTACTAAATTTGATGAATGAGGGTCCACTGGTGTAGATGATTCAGGTGGAGTTGACCATGAAGGATCTTTTGAGGATATTAATGTGGATGGGACCACTGAGAATGTTATCTTTGGGGGGGATTGTGTGACTGAGGAAGCACTAGTGGATATAACTTTAGATGGGACCACTGAAGATATAGTGTATGAACAAGATGGCATAATTGATGGCACACCTTACTTGGTAAGTGTTCAAACTTATAATATTGTTGAGGGACTCATATGTAATCAAGAAGGTGTTGAATGACCTGACTGTAACAAGGAAGAAAAAGGATGTAACAAAAAAGGTTCTGAGAATAGTGAATATGATAGTATTTTCAGAGACTTATTTGAGGATTCAGATGATGATGGAATTTCTATTGACATAGATGAATGTGATATTGACAAAGATGAAGGGAAAGAAAAGGGGAAGGGCAAGGGTAAAGAAAAAGTTAAGGGGAAGGGGAAGGGTAAAGCCAAAGCTGGGAGACCAAGGAAGAAGAAGGTGGAGAAAGAAACAGGTGAATGCAGTGGTGTATTTGAAGATAATACTGAAGATGAGGCTACCAAGGAAAACTTAAGAGGTTTGAGTGATGTTGAGGAGTATGATACTGGTGAGATTCCTCCTGATTATGATAATGAAGATGGTGAGATTATAAAAGATGATTTTCCAACTTTCAAACTGCCAAAAAGAATGGATGACTATAATGGGAATTAGGAACTTATTTTGGTTCAAAGGAGGAGTTTAAAGAGGGAATCAGAACTTATGCAATTCATGCTGGTAGAAACCTCCAATTTAAGAAAAATGATAACAAGAGGATGAGATTAATTTGTAAGAAAGGTTGTCTATGGGAAACCTATTATGCAGTACTACAAGATAAGAAAACATGGAAGTTGAGAAAGATTGTGGACAAGCATACATGCAGCAGGGACTATAATGTAAGGTTTCTTAATTCCAAATGGTTGAGTAATAAAATTCAAACTAATGTCAGAGAGAATCCCAATTTGAAGTTGAGTGACATAATGGAGAAAGCCAAACAAAAGTGGAATGTTGGAATCAATAAACCACTTGCATAAAGAACTAAATCACTTGCTATTAACATTGTTGATGGATCATTTAGAGAGCAATACACAAGGATCCATGATTATGGACATGAGCTGTTAAGAGCAAACCCTGGTTCAACTATGAAAATTACTAGTCAACCAAGTCAACCTAGTGAAGATGGAGAGGAAAATAGTGAGAATTTAAATCCACATTTCTAGAGAATTTATATTTGCCTCAAGGCTTGCAAAGATAGTTTTTTTAAGTGCATGTCCATCATAGGTTTGGATGGATGTTTTTTGAAAGGCTATTATGGTGGACAAATTCTTGCAACAATTTGTAGGGATCCTAATGACCAAATGTTACCAATAGCAATTGATGTAGTTGAGGGAGAAACCAAGGATTCATGGAGTTGGTTTTTAGATCTTTTGACAATTTATCTAGGAGGGATCAGACTTTGCAAGACATATACATTTATAAGTAACCAACAAAAGGTGTGTTATCTTTAAGTTTGTTTTATAATACCATTATATCTGATATGTAATGTTTATGTGATTTTTATACCTTTGTTTTTTGTTGTAATAGGGTCTATTACCTGCACTTGATGAGTTGTTACCAGAAATTGATCAAAGGTTTGTGTTAGGTAATCCATTATTATTATACACTTATCTTGTGTTTTGTTTTCTGTGTTTGTAGCTGGTGTTTGCTTGAGTTTTGTTTTCTATATTTGTGTTGTTTCTAGGCACTTGTATAGCAATTTCAGGAAGAGGTTTCCTGGTGTCAAATTGAAAGAGTTGATGTGGAAGGCTGCTAATGCAAGTTATCCAAATGTTAAGGAGAAAATTATGCGTGAAATGAAAGAGGTTAACGAAGAAGCATTCAAGCACATTTAGAAGATCCCACCTAGGTTTTGGAGCAAATCTAGGTTTATGAATGGTCCAAGGTGTGACACTTTGGTTAACAATATGTCAGAAGCCTTTAACTCTGTGTTTGTAGTTGTAAGGGCCAGGCCCATTGTCACCATGCTTGAAGAGATTAGAATCTACCTCATGCAGAGGTGGGAGTCTAACAGACAGAAGATTGCTAAATATGCAGACACCGTTCTACCAAATATAAGAAAGAAGCTGGAAAACGAATCTCAAAGAATCAACCATTGGATTGTTAGGTAATGTTTGCTAAATATGATTTTATATACTTGTTCAAATTGTTTTCTAAATATGAATTTATATACTTGATACAGGCGTGCAGGTGAGGTAGACTATGAGGTTAGGAATACATCCCTCATTGAAGAGAAACATTCTCTAAATCTATCAAAGAAACATTGTTCTTGTAGAAGATGGATGCTGAATAGGCTACCATGTTGTCATGCACTTGCATGTATGAAGGATAAGCTCTTATTGATGGATGATTTTGTTCATGAATATTACAAAAAGGAATGTTATACAGATTGTTATTCATCTATCATCTACCCAGTCAATGGAGCAGCTCTTTGGACCAAAACAGATGTTGATTTGCAACCACCGCCTATCAAAAGGCAACCTGGTCGACCAAAGAAGAAGAGGAACAAAGAGGTTTGGGAACAAGTTAGAAATTAGACTCAGCTCAAAAGGGCCAAATTTGGCATCAAGTGTAGTAAGTGCCATAAGGATGGCCACAATAAGGCCACCTGCAAGCTGCCTACACCAACTCAAGCAACTATTGTAATAGAAACTTAAGCACCTACTGCAACACCAACTCAAGTTCAAACTGCAACACCAACTCAGGTTCAAACTGCAACACCAACTCAGGCAGCATCTGTTACACTAGAAGGAAGCTTAACACAATAAGTTGCCAAAAAGAGAAAGATGCTTCAGAAGGGTCCAAAACAAGTTCTGAGCTAACCATGATATTTATGTTTGCATACTAATGTACTTTATGACTAAGGCATATAATGTCAATTTTGTATAACATTTGACAATGGCTTATAATGCCACTTTTGTGTACTGCTTTTGGAATTTCATATTTTATGTAACATATGACTGGGGCATATAATGTCACTGTTATGTACTAGTTTGGATCAAAGCAAACTATGAATTAGTTATGAAATATTATTGTTATGTACTAGTTTGGATCAAAGCAAACTATGAAATATTACTGCTATGTTATAAAAGTTTCAATTTATGTGAAATAACAATTTATGACTGAGGCATATATTACTATTATGTTATAATTTTAATTCATTCATAATCAAACAACAATTTTCACTTTTCATTCATAATCAAACCACAGTTTTCATTCATAAACAAACAACAGTAACCATTCTTCAACTTGTCACCAAATGCATCTCCTTTTAACCAACCTAAAACATGATTGTTACAAAAATAACATTAAACACTAAGTTAAATATTCCTATTATTACAGTCAATTTCAACCATCCATTTGTCTTGATGATCTGATACTTCAATTTGTTTATCTTCTTCTTCTGCCTCGGGATCTTCAAGTCCCTTTCATCAATAATGTCATCTTCGAACCATTTGAAGAAATTGCATTCCTTATTGAAGTGATTTCTGAAATTTCTGCACCCCCAAATTTTTTTCCTAAAATTAACACTATTCATGTCGCCCACTGTACTAAGCACGCATTCTTCTTGGCAAAGAAATCCCCTCCTCTTATTTCTACGAATAACCGACGCGGATGATCCAGTTGAAACATTACTTGAAAACTAAGACATTGAAGAGAATGACTTAGTAAAGGTACGATGGAGAAGGATTGAGAAGAAAGAAAAATGTTTTACAGAGAAGGATTGGGAAGAGAAAATGGAACCCTAGAGGAGATGAAGGAGAGAGCGTGAAAAACATAATCTGGAAAAATATTTGATGACTCATATGTAAAATCAATTAAATAAAGTCATATTGCACACATGTGATGACTCAGTGACCACATGGCACGTCACTTTGTCAGACCCTAACAGTAAAACACAACAATCAACGGAATGGACTAATATTATTAACGGAATTTATGTTATGGGACTAACGTGACACGTTTTTTTATTGTGGGACTAAAACGAAACTCAAAATTATTTTACGGGACTTGTGGACTAATTATGCCTAATTTTTCATTTAAAACACGGGTCTTACTAACGAGTGCCCTCAAGGCACTCTTTAAGCATTTCATATTAAGAAATTATTCATTAAAAAATTCAAACAGTTCAATTTCCATTGCACTGATTAATTATTCAACGAAACTAAAAAATTACTTGTCTCTTATAAAAAGGAACAGAGGTAGTATTATTTAATAGATTAAAAAGACATGTTTTTCATAAATATATATGCATTCAATACATTAAAAAGAGAAATAATCAACTTTTTTAAAACATATTATGTGCATTGAGAACTAAACATAATATATTTTCCTTCGGCATGACCCAAAACATAATTATTTTGTTTAATAATGAGATGGTTATTTGTGTATTTTAATTGAAAATGTTAGTTATTTAAAAAATATATATATTGTGGTATTCTTACTCTTTTAAATAATACTTCATTTTTTAGGTTCATGTTTTAAAAACTTCATTTCCCATTAAAACTAGGTTTTTTTTCTTATTCTAAATTAGGTAATCACTCCATCAAAAAAAAAGTTTGGTAATTAATCACGACTAAATTAACTATTTCACATTAATTCCTTTAAGTAACATCAGAACTATAGTAGCACATGGTAAAGCATGTCTATACTCATCCACTAAGTTAATTACAAATAATTATGTACCATATTCTTTTAAGCAGATCTATTTATCCAAAAATCCAATGTCATCCTATTCTTTAAATAAAGGGCCATAGTCACATAGACAATTAGAGGGAAAATGCATACACCTTATTTTCCACTTTCTACTGACTCGTCCAGAATTTCTACAAAATTAGTATTCAGGTTTTTCAATAGTTAACAGCATGAGATTTAAACAAAGTTAGGAAGAAGGAACACATGCACCACCAACTAAACACTATCCATAGAACAAAATCACAGAACAAGTGAACAATACATTAGAAGACCAAGAAAAGTGTGTTTGACCTTTCCAAATGACTGCCAAAAGAAACAAAACATGTGCGCAATGTCTTATAGCTGTTAAATCATTACACTAAGCCTATATGTTCAGTCTGGCGGTGGTTTGAATGCTGCTGCATTTAGTGAGAAGCTTGAATGACTAGCTTCAGCAAATCATGATCAAAAGAGCATTGGGACGCATAAAGTAAATCTGGACGCAGAACCAAACAGGCTATAAATCTGTTACCAACTTTCAACATTTCAATAATGGCAGCTTTAGTTCTACTGCCTCGTCATTAGTACCCAAAGTTTGCACCATAAACTGAGCCATAGCCTCCGGCATGTCCTGGATTGGAAGGTGGAGACGCATATACAGAACCATGAGCAGGGTAAGAGCTGTATCCTTGATCTGCAGCAGGCCCGCCTGTTTGTTGCTGCACTGGTGCAGCAGCTGCAGCTGCAGCTTCAGCCATAAAATTCTGCACCAAACATTCAGGATTACATTACTAGATTACAAGGCAAATAAATTATGTTTAGTTAAACAGTTCTAACATCCAAAGCATGCATCCAGGGAGATATCACCATATGGCAACAAAATGTGAAAAGATAATGCATGAAATTTGAAATGAAAAAGAGAAAAGATTTAAGATAGTTTTCCTGCATTAAAAAACAAGAGGGCGAATATGAACAAAATTACAAATTTATTATTCATAGTACTCATGGAAGAGTAATTGTTTAATTCAGAAATTGGAGAAGCATGTAGTTTCCTCATCTATCTATTTTTTATATAAAAGCCAAATCTTGAAAAAACATTGGCGTAAAATGACTTTTTAGGTCTCCAATAAACAATGCAATAATTATTCACTGAATAATTTCATAGTATAAATCCAAAGTAAATTTTCAAGACATGCTATAGACTGAATAATTTCATGTTATAGACTGAAATTTTAAAACTAATGTGCCACATCAGCGTATACAAAAAACATTTTAGAACAAATGTCTTTCTGGTTTTTAAATGTGACACTAATTAAGTTTTCCATTTCTACCCCCAAATTAAGTCTGTACCACTTCCAAGTCATTATGCTACACTTTATATTTATAACAGTGACAATGGTTAGTAAGCACAGTTTTGTAAAATTACAATATTTTTTATTCATTTACAGCTTCTTCCAAGTCTGGGGAAGAACTTAGGACGGCACTAATATTGGAACAGAGTGAGTAAATCAAAGACTAAGATCCGGGGATTACCTGTATCAATTGCTGTGCTGTTTGAACTTGAGAAGCAGTACCACTGATTTCAACTGTCATCTCTCCAGGAACTCCTCTTGTTTCTTGTATGGTAACAGTGGCCCCACTAGCTCTTCTGATATAGCTTATATTTGTTCCAGCCGTTCCAATAACAGCATCAGCATATGATAGAGGAATTTGCATTTGCTGTGTTATCTGTGCCACAATAGCAAGACAATTTTTATTGATAAAAATATACAAATTTATAATAGGAGCAAGAACTTAAGCCATTCAAGACACATGCCCATATCCAAACTTCCATTTTGAAGCCTAACTTAAATTATGTGTCACCCATTATAGAGGAATCACATCTAATTTCAATAACTGAAGATGACATTTGCATGGCATTAGACATATTGTGTTTAGCTTCAACATTTCAGTTTAACATCCAAGTGTGCAAGCTAACATCATCTTTTGATGTCTTAAATCTAAGAGGAAAGTGGAAAGCAACAGCAAATGCCAATCAATATTTGGTAAATTCCACAACCAGCCTTTACTACAGCTATAGCACAAAATTCAAGATGTCCTTTTGGGAATTACTAGAAAACAAATACTATGAAATAAAAACAAGTACCTGTGTGACCATGGAAGGTGCGGACTGGGTATTGGAAGATGCGTGAACACCTACTGAAGCATCTCTTCCATAGGCGGATATACCATGATGGGGCTGTTTGTCCAATGGAAGTGGCATTTCAGCTGGTGGATAGTAATTATCAACTTGTCGTGGAGGTGGCATGAATTGAGTGGCTCCAAAACCAGGACCTCCCCCAGCATTTGGTGGGAACCCCTGAGGTGGACCCCATGATTGGTGGGGTGGGGGCACTGGCATGTGATCTATGTGATGGGTATTATTAGCCATTTGCATCTGGAGAAAGATCAAAATTAGTTGCATTTCTAGGTATACATAAGATAGATTCTTCACAAGCGTAATCTGAATGCTTACATTCATTTCAAAAATTGGAATTATGCTGCGATCAACTAAAAATTTCTTAAGGTGGGATGCAATCATCTCTACTGCCTTGTGCACTCCAGCGGATTCCCCTACTACTTCAACCACCCTGTCATCTTGAAGGGCAAAAACAGGCAGGTCTTCTGTAGACAACAAAATAGCGGCGCAAGATGCTAAGCAACTAGAGAATGTCAAACAGTCCATCCAAGGACCAAAATGGAAAGATTGAAAAAAAAAAACTTAGAATTTCCACAAATTCTTAATTTAAAAGCATAAATTACAAGTTATTGGGTCCATAATTCAATCATGCTACTCCCTCAAATTGTATCTTAGGAAAAAAGGATAGACAAGAAAGATTTCAGACAGACAAAGTTTAAAACTACTTAGAATTAGATTAGAATGTCAAAAACGAGAACATGACTATTTTCCTGGCAACTGAATTAATCAATGAACAATTTCTAACTTATTTAAATGGTAGTACTACTGATAGAAGTTAGTGATGCATATTTGTGTACCAAAAATTATAACAAAATAACAGACTGCTCAATAATAATAAAAATGACAATCCACCAGCCAGATTTGAAAGTTTTTAAATGAAATATAAGAAGAAACCTGCTCCAAGAACTCTAACTATACAATTTGATGCTTCTTGGATAGATTTTACAGTTCCTCCTTGCTTCCCAATTAAACTTCCAGCTTGTGAGGCGGGTACTAGTAGTTTTGTAGAAATCTTCACGGGCGCACCTGAAGGAGCATGGGCAGCATCACTTTCTGACCCATCAATTAACCGTTTATGAGCCCTCAATAAGCCATCCACAGCAGGTGGAAGAGCAGAACCGGGCTCATCTTTAGCTGATACCATTACCTAATCAAAAAGAACAAATAACACTTATCAGCCTACCTTTGCTCTTAATATTTCCTCCAATGTATATATGTAACATGAAGACAGAATATGGGGACAAACAACAAAAGTTATCATTAACCAGGAATAACAAGCCGTGGGAGCACTAAATACCAAGCATTTTACATGCTACCTACAATTTTAGGATCAGCAAGATGGCATGCAAGCAAATTTGATTTTTAAAAATGTAACAATTAATTAGGATATTCAGCAAACAGCCAATACTCTTTCAACATATTTTCTTCCACAATTAATACCTATATTATCATTACCTGTCAGCAAAATTCCAGATGGAATCCTTCACCGCCAAACAGGTTTTGTAACAGTCCTAAAGGTCGCATTATATTTAAGAGGAGCAACTCTTGCCACCTAATGAATCTACATTACTATTTAATCTGGCGTCCAAATGCAATCTTTGAAAAGTAAAATGTCAGACTACTTTTGGTTAAGTACCAAATGTGGTAGCATGTTGGTATCCAATAGATATAACTGAAGCACAATTTAAATGAGATTTTAATAAGCATCTATTATCAAGAATAAAAAACATGGAGTTCTAAATTATAGTTTTGAAGATCATGTGTCGTAATTTTGAAGATTTAAAATGTCAAGGATGTGTCTTCTAATTTTTTTATTGATCGTGTTTTGGTTACTATAATGCATTTGGTTGATTATAGGAATAGTATTCCCAATACTTCTAACTGAAGAACTAACGTATAAATTAAAAGACATATTCCAGGTGTTAAAATTAAAATGAATTGATACCCTTTGTTAATCTTCGAATCATTTTTTCTTTGATAACATGTATGACAAACAAAATACTACTTAAGTTTTGGTATTTATTGTTTTCAGTATTGTATTAGAGCCGGTAATAAACTTCTTTTCATTGCTAGGAATCTTTGGCAAGACATCAATCATCCAGGTTTTGAATTTACCAGCTGGAATGCAGAGCTTCGTGGTGTGTTGATATAAAATGATTAAATGTTAATACACTTTCAGCACTTTGCAATGCTCAATGCTGACCCTGCATCTGGAACTTTGGTTCTTCAATAATGGGGATCTAATTGATGATTGAGTCGTTGCCTTTAAAGATGGAATATTGAACCTGCACAGATTCATTTTCTGTTAGAATTAAATTCATATTTTGTAGATTTTTTCCATCATTCTTTTTCGAATTTGTTTCATCTTCTTCATTTTAGTTATTGTGTTCATTATATTACATGAATAAGGTTGCACTTTGTTCAGACTATAAACAGCTATATTTTTTATTTTTACAATTTTCTGCCGTAAGAGGACATTGCAAATTAAAATTGTTTATGGAAAGACATCCGGAATCTATTCTTCATAACATCTTAGCCAGAGAAACACACAATTACAATGGACAATTGGACATTACAATTACTATGAATTGCTTCATACACAAATTCCAGTTCCTCGAAAAGAATTAAAACTCTAATAGCTATTGTTCACTCTCCCAATAAATCCTGATTCTAATCTAATATTTACAATGACCCAAATTAAAGAGGTAGATACCTAATGCATACTTAAATATTTGCACATTTGTTCTTTATCTAAAAAATTGAGACACTGCACATCAGCACATATAGTTTTCACTTATTTATTAAACATGCACTCTCTAAGAAGAGTAGAAGTATGGATAAAAGATATATAGCTGTGCCATCATTGTGAGTAATGACTAATGAGTAGTGTAATTGCAGATCTCCAGAAAAAATTGATAGCATGAATATCATTCTACTAGTCTAATCAGTGATAAACTCAGGCACAACTAAACTACAATCTAACCTAATGAATCCTTCAAAATAAATAGTGGAAAAAAAGGCACAAAAGGGCTTTTAATAAAACACATTTCAGATTAATGCTATCGAGATACAAAATGCAGTTAGCTAGTTAGCCATGAAGATAGATACATCATACAAGCCGAACAGAGAAAGTTACAACGCAATATAACGAGAAAAGAATTATATAAAATACTCACAGCCCTTTCTGAAGTACCGGGAGGACCATCGAGAATCTTAACGCGAGCCCGTGTCTCCTCCACAATTTTCTTAATAAACTCTCCTTTCCGTCCAATTATACCCCCAACCTTTTGAGCAGGAACCAACATTCTGAACACACTTTCACCGGGCCACCCTGGCCATTTCTTCTCAGGCTCAACAATCGGCACATCAACCACCGTTTCATTCTCATTCTGTTCAGTCTCAACTATTTCTGGTGCCTCAAATTCACCTGCGTTCTGATCAACTTCAGCCATAGAATTTTCACTGCAAAAACAAAATCATTCAAATTACATCGCATGTTATCTAGAAGTAGAAGCAGCGATTGAAAATAAAAGAGAGATTAGATCTACAAAGGATTTATCGAGAAAAAGCCACTGAACAACGAGAACTACAGAATCAGTCACTTTACAGTACAAAAAAAAATACATGCATATGCATAGATGGATAAACGAACATGGTGGGTGTTGGTGGTGAAAGTTACCTTGATTGCGGTAGAGCTGCGAATCACGAGTTGGAATGATGGAATCTAGGGTTTTGGGTTTGGGGAACGGGAAAGAGAAAGAGAAAAGCAAGGGAGTGGAGTGGGAGTAATGAGAACTAAGCTAAGGATAATTGATGATTGTGTATGGGAAGGTATATCTATTTATTTTTTAAAATGCCATTAAATTATCTAATCTAAAAATCAACTATCCACAGAGAAGATTAAACATTTCTAAATCTACTCTTCTATTCAAAATAACTTTGAAGTAACGCATGCCCATTTTGGTAATTTAATAAACTAAAATTCACTAATCAATTATATTTTTCATAATGTCCACATGGCATACCTTTTCAAGTTTAGGGTCTATTTTCCATTCTCCCTCTCTGTTAGGGGTGTTCAAATTCAAACCAATCTAAATATATAAAAAAAAACTGAAAATCGATCCAAAAAAACCAAAAATCGAAAAAACCGATTTGTTTTGGATGTCATTTTGTAAGAACTGATCGGTTCGGATCGGATTTCGAATTGATTTTTCAAAACCGATCCAAACCAAACCAAACCGCATGTATATATGTTTTTTACTTATTTATATTTTATTAGTATATATGTTGTTAATTTAGTATTAAATTATACTTATCTTTTAAAATACTATTTATTAGTTTGATTTAATTTATTTATTTTTATTATTTTCATCTTGTAATATTAATTTTTGATATATTATAATATTTATTATATCAAACTTACTATTTATTAGTATTTTAGAATATTAATAAAAGTTATAATTTATAATTTGGATATCCAAAAAATCGATCCAAATTAAACCGCATGAAATTGGATCGGATCGGATCAGATTTTTTTAACCAATCATCCAAAACCGAACCAAACCGCAAATAAATTTATCTTTGGATTGGATGATATTTTGCTTCAAAATCGATCCAAACCAAACTGTGAACACCCCTACTCTCTCTTTCATTTTTTAAAATTTTCAAACTTATTCTCTCTCTTCCTCCCTCTTTCTCATCTTCTCACTTTCTCTCTTTGTGTTCTCTCTTTCACTCAAAACCCTAAATCGTCGTCGCCATATCTTCGACCATCACCACCTCTATGTTTTCATGGAAACCCATAATTTCGTCCTTCTCCTGACGATCTGTGTTGCTCAAGGATTTGTGGTTGATTTTAAAAACATGTTTCAGATCCGAGCCTTCAAACCATTCCTTTCTGGAATCGAGCGAAAGATTCACAATTTTGGTGTGATTTTCGGTTTAATGACTTCTCAATACCTTGATTTTACACTTTAAATAAATATATTTTTTCCATTTCTATGTATATCTTATTATTTTTTGCATTTCAGATTCACGAGTAGGTTCTGGTTTTTTTAGTCCATGATGTTACAGAGTTCCACATGGACTCACAACATGAGATTAATGACAATATTTTTGGAGAACATTTGATTTATTTATCAATCTTTTGTTGATTATTTGAAGACTAACGAAGATGAGAGCTCTTAAGTGGGATGTTGTTGTGAATCATCACCAAGCATGGAAACTTGTCACATGCATATGGTTACATGCTGGAATTATTCATTTGGCTGCAAACATGCTAAGTCTGGTCTTCATTGGCATTCGCCTTGAACAGCACTTTGGGTTCGGTAGGTTTCTATTTTTATCATTCATTCATTTAAGCTGTTAATTCAATGGTGTCAATTGAAGATAGCATAAAATAGTTGCTTGTTAAACGGAGAA
The DNA here is from genome assembly GCA_963966055.1 of Lathyrus aphaca. Taxonomy (NCBI): domain Eukaryota; kingdom Viridiplantae; phylum Streptophyta; class Magnoliopsida; order Fabales; family Fabaceae; genus Lathyrus; species Lathyrus aphaca. The sequence goes on from OZ014525.1 coordinate 13,372,659, forward strand.
TATTAAACTTAGAAGTTCCTCTGTTGTAAACATTATCAAGCCTCTCATTCCGGCATGGTTATTCCTTTATTCTGGATTGTTAACCCTAACATTATCATGAGATTCCATATTTCTTATGTGGTTACACTATCCCTGCAAACCAATTTAAAATTGATAACTTTGAGATTTATATGTTTTTGTATAATTGTTTGTCTTCGAGAATTGTTGAGTTATTAATTTCTATAGATCAACTTATGTTTTCCCTTGACAATTCATACTTACTTTCTGCAGTCAACATCCAACGACACTTTGGACAAGAAGATTACCGATGTGGTGGATGTTACGGCGTCCGAATCGACAATGCTTTCAACTTCAGTCGATATGTCACTCATAACAAGCTTGGTTGGGCCATTTCTCCTATTTCTTATCAGATTTTGCTTGAAAAATTTTGTTTATGTTTTTTATTTTGTTGTCATTTTTTCCAGCTAATTGGTGAAACATTAGGAGAAAATAGGGGATTGAATTTTGAATGGTTGGCATCAAGGTGATGTGAATTGGACTAACCTTCCTGACATTTCTACCTGGCTTGAGCAGGTTGTAAGTCAATATATAAACCTGATTAAGATAGCATCATGTATCATGATCATCATGTTGGGCATTTTGTATTATTTATATTACACTTAAAAACAAAATATGTAACGGTCTCTGGGTTCCAACTTTTAATGTCTGGTTTGTTGGTATTGCAACATTTTGTGAAACATCAGGACATGTATGCCTCATACAATAAGGATGTCACCTTATCAATTCAAGTTTTCTATGCCACTATGGTAATTACTATTGTTAAAGTTGTATTGGTTTTGCCATGGATTATGTGTATGGTTGATTTCATTGTTCTCTTAAAGGTTCCATTATTTAGTGGTGATGAGTACACTCTAATCACTCCAAAGGTTGATGCCTAATATGCTCTCAGGTGATAGCAGTGCGGATCTGGAGTTTCCAACAGTTTTATGCCGGTGTGCAGTTTCATATTACAAAAAAGCTTCAAATATCGATTCAAAGATTTACGGTGGATTTGAGTCACAGTCACAACTTCAAAGGGTCGGAGATGGATCTTTCTGGATCTGGATTCAAACCTTGGCAAAAGCTTAAACCTTCAATTAAAATATTATGCAACAATCAGGCAAGTGTTATGGAATCTTGAACATAGTTTCAATGACTTGCATGCAATACAGTTCTATAGATAATGAGATAGAGCAAGTTCATGCTTTATTTTTCTATACTTGTCCTACATTTCGATTCATGTATATGCTTTCCAAAATCTTGGTTCAAGTATCTGTAGTTTGGTTGTCCCTAAAATGAGCTAAACATACGTTTTACGGTTAGATTGCACACCATTGTATAATATGACCGTAATTGAATCAGTATTTGAAGCTTTGAGTAATATGATACTTTTGATATAAGATTCTAATCCAAAAGAATAATTTTGTTAATTCCTATATATTGTTATTCTGCAGGTTATGAATTGCACATAGATGGTTTCCGATTTGAGCTTTCAACTTATAAGATCCTATTTTGGTTTACATGAAGTTTGTGTTCTGTCTATGGTTGGTATTGCCAATATTCAATGGAGCAGCTTACATTTATGAGAATTATGTGAGGAAATACGTCAAGAACATGCATGATCTATTACTAATTTTGCTTCTCTTTGCACGTTACAAATATGATACCATATTCTTTTGTGTTCTCTTATAGCGTATTATTAATTTGTGTGATATGATTTTAATTTTGTTTGGTGTTGAATATAGGACCTGCAAGGTAACCGCGAGATGTTACCGTCAAATTAAAAATAAGCCACACCCGAAGTCCTGATTCTGTCGTGATTATTGTAGGTGATATTTAACTCCAACCACGTTCTCTGCCTCATATTCAATTCCTTTTGATCAAACAAAAACTTTAAACTCTTATGGTCACTAAACACTTCAAATCTAGAATCATAAAGATAATATCTTCAAATCTTCAGCACAAAAACAACTGCAGTAAGTTCTAAATCATGCGTAGGATAATTCTTCTCATGAGTTCTCAATTGCCTCAACGCATAAGTAACCACCTTATTATTTTGCATAAGCACACCTCCTAAACCCACCATAGAAGCATCACAATATACCACAAATGGTTCTCCTGAATTCGGTAATGTCAAAACCGGAGCCAACGTCAACCTCTTCTTCAATTCGGTAAAACTTACCTCGCACTGAACGTCCCACGCAAAAGCTTTACTTTTGCAAGTTAACTTAGTCAATGGAAGTGCCAACTTAGAAAATCCTTCGATAAACCTTCTATAATAACCAACTAGACCCAAAAAGTTCCTAATTTTGGTAACCGACTTTGGAATTTCCCACTGCAACACAACATCAACTTTAGATGGATCCACAACAATGCCACTTCCTGAAATGACATGTCCAAGAAAACAAACTTCCTTCAACCAAAACTCACACTTAGACAACTTCGCATACAACTTCTTCTCTTTCAAAACTTGCAATATCAGTTTCAAGTGTTTTGCATGCTCTTTCTCCGACTTAGAGTATATCAATATGTCATCAATGAACATCACCACAAAACGATTCAAATAGATATGGAGGATATGATTCATATACTCCATAAATACTCTCGGCGCATTAATAACACCGAAAGGCATCATCGAATACTCGTAATGCCATAACGTGTTCTGAACATCGTCTTTTGAATATCCTCATCTTTCACTTTAATCTGATGATAGCCCGATCTCAAATAAATCTTGCTAAATACACAGGAACCTACCAACTGGTCCATCAAATCATCTATGCTCGAAAGTAGATACTTGTTCTTAATCGTCACTTTATTCAACTATCTATAATCAACACAATGTCGCATACTTTCATCTTTCTCCTTTACTAACAACACTGGAGCTCCCCATGACGATACACTTGGTCTCACAAACTTCTTATCAAGTAGCTCCTCCAATTGCTTCTTTGACTCTGACAATTCAGATGTTGACACATGTACAATGTCGTAGACATAGGTCTAGTACCAGGTATAAGATCAATCGCAAATTTAACTTCTCTCTTTGGTGGTACATTAGGAATTTCATCAGGGAAAACTTCAGGAAATTCACGCACCACCTACAACTCCTCAATTTTAGCTTTACTCTCGATAGATAACATCGCCATCAATGAAAACATATGAGCTTCTTCTTTCATCAACTGTTGCAGTTCTCTAAAAGACAACAAACAAACTCCTTCCTCTTCAGGAGTAGAAAACCTCACTAACTTACTATAACAATTGATATGAACATAGTTATACTCTAACCAGTTCATTCCTAAGATGACATCCATTCCAGTTAACGACAAACACACCAAATCAATAGTAAAGTCTCTATCGAAGATAGATAAAGGACACTTTAAACACACAAGAGAAGTAATCATCGATCCCTTAGCAGGAATCTCGATGACCAATTCTTCATTCATAGCAGACAACTTAAGACCCAATCTTTTAACACAATCAGCAGCAATAAAGCAATGAGTAGCCCCAGTATCTATATTAGTAATTAAAGGAGTACTATTAATGAAACATGTACCTCGAATGAGTTTGTCCTCATTAGTTGTCCGAGTCCTAGCCAACACGAACACCTTTCCAGTCTGTGTCTTCTTTAGTTTCTCACACTGACTACCAATGTGTCCCTTTTCACCGTAATTGAAGCAAATCATCTCTTTATGCTTGCATTCAGATATTGAATGCCCAGTCTTACCACAACAGAAACACCTCTTCTCCTCAGATATATACACATTACTCTTGTGACCAGGTTTCCCATATTTGAAACAAACAATACCAGCAGGAGCATCTCCCTCACTAGTCCTCTTACTATCAGCCATTTTCCGTTTACCTTTAGCAGCTAGAGCATCATAAGGCTTGCCATGACTCTGATAGTGATTACCCTTCCTCTCATTGATGATCTCGCAATGAGCATTGTTATCCTCTTCATAAATCCTACAATTATCAACCAAATTAGCAAAGACACGAATCTTCTGATATCCAACTGCCTTTTTAATCTCAGGACGCAACCCATTCTCAAACTTGATGCACTTCGAAAATTCAGGATTCTGTCGCTCCCCAAATTTTCATCCTGGTACAAATGCGAACTAGTGTCGACGATGTTGAAGGTTGAGGTTGAATAGAGTCGCTAGCTAGGCATTTTTATCTCGAAGGAAAGGTAATGCTGCATAAACCTAGAAAGATATGGATAAGACGGTTGCGAACCAAAGAGACTGGGTAAGGGCGTTGGTTACGACCTGGGAAGGTATTAGCACCCAGATCGTCTGTCGTATTCGACGGGATCCACGCTTACCCGACTGTGTTTAGAAAGGGGGGGAAGTGTATGTGTTAACTGTGTATAAAAGAGATGGGTGTGTAGGGGGATGGTGTTCAAAGAATGGGAGCTCGAATTGAGGCTAAGAAAAAGAAATCTAGAAAGAGAAGAGGGGGGAGACTTGGGGACTTTTGTTCGATAACTGTTAAGTTATGCCTACGTATCCTCTCGTGCAATGAGGAAGTCAGAACATCGTAGTTCGACTCAAAGAGACTTGGATGTTTTGGTGTGAACTGCTTGCTTAATCTATGCTCAAGTGTATGTGTTGCACCCTAAAATTTTCCCTCCCACAATCAATACAACCTCTCTCAAGACTTCTAGATGATCATAAGATCCTCAAGACTCCCAATTGATCAAGAAGGGTGGAAGTTTCCCCAGGCAAGGCCTCTTCCTAAGCAAAGTGTCCAAAACTAGGGTTTTGAGCTTCCTCAGGTTAAAATGATTTCCAAGGCCTCAAGAGCTTCATAGCATCCCACATGTATTCAAGAATCCCCATGTCAAGTTTCAAGGCTTTCCCAATAAGTTTGACCAGTCAGATCATCAAATATGCAAAAATCAGTCAAAGCAGTTAAAAAGTCAAACTGAGGTCAATTGTTGGTCAAATTAAAGTCAAACTTCAAGATTTTTTGCCAACATCAAGTTTATGAAGTAAAATTCATCATTTGATCAAGGTTTGATCATGATTCATCAAGGAAGTTTCAGATCATCAAGAATCAGGAGTTTCTAAATTAGGGTTTTCTAAGAAAAAGTCAACTGAACTTTGACCAGCCATAACTTTCACATGCTTCATCAAAAATTTCCCATCCAAAGCTCATTTTGAAGGAAATTGAATTCTCTACAACTCTGTGTATCACAAGCCAAGCCTAAAAATGCTTCATTTAGAAGGCATGAGCTAAAACATTACAGGTCATTTCAAAAGTCAACATCTTCCAAAGGGCATAATTTGAAAATGGTAAAAGGTATGGACATGAGACCAAAGAGGTTTGTTAGAGGACTCTTTAAGATTTATAAAAAGTTATAGAACACTTTCATAGCCTTAAAATTGAATGATTTGTGCCTTGTCAAAGTTGGGAGATTTTCAAGGGGTGTATGAAGCAAATGAGGTCTTAAATCCAACTTTTTCCAAATGGGCTTGTAATTTTGCAATCCAATCTTCATGATAACATCATACACGACCCAATGCTTATTTATTTAGATTTTTATAGTTTATTTTATATTTATTTGGATTTTATTCATTAAAATTCATTTTAAATCAAAATAAAATATAAAAATACAATTATTTGATTGGATCCTTCTTCTAGAAACTCTTAAAGGTAATTTAAAGTTGATTGAGAAGTTCCAATTTCGTGCTAAGGCATTATGGCATGAATATATTTGATTTTTTGACCAAATTGGTAAGGGGATTTCTTCACATACAAGTTATTCAAAAAGCCCACAAATCTACCAATGTTTCTGACCTAAATCATTCCTCTATAAGTACACAAGTTAACACAAGCATGAGGGGAGATTTTTCAGAGGCCAAAGCATATCATTCCAACTTCAAATTTTTCAAGGAAAACTCAATTTCGGTTTCATACATTTAAGCCCTCTCCAAGCTATTTAAAGGTTGAGGTAGTTTCTTTGAGGCATATAGAACATGGTTGGATCGTTACATTCATCATAAAATCATGGAATCCGAAATCTATTTTGTCTTGAATTTTCAATTTTTCGGTTTCTCTAATTCACGCATTATAAACTGTTTTTAGATGTCTAATCTTGTTTGTTATTATGTGTAGATGATTTATGGGTAATTAGATTAGAACTTCATGGCCGGAGACGTATTATGTCATGATTAAGGTTCCTAAAGGTTGAGATTGGGAAGCTGGCATAGAAGCAATTTCATGTGAAATTGAAGGAATTATAAGACTTAGGGGACTGCCTTTGAACGATTAGTGTGTTTGAAATCAATTTCTTTTGTGTATGACGTTTTTTTTCCAGGTGCATGACATATAGTGACGGACAAAATCCGTCACTATAACCTTTAACTACGGTAAAACGTCACTAGAAGCTAATCAGACGGATGCGCGGAGAAGACGACCTCTTGGCGCGATTTTTGAATTCAAAAAATTGTTTTTATTTTATATATTATTATTTGCAGGTAAATATTCAAATGGTGCGGATGGCCTGGTGGTATGATCATGATGTTGGAGGCAGATGGACCTGGGTTCGATCCCAGGCTCCCTTGTTTTTGGCTGTATGATTTCTTTTTCTTTTATTTTCTTTTTTTCTTCTTTTTTTTTAATAATTAATTATTATATAAGATTAATCAATTAAAACTAATTATAATTAATTAATCACCATTACTTTTTTCTTCTTATAAACAAATTAAACAAAATAAAAAATCACTTGTTTTTTTTTCTAATAATATTTTCTCAAACAATTTAGTTTTTTTTAATTAACTTGTAAAATTAATTAGTTTTATTTTAATCATTATATTTTTTAATTTCTCACTTAAATATTTCTTTTAACTAATATGTTTTTAATCAAGTAAATATTGTCTAATCTTTTTAATAATGTTGTTCTAATTAAAATTTCTAACAAGGTAAATAATTAATTATTTGTATGAATATATCATAATTTATTTTTCTAAATTTTAAGCTTTTCTTAATAAAAATCAAATGTTCAAGTCCTAACCTAATTTTAACCTTAATTTAATTTCTAACCCTAGTTTAATTTCTAATCCTAAACCCTAATATAATGGCAACCCTAATTTATTTTGTTTGCTTTATTATTTTTATATTTAATTTTGCTTTATTTAAATTATTAGAAAAATGTATAGGTTTATATTTAATGTAATTTATTTTCCGCCCGATTATTTTGTATCTGCCCCAAAGCCTTGTAATAGCGTAGTTTTATTTTTCCGTCTTTTTAAAATATATTATTTAATTGTTTGGTTAGTAAATAGGGAGTGCAATATTTAATTGAAAATAAATTGGACTTAGATAATTAAATAAAAAGAATAAATATCTGGAAAAAAACAACACTCACTCACGTAAGTCGATCTTTGATCGCCATCTTGCACTTCCTAGGGTATTCCTCTTGGTTGCCTTTTAATATGGTCAAGTCCATCGAAAGTGGGGTGTCTAAAAAGCAATGTCCCTTCACTTATAAAATCATCAAGTTCCTACAGATTTAAAAGATCAAGTCCCTTCGAGGTTGCCTACGGAATAATGATCTTGTCCCTTCAAATAAATGATGATAATCCCTACGAATTGCTAAAGACACCCCTTAAGTTACCTTCTATGACCATACGATGACCCTACGCTTGTCCCTTAACAAATCCAAGGTAATGACTACCTATTCCTTAATAATAGGGATAGTCTTACCCTTGAAAGAACATATAAGAACATGAATGACTTAGTCTAGGGTAGGTATCTCCTAGTTACTTGCCCACTTCTTAAAATTACTTTTCACACCTCACAATATTTTCAAATATTTTCAAACAAGGCTTTGTATACATCCATACGAGGATCATTACAAAGTACTTAGAAAATTTCTAATCACACACTACACTTTTCAAAAACATTTAAGTGAGCTAAGTAACTAAGAGCCCGTGGATAACCATGGATATAAAGGGTGCTAACACCTTCCCTTTATATAACTTACCCCCCGAACATAAGTCTTTTCAAAACGGTTTTTCCTGTTCTTTTATGTCCCTTCCTTATGGATAAAATAAAAGTCGGTGGAGACTCTTGTGTAACACCCCAAATTTGCCCTCTTCATTTTAAGCATCATATCACATCATATTCATCATGAACATATCATTTTCTTAGCATCCTAGCATGGAAAGATGAGGCATAGCATTCTTCATGGCCTAGCATTAGGCATATGATCATATGTGGAGATTCCCGAGGCATCACAAGCTATGACAAGGGGCCCATTGGTGTTGTACAAGTCCTATTAGGGGTCTACACTCCATTTACAAGTTCAAGTTCATGTGCAAAATCTCAGAAGATTGCATGATCATCAGAGAAGCCAGGATAGGGCAAAGCTCCTACACAAGGCACCTAAACTAGGGTTTGAGATTCAAGCATCAAAACCTCACAACTTTGGCCATTTCTTTTGGGCAAAGTATTCTATATATCAATAGGATCCTAGGTACCAATTTTCATGAGAAAATTCCATGTGGAAGTCAGGGAATTCTTCAGTTGCTTGTAGATGAAGTAATTGGTCAATTGTGCCCATAAAAAGTCAACTGTGTGATTTCAAGGGGTCCAACCAACTTTTTCTTGCCAAGAGGTGTCCTTACAATGTTATAAGAGGTTTGTAATGTTCAAAGTTCAAGAATCCTGGAGATTTGAGGCTTTTTGCAAAATTGGTGAAAACTTGGTTTTAAGGATTTTCCATTTTTGGCAACTTTTGCCCTAATTTTCAAATGACCTTAACATGATCAAAAATTCTTCAAATGGACCAAAGTCAAACATGAAAGTTGGAGATTAAGGGCTCCCATTTTCAAAAAGTACAAGTACATTTTCATAGGATTCATGGTTTGCTCTCTAGCCCCTTCGAAAATTTCACTAAAATTAGGGCAAAACCAAAATCTCATGCATGCACCAAAAGCAAAAGTGTTCAAAACTTAATTTCAAGACTTGGTATGGTTCAAGTTTGTTTCCAATGATAAAATACAATGCAAATGGCATGTTTTTCTCCAAAGAATATCCCATTTTCGTGCAAGGCAAGGATTTCACCCCAAAAATGCAAAATTGGCAAAATCATGAGAAAAGTGTGATGACTTGATCTAAGGGCTAGGACTTGTGGCATTATGATCAAGGGTTGGAAAAGGATTGCCCATGTGCTGAGAGGCCAAGGAAAGCATGAGGAGTGCATGCTTCCCTCACAAATTGCAAATTTTTCAAATTCACCAAGAGCTTGTGATTCCCACGTGCAAACTTGATATTTTTTTCAGCATTGAATTGTGAGGTCATACTTAAGCAGCTAGGGTTTCAGAATTGGCAACCTCTCTCTCATTATCTCATTTCCAAGTTTATGCATCAATTGCATTTTCTCTCATTTCTCATCACACACTTGCTCATTTCAAAAACCAGTTGTGGATTCTTGATCAGTGCAAGCTAAGGATCATTAATCACACCATCATTCAAGCTCTCTCTCAAGTTCAACAACATTGCCATTTCAGGGCAGTTGTGGACAAAGCCTCAGATCCAGCCACCTTCAAGGCTTTAGATGCATTTATTTTGCATCTAGAGTGAGTGTAGAGTGATTTGCATCTATCATTTGGCTTTCTATCTCATTATTTCCAGATCTGCAACTCATGTAAGCTCAAAATTCCTCAGATCTAAAAAGGAAATTGGTTAGGTGTTTTGTGATATTTGAGGTGCACTGATCATTCTGCAACTTGTAGTTTTGAAAATGGTGCATTGTAGCTTGAGATATTTGATTTTCAATTTTCATGGTCACATTTTGTTCTCTTCGATCTGTTTGATCCTTTGAGTTTTAGCAAATTTGAATGTCATTTTTGGAATCAGGGCATGCCAATTAGTGGATCTGGAGCTGATTATTTATTTTTGTTGTGTTTTTTTCTTCTGGTATGAATTTTCGGTGTCGGAGCCCTAGCTCCGGTCACCGGAAACTGGAAATATGAACTAGGGTTTGTGTGATGAAGAAGATGAGTTATGTGCCATTAGATCTAGCCCTTGTGCGTCCAGGATTATGACACGTTTCCCTAAGAACCCCTCCTCCCAGTCACGTGTTTCAGTCTTCTAATTTAATACAACATGTTTCTCAGTTCACCATAATTACCATGCGTCTCCAATCATAAGCCAGCATTCCTCCACATCAATTAATGAGGTTGTATACCACACGCGTCTGATCCATCCAACGTCTCACGTATTTTCCATTTTTTTCACTGAATATTCACCATAGGAATTATGTGCCTGCGCAGCTAATGGGCTCAGCCCCTGCTATTCACACCCCCACAGACTTTGAGCCCAATACGTTTTAACTGAAATTCCTACTCTTCACACCCCAACCTCATTTTCCTATTTTATTTCTTTTTTCATTTATTTTCTTTTATTCTCATTTTACTTTCTAATTATTTAAAATACTTCTGATTATCCAAAAATTCCCAAATAATTCTTGAGTCATCTTTTGAGTTTCTTTTATTTTTCTATATTTTTATTTTTCATTTATTCCTATTTTCCACGTGTCATATTAATTCTTCATTCCGTTTAATTTCTTTTTAAGTTCTTATTGAGTACACTGCCTTGTCCAATTTCCCTAGAGTTCATTATTTTGAGTTTTGTGTCCATTCTTTTTGTTCTGGATTCCTAAGATATCGTAGTTCTTATGTGAGTTTTCCCCTGATTTTTAGAAACTTTTCCTTGGGTCTTGGTCCTTTGACTTGTGTTGGAAGTTATTAACCCTAGTTCTTGTTTATGCCTCCATTTGACCCAGTTTGCTTCTGAATCTTTCCCAATCCTTTTGGCTCATTGATTTACCATGTTTGAAGATCATTTGATTTAAGTTGTGAATTTTTTAGATGCTTGGTTGATTTGTTGTGGATTTTTGTTCTCACCTTGTCCCATTTTGCTTCTTTTGGTCCATTGGCTCTCTCATAAGCTTAGAAGGGCACTTGTGCCAACTTCTTCTTCTCATTTGGGATCCTTTTGGGGTATGGGAGTCCTCCTGGTATTGGCTTAGGGTTTGAGTCTTAGAATTTTTTGTGTTTGCTTACCTTTTAAGTCCTTTCATTTCTTAAATGTGCTTTCACTTCCTCCTTATTTTTTTCACTTCATCATGTGATTGTTTGGTCTTGTGTGCCTCTTTTCTTCATCTTGCTGGCTTCTTAAGCCTTTCTTAGACTTGTTTTGATTCTGGTCTTGTGCATTGAGTCCATGTCTTGTGCATTTTTCCTTGCACCTTTCTTAAGTTTGCATTTGTTTCATGTTGCATCATGTCAACTTGTTTGCTCCATTCCTCATTCTTGTGAGTTGCATTTGCATTGAGCATGTGTATGTATCATTTCACTTCTGTTTGTATGATGATGGCATGTTATTTTGTTCATTTCATTTCACTTATATGCATGTTACTAACCTTGCAGGGGCTATGGTAAGTGTGAGGTGTGGAAGTTGAGTTCCACATCTCCCAAATCTCATCTCTTCTTCTCATTTCTCATTTGTACTAACTCTTTGCTTGTTGGGCTTAGGCCTTTCTCATCTCTTCTTCTACCTTCTTCTTCTCTTCTTCTTTCTCCTTCATTAGGATAGAGAACCACACTAACCTTAGGATATCCATGCATGCTAACACTTAGGATTCTTTAGTCCCCCATTAGACTTTTACCTTTGTGATCCTTTTGGTTCTTCTTCTCTTCTCATCTCATAACCATAAAAAACACCTTAATAATGTTTGAAGTAATACCTTGAACAATAGCCTTATCCCATGAGGTACTTGTAGTCTTCCCATCTTGGGATAGTACAAGTTTACCTTGTGATGCACAAGCCTGATCAAGGTATCTTCTTCACAAAGAAAAGCATAAAAAACACTTCTTCATTGTAAATACCAAAAACACTTAATGAATTAATGAGTTAGTGAGCTTAGGCCCTAATCTTTGGGTTCAAGTTTTGGGGATCTTCTCCTTACTTGAGTGTACTTGTTCTATTATTCCATCTTGGAATGTAGTGACAAGTGCACATTCCATGGAAAAGAGCTTGAGTTCACTTCCTTGTGACACACTCATAAAAAGCTTCATAAAAAACACAAACAAGCAATAAGCGTCTTTCCTTCGGGAATTCTTTTCTCATCTCATTCGCTTTGTACGCGAACTTGCTCCTACTTGTCATTTTGCAAGACAGTAACGCACTCTTCGTCCGAGCCTGCAACACCTGAGCATTGACATAAGCAGTTCAAGCCTTAAGACACAAGCAATCTTTTCCACCCCTAGTTAGGGGAACTACGACGACTCTGATCCTCATTGTCTAGATGAGGTACGTAGGCAGCGGGGTAGGTCCCGTTCGAGCACAATCTTTATTTTCCCTACATTGTTTCCTTTCTTTTCCAGTTTCACTTTCAGTTCCCTTTTATTTTCTTTTCCCAGTGCAGTTTCTTTTCTTTTGCAGCAGCTTTCATGCCCTCACCCTTTGAAACATTTTCTTTGCAAGCGTGGATCCCGTCGGGTACGTCGGACGATCTGGGTGCTAATACCTTCCCAGGTCGTAACAGGCTCCCGAAATCAGTCTCTTTGGTTCGTAGGACCTGTGTCCTTCCTCTTTCTTTCTTCTGGTTTGTACATCATTACCATTCTCGTTCCTTCGGGATAAAAATGCCTGGCTGGCGACTCTATTCTTTTTCCGCGCCACTTTCGCGTTTGTACCAGGATGGAAATCCGGGGAGCGACATCTTGCTATCCGCAACATGACTAAAAGTCAGTTCTCCCAGCGTGTTACAGTATGACTCATCTGGCTCGAGTGCTAATTGTCTTGCATTAGACGGAAGAAGCGAGTTCTCATTTTCAGAGTGAGTGTGATGAGAAAAGAATCCCGGAGGAGACGTTTATTGTTTGTTTTTTGTGTTTTCAGTTTTTTATTGTTTTTGGTGTTTTGCATAGGATGATGAGCTTGAGCTTTAATCGAGGGTTTGCAAACTCATTATATCATCCCTGATTAGGGATAATGAGTATACTTAAGTATGAGATGGATAGCCCAACTTAATTACTCTAATGATACGAGATTAAGATCATTAACCTACTTATATTTATTATGTATTTTTTTTGGATTTTTGTTTTGTTTAAGTAATGAGTTCAATCTCTAATCAGGGATTAGTGAACTCATTACACCATCCTAGGAGAAGGATGATAGATGAGGAAGATACCTCAACTTAATCCATGGTCAGGGATTAAAATCATTATATAACAAACCTTTATTAGAGTGAATTTTAATTATAGGTTAGATTAAGAAGTGAATTTTATGTTTGTAAGACAAAACTTGAAGGGGACTTGTCCATTAAACACTAGGGTTAATCCCTCTGACCCAAAGGCAGAGATGTAACCCTAATATAAGGCCCAAGTTACAAGCTTAAGTCTTGATAATTTATTAGGTGTTTTGATTAAGAGGTGAAAAAAACTTAAAGGTTTAACACTAAGTATTAAAGTTATACACTTCATCCTAAGATGAGGATACAAGCATAACCCTAATACAGAGCCCCAAAACTTTAACTGTTTAGCCTTTGTTATTGAGATGAGAAGCAGAGACTCAAAGAGACCCAAAAGGTAAAAGACTAAGGGGGACTAATCACAACCCTAAAATTATCATGCTTGGATGTTCCTATGGTTTATGAGGCTTAAAGAGAAGTATTCAGATAGCCACCAAGGAAGAAGCAGATGAAAGAGAAAGAGAGAGAAAGATAGGTTACTTACTTCCTGAAGAAGTTAAGTAACCTAGGAGTGGAAGAGAAACAAACATAAGTGAATCAAATCCACTTCAAACAAAAATAAATAAGAAGGGAAAAGAGATCGGATGTGGATGCACACCCACATCCTGATTATCTTACCATTTTGCACCTGAAAAGTTAGTATGTACATATATACAAAGTCCATGATCAAAATCAGAAGCAAGTCACATGATAAAAAATTGAAATTGCATCCAAACAATCCCTAAACCTACATAATAACACCCTTCAAAGATGGAGGTCTAAAGCTAAACCAAAGTCAAGTTATGGTTTTCCCTAAGTTTGGCTAGGGTTTTGGACACTTTGCAAAGAAAAAGTCAAAACAAATTGAAAATACAATGCAAAAATATGATTTAAATGTCCTAGATACTAGGTTCAACATGTGAAATAATGCAAAAAGAACCAAGTACAAACTCATTTTGGTTAGGCAGAAATGAATTTTTGAATTAGGGTTATGAAAAAAGGGATTTTCAAAACCCTAATTCGAGTTTAATTGTCAAAACATGATCAAACCCTAAAATAAATTTGTGAAATGAGTTTGTAAATTGTTCTTAATGTTCAAAGAGGCTCTCTGATTTTTTTTGGTGATTTTAAATACCTAAAAGTATTTTTAATTAATTAAAATGAATGAATTAATTAAATAATGCAATTAAATGATTTAAAAATAATTTTTTAATGCAAAAAATAAAAATAAATTTTTTTTTGGGTTTTTAATATTAATTATAATGAAAGTGTAAAAAATCAGAATTTTTGAAAATGTTTTGTTATTTTAAATAAATAAAGGAAACAAACATGAAATAAATAAAATAAAAATGAAAAGTAATTGAAAGGGATGACTCAGATTGCGTGGAAGCCAGATAAAGGGTTGAGATTATGAGTCAGCTTGACTGAAGGTATGAGAATCCAAGGGTCCAGGTTTAAACTTATAAAACGCGCGCAATCCAAGGGTCATCATTCAATCTGATTTAATTAATTAGGTTTTATTTTAATTAATTATAATTAGGGTTAATGACTAATCTGAACCGTCCACTCCCTAACCTAATCAGGATCTAAGGGCTGACGTTCAATCTGGGCACCCTAACCCTAATCACTTTCAGATGACCGGAACAGTGCTCCGGTCATCTTCTTCGGCCAACCCAAAACCCTATCTTCTTCCCCAGGTCATCCCAAGACCTCTAACATGCCCAGAAACACTCCCCACACTTCATGGAACATAAATCAACAATCAAACAACATTTATAACACATGAATCAAGCATATCGAAGAAAAAATCAAAACACGGGTAAACTTTCAGAACAACATGAAATAGTCATTTCTTGCTCATTTTCAATTCTAAACACATATAGATGATCAGTGCAACATGAAGATTCACTTTGTAACAAGTAAATGAAGTTCTGAGAAAAAAGTTCTTGAGTTATACATGAGCTGGAGACCTTCGAAAGTGAGCTTTCAGAGCCTCCCTCTTGTGCAAATGGCCTTCTTTGAACCTCCTGAGGCTAATGGAATGCTTGAATGGAGTTTAAACTGGCTATTTTGAGAAGTTCAGTTCTGATATGGCAGAAAATGAGGTTCTTGTGTGTTGTGTTTCAGGCCATTGTGAGGGGTGGGATTTGTTCTATGAGTGATGTGTGGTTGTTTGGTGAAGGAATTTTTGAAGTTTGATGGATGGATTGGGAGAATCGGAGAGAGGAAGTTTTTGGGAATTTTTGTGCAATCTGAGTGTGTGTGTGTGTGTGTGTGTGTTCTGAGCTCTTGTGTGTTGTGTTTTATCATCTTTAGGCAATGCATAAACAATTGGAATGAATCAGAGGAGTAGATATCCACTGTGGGAATGGCGTGGCTCAATTGGCCAAAAAGTAAAAAGTTGTGTACTTGAGGTATGGGCCATGGCAGAGCTGATTTGAGGGCTTGAGCTGCCTCAGCTGGCTTCAAGGAGAACCCTATGATCAAATGTTGTGATTTGTATGGCTTGGATCAAGAGTTTGCATAGGTTTTGCAATTTTGCAACTTTGTGATTTCTTGAGAAACAAGTCATGGAATCCTTTGGTTCAAGGCTCAATTCTGACTTTGAGATGTTCTTTGATCATGCCATGATGTATTTGAGTGGATTAGAAGTCATGTGGAGGCCTGAAATTCACTTTTGCACATTTCCTTCTTTGACATGAACTTGAAAATTACAAGATTTTTCCCAACTTTGACTTGCCATATCTTGAGTTCTAGGATGAATCAAGAGGAGTTCTTGTACTTTTTGAAAATGGGAAGATCCAATCTAAAACTTTCATGTTTGAAGAAAATTCATTTGAAACCTTTTTTATCAAGAAAGAGGAGGTTGAAAATCTTTCCCAAAATGGAAAGTTTTCATTACAAGTCATGTCCAAAAATGGCAACTTTTGGAATGGCTCAAAATTCTTCAATCTTGTGATATTTAAAACATTCCTAAGACCAAATAAAGGTCATAGGACCTCAAATTGATGATGATGACCCTTTGGAACCCTTGTTGGAGGCCTTAGATTCCCTAATCCTGACTTTTCTTGCACAACAAGTCACAACTTGATCAGATGACTTCCTCAGTGAATTTTTGCATCAAACTTCATACACAGACTCCCTATATCATATAAAGACCATTTGAATCAAGAATGACCAAAAATTTTGGTTGTAAGGGCCTCAAACCCAAAACCCTAATTTTAGGTCATCTGTGCAGGAAACCTGAGCCTGCCTGGGTGGCTCTGCAATCTCTTGTGATTTTTGACTTCCAAGAACTCTTGGGGGTACAATATGACCTTAGAACACTCAAGGATCTTCTTGTCATGCTTCATGGCCTCAATGGTTTATTTTTTAAAAAGGGATGAGTCTTACACTCTAATAGAGGGTCATGAGTGTTTTTTATTTCAAAATAAGGGGTGAAAAAAATCAAAACCCTAATTATGCATTTTTAAGCATTTATTTTGAATAAAGAAACTTAATTTTAAAAATATCAGACATGCATGAAAAACAAGTTAAATCTTGGATCAATGTTTGAAGAATTTTGTTTTATCCATGAGATAACTTGAATATCATTTATGTTTGAAAAATAAAGTGAAAGAAATAATTTTAAAATGTTAAAAAAAACAAATAAAAATTAATTCTTTATGAAAATATTAAATATATTATTAAATAAATAATTTTTTTGGATTTTTTTCATGAAATAAAATTTTTAAACATTTTTTAAAATTATTGAAAACAGAATAACTCAAAAATGATTAAAAATCAGAGAGGTATTAATTTTTGAATCAATTAAATAAAACTTGAAAATTCAAATATTCAAATATTGAAAAAGGGCGCCAAGAACATATGTAGAACATGTGCATGTTCTTCATTTTGCCCGGAATTTGATATTTTGCAAAATGGGTCAAATCTCAATGATTACTCAATGAAATGAAATGAAATAAACATCAAACTTGCTCGATTTTAACTCACGAGCACGATGGTAACAATTAATTTCATTTATTTTAAGTGTAGAGTGAGAAATCAATGTATGAGTAGATAAACCCTAATTTTGGCCTAAGCCTCATGAAATTCTACATGATGATGTTTAGATACAATTGATTAAGGGAAAATAATTAAAATATGTTTATGCACACATGGTAAAAAGATAGTGCGAGAAAATATGCATGGATTATGAAATGACCAAGTTTTAGGCTTACTTGAACTTGTAGCAGCAAGAGAAATTTGATCTTTGAGATGAAGGTGTTACAAAAGAGTTGTGATGACTTGAACAACTTCCCTACACCATATGGAGTGTATTTGAATACTTGGACTTGATTGCAACTGGCTGAAACAAGTTATGGTCTTCAAGTTGCAGAAAGTAGGCCTTTTTTGAGGTTTTGAAGAGTGATTTTGGGTTAGAGGTGTTTCAGAGGTGATCTAAGTGTTTGAACACCTCATATACATCATATGTGATGTGTTTAAGTGTTTACTTTGAGTTGATAGTGGCCATAACTCAAAACCCGACTGTGTTTGCTCAAAATGTTAAGTTTTGAGTCTTTTGAAGGAATGAAGAGAAAGTTATGAATTGTGAAGCTTTGGAGTGATTTTGATGATCAATGAGAGTCTCTATTTATAGGGAAGAGACTTGTTGAAGTGGTTTCCCCTTGCTTAAGGGCTAAGGCTTGGAAGCTTAGTCATTGTTATGAACTTGCTATTAAAGACACTCATTTGCTATCTCAAATAGACCAGTTTAGCCTTGGCCAAATTCACATTCTGCAAACATTTTAATCTTTGTTTATGAATGAAAATTGGCTGAAGTTCATAAGACTCTAGTATATCCCTTTTTGAAGATTTTTGGCCCTTGGATCATGTGTTAGGTGTTGAAATTCAAGAATACAAAATGGAAGCTTCTTGGCTCTAATCATCAATTTGCAGGTTAGCTCAGGTTTGTAATGATGATTAAGATGCTCTTGACAATTTGATCTTATCCTGAACTCATAAAATCTCAATTTCAAGTTTTGTCAAAAACTTGATTTTTCAAAACAGTTGTGACATGGTGTGTTTGGCAAGGGATTTCTTCATGCTCAAGCAAGATTTTTTCATGCCAATTGGTTTTTTGAATTTTTGGTATGATTTATGACAACATTGGTGTTTTCACGAGGATCTGAATCAGCTTGGAACTATGTGAAAAAAGCCTCCAAGTTTTGATATTTTGAGTGTTTTTTAACTTAGACAGATTTTGTCTAGGTGTTAAAACATTCAATTTTGTTTTTATTTTGATCATCCTTCAACTTAAAATCCATGAAGAATTGGAGTTTGATGTAGTTGAATCTTTTGTAGTTTGTGATAAAATCTTTCATTTGAGCTTTGGTTCACAAAAATATGATGCTTGGATCACAAGTTATGATGTTTGGAAGTAGGGTACATGCACACTTTTTCCATAACTTAGAAAATTTTCCAAAATTTATAAGTTAGCCCCTTTTACAAGTTACCTCAAAATCCTTGATTTTTCTTATGATCAAATGCATTCATGGACCATATATTCTTGTAATATAGGTCATGGGGATCATTTTAGGTTAAAAAGTCAAACTTTGACTTTTTGGTCCCGATGAAAATTACACTAGTTACCCCTGATTTTTTATTTTTTGGAAGAGCATCCTCTAAGGTATTTTAAACTTTTTAATGGACTTCAGTGGTGTATATGAACTATTTAAACCAATACCTATGGTATTGGCTCATGTCCAAATGAAAATTACAACTTTGGGTTCCCCGATCAATCAAAACCCTAATTTGGGCATTGTGAAACTCTAATTTTGGGATTCTTGATCTCTGCATTCTTTGATGTTGATTCACACTTGTAGATGTTATATTAGGACTGTGTTGAGCTCTTGGAATTACATGTGAATATATTGGCTCATTTGCCCATGAAAAGATTCCCCTGGAGGGTGGAATCGACTAAAAAACCTAATTTGTGACACTGAGGCCTCAGAGCTCAGTTCACTAAAAATTTGTGCAATCTTTGCATGAATTCTCACCATTTTAGATTCCTTGACCATTTGAGGATGTTTTATAGGTTGAGAATCTTAGGAATTTAGGATTGATCATTTTCCTAAATCCTCTAAGGGATTCAGGAGTCCTGATTCATGTGGGGATGTGACCCGATAAACTTCAACACTGTCCATTGGGCTAATGGGTGTGCGGGTATCTCAGGGTCAAAATTTAGGGTATGACACTTGGCAGTGACTTGGGCAGCCGTCGGGCCTCGTTTTTTACTCTGAAAGACAAACGGGTAAGGAATCGTGAAAAGGACTAAAAGGGAAGGTGAATTTGAAGAGTTACCTTTTTTGGAAGGTCTTCTTTGTTGTCGACACCCTGGGCTTCCTCCACAACTGTTGAAACTGACACTTTTAACCTAAAGAAGCGAAGGTGTCGACCATATTCTCTAAGAAGATGTCACGTTGGAAACACTGAGCTTGGTACTCCGACCATCAGACGTTGAATTCTTTAGTTGTCAGGAAAGAGGGTTCAAAATTGAAGACAAATAGTTCCAAGGTTTATGCTCTAATGAACTTTAAGCAAGCCCTGTGGCCTGTCGAGTTGAGTTGAATGTCAGCCCAGATTACGTTAGAGGCATGTTTCACTAGAGACTTGGGCAATATTTGGCTTAATCCAAATTGTCGAGCCACTAAATTAGGTTGGTAATTCATAAAGTTGTAAACTCCTGCCTCTATCCTGAAGGATAACATAGTGGGCATCATAAATGCTCTCTAGATGGTATTTGATTGAGTTGTTATTGATGGAGAAGTCCCAGGGAATGGGGTCGTAAACCATGAGGGGCCAAATCGTCGCCTTGCAAAAGGTGTCATGCCTTCAACAAACTAAGTAGCTTCAACAAACATGCCAAAGGTGGCATTAAGCCAGTGTTGCAACATCCACATAGGGCCTGAGATGTTTAAATCCTTTGGGGTATCGTGTAAGAGCTTTAACTTAAGTGATGACAAGCCCAAGGAGTGATACAATGAAGCTAACAGAAGCTTAGCTAAAGAGATCTGTTAACCCTCATGAATTTGGATCTCCAGGTTGATAAAGTTATTGGCTACTTGTAAAGAGCATGAGCAGAAGAAATAATATGATAACCATAATGTCAAGAAAGCAATATGCTCCTCATCAGACACTTCGATGGAGACAGGGTCGTAATAGTCTTCAATATAATTCTGGAGACTGGCACGACCAAATTCAAATTTGTGGGTGGTTTCGAGGGTTGGATCGAGGGTCTTTCCTAGTGGCGAGAGGCCAGTGATGACAGCTACTTCAAAGAGTGTTGGCGTCAGCAACCCATAAGGAAATTTAAAAGTGTTAGTAGAACCTTCCCAAAAGTACATCGATGACAGAAGCATACAAGAACTGACCCTATGGGCATTCCTTGAGAGTTGAATGGCGTCAAAGATGCCAGCCTCTTTCCATTGATCTTGACGTTTTCCTTAAACCTTGTTGAGCCACACAATATACTCACTATTACCTAGGGAGGGAATGGATCGAAACACCCAATATTTAGAAGCCATAAACTTCACGTCGAGGGTTTCTCCCTTTTGGAATGCAGGAGGAATGGCTGGAGAATAACAAGGGAAGAACCCTTGGACATCTTTGAGGTGAGTTTTAGTTTCAGGTAGTGGTTCATGGAAAGCATGGAGTTTGTCCCCAATCGCGAAAAGGACCGCCATCTGGCGTTGCCAAACAACCATTACAATAACATCGCTTGATGACGGTTGAGGGAGTGGATGTTGGGCTTCCTTGTCAGAAAGAACATAGGCAAGTGGGTTAGCACCAGTGTAGAAGGTTGTGGAACCAGTGTGAGCGGCCATTATTGCAGAAATACAAGTAATGAGTTGCGAGGATTATTTACGAAGAAGAACTTTGTGAAGGCAAAAGAGAGTTCGAAAGATTTGAAAGTGTGTTTATGATGTTGAGAGGATTATTTATAGACAATGCATGTCACTCAAGAGACAAGTCAGGAACTATGAAAAAATCTGCAAGTTAATGGGAGTTGTTGGGAAACCCACGACCTAGGGTTAATGGTCATCATTAGTTGCTTCGAAAGTTATGGTGCCAAAAAACGTCATCATGAATGATGTGACCAGACGGTTTAATCCAACAGAAGATGAATCGGTCGCGCAAAAGGATCGACACCAAAGTGACGTCAAAATCCTATAAGAGGGAACCAAAAGGCCAAGTTTCTCGGTCGAAAAGGATCTCTGTCGAAACGTGGCTTTTTTTTGGGGGGGAAATTTGTTAGCCATGGGAATTTCGATGAAGCATGTAAGGAGTACAAGAGATTCTGATCAACGAAGGATAAAGGAGTGTCGATGGGCAGGTCAATTGATAACCCGTCGAAGCCCTTCGATGGGCAGGCCGATTGTGATAAGATAGTGGGAGAACATGTTGGCAGTTGCAGAGGTAGTTGCTGGCACGTGTCACGCTCAGATTCGACAACAACAGACACGGCAGTTACTTTGTGTCCTATATAAATGTAGTTCATTAACATTTTGAAAAGGTCGCATTCTTGAACATTGTATGAGCAAACACTCAAAGTACCCAACATTAATGAGAAACGAGTCTGTCTCACAAAATGTATGATCGTATTCAAGTGATATTTCTTTTTAAGTATTTTTAATTGTTAAGTCATTTCAATGCATCTCGTGTTTTGTTTCTAGTTTCGCATTATCAAGTATCTTATCATTTATCAAGTCAGTCTTACTTTATATAACAAACATGATACCAACCATCCCACACTATGAACATTTATGTAAACTCAACACTACACAACAGTTCTGGGATTGATATAGCCAATCCCGCAAGTAAACCTTCGGTAAGAGGCCAACAATTGTTCGTACGAAAGCCACGTATGATCATTGATTCAAAGGTCGAACACCAAAAGTGGGCTGATATGTAGAAGGCGTGACATGTATGTCAGTAGTAGGTTGTGCCTGAACATATGTAATGCCTGCCTCCGGAATGGGCTGGCTCCGCTCATGCCTGACAAATGCGTGTTGTGCAACCCATTCATGTCTCAAATGGTCGGCTCTGTCAGTCATAATGCCTGCAAGGTATAACCAAAAAAGACTATACATACAAAGAAATAAGGCAAAATTACAGTTTTGGTCCCCCTGTTTTACCAAACTCACGGTTTTAGTCCCCTTATTTTCTTTTTAAATAGTTTTGGTCCCCCATCTCAATTTTGGTCCAAAAAAATGATGATTGTTCATGTATTGTTCATGAACAGTACATGATCTGTACATGAACAATGCATGAACAGTACATGAATAGTGGATCAAAATTTGGATGGAGAACCAAAACTTTTCAAAAAGAAAATAGGGGGACTAAAATTGTGAGTTTGATAAAACAAGGGGACCAAAACTGTAATTTAGCCAAAAAATTATAAAGCAAAAAGGAAAAAAAAAGTCTGAGGTGATTCCATAGATATATCTACTGAACAATTTTCGCAAATGCATCTCCGGAAGCATCTAAAGTACATTGACGTAACATTTTTTTGGAGATGTATCTCCGGAAATTTCTGCAACTCAGAGGTCGCGAAAATGGTGTCCTCTCACTATCATATTTGAATTTTGTATGGATTGATCGTCTTTTTTAAGCAACAAACAGTACATAAATGAACTAAAGACTATGTTTCAACTAATATCTACACATTTTTACCCCTAACAATGCATAGAAACTCATTTACGGGAAATACTCTAAACTTTATCGAAAAATCAAAACTTACCCGTATAAATCAAGCTTTGAAGGATTCAGGATGTGTTTATCGTTGAAATGAATGCTCTTTGTTGAACTCCGACGGGAAAAAAATTAAGTTTTGTGAATTTTTGAAATTTGAGAGAATGAGAGAGATGAAGAGGTTTTGAGAAAAATAAAGAAGTGAGAGAGAAGAAGAGTTTGACGCGAATATAGTTCCAAATGGTTTCGGAGATATATCTCCGGAAAAATCCAACGTTTACTAAGTTATGGTACTTCTGCATATGCATCTCCGAAAAAATCTAATGTTAAGTAAAAAAAAGGTGCGTCTGGAGATACATCTCCAGAACCTGTGGGCATTTACAGAAACACGTTAGATGTCTAAGAGATTCAAGGGATTGGATAAGAAATCATCTAAGTTTAAAGATAATGTTAACTTGTGCCCCAAAAGTACATGTTAAAAAATCTATAAATTGAAAATTAGTATTGAGAAAAACAATAAAACTATTAATTATAATCTTATATTATTTTTAGGAAAATGCTTAAAAGTAAGAAAAGGAGAAAACAAGAAATGCAAAAATAAATCTCAATCATTCATTATCACCACTACCCCATGATCTCTATTAAAAAGGAAGTTAAAATTAACGTCTAAAATAGTGACATGTGTGCATTCTTACATTTTTTCTTCTAATTCATTCGTACTAAATAGCATTGCTCTTATTTTTAATACTCAATTTCCAATAAATATTTACTATATTTATCTCTTAACTTGTGCCCCAAGGCACAAGTTAGCATTATCCTAAATTTAAATATGATGTTTTATATATATATATATATATATATATATATATATATATATATATATATATATATATATATATATATATATATATATATATATATATATTGAAGATTTAAAATCTAAAATTATCCTTGTGTTTGAAAATATATCTTTGAACGCATCCAAATCACACCAAATTACGTTATTCTAAGATTCACTCCATATTAATTAAAATATGGTTTAAATATGCATCTCCGTATATTATTTGGGTATATCCGAAGAATAATATCCTAAATGTCCCCTATGAAATTCATCCAAATCATTACTACCAAACACACTTTTCCCCTGACTCTTATGGTCAAACCTCTACCAATTCATGCATCTACGACTAATAATCTTCATCATGGGATAGAAATCTCCTCATCGCCATCCCAACTCAAAGAATATTCCAAAAATAATTGTTTTTTTTCAAGACTAAGATTATAAAAAAGAAACTTCCATATCATACTCCTTACTTCCCAAACACACATTTTCTTCTACCATTCATACTAAACCCAGATTTTAAATTTATAAAAAAAATGATTTATGGTATATTTGATGCGCAACGATTTTATACGTTATGCAATTCCTTATCCCAACTAAAACCATGTATAGCCACATAATGGATCCTAAAAACCACATGTCATTAATCTGAACTACTCTTAAATGGTATTCTCTATTGGAATGGTGTAGAAATAAATTAAAACCATACCTAGACGAAGTCAAGGAAAGAAAATTAGCCCTAAAAATCATTGACAAACTCAAGACTATTTTTTTTCCTACACAAGCCATATCAGACAGATCTCATAACTAAACTACTTGTTTGTAGAAATTATGTTGATATATGGGAAACTATTGATGATTATCCTCCAAGTTTAAAAGTTACAAGAGAATTAATGGATTATTTCAACTTCATCAATGTTCATCATCTAGGAAAAATCAAAGTTGATACGACCTGCATTAGTCATGAAAGGATTACGATACGAGAAAATGGAGAAAGCTCTGGTCTGGCTCTTCAGTAGAAACAGGATTCTTCAATGGAAACCGAGTCATCATAAGGTCGAGTCATCATAAGGACGCGTGGAAGAAAGTCAAAGGAAAATGTTGGATGACGTGTGGCAATATGAGTCATCTCTTTATCTAGGTTACTTTTCAGAAGAATACTTATCCGATCAGAATGTGTCTGAGTCATTAGCTCATCTTTAAAGAAAAATTGGACAAATGTCCTTATATGTCACAGAAATGTTTATGAATAGTAGTGTCTTGTCTTGTATAATACTACTACAATAATGTATCTATAAGTCAAAGTGTATCTATAAGTCAAAGTGTGTCGGCCGTCTGTAAATTTTTTTCCAATAATTCTTATGATGACATGCTTGTAAATAGTGTCTTGTCTTGTATCCGTTAGCAATAAGAAATAAAATTTGTGTGCTTAAGTATAAACAAGCTCTAAAATCTTTCTTTTCTCGCTAAATTTTTTAGTTCTCCATAGAGATGCAAATATGATCTACACTTTCCTCAAAATGGGGTTCTTGTGTATCAAACAATATTTTACCATCCATATTACGGTCCTTGATGTAAGTTTTAATTGTTAGTTCTCCATAGAGATGCAAATATGATCTACACTTTCCTCAAAATGGGGTTCTTGTGTATCACTATTATAAGATGTAAGTTTTAATTGTTAGTCTGTGTTTGAGACTTTGTTATGTCCATGGCTGACTGTTTGTTGTCTCGCTTTACAATACAATCGTCTCGCTTTACAATACAGTCAAGGTTGGTTTTAATTGTTAGTCTGTGTTTGAGACTTTGTTATGTCCATGGCTGACTATTTGTTGTCTCGCTTTACAATACAGTTGTCTCGCTTTACAATACAGTCAAGGTTGGTTTTATAATATGTGAGACTTTCGGATAATGTGCTATCAAAATCTCGACAAGAAGAAGGGAGACATATGGTATGAATATAATAGAGTGAGTCAGTGAGAAAACTACTTGATCATTATCAATTAAAAGGTGTACACTGTGCAATAAAGTATGTATTTTTTTTTTTTTTGTGATTTCTATTAAAACATACATCCATAATAATTTAGAGATGTCTGTTCTTCTATACGTACCCAACTTCAAATAGTAAAAATGTAATGCTTCTTCACTAACCCTAAATTCATGAGGTGTTAAATGACCAAAACAAAACAATTTAACACTGTACGTAGTTCCTCAAACATGTGGTTAAGGATACGATTCATTGACTAGTGTGTACTTGAAAAAAACATATATTGAGAACTCAACTCTTAAAAAAAAAACTAAGTTTCTTAAAGCAAATTAATTTCCACAATCTGAGGAGTTTCAAATTTCGTTCATATAACTTACATCAATAACTATTTATATATAATAAAATTATGTGTGCCTCATATAACATACAAAACATATACATCTTGAGTTAAAAACAAATCACTTAAAAATGTCAGTCCAGATGAAAAGAAAATAAGGCCATCTCTTCTGTAAGCATCCCATTTGGTGTGACCAGGAAAATTGAAGGCTATTTTCCTCTTAACTGGAGGTCAGTAAAATCTTTGGAAAGCTGATTATTGGACTGATTTGTCCACATTTGTCTGCTCCATGATATTAGGAGGAGCTGATTATTGGACTGATATGTCCACATTTGTCTGCTCCATGATATTAGGAGGAGCTGTTTGGGTGTCCTTGTCTGGTTTGGTCCGTTCTTTGGTTTTGCAAGCACCATGGATGTTACGTCCAGTGACCAGGTCCTTATTTTTATGAGCACCAGGGGTACCAGACCCACTTTTAGGGGTACTGCATGAGCTGTGATGTACTCGAGTGGAAACGTCTGGAGATGAGTTGTTAACGTCACCACAGCTCTTTCTTCTAGATAGTCTTGGTGACTTTGGGCGAGATAGTTTTGGTGACTTGGGGCGAGTCAGTGGAGGCTGCTATAAAAAGAAAAGGAATGAAGAGTTTTAGTTTTCCTAACTAGGGTGTAAATAAATTTATAATTCTGCCTCTTCCATTTGGAAAGAACTAAAATGATATGAGTTTCATGAATGCACATTCAAGTTTCTTAGCTAGAAACGTTACTGGACTCAGAAAATAATAATTACTGCAGCCCGTGTATCCTACTGTTAAATTTGCATCCGGACACTGTCAAGCATTCTGATATTCTTATTACATTGTATTGTATTCCTTCAATCTATTCGTGCAAATTCTGAAATTCTCAATGGCAATTTCGTGTTCATCCTGAGACTTGGAAAAGACAGATGGAAAAGGAAAAGACTGAGTACCTTCTTGATTTCCGTTTTTGGAGGAGGCGACTCATAGTAGAAGCTTGGTACTGGCTTTGCTTTAATGACCAAGTTCTTTCTCAACTGCTTAATGGCTGCATCTTCCTCTTCCTATACATGTTATAATTACACAAACAGTATAGTTATTTAATCTGTTAAACATCTAAAAAAAGTAACCTAAGAAGATAAACAGAAAATAAACATGTACACAGTCTTAAAACTTGACATGGCTTACCCAGTTAGATGTTTCTAGAATGAAGAACAAAAAAACTAAAAGATTTACATCCATATAATATTATATGTTTCTCGAACGATGGGAGGCAAAAAAACAGTAAAGAAGAAAAGAAAAATGAAAGTCACACCCTGATGTGCGGCAGACAGCTAAAAAAGAAAGAGTGCAGTACCTTTCGCCTAGCCTCATACTGGAGTCTTTCCTCTTCCAGAGCTCGATTTTTCTCTTCTAACTTCATATAGAACTGGATAGATAAACCAGTGACAATAGCAAAAACCAATAATTAGATTTACCGTATCTAATGATAATAGTATTGAGTAAGAAACACAATCAACGGAATATATTGTTAAAGGTTCATAAACACAGTACCTCCTTTCGTTTCTCTGCACGGTCTGAGCTTCTGAATGTAGGAGCTGTACC
Source organism: Lathyrus aphaca (assembly GCA_963966055.1). Lineage (NCBI taxonomy): Eukaryota > Viridiplantae > Streptophyta > Magnoliopsida > Fabales > Fabaceae > Lathyrus > Lathyrus aphaca. Next base: position 13,400,453 of record OZ014525.1, read on the forward strand.
TACAGTTACCTTAAATCTGGCAGTACGTCCAGATGCAACACTACTATTTATGGTTAAAGAATAAATGAGAATAACTGCCATAGATTGAAATATAAGTAAAATATAGAAATTTGGAGGGTTCCTTATTTTATTATTATTATTAAGCTCATAAAATAACTGTTTGATAGTTGGTTCCATTTATGGTGGATTCTAAGATTTTTGTGATATACCTAAAATTTACTGTTTCAAACTAAAACTATCAAAGGAAAACTTTGAGGATACGAGGAAGCAACAGACCAATTGTCTTCATCCTCATGATGCTTCTTATCATGTTGCGCAAGCTTCCTTGGTGTAAAAGGTGAGTTCGTCTGAAAAATCGGAAACAATTTCAGTAATCTCATAAATTAGACTCACGCGCTTCCAGACACAAATCGCAAAACATGCAATTACAAAGCATATAAGACGGTAAGCTAGGTGTTCTACTTCACTTAACTTCTACCAAATGAGCAATATTTCCAAACTAATTACTTTTTATTGGCAGTCAGTTTTGCCTCGCGGTAGTTTGAAGGACTCCTTTTAAAGCGTTCAATTTAACCAAGGTTGCTTGTATTTATTTGGTACAGTATTTTAAGCTTTCCAATATATTTTTGGATACTGATTTAATTTGAACTAACCCAGTCAGAGAAACATATGTCACGTGAACAAACAAAACAAGAGCTAGATCCTAGTTGTTACTCTCTAAAAGCTTCACTTTCTATTTTTATTTTTATTTTGTCAAGTGTTGTAGGAAACAACTAAATTTAAGAACCTTTAGGCACCACATATGCTTGGACCATTTTGCATACTTAACTTAGTTCTCAGAAGAGCACATGCAAATTTAAGTTAATGCTTAAATATTCAAAGGTTATGACACAATACCTGTGAGTTCTTTGAGGAATTTGGTGAGTGTGTATTCTTAGCTTTTGGCGAAAAGTTCTGACCATTTGAATCAGGTGAGTGTGTATTCTTAGCATCTGGCGACAATTTCTGACCATTTGAATCAGCTTCAGTATCAACAACAGTCTGTGTGTGGGTGACATGCTTTACAGTAACCTGATCTGACTGCTGTGGAGCAGGAGGGCTTGCATGCTCTTTATCCACGGGAATTGTTATTGCAGTAGGCGAGCTTAATTCTTTTTCTTCATCACTTGTCTTCTGTACTTCAGATTTATCATTCCGCTCTTCAGGCAAAGTAGCATTTAATTTAGTGCTCTTGGCACTCAAAGAATTACCTTCAGCAGATTCCTTTTTCTCATGATCCATTGCTTCAACCATTGCTGCAATTTTGGGAGAAACACGCACTCTATCGCTAAAACTACCATTTGAAGCTATACCATTTGGCTTCTTGTCCATGACGTTTATGCCAGTAACTTCCCTTCCCATTACACTGCATGGTATAGATTACAGGGTAGGAAATAAAACACGTAAGAGTAAGTGGCTGGCGTCGATGAAGAAATAAAAGAGTTCAACATGCAAAGAAGAATTTTAAATATTTTCTAGTAGCAAGAATGCATTAAAATGATTGATATACAAGAATTCCCTTGGTTGGAACAAGAATATATTAAAAAGATCAATATAAAAGCATTTTTCAACTACATGAACATATTCTTCTACAACAACAACAACCAAGCCTAATCCCAAGCTACATGAATCAACTTTCGCCATAAAATATGATATGCATAACCATTTTTTATAGCAAACAGATGAAACAAAGAACCTAAAATAGTTAAAGATATCCATCTCAATACATACCACAAAGCTCGAGTCTTGACCATTCAATCTTACACGGACGGTTTATTATTATACAATCATGTTCATTTATGTAGAGGATTGAATAAACCAAACCAAACTACCCTCTCTATCACCACACATGCATACACATGCCTATACATGATTCTTAAAGTATCAAAACTATTTCACCAATATTTTCCACCTCAAATTAAATCCAAAAAGGTATCAATTAAGAATGAAAAAACACGGTGGAGAAAGATATAAAAAAATTAAAAACATTATACATGAGCTGAAATAAATACCAAATTGAAATAAATATTTTATAAATAAAAATGAAACCCAAGCTTGAGCTGAAAACTTGAAGCAAGAACTCACATCACAATCAAATAGATAAGAAATCCAATAGAATAAGGTAAACAATGGTTATTCCTTCCAAATTAAGTTTAGAATTATTAACAGATATAGAATACCCTAAAAGCATCTATAGTGACACCAAAAAGGGGCTTATAATTGTCTTTTGTCCTACACCACAAAAAAAATCCAGGACCAGCATAAAACTACCCTACATTGAAAAACAAAAACGCTATTCTATCATAATCTCTGTTAAATCATACAAATTATACTCAAATTTCAAAAAAAAAAAAAAATCAACAGTTTTGATTTCAATGTGGTTTAGTTACAGAATAATTGGTGCATGCAATGCAAACATTGATTGAATATGAGAAAAATGAAAACGCGAAACATGAAATTGGAAAGAACAGAGAGAGAGAGAGAGAGATCTATGACATTGCAGAGATTGTAAGAAACGAACCAGTTGAAGATGAGTTGCGATCTGAGAAGATCTGGAAAATTGTTAATCTCTTATTGATTAGTGTGAAATGTAATGAAGATTACGAATGATAATCCTTTAGTTTAGGAGAGTAATTAGTAGTATTAATTAAAATTGAAAAATGTGATTGGTTGGTAAATGGGTTATAAATAGATAGAGAGGATGATGATGATGATGATGATGATGATGATTTTATAATAAGTGTGAATTGACGGTGTCAAAATGAGACAATCAGGTTTCAACGGGAAATGACGTGTGTTATTACAGACAAAATGGAACAGCTTTTACCCTAAAAAACTTGTTTGGATCTTAATCTCTGCCAAAATCTCCACCATTCAACTCTTCTAAAATCAATAACCCAAGTTGTCTTAGTTGGTCCAATTATCTTACAACTATTATATCGGTTTTATTACAAGCGTTTCATCAGATAGATTGTCAGCTTCTCTTAAAACTTACATTTAAGATCATTACAAACTTTTATTTCAGTTTTAACTCAACTAAATTAAAGTATACTATATAGAGAGAGAGAGCATGTGGTATTAAGATTATAGCAAGGAGAGGTATGCATACTTTATTTTAAGTTTTATTTATTTATTACTAATTAATTAAAAATAATTGATTATGGGTTATACTTTAAATGTTATATGATCATCTGCTGCTATTGAAGATGCCCATCCACGAGGCGAAGTTCTCATATGTCCAGATGCCTCTAGAGGTCAGAGATATTGTCGATGATTGTGACCTCGTTTCGTTTCTGAATTATCTGTTTGACCATGCTTGACACTTCATTGGTGTTCGTTTTTATTGTTCCATTTGGGGAGATGACGATTACTTTGGATGTTGTCTCTATCCTCTTCCATCTCGCCCTGTTAGGTAGCTTTTCATCACTCCTTTTATTAATTATAAGTTTGCATATATTAATGATATACAATGGGGGTCACTGAGGCAGAGGTGATGAAGGAGTTTAAGTTTAATAGAGGTGTTCACGTTCTCCTGTATTGACTCCGGGAGAGGTATACAACTAGTGGATCAGTCTATGTATGAGGCAACAACTAGATTATACATGTTACATCTTGTACGATGTGATCTTAGTGAATAAGTATCATATATATATATATATATATATATATATATATATATATATATATATATATATATATATATATATATATATATATATATATATATATCGGTGTCAGGTACATGCCTCTATTTACTAACATTCACCATGTAAATTGGACATTAGGGTGTGATGCATTGACTCTACTATATACTGCACTCAGAGTCTGCGCTAAACCACACTAGTAAAGGTTCCACAAATTCTGACACCAGAAGCTAGCAATGAAGTAACTCCCAAGTGTGTTTATGTAGAACATATTATGATTATTTATTTACATGTAGAACCTGCATAAATAAAACACACATCAAATAAACCATTGTTATTTAAATTCTTTGTTATCATCAAAATCTAAGTAGAATTATGTCAGAACCATATCTTGTTCTAACATGACTTTCTCTTCCGTTGCAAAACTAAGCGACGTGAGACTTCTTCAACATATATATTTTCAACCAACTCCAACTTAATTGAAAATAATACATTAATTTTTATTGTCTTCACCGACAATCATACTCTACTATAAAGAGTATCAACATGTATATTTTCAATTAATATCTCAACAACTTCAAATACTTGCAAATCTTAATCAAGAATTTCAAGACTTAATGCATCTCCCTTAGATGTAGAAATATTTTAATAATTCTGTAATATATTAATATTCCAATAATTACATGGTCAAATATATTTATTATTATATTAGCTATTTTATATTTGTTAGAATTAAATCAATTCAATATGTACATGTTCAATATATTATGACAAATATCTTATGCGGAATCAAAATAGTCTTACAAGTATGTATAAAATTAAAGGATTGATAAATAGATTTTATGAATACCTGGATTCATTGAGAAAAATCTCTTTGACGGTAATCCTAAACCCAGAAGTTAATGACTTTTGTGGTTCTTCCTCAATCGGTACTCTGTATGTCTCAAATTCTCTTCAGATTGGGAGAATATATAATTTGCTAGTATACGGTATATTGAGGACTATAACCTATATATAGTGTGAAGACTAATTAAGGTTCTCATTATTCCCAAATTGGTCATCCTGACATCCATTCATATTTGAGCTCGTACCCAGTGATTTAATTAATTAATTAAATCATCCTAAATAAAAATTGTTTTGGACTGGGCCTACACAGTGCGTCAGAGAGAGGCCTAGTCGTTGGGCACGACCCACGGCCCAATAAATGAGACGTGGGGAGAGTGTCTCCCTCACGTGATCCATGTCACCCAACTACCTAATATTATCTCCTGATACGTAGGGGGAGTTGGACCAAGGGCAAGACCACGTGTTAGGTCTTACCTGCTCCTACGCAGTCCTTGGCAGTTCTCCCCAGGGCCTAGCTAATCCAGCCCATGGGAGAACCTTGGCCCAACGCTGAGGGCACACTATAAATACCCTCTTCCACCAGGGGGTCAGGTATTTTGAATCCTACTATTCTCTTCTACATTTTTATACTTGTATTCTTACTTTGGCATCAGAGTGTCTTGCAGGTACACCCCTTCCAATTCATCATTGTTGCTGCTGCTCAACACTGGATGGTTCATTCTAATCAAGTCAGATTAGTGGCACCGTCTGTGGTAAACTCAAAGTTCTCCCCATCTTTCACAACAAAATACCAAAACTTCACTTCATTTCCCTCAACCATCCAGCATGACCAGCGAACACAATGACAATCGCGCCCTTGGCCTCGTCGACTACATTATCAGTACAGAAGACGATCAACATGTTGCCCATGAGTCTGACGTAAGAGACGGACGACCTGTAACCACGTCACTCGAGCCCAAGGACAACGACGTTCCCCAACCTCAGCTCGCGGCTCCTTTTCAACCCATCCAGTTACCAGTCAAAGGGGATCACACACTCATAGCTATGGTGAACATGCTCAACCAGATGAACCTCATGCTTTTTCAACAGCAGGAGAGGATCATGACACTGGAGACAGAGAGACAAACCGATCCTCCTCGACGCGGTCATGAACCTCATCCCGAGAGACGCCAACCAGAAGCAACCAAGAAGAGAGGATGCTCACCTCTTCGACAGGGACGATGCTCCCCTGAACCGAAGAAAAACAAGTCCAGGGGGCACCCCGAACGATCGAACGACCAACCAAGGGCATTTCCTCGACACGACCAGAGTCCCAGGAATGAGGATTACTTACCCCTTAGGAGTGACGAGGACGACCCTCGTTGCCCGCTCTCTCGGGCCATCATGGAGACTCCACTCCCCACGGGCATGGAGAAGCCCCCTTACCTTGCAACGTACGACGGGACAACCGACCCCGATGATCACGTCGAAAACATCAACTTCATACTCGACTACCGCAACGACGTGGGCGGGAACATGAAATGCAGACTGTTCTCAATGACTTTCAGGAAGGGAGTCATGGCATGGTACAAAAGTCTGGCCCCCGAGTCCATCACATCCTAGAGAAGCATGAGGTAAGCATTCACAAGGAATTTCACAGCCTCTCGACACCACCCAAAAACAGAAGTTACCCTTGAAGCCATCATTCAAAGGAAAAATGAAACATTGCACTAGTATATCAAGCGGTTTAACCAAGAAGCTGTCGAGGTAGATACGACCGACTTCATGAAGAAGTATCTCCTCGAGAAGGGATTCCTCCCCGGAAGCAAGCTCAACCGGGAAGTAGGGATCGAGCCACCCCGCACCCTCGACGAACTGCTACACAAAGCTCAAGCATACATTAGGTACGAGGAGAAACAAGTCGCTCATAGTGTGCGGAGTGTAAACACCCAAAATTTTCCCTCACTCATTTTACCATGGCTTGTGATTCTTTTCATTTGCATAAGTTCAATCATATCATCTCATATTACATTTTTATTTCACTACATTGGTTCAAAGTCATCTGCATCTAGGGTTTGTGGTCTGAGCAATCCCTGAGCTATCTGAGCCACTCCAAAGGCCACTAATCATCTCAAGAGGGTCCATGCATGTTCAAGCATCATATTATATCCTCCCAAGATCAAGAAAGTCAGAAAATCACAAGAACTGAGAGAGGTATGGAAGCAGAGCCAGGTTTAACTGCACAGATAACCTAGAATTAGGGTTTTGGTTTCAGAGGCCATAACTCCAATTTTTTTGGTCATTCTTGTTTCTATTGGTCTCTATATGTTATAAGGATCATACATACCAATTTTCATGAAGAAATTCAATGGGGGAAGACATCTGATCAATAGATGGCTTCTTGAGCAAGTCAGTGCAAAATCAGGGCATCCGAGGCCCCCAATCATCCAACCAAAGGGTCTTCTCCACCATTTTGGGTGTATATGATCTTTATCTGATCTTAGAAGAGGTTAGAGGTTCACAAAGTTGAAGAATTTCAAGCCATTTGCAAAGTTGCCATTTTGGGAAAGTGACTTGTAATGCAAACTTGCCATTTTGGGAAAGTTTTTCAACCTCCTCTTTTTGATTCAAAAATGCTTCAAATGAAAAATTCTTGGTCATCAAAGTTGTAGATTGGATCATTCCCTTTTCAAAAAGTACAAGAACTTGATCTAATTCATTATAGAACTCAAGTTATGGCCTTGCAAAGTTGGGAAAAAATCACAAAATTTCACTTATGCACCAAAGAGGGAAGTTTGCAAAAACACTTGCCAAAGCATTTTGTGACCTTAATTTGACTTCTAACCATTACACAAACATCATACATGACATAAAATTCAGAATTGCCCAAAGAAATTCCAGGTTTCATGCCTTAAACTTTACAAAATCCAAAAGGGGCCAAAACTTCATGAATTTGCAAAATGGATCAAAACCTTTCATCCACTTGCCACAGCTCATCAATCTGATTTCATAGCATTCCTTGATCCTTGATGCGCATAGCCATGCCCCTGTCTCAGCCTGCCACTTGCCCATACCCCAAGTACACCAACTCTTGACTTTGTGCATTTTGCCCCATACCAATCAGCATAGCCCACAACCACTACACTGACCTATCCCAGCATGATATCTGTACCAAAAGCAAGCCATTCCATAACACAACACAGGCTGAAACCTCCAAGAACTTAGCAATCACAAAAACTCCCTCTTATGCAAAAGCCTTCGAAACTCATAGCTCAACCATCAAACCTCAAAACAAATTCCATCATTCAACTCCATATTCATTGCTGAACATTTCCCACCCTTCATTTTGCCTTGAAACACCCTGAATCAAAAACACGATTTTCACATTGCTTGGACTGAACTTCTGCCAACTTCATTTTGAGACCATTTAAACTCCAACCAAGCATCACAAACTCTTCAGGAGGACCATTGGAGCTGATTTGAAGCAAAGAAGCAGCCAACCAGTGCCATTTTCGAAAGCTTCAGTTCAGGTATCATCAAGAACATTTTTCCATAAATGTTTTCTTAAGCTCTTAAATTGTTCTCCATGCTTCACTGATCACACTGCACCTTTTGGTTTTGAAAATGATTCAGTTTTAAGCATGTATGAAGCTTCTGAAATTTCTGAAAGATTTTCCGTTTTGCTTCGAATCTCTCTGATCATGTGAAATAAATTCTGTTTGATGGCTGATTCTTGCTTAGAATGGGGTGGGGATCATTTCTGGAGAGTTTAAGGGCTTAGGGTTGCGTATTGAGAGAGATTGAGAGAGAGGCTAGCCGGAGAAGATGACCGGAACACTGTTCCGGTCACCTGAAAGTGATTAGGGTTCAGATTAGGGTTTAATTGTGTAATTAGCGTAGTTTGAATTCTGGCCCTTGGATAGCGCGCGAAGTCAATTCCCTCCCTTTCTCATTCAAATCTGGACCACTGGATCAGCATACTTCCATTAATTCACAATTTAATTTCATTTTAATTGCATTTCTTTGTGCATTTTATTAAAAATAGCAAAACACTTTCAAAAATTTTTATCTTTTGCATTTTCCCTTCAAATATTTTTCTCATTCTGAAAATAATTTTTATTTTATTTTTTGCATAAAATTCGTATTTTTAAAATATTTAAATGTTTATTTTAATTAATTAATGAGAATTAATTAATTAAAATACCATTTAAGTTTCTAAAAATCACCAAAAAAATCATATTGCATCTTGATACATTTAGAAACATTATCAAACCCTTCACACAAATTTCTTTTTGGTTCTTGACCTATTTTGACATTTTTCTTTGGATTTAGGGTTCTTAAAAGTCAATATTTTTGCCCTAACTTAGAAAAATCCTTTCTGCCTAACCATGAAGAGTTTGATGATGGTTCTTTTTGCATTGCATTCCTCATGTCATGTAGTTTCTAGGATAAAATTGGTTTGAATTTATCTTTCATTTTCAATTTGCTTTGCAATTTTCATTGTGAGGTATCTTAAAACCCTAGTAAACTTAGGAAAATCATAACTTCTTTAGGGTTAAGAGTTAGGTCTTCCCCTTTGGGCAGTGAACTTGTATAGATTTAGGGTACCTTTGATCCTATTTTCATTTTTTATCTCATGTCTTGCTTCTGATTTTGAATTTTGCTTTGTATCTTGTACATAAACCCTAATTTGCATCTTCATTTGCATTCATTCTTCATATGCTTGCATACATGAACTTGCCATGACATTTTATGCATTCACTTGATATATAATACACCTTAAGACATATTAGAATCATGCTTGAGCATTGCATCATCCATTTGACATGTTTTGCTTCCATTTGATGTCATATGCATTCATGAACTTTCATGCTTCCTTTATGCTTCATTTGCATCCTCATTACTTGTATGATCATTTGCATCTCTTGGTATGCTTTTGCATCATCCCATAACATCATTTGCATCATGAGTATGCTTCTGGTTTTGGTTTGCATCTTTGAATTTCATCCCATTTTCATTTCTTTTCATTTCTTGTTGCTAACATTTCAGGTGGTAAGTGTTTGAGAAGTGAATTTTCCTTCACTTATCATAATTTCTTCTCATCTCTCTTATGCATCATTGCTGCATTTTAATTTTGTATTAGAGTGAGCTTGCTCATTCATGTTCCCTCCTCACCTTCTATCTTCAAGCAACTTACCTTCTTAAGTGAAGTAAGTTGACTTGCTTCTTCTGCTTCTCCTCCTTTCATCTGCTTCTTCCTTGGTGGCTCTTCTTGAAGATTTCTTGCAAGCTTCATAAACCCTAGGAACATCCAAGCATGATCACAATTAGGGTTTGATTAGTCCCCCCATTAGTTTTACCTTTGTGTCATCTTTGAGTCATCTCTTCTCATCTCATAAGCAAGGACTAAACCTTAAAGGTTTTAAGGCTTCGTGGTTAAGCTTATGCCTGCATCCTTCTATTAGGATGAAGTGTATAACTTTAATCCTAAGTGTTAAACCCTTAATGTGTTTAAATCCTTTAATCAATTCATCTAATAATCACTAAGACATCAAACTTGTAACTTGGGCCTTGCATTAGGGTTCTAATTCTTCCTTAATTGGTTAAGAAGGACTAACCCTAGTGTTAATGGACAAGTCCCCCTCAAGTTGTCTTACAAACCATAAAATTCATTTCTTAACCTTACCATTAACTAAAATCCACTTTAAGAAAGGTTTGTTTTGTCATAAGTTTAATCCCTAATCATGGATTAAGTTGAGGAGCCTTCCTCAGCTTAAATGTTCTCATCTATTATCCTTCTATTAGGATGGTGTAATGAGTCCATTAAATCCTTGATTATGGCTTAAACTCATTACTTAACACTAAACAAAAATACCAAAAACATCTAAATAAATGCAAATAGGTTAATGATCTTAATCCTACATCATGGTGATTAAGTGTGAGGTGTTTACTTCACACTTAAGGTATTCTCATTACCCCTAATCAGAGGGAAAATGTGATGAGTTTGCCAACCCTTGGTTTAGGCTTAAGCTCATTTTCTTATGACAAACCCAAAAAAGCAATAAAAGATTGAAAACTCAAAAACAAACAATAATCGTCTCCTCCGGGATTCTTTTCTCATCATCTTCACTCACAAACGAGAACTTGCTTCTTCCGTCTAATGCAAGACAGTTTGCACCTGAGCCAGACAGGTCATACACTTGAGCATAGACAGGTAAGCAGTCCACAAGTCAATTCATCTTTCAGTCTCTTTGAGTCGAACTACGGTGTTCTGACTTCCTCATTGCACGAGAGGATACGTAGGCATAACTTAACGGTTATCGAACAAAAGTCTCTGTATATTCCCCCTCTTCCAGCATTATTCTTTAAGCCTCATATTCTTGAGCATTTCACTCCTGTTCTTACACTGACACTTCTTTTATTCACTTCATATTTCTTCACACTGACACTTGCATTCTTTTCCAGCTTTTGGCACACAAAATAACACTGACACTACCCTTTTAAGCACAAATCTTTTAAGCGTGGATCCCGTCGAGTACGACGGACAATCTGGGTGCTAATACCTTCTCAGGTTGTAACCAACCCCCTTTCTCAGTTTCTCTGGTTCGCAACCGTCTTATCCATCTTTTCTTAGGTTTATGCAGCATTACCTTTCCTTCTGGATAAAAATGCCTAGCTGGCGACTCTTTTCTTTTCAGTTCACCCTTGTGTGGTCTCTCCTTTTCGCCGACCGTTCGCGTCTGTACCCCATTTGACTTAGCCTCATTTGGTGGGAGCGACACGGAGCAACCATGGTCAGGACGACGCTAAAAGTTCCAAACAAGAGGACTTCACTGCCCCTCGTCGCACTGGGGATAAGCAAATAGACGACAAACCCTGCGAGGTTCGCGAAGGAAGAGGGCCAGCTGAGCACTTTTTCGAATATACGTTGTTGACCGCTCCCTACGAACGCATTGTAACACCCCATTTTTACCTGACTTTTAATTATTAAATCAGAGTTAAAATATTTCATCAACAAACATGGGATATCACATTTTCCAACTTTAAAATCAAATAACAACTTCATTAATATAATAACTTTGAAAAACAATGCAGCGGATCAATAAGTTTCAACTTCTAAACAACTTCAAATAAATCAACATCAAGATACTTCAACTTGGTTCTTCAATATAAAACAACTTAAAACTAGTTCATAAACTTAAACAAAATCACAAAGATAAGACACGCGTTCACCCCCCCCCCCCTGAAGTGTTACGTATCAAAGCGACAAACACCAACTCGAAGCTACTAAGTATTGGACTTTTCGTTACCTGCACATTACCAACAGAGGGCAACATTCAAACAAAAGGGGTGAGATATCGAATAATATAAACAGGATACGATAATCAATATGTAAACAAGATAATCATATAATCACACCACTTTACACAACAACAACATCAACATTGTAACTTACAACCAACAAGCAACATAATTATTATACAACTCGATGCGACTCAACTTATATGCATGTGGTACCATTTGGAGTAAACTCACAGCTTAAAACATTGCCAGGTTATCGAGGCATTATCAACTTATTTGCCAATCCAGGCCAACTTGAATCGAGCATACGCTCCAACTTGAAATATGCACATGTATGTAACTATGAATGGCATACAACATCAACGACATAATCATCAACTTAACAACATAACAACTTGAACAACTCATAAACTTGAATCAAGATTAATCATAGGACCTACAACATATTAATCTTCCCAAAAATCGAGACAGCACAGCTTATTACGACTTCAATGAGAAAACGAAAAAATTACGGCTTAATCGGTTAGATTACTAGATTATCATTTTTAAATCTTCCAATTTACTATAATTAACTCGTTCCATCCCTGCTTTAAGTCTAAGATCAATCCAACTTGAAACGGATGTGAAAACAGGTAGAATCGCCAAAAACCGCATTTTTCTGCACATGCCCTGCCCATACGCGTATAGCCACCTTGATACGTGTATGACCCTTGAGTAATACGCGTATGGCCTGCGTAATAGGGATTATTATGCGTATGGCCTTGTCTATTACGCGTAACACCAGATATGTTACACAAATGACCAAAAGGCCTCAAATTCCAACTCTGCTACGATTTCTCACATTTTCTTCATTCTGTTTAATCTTAATTGGGTTTCTATATTGATTAGGGGTGGGAATAGGTTAGGTCAACTAACAAGGGCCTAAGTCCTATCCTACATAGGCCAAGGTTAGGTCAGGCTTTTTCTTAAATAGAAAAGGCCTAGGCTTTTTTATAAGCTTGCTTAGTTAAATAGGCTAGGTCGCAGACCATAGAAAAAGCCTTATAAGCCTATCAGATCGGCCTATTTAATAAATATGAAATAATTTATTTATTTTATATTCTATTTTATTCTTTATATTAAAATACAAGAGTAAAGCTGAGTTATATTTAAAAACATATGAAAATAAGTCGAAAGATATCCTATGAATAATGTTATAAGGTGTTTTCATAAGTTCTCTCAAATAAATCATCTCATAAAATTTATGCTACCAGGTAAGCTCAAATAAGTCAATGGAAACAAACATTTATTCTCATTATACTTTTGATTCTCTAGTCTATTTAAACATTTGTTGAATTTATTATTTACATATATTTAAATGCTATAGGCTTTTTAAGCAGGCTAATAGGCCAATCAGGCCTTCAAAAAGGCCAGGCTCAGGCTAAAACATAAGCCTTTGATAGGCCATAGGCCAGGCTTAGGCTTGAAATTTTTTAGCAGGCAAGGCTCAGGCTTGGCAAAGTCTATCTCGGCCCAGCCTATTCCCATCCCTAATATCGATTTTACTCTCAAAAACTCATGTATTTATTCATCTATCCAATTCTATGATCAATTTTACGAACCATAACTTCTTATACTCGAATTCTGCAACAACAATCCAACAACAGTATAAACAATAGGACACAACAATGATTATATCAACAATACAACAAGAACAACATGCTTATTCATCAGATATCAACACGAAATCGACAACAACAATCATTTAACAAAATACATCAATGAAACTACACGAAAATCCCAACCTACATACGATCATCTAGTCACGGTTATGGAAACCCCACTCTTACCTTGGATTGAAGGAAACTCGAATTCACAGCAAAAATTCCCACGAAAATCTTCAACCTAGCTTCTTCTTGATCTCCCTCTAAGACTTGTTCTTCCTTCTCTCACCAAATTCTGATTATTCTCTCTAATTAGGTTTTCAGCTTGTTTTTACTAAACCCTCACTAATTAGCCTAATTACTAATGGGTCTAACTTAACACCCCCAACTTACTACTCTTACACCACAAAACTAGGCCCAACTTAATATTATCTCATTAACACCTATTTTATTTATTCGACTTAATTTAAATTAATTAAACCACCCAAACACAACTTAACCCGCAACATACAAATCAACTTAAACAACTTAAACGACTTAACGACACAAACGACAAAACAACACTTAACAACCTATATCGAGAACACACGTGATAATATTTAATTAAATTAATTAATTAAATACGGATGTTACACGCATCCTCGCTGAATGCATCAACTCGGAGTTCAAACAGGGTAGGGTAAGGTTCCCCAAATTAATGACACCCAAACCCCACACTGACGAGTCCAAGTATTGTCGCTTCCACAGAAGCCACAGACACGTAACTGAATATTGTTTCCACCTGAAAGACGCAATCGATATTCTTATCAAGGAAGGCGACCTCAAGAAGTACAAAATAAGTGATACTCCCCGACAGGAAGACTATACTGCAAAGAGGAGTCGCAAAGACATCCCGCCGACGGTTCTCCCTTCCAGGTAGCCATATGTGTGCCCCATCCTGAAGATTTACACCTCCCCGATGTCTACATGGGAGGACAGCTAGCTACACATAGCCCATAGGAAAACTTTCCAACAACCTTGGTTATCTCCGGAGGAGGAATAAACAACGAGAATGCCGCCATTTCTGTGAAACGGAAGTCCGAAGAGCTCCTGCTGACCGCGCGTGAGCAATTGGCGACATTGACCAAATCCCAAGGAAAATCCAACCCCGTCTCTTTTTTCCTCGAGGAGCTTCCGAGCGGTTCACGTAACTCGAGCATCACATTGCTGATAAGGGCGGAAATGGCGCGTTTCGACGTCCGACAGATTCTGGTTGACCAAGGCAACTCTGTGGATATCATGTACGCCAACCTATTCAAGACCCTAAAGCTAGACAAGAAAAATTTGTCCCCGTACATGGGGTCCGACCTTCAGGGATTCAACGAGGCTACCACGAGGCCATGGGGGTACATGGAGCTCCTCGTCCTGTTTGGAGAGAATGAGACAGTCAGGGAAGTTAAAGTCTAATTCCTGGTGATCGAGTGCCCTTTGCTGTATGATTCCATTCTTGGCCGACCCACCCTGGCCGAACTGACCGCAGTGCGTTCCACGGTCCACTGAAAAAGGAAGTACTACACCAAGCGGGGTCGCATAGTCACTATTCACAGGGACATTAAGGCAGCTCGGAGATGTTACGACGCAGTAGTCAAAGGACAAACCATAATCAACAGCTCTATGTGCACCATGAAACCAATGGTTGAGGAGCCACCACCTTCCCCAATAGTCAATTCCATCGACCTCGACAGTCGTTTCAACAAGGACAACACTGAAGAGCAAGGCCCCACCAACAGGCAGGCTCCAACTCACCCAGTACGCCCAGTCCCCGACGGAGAATTCGAGCTCATACCCCTGGGAGACAACCCGATAGAACTGTGAAGATAGGTATTGGACTACCGTCGGCAACAAGGGAGTAGCTCGCAACTTGCCTCAAGGAGAACGCAGACTTGTTCGCATGGAGCGCTACTGAGATGCCCGGCCTCGACCCCGAGGTCGCCTGTCATTAATTTAGCATAGATTCGGCCATAAGGCTCATAACACAACGTAGGCGCAAGCAGTCTCCCGAGAAAGCGGGAGCTATTGAGCAGGCTGTAAAAGACCTCTTAGAGGAAAATTTTGTTTTTGAAGCCCAATACACAACCTGGCTCTCTAATGTAGTCCTTGTTAAGAAAAATAATGGAAAATGGAGAATGTGCGTTGATTATACCGATCTCAATAAGGCATGTCCCAAAGATGCTTTCCCCTTACCTAACATTAATAAATTGGTCGACAACTCTGCAGTTTTTAAACTCTTATCCTTCATGGACGCATACAACGGATACAACCAAATCCACATGTCGGACACAAACAAGCGGCACACGACCTTCATGACCCCAACAAACAATTACTATTACAACGTTATGCCTTTTGGGCTGAAGAACGTCGGGGCTATGTACCAGCGTATGATGAAAAAGGTCTTTCGAGGAGTGATCAGTGACATGCTCGAGGTCTACATGGACGATATGATCGTCAAATCACACGAGGAGCTCGGCCATGCACAACACCTACAAAAGGTCTTCGAATAATCGAGGAGATGCAAAATGAGGTTCAACATAGAAAAGTGCACCTTCGGTGTACGGGCAGGGAAATTCCTCAGTTTTTACCTTACCAAACGAGGGATCAAAGCCAACCCCAACAAATGTTGGACGTTTTCGGAGTTCCCTACACCTAATTCGAAGAAATCTATCAAATCCCTCAATGGTATGTTCGCCTCCTTATTTCGTTTCGTCTCCAAATTCGCACAACACACACTTCCTTTCTTCAAGTTACTGCGAAAAGAAGCCGCATTTGAATGGACCGAGGAATGCGAACAAGTTTTGCTTCATCTTAAGAAGGCACTTTCCGAACCTCCAGTATTGTCGCGACCTTAGGAAAAGGAAACATTATACATATACATGTTCGTGGCCACTAAGGAGGTCAGCGCAACCCTCATCCGCGAAATAACTAATGGGCAGAAACCTGTCTATTTTACGAGTAAAGCCCTGCAGGGCCCCGAGCTCAGGTACCAACAGATCTATAAGGTTGCGTTGGCCCTAATAAATGCAGCGAGGAGACTGCGACATTACTTCCTCGCTCATACAATAAAAGTCCGAACAGACAAGCCCATAAAACAACAATTTGGACGGCCAGATATGGCCGACCGGATGTTGAAATGGTCTTTGGAATTGTCATAATTTGACATCTTATACGAAATGGACGATCTTCCTTGACGGCACCTCCAGCTCGATAGGCAGCGATGCCGGTATCATCCTCGAAAACAAAGACGACATCTTGATAGGGGTATTACTGGTGTTGGCCTTTGTAACACAATGGGAGAACTGACTTTGTCGTTTTTGTTTACAAAAACTATGTTGCGGATAGCAAGAGTCGCCACCTACTTTTATTTTATCCAATAAAGAAAGGAATAAAAGAACATGAAAGACCTTAGGAAAAGATTTTGAGTTTGGGGGGTAAGTTAAACAAAGGGAAGGTTGTCAGCACCCTTTGTATCCATGGTTATCCATGGGCTCTTAACTGCTTAGCTCACTTTACTTTGTTTAAAGAAAATAGTGTAATGTGTGATTAGAAAATATTTTCATAAAGACTTTAAATTTGTAATTATTCTCGTGCGAATGTATACAAAGTGTTTTGTTTGAAAGTATTTGAAAATGTGAGATGTAAAGAGTATTTTGAAAATTTGTGAGCAAACACTTAAAAACTACTTACCTTAAATTGTAAGGTCTTTCTTGTTATTTTGTTTCTTTAGGGATAAAACTGTCCTTACTATTAGTTAGTAAGTAGTCTTATCCTTGGATTTAAGGGACGGGCGTAGGGTCATTGTATGGTCATAGAAGACAATATTGTAAAGGTGTCTTCGCAATTCGAAGGGACTATCATCATTTTTTCCGTAAGGTCATCGGGGGACGAGATCATTTATTCCTAGGCAACTCGAAGGGTCAACGAGGGACTATGATCTTTATATTGAAGGGACTTGATGATTTTTATTCGTATGCAACTTTGCTAATACACCCCTACGTTCGAGTGACTTGACCATTTTGTAAGGCAACAAGAGGAGAAACCTTAGGGGTGAGTGTGTGAGCAGTGTGTTAATTACAGTTATTTTAGTCTTAGAAATTAGGGTTATCTAAGTCCGTTTATTTAATTTTGTTCGCATGCATTCTTTTCACACCCTATTATTACTAACCACACAATTAATAATTTACAAAATTAAAAAAAAACGGAAAGTAAACCCTAGACTATTACATTATGGGGAGGGGGATACATATTTTAAACCAGAGAGTGTGGAAAATAAAATTGTGAGAAAATAAATTACAGGCTATTACAAAGGGAACCAGGATAATAATGCTTGTAGTTTCAAAGTACGCCTAAGAGGGGGTGAATTAGGTGTTATAAAACTTTTCGATTATTTTCTTTGATGGATGAATTTTTCTTTTACTTGTTTATGGGATGAAAGCGATAAAGCGAGAAAGTAAAAGAGACACAACAAATTATCCTGGTTCCCTTCACAGTCTGAAGGTACATCCAGTCCCCTTTCCAACACGAAAGAGATTTTCCACTAGTTTTTAGAAATGTACAACCTATCGCACCTTCAATCGGTGATGCCTACTTTCTAAACAACTAAATAACCTAGTGTGCAAGAACAATCCTCTTGCAATCACTATCCCTTGAGTCCAACAATCTTGGATCACAAGTCACAATAGAAAATCTATTTTAATTCTTTGTAATTTTGAAAGTAGTACAATGTTTGATATCAATATAAATTGATCTTCTCCTTTGATCAAAATCCACTTTATAAATTTCAATACAAGTGTTCAATGATGAATATGAAAATGTTATGAATCACAATATGAACACTTTTTAAAGTTTGAAAATATATGTAAAAAGGAGTGATTTTGATTGAGTGATTTTTATAAAAAATTCTAGGAGGTGTTTGAATTTTGAAAAAATTCAGAATATATAATATTCAAAACACCCTTTCAAAAAGGTGTGAAAAATTATGAAACAAAATTTAATTGAAGAGGTATAATCAAAAGGTATAATTTGAATTTCAAAGAAATGAATTTTTCAAAAATCTTTCAGTGTTAACCGGTTAACCAAATGGTTAACCGGTTAACGCATAGCAACGTTAACACTGACTTTTAAAATTTGAAGCCGTTAACCGGTTAACCAAATGGTTAACTGGTTAACACTGTTAAAAATAGAAAAAATCTTAATTTTAAAAGTGTTAAACCATTTTAAAAACATTTCAAAAATTGTATGCAATATGATAACATGTGAAATGATTTATTGAACACTTGTACATCAATTTGTAAAGGGTTTTGATGTACCTCAACGTATTGCGTCCAAGCTTGAAATAAACCTAATGAGCAAAAGAAGCTTGATCACAATGTTGATGCTTGTTGCTAGATCATGTTTGAGAGCTCTTGACTTTTTGCAAATATGAAGCGCATGAGTCGTGTTGTCTTCATCAAAATCTTCGAGGTTGAAGGCGTGCTTCTACATTCTCCCCCTTTTTGATGATGACAACCAAAAATGTGCAAGATCTTGATCGACGTTTCTCTAAGACGGTCCTCCCCCTAAGGATAGCAACTCCCCCTAAATAATAGCGGCAGTAGCAAAAGAAATTATGCATCGAGAGACATTAGAGAAACAAAGTATTCTCCCCCTTTGGCATTAGCAAAAAGAAAGACACCAACAAGCATTGATATGAAAAGAAAAGCATCATACAAGCATTGAATAGAAAGATGCATCAAGTAAGACATGCAATCAAACACACATAGAAGCATAATCATATTTCAACATAACTAGTATGAACATAATGCAGAAAAGCTTAGTACATGGAAACCAAAATTGCCTAAAAAACTTAGGACTTATGTTTGAAACAATAAAACATAAACTAGACTTAAAGCATAGTAAAAAACAGCAAGAAAACATGGTCCTCATTCCTCATCCGACATATCCTCATCATCTTCTTCCTCCTCTCCGCTACCTTCCTCATCCTCGTCAAAAAACTCGGTGGGGTTTCGGGAGCTTAAGACTAAGTTCTGAAGGCTTTTGAAGGCACGTATGGTTTCATGGTGGTTTGTCATGATGGTTGAGTAGAGAAAGTCATTTGTGATGCCGGTTTCTGGAATAGGTGGGATGGAGGTAGAGGTGGAGGATCTGTCGATATACTTGTAGGTTCCATCATTGCTTTGAATTATGCCGGTGTGTTTGATGATAGTGACTCCATTAATCTCATTAGTCGTAGTAGTCATAGCAATAAAAGGCTCTCTACCGATTTCCATATCGGTAATTTCCAGGATTCTTGAAATGAGGCGGCCATAGGGTAATCTCGTCTTTAGAGCAAGCTGTTGCTTCAGATGATACATCATAGTAGGAAGCCAGTTCATCCTAATCTTGTTCTTGACAACAAATATGACTTGCATTTCCAAATCATTAATTTGAGACAAGTTGGAATCCTTGGGCAGCAAAACATGACAGATGATGTAGTGTAGCATCCGATCATGCACAGATAAGTTCTTAGCATAACATAGTACCCGAGAGGTATGTTGGCCGGACACCACGGCTACCTT
This sequence comes from Lathyrus aphaca, assembly GCA_963966055.1. Taxonomy (NCBI): domain Eukaryota; kingdom Viridiplantae; phylum Streptophyta; class Magnoliopsida; order Fabales; family Fabaceae; genus Lathyrus; species Lathyrus aphaca. The sequence goes on from OZ014525.1 coordinate 13,420,496, forward strand.
TGGAAACCGACATATCTGATAATAGTATTCCATTTTGTCATAGTTGGCCCATTTTCCTTCATCGTGGTTTACCCCTTTTCGGAGAAAAACACCCGAATATGGGATAGACAAAGAAGCAGCAAGAGTTCCTAGGTCAACTCCAATTGCACAGTTCCTTACAATAGCAAACAGTTGGTGTTTATCCTTATCATCACAGTTAAGAGACATGTTGTTCATAAAGGATTTTACCAAATCCGGATATACTTTTTCATTATCAGCAATAAAGTCTAGCATCCCCTGATATTCTAACAATGCCGGAAACTTAAAAGTTTCAAAGGATTTCAGATTCACATACTTACCCTTAAGAAGATGTCGAACCCGGACACGAAAATCCATTCTCCGCTTCTTGGTTGATTCCATGGTCATTTCCTCTTCACTGCTGGATTTTGATGCTGACACAAGAGCCTTTCCTTTTCTTGGAGCCATTGAAGAGACGTTGAAGCTTAGGGTTTGGGGTGTGTGAAGGTATTTTCGGATTAGGGTTTGAGTGTATGGAGAGTGAAGTTGATAGGGTAGAGTTTATAAAAGAGTTTTAGTGGAGTGGATTTTAATGGTGTATTAATGGAGTGGTTATGGTTTTGGAGAAGAGAGAGTGAAAATGAGGTAGTGGAGTTTAATGGTGAGTCAAAGGGAGAGAAGAACTTTATGAGGAGTTTGAAAGAGGTATTAAAAAAACATTTGACTCACATACATATGACAAAGTACACAAAAGAAGAAAAAACAAAATAGCCACAAATATGTCCAACACGTGACCCAAGACTGCTGTCTGGGATGTGTTAACCGGTTAACTGATCCGTTAACCGGTTAACGGGCAAAAATTTTCAAAAATTTTAAAAGGACAGCAGCAGTTTTGGGGCTAAGTCGGGAAATATTTTTGACAATTTTTTTTTACAAAATGTTAGCAAATATCACAACGCAACTTTTGATTAAAAAATATTTTAAAAATGATGTTTTTCGGATAACCGAAAGAGTGAAAGATCAAAAATGGCGAAAAGTGAGTGCTAGCCTTTTGTAACACAAAGTGAACAAAAAAACACGTATTATGCAACAAAGACATACAACAAGCAATTTTAAAGATAGGGTTATATGTCACCTTCATTGAGAATACCAAGTTCTCGTCGAATCTTGAAAAATTGCTCCTTAGCCAATGGTTTAGTGAATATATCAGCGAGTTGATTGTGTATATCCACGAACGTAACATCTACATCTTTGTTTAGAACATGATCTTGAAGGAAGTGATGCCGGATATTTATATGTTTTGTTCTTGAATGCATGAACGAGTTCTTCGTGATATTGATGGCACTTGTGTTGTCACATTGGAGAGGGATACAACCAAGGTCTATACCGAAATCGAGGAGTTGTTGTTTAAGCCACAAGATTTGGGCACAACAACGTCCTGCTGCGATGTAATCCGCTTTGGCCGTGCTAATTGCAACGCATGCTTGCTTCTTACATGCCCACGACACTAGTGTATTCCCGAGAATGTGATAAGTACCACTTGTACTCTTTCTATCGGTCTTACATCCTGCATAATCAGCGTCAGAATAACCAATTAAAGAACATGTGCTACCTTTTGGATACCATAGTTCGACGTGCGTCGTTCCTTTTTGAGATACTTCATGATCCTCTTCACGGCGGTGAGATGTGTTTCCTTTAGATTAGCTTGAAAGCGGGCACACAAACAAACACTAAACATAATGTCAGGACGGCTTGTCGTCAAATATAATAGTGAACCGATCATACCTCGATACTTTGTAATATCAATTGAAATGCCGAATAGATCTTGATCAACGTACATTCCGGATCCCATTGGAGTAGACATTACTTTGCAACTGTCCATATCGAATCTTTTCAACAATTCCTTGCAGTACTTGGATTGGTTTATGAAGATACCATCCTTTGTTTGCTTGATTTGTAATCCAAGGAAGTAGTTCATCTTTCCCATCATGGACATCTCGAATTCTCCTTGCATCATAAGAGATAATTCTTCGCAAAGGTCTTTGTTTGTTGATCCAAAGATGATGTCGTCGACATAGACTTGAACTAGTAAGGTGTTGCCCTTGAAATTCTTGATGAATAAAGTTTTGTCAATCTTTCCTTTTGTAAAACCCTTCTCACATAGGAAGTTGCTAAGACGATCATACCATGCCCTTGGTGCTTGCTTTAAGCCATAAAGAGCCTTCTTCAACTTGTAGACATGAGAGGGATTCTTGAAGTCTTCAAAGCCCGGAGGTTGTTTGACGTAGACTTCTTCATTGATGTAACCATTCAGGAAAGCGCTTTTGACATCCATCTGGTATAACTGAAAATTCATGGAACAAGCGTAAGCAAGTAATAATCTGATTGCTTCTAACCTTGCTACCGGAGCGAACGTTTCATCAAAGTCAATTCCTTTTTCTTGGTTGTAGCCTTGTGCGACCAATCTTGCTTTGTTACGAACTATGATTCCATTCTCGTCAAGTTTGTTTTTGAACACCCATCTTGTTCCTATGATGTGTTTGCTGTCCGGTCTTGGTACAAGATTCCAAACTTGATTCCTTTAGAATTGGTTAAGTTCTTCTTGCATAGCTACGATCCATTAATCGTCTCCTAAGGCTTCATCGATTTTGGTTGGTTCAATTTGAGATATGAACGCCATGTTGAGACAAGCATCCTTGAGATTTAGTCGAGTTGCAACGCCTTGGCTAATATCACCAATAACTTTATCTATAGGGTGATCTTTATGAGTTCTCCATTCTTTCGAAAGATCTTGATGTTCTTCAATAATTGGTGAGTTATCTTCTTGTGATATTGCTTGGCCTTTTGATGTCTCCTTTTGTTGTTGTGATATATCTACTACATCATCATCATCATCCACAATAATATTATCCTCTTTCGAGGGGTTTGTCTCATCAAACGAAACATGAATAGATTCTTCAATAGTAAGTGTTCGTTTATTAAAAATTCTAAAATCTCTACTTGAGAGAGAATAACCAAGAAATATACCTTCGTCGGGCTTCTCATCAAACTTACCAAGATTGTCTTTGCCATTGTTGAGAATGAAGCATTTGCATCCGAATATGTGGAAAAAAGATATGTTTGGTTTCCTACCCTTGAACAACTTATACAGAGTCTTCTTGAGAATTGGTCGAATATTGACACGGTTGCTCACAAAACAAGCCGTGCTAACCACATCCGCCCAAAAATATTTAGGAAGATTTGAGTCGCTAAACATTGTTCTTGCAAGTTCCACTAATGCCCTATTCTTCCTTTCTACGACACCGTTTTGTTGAGGAGTCCTTGGTGCGGAAAAGTTGTGAGAGATTCCATGCTCTTCACAAAAATCTTCAAAGGATGAGTTTTGGAATTCTCCACCATGGTCGCTTCTAATGGAGACTATTGTGAGTGACTTCTAGTTTTGAATTTTCTTTGCATACTTCTTGAATGCTTTGAAGGCATCACTTTTCTGCACTAAAAACAATGTCCATGCGTATCGAGAGAAATCATCAACAATAACTAAAGCATAAACGTTACCCCCGAAGCTTTTTGTTCTTGATGGACCGAAAAGATCCATATGTAACAATTGTAGTGGTCTTGAAGTAGATATCACTTTATTGTATTTGAAGGATGTTTTGGTTTGCTTCCCTTTTTGGCAAGCATCGCATAACTTGTCCTTGATGAACTTTATCTTCGAAATACCAACAACTAGGTCATGCTTTATTAACTTGTTTAAATGCTCCATGTGAATGTGAGCAAACCTCTTATGCCAAAGCCATGCCTCGTTGTTGTTTGCCATTAAGCACTTTACCTTCAAGGAAGAGTCATCAAAATAAATCATGAAGATGTTATTAAATCTTTTACCTTTTAGCAAGAGGTCATGGGTGACTTCATGTTCTATCAAGCATTCCTCCTTTGTGAAGTTGATTCGAAGCCCTTTGTCACGCAATTGACTTATGCTAAGAAGGTTGTGTTTAAGGCCTTCCACATAAAGGACGTCTTCAATGATTGTATGAGGAGGTGCACCAACGGTTCCAACTCCAAGAATTTTTCCTTTATTATCATCACTGTAAGTAACGTATCCTTTGGCCTTAAGTGATAGACTTGAAAATTTGTTGATGTCGCCCGTCATATGCTTTGAACAACCGCTATCAAGATACCATTGAGTAGAAGTTGTCTTTAAGCATACCTATAAAACAAAGTTAAGTATTGTTAGGTACCCAAATTGCTTTGGGTCCTTGGTAGTTAGTACCCTTTTCAACCCACACATAATGCCCTTTAGCAACACCAATGTTGCGCACATAGCAAGCATTAGGTGTATGGCCTTTGATTCCACAATAAAAACAAGTAGGTTGAAATTGACTTTTATATCTAGGAACATACTTTTGTTTCTTAATGATTCTTTTCTTTTTATGACTTTAATGCATAGTTTTAGAATTGTTTGTCTTTTCTTTAACAATTTGTTCACTAGCTTTTACGAAAACGGTTTCATTTGTGTTTAGTTTGGAAAACTTAGAATATCCTAAACCACTTTTGTCATTAGGATATCTTTGGTGCCTAAGAATTTCCTCCAAGCCAATTTGACCTTTTTCATATCTTTCTAAGACTCTTTTAAGTTGAAAATTTTGAAAAGATAATGACTCACAATTTTTGCATACAAGGCTTTATTTTTCATCCATCAATTTTTGTTTTTCATTTTCAATGTATTTTCCAAAAGAGGTATTTTGTTCTTCTAAAGATAGAATTCTTTTCTTTTGGGATGAAATGTTATTATACAAAGTCTTGCATTCTTTTAGAAGTTCATCTATAACTTCTTGTGCATCATTTTCATAAATTGAAAAGTTGCTACTAACCTCGTCATTTTCTTCATCGGAGTGATGTGAAGCCATTAGAGCCATATTTGCACATTCATCGCTTTCTGATTCTGATGAGGAACTAACTTCATTATCGTCCCAAGCAACATAAGCCATTTTATTATTGAAATCCTTCTTGCCTTTGAATCCTCCTTTCTTTGCAAGTCTTGGACAATCCGGCTTTATGTGACCTTGCTTCCCACATTCATAACATGTGACTTCTTGAATCGATGTGGATGCATCCTTCTTCCTGAAATGTTTATTCTTTTTAGGAAAAGAGAAATTTTTATTTTTGTTAAAAAAACTTACCAAGCTTCTTAACAAGAAGCATGAAGTTCTCATATTCAGAAGTCTCGTCATTTTTGTCATCCTTCGTGTCAATCTTCAAAGCAATTCCCTTGGACTTTTTGTCTTTACTTTCGTGTTTCTCGAGCCTTCCAAGTTCCAATTGGGGCTCTTGAAGTTTGCCAAAGAGGGATGCGGATGTCATTGTTGAGAGACTCTTCTTTTCCAAAATAGCGGTCACTTTCGGTTGCCATTCCCTTGTCAAGGATCTTAGGACTTTCAAGTTGAGATCGTCGTTGGTGAAGGTCTTTGTTGCACCCCAAAATTTGCCCTCACAATACAAGACTTTGTGTGCTTATAAGGTTCACAAGGTTCACAAGGCCTTTCATGAGGTTCATGAAGTTTACAAGACACTTTATGAGGTTCACAAGGTTCACAAGAACTTTCATAAGGTTCACAAGGTTCACAAGACCTTTCATGAGGTTCACAAGGTTCACAAGACATCTTATGAGGTTCACAAGGTTCACAAAGTTCACAAATAGTCAGAAAGTTTGACAATTCCCTCAGACAATGCATCCTCCTAAACAGTGCATCCAAAACTAGGGTTTTGACTTTAATCAGGCTAAATGGATTTCCAAGACTTCAAGTGAGCTTCATAACATCTTATACGTGTCTAAGAATCCCCGTGACAAGTTTCAAGACTTTTCTCAAAAGTTTGCTCAGTCAAATGATCAGATAAGTCAAAATCAGTCAAAGTAGTTAAAAAGTCAAACTGAGGTCAACTGTGGTCAAACCAAAGTCAAACTTCATGATTTTTTGCCAACATCAAGTATATGAAGTAAAATTCATCATTTGATCAAGGGTTGATCATGATTCATCAAGGAGATTTCAGATCATCAAGAATCAGAGGTTTCTAAATTAGGGTTTTCTCAGGAAAAGTCAACTGAACTTTGACCAGCCATAACTTTCACATGCTTCATCACCAATTCTCCATCCAAAGCTCACTTTGAAGGAAATTGAATTCTCTACAACTTTGTGTCTCACAAGCCAAGCCCAAAAATGCTTCATTTGGAAGGTATGAGCTAAGACATTATAGGTCCTTTTGAAAGTCAAGAAAAAGTCAACAACTTCAAAAGGGTATAACTTGAGAATGGTAAATGATATGGACATGAAACCAGTGGGGTTGGTTAAAGGACTCTTCAAGCTTTCCAAAATGTCCAAGAATACCCTCATAGCATTAAAATTGAAGGATGTGTTCCCTTGCAAAGTTGGGAAATTTTTGGTTGGTTTATGAAGAAAATGGAGGTTTAAAACCAAATTTTTCTAAATGGGCTTGCCATATGATGATCCAATTCATACCAATACTTCATGCACGACCCAACCCTCAATTATTCAGATTTTTTATCATTTTATTTTATTTATTTTGATTTTATTCATTTAAAATCATTTTAAATTAAAATAAAATAGAAAAATCAAATATTTAAATGAGATTGTGCTTCTAGAAAGTCATAAAGATTGCTTGGATCAAATTGATACAAAAATTATGGTGATTGGCTTGAAATAGAAAGGTCTTATTAAAGAATATTTGAAATTTAAGCTTGAATCTTTTTCAATCTCATTGATCCAAATTTTTCACACAATGATCCATTATTTTTGACCTAATCCATTGTACTATAAGTATACAACATAACCCTAATGCAAAGGCACGAAATTCTGGCCTCCAAGAGTAAGTTTCAATCTTCAAAAATTCACCAAAAACTCATAATTCGGATTCTTGGTTAGAGGTGATATCAAAGCATTCTAAAGGTTCAAACATGTTCCTTGAACATCTCTGATGCAATCCCAATCATTCATTGCATTCAAAACATCCTGAATTGCCTAAACCGAATTCGTTTCTTTTGGTTTTTCTCAATTTTTGATTCTGGATATTTATGCATTATAAACATGGTTTGATCTTATATTATTGTTTGTTTGGATGTTTAGAATGTTTCTGGACAAAAAGATTGAAGAACCAAGCCCTAAACCGCAAGCTGCCATGGCTAGAGTTTTTGAATAGAATTTGGGATCCTTTGATTTAGTTAATATAAATTAATTCTAAAACTATAATTGAACTGTGTGATGTCTGGGGATCATGAAAATGTGATCAATTTGATGAAATCGTACATGTTTATGATGATATGAATTTGGCAGGGTTTGTGCGCAGGAGAAATCGCAGGAAATTTCCCAGGAAATTTCGCAGGAAAACCTGCGAAAATCCAAGGAAGAAGATGAAGTCAGCGCGCCAAGTTTTATTTTTAAAAATTCATTATAATATTTTATGTTATGTTATTGGTATTTTATCAGAACGGATGGCTAGCTCAGTTGGTTGTGAACGCGCGCGTATTGCTTGAGGGGCTTGGTTCGATTCCTGGGCCAAACCACTTTTTCTTGTTTTTTCCATTTAATTAGCAGGTCTAATATATTATGCGTAATGGTGATTGTACTATCAGAAGCGCCCTCCCGGCTGGAATGGTAAGAGTGTTTGTGTGTTGCGTAAAGGTCCTGGGTTCGAATCCCCCCAGGCCTTTTGTGTTGTTTTCTTTTTTCATGATTTTTCCAGGATTAAGCAACAAAACCAAGTGAAGTCCTCTCCTTATCACCAAGCGCACGCTGGCCCAGTGGTTGATCTTGTTGGCTGGAAGTTGTGAGAGCTAAGGGGCTGGGTTCGAATCCCAGCCCAGGTAAGTTCTTTTTCTTTTTTTTTCTCCATTATTTGTTTTGTTATTAATTAAACTATAAATCTAAAATATTTTCATAAAACCTAATTTTCTAATAAACCCTAATTGTAAATATTAGTTTATTTGTTTATTTTAATTCTTGTTTATATTTTTAATAATAAATAAATCTTAATGTTTTTTTTTATAATCAACACCCTAATTTTATTTTCAATTTAATTATGACTTTCAATTTATTTGTCAATTTTAATTATGTATTTTTTTATGTAAATAATTCTAGGTTATGTTTAAATTAATTGAAATTGATAATTTAATTTTTGTGAATATAATTATATGATTATTCAATTATAATTAATCCTATTTTCATCATGTATATATATATATTATGTAATTTGTTCATAATTTAATTCTTATATGTAAATAATTTTTAATATATGCTTAAAACTTGTTAATTTAATTTTGTAATTATAATTTATTTTCATAATATGTTTATAATTAATTTAATTTCTAAACATGTATATAATTTAAAATTTTATAATAATTAATATATAATTGTTTATATTTTCTTATTAATCTTAAAATAATGATTGTTCCTATAAAAATTTATTATGCTAATATTTTTGTTTATATTATTAATGCTATTTATTTTCATATTTATTTTGTTATTACTAACCCCATTTATATTGTGATTTATTGTTATTATTTTTACTAACCCAATTACTTATTATTATTTATTTTGCCTATTTATTTATTATTATTATTTTTGCTTATTTATTTAATTGGTTAATTATTATTATTTTGTAATTGCTTCCTTTATGTAATATTGTAATAATAGTATTTAATATTTATTTTATGCCATGGTTAGTAAATAGGGAGTGTAACATGTTTGTATGTTTAAAATTAATTTAGCTCACTAATTTAAAAGATAAATATTAAAATTGTACACTCACACACGTAAGTCGATCTTTGATCGCCATCTCACTTCCTTAAGGATACCTCTCATGTTGCCTATTACAAAAAAGGTCAAGTAGGGTGTATAAAGCAAAGTCCCTAATTTCACATCATCTAGTCCCTTAACAGATAAAAGATCAAGTCCCTTTCGAATGTTGCCTTCGTAATGATCTTGTCCCTTTCGAAATAAAGATGATAAGTCCATTCGAATTGCTTATACACCCCACAGTTGCCTAAATAACAATGTCCCTTCACTTGTCCCTCACATCCAAGGTAATGACTACATATTCCTTAATAATAGGGATAGTCTTACCATTTAAAGGATTCAAGAACAGAAAAGACTTAAAACTTAGGGTAGGTTCCTCTTAGATACTTGCTCACTCTTCAAAACAATTTCAAGCACTTCACACATTTCAAACAATTTTCAAAACAAAGGTTTTATACGCATCCGTACATGGATCATTATAAAACACTTAAGAAAATTTCTATTCACACACTTCACATTTCAAAAACTTTTTAAAGTGAGCTAAGTAACTAAGAGCCCATGGATAACCATGGATGTAAAGGGTGCTAACACCTTCCCTTTACATAACCTACCCCCCGGACCCAAAAAAATCTTTTTTAAAGGTCTTTCCTGTTCTTTTATGCCTTTCCTTTGGATAAAATAAAAGTCGGTGGCGACTCTTGCTATCCGCAACATTTAACTAAAGTCAGTTCTCCCACCGTGTTACAGAACTGGCGACTCTGCTGGGGATTTAATAAAAGAGGGGTACCCTTAGGAATTAGATCACTTTAACTTTGTTTGCCTTGTTTGCTTTATACTTACTTGTTGGGATCTTATGTATGAAAGGTCCTAACCCGGATCTAGTGTACCTTAGGTAAATGGCAATAGACCAAGGAAATTGTACGGCGTATACCGATATGGTTGATCTGGTGGCCATAGTTAGTGTGACTTCTTGGTTGGTGCTTATGTTCCTTAAGTCAAGTTGAGGATAATATGAGGCTGCCATATGTTGTCAATGCACTAACTAACTTTTAGAAACCTAGTTATCCCATCTTGGCCTTTAGAAAAGTAGTGAGATAACCGGCTTTGGTGCAGACTGAAGTTGGTTGATACTCGATACTACGCTCATTGAGATTCTAAACTTGGAGGGTTTTGGTTGGCAAGTAAGTTGCCTACTGAACAACCACCCTTGTAAAGGATCAATGATATTGAGATCCCTTAGAACCTGGTTACTTTTGTAGGACAGGATGAACCATCTAAACTTCAGGGGAGGGTACTTACCTTTAAACCTCATGCAAGCCTTCAAACCTAGGGCTATTGTGTGACTTGTTTGTGTGTGCCATATGTTTGTGATTGAGCATAACATCATAGCATCATCATGCATCATAAGCATAGCATTTTCACTAACCATTTCAAGGACCAAAGGATTTATCTTTGTTCTTTGTTGCAGGTCATGGCTTCTGCTCGTAGAAACACTATCAGGATCAACTTTGTAGGGATACCTGCTAAGCTTAAAGAGTTGGTTTCTCAAGTGCCTGATCACTCCCAGTTCATCAAGAGACATGGTCACCTATTGGATCTAGTCACCTCAGGGTTCAATGAAGACATGATGAGTGTCCTGTTTCAGTTCTTTGATCCTAAGCACCATTGCTTCACATTCCCCGACTATCAGCTGGTTCCTACAATGGAAGAGTTCTCTAAACTTCTGGGTATACCTGTTCGTGATCAAAGACCCTTCACAAGCTTGGAAAAAGAGCTTAAACCAGAGGTTATTGTTGCAGCTCTACATCTGAAGAAGTCAGACATTGTTCTAGAAACGAGAAGCGGAGTTAAGGGTATTCTTGCTAAGGTGTTGATAGAGAAAGCTCAAGTGTTCTTGAAGGCTATGAATTATGATGCTTTTGAGGAGATCTTAGCCTTGCTAATTTATGGCTTAGTGTTATTCCCCAATCCAGATCAGTTCATAGACGTTCATGCCATCAACATATTCCTGAGTCACAATCCAGTACCTACATTGCTTGGAGACATCCTACATTCTCTTCATACTCGTACTACAAGGGCACGGGGAACTTTGATGTGCTGCATACCTTTGCTATCTAGGTGGTTTATTTCTCATCTTCCTCGCTCAGTAATGAAGAATGAGCAAGGGTTCAGGTGGTCCAAAAGAATTATGTCACTCTCTCATTCAGATATCCATTGGTGCTCCAGATCTATGGAGAATGTCACTATCATTGACCGTTGTGGGGATATCCTGCTGTCATGATGCCATATCCTGCTGTCCTTCCAGTTACCATGTGTAAACACCCCAAATTTGCCCTCACCCATTCACACCATGGCTTGTGATCATTTCATATGCATAAACTCAATCATACCATCTCATATCACATTTTTAATTCACTGCATAGATTCAATGTCATCTGCATCTAGGGTTTGTGATCTGAGCAATCCAAGAGCCATTTGAGCCACTCCAAAGGTCATCAATCACTTCAAAGAGGTCTATGTGTGTTCAAGTATCATATTGAATCCTCTCAAAGTCAAAGAAGTCAAAAATCACAAGAACTGAGAATGGCATGGAAGCAGAGCCAGGCTTAACTGCACAGATGACCTAAAATTAGGGTTTTGGTTTCAAAGGCCATAACTCCAAATTTTTTGGTCATTCTTGTTTCTATTGGTCTCTATATGGTATAGAGAGTATGCATATCAATTTTCATGAAGAAATTCCATGGGGAAGTCATCTGATCAAGAGTTGTCTTTTCAAGCAAGTCAGTGTAAAATCAGGGCATCTGAGGCCCCCAATGACCCAACCAAAGGGTGTTCTTCATCATTTTGATTGTATATGATCTTTATTTGATCATGGAAGAAGTTGGAAGTTCACAAAATTCAAGAATTTCAAGTCTTTTGCAAAGTTGACTTTTTGGGCAAGTTTGACTTTTAATGAAATTGCCATTTTAGGCAACTTTTTCAACCTTTACTTTTTGATTCAAAAAAGCTTCAAATGGAAAAACTTTGGTCATGAAAGTTATAGAATGGATCATTCCATTTTCAAAAAGTACAAGGACATGACCTAATTCATTTTGGATCAAAAGTTATGGCTTGTCAAAGTTGGCAAAAATCACAAAATTTCAAGTTTTCTACCAAAGGGACATTTTGCAAAATGGTTTGTTCAAGTGTTCTAAAGGCCTCAAATGTGTATCATTTCCACATAACATGATCATGTGACCTCTAAAGTTCAGAATGGGCCAAAGGATCACACATTTTTATGGCTTATGGAGCAAGATATTTCATAAGGAGCAAAAGTGAACCAACTTGCAAAAACTCACTCAAGTGAAGATCCACTTGCTTGCTGACTTGCTGAACCATCCTAGGGTTCTCCCCACATCATGCTGCGCAGGACATGCCTTTTGTCCTTGGCTAGCAAGTAGCCCATACCTCTCTTACACAACTTTGACATTTTGGCAACTTGAGCCATACCAATCAATAAAGCACACATCACTTCATCTGACCAATGGCAATTGTTTATGCCAACAAAAAGCAAGCCAAGGCAGCTACAACACAAGCCTGAAACACTCCATAGCACAACATTCTCATTTTCACCTCATCTTGCAAGAGCATTCGAAACTGCTTGCACAGACCTCAAACTCATAAACAAACTTCACAAACAATCTCACCATGCTTCACTGAACACAAACCAACCCTTAAAACAGCCTGAAAGCCATTGAATCAAAAACACGATCACCACCTGCCATTGAACAGAACTTCTGCCATCTCTCAAACCATCCATTCTAAACTTCAAACAAGCATTGCAAGCTTCTTAGGAGGATCATTGGAGTGGATTTGAGCCAAGGAAACAGCCAGAAAGCTCCTTAATCAAAAGCTTCAGTTCAGGTAGTCATCTCAAAACTTTTTTCCAGAAGCATGTTTTTAAGTTCTTAAAAGCTTCTATGCACTCCCCTGATCATGAATATGTGTTTACTTTTGAAAATGGTTGAGAAACCAGCATGTATGAACTGTCTGAAACTTCTTGCCCTAAAAATGTTTTGATTCGATTTGGCTGATTAATGAATGAAAAATGTTGTTTGATTGAGGGGTTTGATTCGTTTTTAAGTGGGGACGAATTCTGGGCAGTTAGATTTTGTTTTTGATGCGTGTAGAGAGAGTTTGAGAAATGAGCTAGCTGGAGAAGACGACCGGAACAGTGTTCCGGTCGCCTGAAAGTGATTAGGGCAGGATTAGGGCTTAATCATTTAATTAGCGAATTTGAATTCCAGCCCTTGGATGTGGCGCCAAGTCAAACGCGCGTGCTTCCAGTTCAAATCTAGGCCCTTGGATGTGTTGACTTTTCCCATTTTCAGTTTAATTCATTTTATTTTTCTTTTTAATTCATTTGTTTTCTCCATTTTATTTAAAATAGCAAAACAAATTTAAAAATTCTGAAAATTTTTGTATAAAATTTTATTAAATTTCAGAAACCAAAAATATTTTTATTTTTATTTTTTGCATTAAAAAATATTTTTAAATCATTTAAAAGTTTATTTTTAATTAATTAATGAGAATTAATTAATTAAAAATACTTTTAGGTATTTAAAAATCACCAAAAAATTCATGAAACCTTTAAAATCATTTAGAAACATTGCCCAACCCTCAAACCAAATTTCTTTTTTGATATTGATGCATTTTGACAATTTTCCATGGAATTAATTCAATTTTAAAGCATTATTTTGATCCAATCTTTGAAAATCCATTTCTGCCTAACCATTGAGAGTTGGACTTTGATTCTTTTGGCATTGTGTCTTGCATATCATGTAGTTTGTGAGATTAAATTGGCATGATTTGATCTTTCATTTTCATTTTGTTTGACATTTTTCTTGTTAAGGTACCCTAAAACCCTAGAAATTTTAGGAAATTCATAACCCTAATTAGGTTAAGAGTTAGAACCCCTCCTTTGGGCAGTGAGTTTGTATAGGATTAGGGTTACTTTGAGAGCATTTTCAATTTTTTATCATGATGTTTGCTTCTGGTTTTGAATTTTGTTTCATGCATTGATCATAAACCCTAATTTGGGCTTCCTTTTGCATACATCTTGCATTTGCTTGCATACCATGACCTGCCATGACATTTTATGCATTCATTTGATTCATTAGACATCTTAAGACATGTTAGAAGCATGTTTGATCATTGCCTCATCCATTTTCCATGTTGTATGTCATTTGCATTTCATAACTTTTCATGTATGTTCATGGTTCTAAGCATGCTTCTCTTGCATCCATATGTTCATGTGATCATCCCCATGCCTTGTTTCATGTTTGTATCATCTCATAGCATCATTATCATCTCACATATGCTTCTTTTTTTGGTTTGCATCATGCCATTTCATTTCATTTTGCATTGCATTTCATTCCTTTCACTAACTTTTCAGGTGGTAAGTTCTTTGGGAAGTGGATTTGCCTTCACTTCTCACAACTTCTTTTCATCTCTTTTATGCATCCTTGCTGCATTTTGTTATGTGTTTGAGATTGAGCTTGCTCTTTATTTTCCTTCTTACTTTCCTTCTTCAAGTGACTTGTCTTCTTAAATGAAGCAAGTTACTTTGCTTCTCTTTGATCCTTTCATCTGCTTCCTGGTGGTTCCTCTGAAGATTTCTCTCCTAAACCTCACAAACCTTAGGAACAACCAAGCATGACAATGATTAGAGTTTTGATTAGTCTCCCCTCTTAGTTTTACCTTTGTGTCTCATTGAGTCTTCTTTTCTCATCTCATAATCAGGGACTAAACCCTAAAGGCTTTAAGGCTTTGTGATTAAGCTTATGCCTGCATCCTTCTATTGGGATGGAGTGTATAACTTTAATCCTAAGTGTTAAACCCTTAATGTGTTTAACTCCTTTAATCAATTCACTTAATAATCATCAAGACATCAAGCTTGTAACTTGGGCCTTGCATTAGGGTTCTAATTCTTCCTTAATTGGTTAAGAAGGACTAACCCTAGTGTTAATGGACAAGTCCCCCTCAAGTTGTCTTACAAACCATAAAAATCACTTCATCATCTTATCATTAACTAAAATCCACTTAATAAAGGCTTTTTTTTGTCATGAGTTTAATCCCTAATCATGGATTAAGTTGAGGAGTTTTCCTCAGCTTAAACATTCTCATCTATTATCCTTCTATTAGGATGGTGTAATGAGTCTGTTTAATCCCTGATTATGGCTTAACCTCATTACTCAACACTAAACAAAAACAACAAAAACATCTAATTAATCACAAGTAGGTTAATGATCTTAATCCTACGTCAAAGGTGTTTAAGTGTGAGAAGCTGACTTCACACTTAAGGTATTCTCATTACCCCTAATCAGAGGGAAGATGTGATGAGTTTACTAAATCCATTGGTTTAGGCTTAAGCTCATTAATTTATGACAAACTTTCAAAAGCAATAAAAGACTGAAAACTCAAAAAAACAAACAATAATCGTCTCTTCCGGGATTCTTTTCTCATCATCTTCACTCATAAACGGGAACTTGCTTCTTCCGTCTAATGCAAGACAGTTTGCACCCGAGCCAGACAGGTCATACATTTGAGCATAGACAAGCAAGCAGTTCACAAGTCAATTCATCTTTCAGTCTCTTTGGGTCGAACTACGGTGTTCTGACTTCCTCATTGCACGAGAGGATACGTAGGCATAACTTAACAGTTATCGAACAAAAGTCTATGTATATTCCCCCTCTTTCCAGCCTCATTCTTTAAGCCTCATTATCATGAGCATTTCACCTCTTTCTCTTTTACAATGACACTTCATTTATACACTTCACTTTTCTTTTACACTGACACTTGCATTCTTTCCAGCTTTGATACACAGATTGCACTGACACTACCCCTTTAAAACACAAATATTTTAAGCGTGGATCCCGTCGTGTACGATGGACAATCTGGGTGCTAATACCTTCCCAGGTTGTAACCAACCCCCTTTCTCAGTCTCTCTGGTTCGCAACCGTTTTATCCATATATTTCTAGGTCTATGCAGCATTGCCTTTCCTTCGGGATAAAAATGCCTAGCTGGCGACTCTTTTCATTTCCTGTGAGTTCACTCCTGTGTGTTCTCACACCCTCCTTTCGCCGACCGTTCGCGTCTGTACCTCATTTGAGCCCAGCCTCATCTTTTGGGAGCGACAGCTTGGCGACTCTGCTGGGGACCCTTATACTGCAACCAGGGCTTCTGGTTCTTTTTGTGGGTTCCTCCTAGCGCTTGTTTGATTTGTGTTTACTGGGGTGTTATGTGCTATTTGTGTTTGCATATTTGTATTTATTTTTGCTTTATGTACAGTTGTTTTACTGCTTTCTTTACAGCTTTACATATATCATACTATCATACTGTCTGGCTGGATCTGGTTTTGCTTTGGTGGGTGGGGTTCTATTGAGAGTTAAGTTCCTATACTTGGGACCTGAGTGACACCTAGGCTAGAGTGGTTCATATTCTTTCCCATTCCATTTCGGTCTGGTGCGGGAATATGAAACACGGTTCAGATATGGGTTTCTTCTTGAGAACTCTGTGCTACAGATTTCCTGTAGTGCTAGGGCTATCTGGGAAGCCTGCTAAGTATGGATGACCTTTAGTATTGACCTCCAGAAGCTGAGGTGAATTAGAGGAGGATTTTTTATGGTTATTGTAAACACTGTACCTCCGGGTTAGAAGTGTTTACACTTCTCATAATGGATCCAAGTCTGAGGATCCTTGTTTTAGAACACCACCTGTGAGGGGGTTGGGCTGTTTACAGGTTTGCAGGTACCCTTGACCTCAGCATACCCTGTTACTTTGTTTTGACTAAGAATACTCCATCTTGGAACAGTTCTTGTGATTTTTAACCCTGGACATGTGACTCTTTATTTGAGTCCCCCACCTTGGTTACTGGACTTATGAACCTCCATCTGGATTTCTTGAACCATACATGGACTTATATCAAAGCAGTAATCAGATCCAGCTTGATCACAAACCCTTGCATATCATTTGCATACATCATCATTGCATCATTTAACATTTGCTTATTTGTTTTTCAGGGTATCCATACCATATTTTGGCTTGGTTTTGACCCCTTTCATCTGCATAGACCAACCTGCTTCAGCTACTGTTATCACCAGCATCTGCCTGTCAGTGGCCCATCTTTAGTGTTATTCTCCATCATCAGCATCTGCCTCAGCACTTCTTCAGCAACATGGCACCCAAGAAGAGCAATATCTCCTACCATTTCTTTCAGCCTGAGCTAGCTGACATCAGGAAGATCCAGACCTTGATTACTCCAGACCATATACCACTATTCAGAGAACACTATGGATGCATCCTTGATGTGGTTATGGATTTGGACCCTTCCCAGAGGAGCTTGATTCATACTTGCCTGCAGTTCTATGATCCCCCTCTGAGGTGCTTCACTTTTCAGGATTTTCAGTTGGGACCTTTATTAGAGGAGTATTCATCATTGGTTGGTGTACCTGTCAGGGGTGGAGTCCCCTTCAACCCTGAGATGGCTTTTCCTAGTAATGAAGAGTTGGCAAGAGCATTGTATCTGGAACCCTCTCTGATTGGACAAAACATGACTACAAAGGCTGGAATCTCTGGTCTACACTTGGATTTCTTGACTTCTCAGGCTACCCTGAAAGCCTCCTTGGGAGAATGGACGGCAGTCTGTGCATTATTAGCCCTCAGCATATATGGGGTTATATTATTTGCAGATGAGCCTAAGTTTATTAGCAAGAATGCCATTCACCTTTTCATTCTGAGGAACCCAGTGCCCACCTTACTGGGAGATTTCTACTACTCTGTTCACCAAAGGAATGAAAAGCAGAGAGGAAGATTAGTGAGATGTTGTGCTCCCCTGTTCCATACCTGGCTGCTCAAACACTTGCCCAAGACTGATGCATTCTTGAATCCTCACCAACAGAAGAATTGGGCTAGAAGACTTATTGCTTTGACCTCAGATGACATCAGGTGGTGCACTCAGAGCACCAAGGGCAGGGACATCATTACTAGTTGTGGGCAGTTCCCCAATGTACCCCTGATAGGAGTAAAGTGTTGCATCAATTACAACCCTCTTCTATTCAAAAGACAATTGGGCAATGCATTGGTCCACCCTCCCAGAACTCAAGATTTGGCTGAAACCCTTTATTGTGAGATTAAGCCCAATCTGGCTATTGTCAGGCAAACATCCTGGGCTTGGGACAATGTTCAGACCAAAGGGGTAACCATTCTTGGAAGGTGCAACAATGTGGCCTCAGCTCAGTACTATGAGTGGTCTCATGCCAGGGCACAAATTTCTGGGATGCCCTTCACCATTGAGGATACACCTGGACCCTCCACAGCACCACCTCCTGCCACTGTCAGCTTAGAAGAGTTTGAGAAATTGAAAGAGAGAAATGAGAATCTGACTCAGGCTCTACAGAAGACCCTCTGGGAGAGGAGTGATGGTCGGTTGGACATTGAAAGGTTAGAGAAGCTAAAGGTGGAGCATCTAGCCAGAATTGAGAAGTCAGAAGATTACATCAAGAAGTCTAGGGCTGGAGAGCAGATCTTGAAGAATGCCTGCAAGGAGGCTCAGTTCCAAAAGGCCAGGGCTGATTTGTATCTAAAGGAGAGTCAAGCTAGGTGGGTCAGGATCACCGAAGCTCGTACTCAGGAGGATAAGAGGACTTAGGACAAGATTGAGCAGTTGGAGGCTAGTGCAAAAGAGCAACAGGAAGCCCTGCTAGCAGCCCAGAAAGAGATCTCAGAGTTGAAGATTAGAGCTGGTGTGAAGAGGTCAAAGGACCAGAGTCAACACAAAAAGCTAACTGCAGCTGTTACTACCAGGAATCTCCTTATCAGGAACCTTACAGAGCGTCCAGCTGATCCTGTGACTGAAGCACTTCTCAAGGAAGTTCAGGAGGATGAGTTTGGTCTTGGTGTCTGATTTTTGCTTGTTGTTGCTTTCATTTCATTGTACTTTTCCTTTTTGTGTTGTATTTTGACCCCTTAGAGGGTATGTATTGTAAAAAGCAAACTATGTATCATTTACTTTTTGTAATATATGTGTTGGTTTGTTTCATCTAAGTTCTTTCAAGCAACATCAAAAGCATCTTCCTCAAGGGTCTGGAAAGGTCAAAACCAAGTGTCAAGCCGGATACCTGGGAAACAAATAAGCATACTGCATTGCATACTAACCTTTTATCTTGTTTTGTAGGTTTTGTCTATTTTTGTTACTAACTCTGTTGTGGTTCAGGAACTATTGCTCGACGTCGGGTGTTCCCACTCAACCGTCCACACAGATATCCAACCCGCAACAACCTTCCGGGTATACAGATGGACCAGGTACAAAAGGAACTTACGGAGGTCAGGACTCAAATGGCTAATGAGAGACTTGAAATGAGGAATCAGATGACTCAGTTTATGGAGGTGATGAATGGATTGGCACAGAGCCAAGAAAGATTAAGAGCTTTAGTAGAAAGGTAGACTCAGGAAGACCCCCATCTAGGGACTGGTGGGACAAGCAACAATGAGAGGGTTCAACCTCATATCAACCCACCTGTATTTGGACCCCACCTTCATCCGGAGATCAACATCCCTGCTAATGCACAAGGGAATGCTACTACAGGTAGAGTGCTGCAAGAAGACCCCCAGGAAGATCAATTCACAGTGATGGGAGCTGGGGACGAGGCCTATGACAGAAGGCTAGATGAGATTGCTGAAAAATTAAGGTCCTTGGAGTCTCAAAACTCTTTGGGCTTTGATGTCATGGACATGGGCTTAGTGGACGGGGTCAGGATTCCCCACAAATTTAAACCACCGTGCTTTGAAAAGTACAACGGGACTTCCTGTCCGCGAACCCACTTACAATCCTTTCTGGGAAGGTTGAAGGCATACACCACGGATGAAAAGCTATGGATGTTTTATTTTGAGGATAGCTTAACAGGAGCTTCAAGGGAGTGGTACTCTCATTTGACTAGAGCAACCATCAGGAGCTGGAAGGATCTGGCCGAGGCCTTCATTAGACAATACCAGTACAACTTGGATATGGCTCCCAACAGGACCCTCCTGATGGGAATGTCACAATCATCTAGAGAAAGATTTCGGGAGTACGCCCAGAGGTGGAGACAGCTTGTTGCTGCTGTCCAACCACCTATGTCGGAGAGGGAGATGGCCGACATGTTTATGAACACCCTCCAAGGAACATACATTGACAGGCTAGTTGCCTTTTCTTCTACCAGCTTTGCGGATGTAGTTATAGCTGGAGAAAGAATTGAGAGCCTATTAAAGATGGGAAAAATTTCTGACAACGGTGCGAGCTCGTCCAACAACCCGAGAAAGCCTTTTGTGGGCCCAAGAAGAACTGGTGAGACTAATGCTATCCATACCAGCAGGGGCAGACCCCAATATGTTCATAGATCTGTGGCAGCTGTCACCATTCCCGCTCCAATTCATCCACAACCGGCATACCAACCACAACAACAACCTCACTACCAGCAACAAGCTCAATATCCACCTCAGAGAAATTATAACAACAGCAACACCAACAACAACAATCAGCAAAGACCATTTCAACAGAGACCATCTCAGGCCAATAGGGTGATTGATCCGATCCCTATGCCCTATGCCACATTATTGCCACAACTCCTGAAACTCAACCTGGTTGAGCTAAGGACATTGGCACCTCCAGATCCTGCCAGTCTGCCCAGAAATTACGACGCCAGCGCCAGATGTGCTTTTCATTCAAATGCACCTGGCCACAGTACAGAGAAGTGCAGAGCTTTGCACATGAAAGTACAAGATCTAGTGGATTCCAAAGCTCTGAACTTTGCACCCCCGCCAAATGTCAGTAAAAACCCTATGCCAAACCACGAAGGACCCAGAATCAATGCTATTGAGGAAGATAGGCCGTCTTACTTGAAAACTAGTGTGGGGCAGATTCGGACACCCTTGGTAGAGATTAAAGCTCAACTCCTTGAATGTCAAATGTTCCCCGGATGCGAGCTAGGATGTGCTTACTGCAACATTTCAGTGAATGGGTGTGATAACTTGAGAGATGGCATAGATGGTCTCATCCAGAGTGGCCTGCTTCAAATCACAACATCAATACCTACAAATCCGGCAATCTCCCTAACAACAATTCCCGAGTCTTCTACAACTGCAACAACAGTTGTCCCAAACAACTCTTCAATCTCATCAACAAATGCTTCATCTGTCACTTCAACAGACCAAATATCAGCAAACATCCCTTCTACAACTTCAGCACCCCTTCATTCAGAATCTCCTACAACAGCAACACCCACACAGTCAACAGTGTCTCCTACAACATCAACAGCAAACAATGAAAGTGTCTCAACAGTTACAATTTATTATGATCCTGCAAATGATTCTGCCTACAACTCACAAAACGCCACTCCTATCAGAGCACCAGTCACAATATACTATGATCCACAGACTATCACGGTCCCTTCTGCAGCTGCTATCAGTCCAGTCACTATCACAGTGCCTGGGCCAGTACCTTATGAAAGCAGTAATGCCATCCCTTGGCATTACGGCTCCGATCTATACTGCGAAGGACAGAAAATCACTCTTGAATCATCAACTTCTTCACCACAAATAGACAATGTGGGGGGAGGCGGAGGCTTCACTCGAAGCGGACGTCTCTTTGCCCCGCAAATTCCAAGACCCAGTGCCGAAGCAGAAGCTGCTGCCAAGGCAAAAGGGAAGAGTATGGTGCAAGAAGAACGAATTGTTAAAGAAGCTTTGAAAACACCTTTTGATCAAGAGGTTGATGAATTCATGAGAATCATCAAGAAAAGTGATTACAAGATAGTGGACCAGCTTCACCAGACACCTTCCAAGATCTCCATTTTATCATTGTTAATGTGCTCCGAGGCTCATCGGAATGCACTACTAAAAGTCTTGCACGCAGCTTATGTGCCAGAGGAGATTACCGTAAATCAGTTGGAGGCTGTGGTTGGAAATGTTAATGCTAGTAATGGACTAGGATTTACCAACACTGATTTGACTACGGAAGGCCGCAATCACAACAAGGCTTTGCACATTACCATGGAGTGTAAGGGTGCAGTTCTTTCCCATGTACTGGTAGACACAGGATCATCCCTCAATGTCTTACCTAAAAAAGCCCTTGTGAAGCTGGAGTATGAAGGATTGGCATTACGTCCCAGCAACTTGGTAGTAAGAGCCTTTGACGGTTCTAAGAGATCAGTTCTGGGAGAAATTGAGTTGCCTATAACGATTGGCCCACAAACTTTCAAAACGACCTTCTACGTGATGGACATTCAGCCTGCCTACAGCTGTTTGTTGGGTAGACCTTGGATTCACGCCGCTGGAGCAGTTACATCTACCCTTCACCAGAAGTTAAAATTCGAGTGGGAGGTCCAAGTCGTTACTATTTGTGGAGAGGAAGATATTTTTGTTAGCCATCTGGCTACATACAAATACATTGAGATGGATGGGGAGATCCACGAATCTATGAGTCAAGGGTTTGAGGCCTTGAACATAAATGAAGCATCCGCTGTACCTGGAACCTCAATGACATCTTATCAACAAGCCCGGAAGGTTGTTGAAGAAGGGACTGCCCAAGGTTGGGGCAAGTTGCTGCCCGTAGAGAAGAAGGAGGATAGATTTGGGTTGGGTTACAAACCAACTCAACAAGATCAAGCAGAGGCTGCTAAGAAGCCCAATTTTGTCAGTGGGGGGATGCTCACCCCCGATGCTGTGAACAACTTGGAAGACGAGGATGAAAGCAACCGCAATCTAGAGAGTTGGATCCGTCCAAAGATCCCGGGGAGCAGTATCTCAAACTGGTCTTCCCAGGAAATTATAAGAGTTACTCCTGCAGAGTAATTATTATTTCCTGTATTTTTAAAGCATGCATCAAGTCTTGCATCTTGCCCAAGATGACAAGACTCATTTTGTAATCGGGCCATCTGTAATTTTTGTGCAACAAGATTAATCAATGAAATATCAGACATCTTTTGCAAATGAGTCTTTTTTTTCTTTTCCGCTCACTGTTTTTCCATTTTTCTTTTGTACAAAAAAATAAATGGCAATGTTTTCAAAATGACGACTTTATTTCACTTTTCTAAACAAGATTAAAATCAATCACTAAAATGAATAAACTGAACCCTTGCAGAGAGTGCCTTCCAGACCGCACCGACAACAGCACGGCTATGACTTCGTATGACTTTGACAATCCAATCAATCAAGCTGATGAAGGGGTTGAAGAAGAGTATGAGCTTCCTGAAGAGCTAGCCAGGTTGTTGAGACAAGAGGAAAAGGTTATCACTCCTTATCAGGAGGAGGTTGAGATGATTAATCTTGGTACAGATGAAGACGTGAGAGAGGTTAAGATCGGGGCCTGTTTACAAGACTCAGTAAAGAGACAACTGATTGACCTGCTTCGGGAATATGTGGATGTGTTCGCTTGGTCTTATCAAGATATGCCAGGGTTGGACACCGACATTGTTATGCATAAGCTGCCTTTAAGAGAAGATTGTCCGCCGGTTAAACAGAAACTGCGCCGTACTCGCCCAGACATGGCAATGAAAATCAAAGAAGAGGTACAAAAGCAGTGGGACGCCGGGTTCCTTGCTGTAACTAGATATCCACCGTGGGTTGCTAATATAGTACCTGTGCCTAAGAAAGACGGCAAAGTGAGAATGTGTGTTGACTACCGGGATCTGAACAGAGCCAGCCCGAAGGATGACTTCCCATTACCTCACATTGATGTATTGGTGGATAATACGGCTCAGTTCTCGGTATTCTCCTTCATGGACGGATTTTCAGGATACAATCAGATTAAAATGTCACCTGAAGACATGGAGAAGACAACCTTCATCACACCCTGGGGCATGTTCTGTTACAAGGTGATGACATTCGGATTGAAGAATGCTGGTGCAACATATCAACGGGCTATGGTGACGTTATTCCACGATATGATCCATAAAGAAATCGAATGTTATGTGGATGACATGATTGCCAAGTCCCTCACTGAAGAAGACCACCTGGTGAATCTGCTGAAACTTTTCAAGCGGCTGAGGAAGTACCAATTGAAGTTAAACCCCAACAAATGCACATTCGGGGTGCGATCTGGTAAGTTGCTGGGATTTATTGTAAGCGAGAAGGGGATTGAAGTTGACCCTGATAAAGTCAAAGTTATTCAAGAGATGCCTGCACCGAAGACAGAAAAAGAAGTTCGAGGGTTCTTAGGACGATTGAACTACATTTCACGGTTCATATCTCACCTTACAGCAACCTGTGAACCTTTGTTCAAACTGCTGAGAAAGGAACAAATGGTCAGGTGGAACGAAGACTGCCAGAAGGCTTTTGACAAGATCAAGGAGTACTTGCAAGAACCTCCAATCCTTATGCCTCCAGTTGAAGGAAGACCTCTAATCATGTACTTGACAGTATTAGAAGAGTCAATGGGGTGTGTGCTGGGCCAGCATGACGAGTCTGGTCGAAAAGAGTATGCAATATACTACCTAAGCAAAAAGTTTACCGACTGTGAACAACGTTATTCACTGCTCGAGAAAACTTGTTATGCTTTAGCGTGGGCTGCTCGCCGACTAAGGCAGTATATGTTGACTCACACTACTTTATT
The DNA here is from genome assembly GCA_963966055.1 of Lathyrus aphaca. Taxonomy (NCBI): domain Eukaryota; kingdom Viridiplantae; phylum Streptophyta; class Magnoliopsida; order Fabales; family Fabaceae; genus Lathyrus; species Lathyrus aphaca. Next base: position 13,444,926 of record OZ014525.1, read on the forward strand.
AATCTCAAAAATGGACCCAGTCAAGTACATATTTGAGAAGCCAGCACTTACCGGACGGGTTGCAAGATGGCAAATGATCCTCACAGAATATGACATCCAGTACACATCTCAGAAAGCCATCAAGGGCAGTGTATTGTCTAAATATCTTGCTGAGCAACCTATTGATGATTACCAGCCTATGACATTTGACTTCCCTGATGAAGACATCATGTTCATAAAAGCAAAAGATCATGAAGAGCCTATTCACACTGAAGGGCCCGACCCAGAAGAAGAATGTACTATGATGTTTGATGGGGCTGTTAATATGAATGGTCGTGGTGTTGGTGCAGTACTCATTACGCCTAAGGGAGTTCACATGCCCTTCTCGGCAAAGCTCACCTTTAACTGCACTAACAATGAAGCTGAATACGAAGCTTGCATCATGGGTCTTGAGGAAGCCATTGACCTCAGGATCAAGACATTGACTGTATTCGGAGATTCAGCTCTGGTAGTTAATCAGACCTACGGCAAGTGGTACATGCACCAGGATCATCTGATACCTTATAGGGATTATGCAAGGAGGTTATTGACTTTATTTACAACAGTCAAGCTTGAGTATATCCCTCGGGACGAGAATCAGTTTGCAGATGCTTTGGCTACCATTTCATCCATGATCAAAGTTCAAGCTGCCAACTTTGTACCTCAGATTTCAGTATCCAGACTTAACAGACCAGCATATGTGTTCGCAGCAGATGTTGTAAAAGATGATAAGCCTTGGTTCCACGACATTAAGTGCTTCTTGGAGGATCAAACATACCCACCTGGGGCATCTCCCAATGATAAGAAGACTTTGAGAAGGCTAGCTGGTAGTTTCTTCCTGAATACTGATGGTTCCCTGTACAAGAGAAACTTTGATATGGTACTCCTCAGATGCGTTGATAGAACAGAAGCAGACTTGTTGATGCACGAGGTGCACGAAGGATCCTTTGGTACCCATGCTGGAGGACATGCAATGGCTAAGAAATTGCTAAGATCAGGTTATTACTGGATCACAATGGATGCCGACTATTGTGCCTACGCCAGAAAATGTCATAAATGCCAGATTTATGCGGATAAGGTGCATGTGCCTCCCAATCCTTTGAATGTGATGTCTTCACCCTGGCCCTTTGCTATGTGGGGCATTGACATGATTGGCAAGATTGAGCCAACTGCTTCAAATGGCCACAGGTTCATCTTGGTTGCCATTGACTATTTCACCAAGTGGGTCGAAGCAGTTTCATATGCAAACGTTACAAGACAAGTGGTAGCCAGATTTCTGAAGAGAGATATCATCTGTCGATACGGAGTTCCCGAGCGAATCATTACTGACAATGGTTCCAACTTAAACAACAAAATGATGGCAGAGCTATGCCGAGACTTCAAGATTCAACACCACAATTCTTCTCCTTACAGGCCAAAGATGAACGGCGCTGTTGAGGCAGCTAACAAGAATATTAAGAAGATTGTGCAAAAGATGGTAGTCACCTACAAAGACTGGCATGAGATGCTACCGTTTGCCTTGCATGGGTACCGCACGTCAATTAGAACATCCACTGGGGCAACACCGTATCAACTTGTGTATGGTATGGAAGCAGTCCTACCAGTTGAAGTCGAATTACCCTCCCTACGGGTATTGATGGATGTTAAGCTGAACGAAGCAGAATGGGTCCGATCCCGATACGAACAACTAAGTCTGATTGAAGAGAAGAGATTGGCTGCAATCTGTCATGGGCAGTTATATCAGAAAAGAATGAAGAAAGCCTTCGATCAGAAAGTCAGGCACCGAGAGTACCAAGTAGGAGATCTTGTGCTGAAAAGAATCCTCCCTCCGCATACAGACCACAGGGGCAAGTGGACTCCAAATTATGAAGGACCATTTGTAGTAAAGAAAGTCTTCTCCGGCGGAGCACTGATGCTCAGCACTATGGATGGTGAAGATTTCCCGTCCCCTGTGAATTCAGATGCAGTTAAAAAATACTTCGCATAAAATGACCCGCTGGACATAAAAACAGAATGTAAGTCCAGGCAAAAATAGGGCATCCCGGCGTGTCAAAAACAGAATAAAAGACTCGGGCAAAAATAAGGGAAAATAAACAAAAAATGTACACCCGCTGAGTTGAAAAGCCGCATTGGACAGCTCAGGCAAAAATGGGTATCCCGATGGATTGAAAACCCGAAAGGGCGATCCATGCAAAATAAGGGAATAAGCGAACCACTGCATTCTGAATTCGTCTGTATCACCTACAACTTGGTAAACCTCGAAAGGATCAAGCTTCTGTCAGAATTAGCCTTCTTCAGAAAGCAAGACGAGAAGAACGTCGAATGTCATATGAGTCATAGCGAAGGGGAAGCTCCTTGAAGCGTCATCAACATTGCCAGCACCTTTTTGTTCTCAATTTGTAACAATCTCCTCATTTCGGGGGATATGTTTCTTTAACTGTATCTTGCCAATTCAGGGCACATGAATTAATAAAATCAGATTTTCAGTCATGTTTCGTCTTGTACATTTTTATTTGCAAAGAATGTCTGATGTCTCTAAAAAACTGATTGCATAAGTACAGATGCTTTTCTTCTAAAAATACATGCTTGCAGGGAATATACTTACTCTTGGGAGTGTCTAAACTCCTACGACGGGATCCAGTAAAGGATACCTCGGGATTATTTGTACGTCCCTCTGTCTTTGCAGGATTGTAGGTACTCAAGGCACAACATGGGGCATGAAAGCTTCATCCCAGCAAGTTGGCAAATCAACACTCAGCCTTAGCACTCAAAGTGTTTTCTCCCCAGCTGAGTTGCCACTTGTTACTTCTCCCAGCCGAGGTGCCAATCATCCTTCCTCCTCATCCAAGTACAAAAGACAGGGAACCACCTTCCCCACAGAGCTTCAGCCTCTATCCAGAAGAGCAACGCATGAAGGAATCACAACAGAGTGACGAAAGCTTCTACGAACCCCAGCTGGGTCTCTCATTTACTAGAATAGGTCAATCATTGACCCATTTCCCCAAGCAGATACATCTCATCAGATCTACCAATGATCTCATCCCCAGCTGGGATGTCCACTTCAAACAGATCGACCAGAGATCTTCACAGCAGCGGGATCCGAATCCCGGTTTGGTATCTTTGCATAATCATAGCATTCTCATCATATTCACCCACAAAGCGTAGCGTTCCGTCCAACACGGAGCATTACGGAAAAAATCAAACATATCGCATAATCATAAGCCATGATCCGAATCGAACACTTGTGAATAATAATAATCCATCAACCTACAGAAAACTCCCACAAATTCCCCAGCAGAGAGCTAAGGATAAAGCAGTTGCCTTGCATTCTCAAATATCAGCATATACTCCTTTTGACACCCGTCCGTGTCATCATTCCCCAGTAAAGTCGCCCGAGCACCCGCATTACAGATACTTCTTGACACCCGTCCGTGTCATATCCCCAACAGAAAGCCGAAGCATCCTCTTTGCACTCACATATACTTTTATATAACTTTCTTGGCACCCGTCCGTGTCACTTTCTCCAACACAGTTACCTAAACACTTTGTATATCAGATACTTGTTTATACTATACTTTTGACACTCGCCCGTGTCACTCTCCCCAACAGATTGAACACTCAACCATACTTACTACTCATATTCAACTTATACAGATACTTGTCCGTATCTTGTATATACTACTTAAAATCCCCACAGATTCAACACTAGTCCGTGTTCTTTGTTAACCAGTTGGTACTCGTCCGTACCATCATCTCAGAACATGCGTTAAGCGTTTGTTTCTACTTGATACTCGTCCGTATCATAGTCATAAGGATGCTCGTCCGCATCTTTAATCCATACATTGTGTCAAACACTCTTGTCTTCTTGAATATAGACACTCGTCTGTGTCTACTATTTCCCAGAAGAGTCCCCTCAGATTCAACACTCGTCCGTGTTCTCTGTTAGCCAGTTGATACTCGTCCGTATCATCATCTTTGAACACGTGTCAGTATTTGTTTCTATCCGATACTCGTCCGTATCGTAGTCTTAAGGATGCCCGTCCGCATCTTTAATCTATACACAACGTCAAAACACTTATACTTTTATTTCTTGGATATAAACACTCGTCCGTGTTTACTATTCCCCAGTAGATCGTCAACAAAGTAAATTTCTTTTCTATCTGACATTCGTCCTATGTCATGATAAACCTTGAGAGCAGCCGTACCCTGCTAGGTGATCGTCCTTCACCTCTTGATGGTCGTCCTCCATCATGCTCATCCGATGGCCGTCCCCATCGTTGACCTTTTCTATCCGACATTCGTCCTGTGTCGTGATATTTTTAGCAGCCGTCCCCTGCTAGGTGATCGTCCTTCACCTCTTGATGGTCGTCCTCCATCATTTTATCCGATGGCCGTCCCCATCGTTGATCTTTTTATCGGACATTCGTCCTATGTCATGATAAACTTTGAGAGCAGTCGTCCCCTGCTAGGTGATCGTCCTTCACCTCTTGATGGTCGTCCTCCATCATGCTCATCTGATGGCCGTCCCCATCGTTGACCTTTGATCCGGAATTCGTCCTATGTCGCGAAATTTTCGGCAGCCGTACCCTGCCAGGTGGTCGTCCTCCACCTTAGATGACCGTCCCTCATCTTATCCCCAACAGAGCAGCCGTCCCCGTCTAGGTGATCGTCCTTCACCTTTGATGACCGTACCTCATCATCTGTTTATTTCATTTATTCTTTAACCCGATAGCCGTCCCCGTCGTGGTCCTTTTCTCCTTTTCCTGATGATCGTCCTTCATCAGTTTAGCCCGATGGCCGTCCCCGTCGTTGGTTACCTTACTTTATGAACTTGATGGCCGTCCCCATCATTTTTCATTAGATACCCAGAAAATCTTATATTTTTACCCAATGGCCGTCCCCATCATCATTCCTTTTATCCCCAGCATGCCGGCCGTCCCCGTCATTGCTTTATTTTTCGCACTTTATCCCAGCATGTCGGCCGTCCCCGTCATTGCTTTATTTCCCGCGCTTTTTCCAGCATGTCGGCCATCCCCGTCATTGCTCTTTACCCAGCAGTCGTCCTCTGCTCGACGGTCGTCCTCCGTCACCCACAATTTACAATATACTTTATTTTCTTTTACAATCTATATCCCTTTTCTTCTTCATTCTGTGAGTGCAAATTTTGGACTGTCTTTGGTATTCAACCACAAGTTATCTTGTTTGCCTGTTAAGCCATAGCTTACATCCTGCACAGCTAACTCATGTTTGAATAGGGGCAGCTGTAAACACCCCAAATTTGCCCTCACCCATTCACACCATGGCTTGTGATCATTTCATATGCATAAACTCAATCATACCATCTCATATCACATTTTTAATTCACTGCATAGATTCAATGTCATCTGCATCTAGGGTTTGTGATCTGAGCAATCCAAGAGCCATTTGAGCCACTCCAAAGGTCATCAATCACTTCAAAGAGGTCTATGTGTGTTCAAGTATCATATTGAATCCTCTCAAAGTCAAATAAGTCAAAAATCACAAGAACTGAGAATGGCATGGAAGCAGAGCCAGGCTTAACTGCACAGATGACCTACAATTAGGGTTTTGGTTTCAAAGGCCATAACTCCAAAATTTTTGGTCATTCTTGTTTCTATTGGTCTCTATATGGTATAGAGAGTATGCATATCAATTTTCATGAAGAAATTCCATGGGGAAGTCATCTGATCAAGAGTTGACTTTTCAAGCAAGTCAGTGTAAAATCAGGGCATCTGAGGCCCCCAATGACCCAACCAAAGGGTGTTTTTCATCATTTTGATTGTATATGATCTTTATTTGATCATGGAAGAAGTTGGAAGTTCAAAAAATTCAAGAATTTCAAGTCTTTTGCAAAGTTGACTTTTTGGGCAAGTTTGACTTTTAATGAAATTGCCATTTTAGGCAACTTTTTCAACCTTTACTTTTTGATTCAAAAAAGCTTCAAATGGAAAAACTTTGGTCATGAAAGTTATAGAATGGATCATTCCCTTTTCAAAAAGTACAAGGACATGACCTAATTCATTTTGGATCAAAAGTTATGGCTTGTCAAAGTTGGCAAAAATCACAAAATTTCAAGTTTTCTACCAAAGGGACATTTTGCAAAATGGTTTGTTCAAGTGTTCTAAAGGCCTCAAATGTGTATCATTTCCACATAACATGATCATGTGACCTCTAAAGTTCAGAATGGGACAAAGGATCACACAATTTTATGGCTTATGGAGCAAGATATTTCATAAGGAGCAAAAGTGAACCAACTTGCAAAAACTCACTCAAGTGAAGATCCACTTGCTTGCTGACTTGCTGAACCATCCTAGGGTTCTCCCCACATCATGCTGCGCAGGACATGCCTTTTGTCCTTGGCTAGCAAGTAGCCCATACCTCTCTTACACAACTTTGACATTTTGGCAACTTGAGCCATACCAATCAATAAAGCACACATCACTTCATCTGACCAATGGCAATTGTTTATGCCAACAAAAAGCAAGCCAAAGCAGCTACAACACAAGCCTGAAACACTCCATAGCACAACATTCTCATTTTCACCTCATCTTGCAAGAGCATTCGAAACTGCTTGCACAGACCTCAAACTCATAAACAAACTTCACAAACAATCTCACCATGCTTCACTGAACACAAACCAACCCTTAAAACAGCCTGAAAGCCATTGAATCAAAAACACGATCACCACCTGCCATTGAACAGAACTTCTGCCATCTCTCAAACCATCCATTCTAAACTTCAAACAAGCATTGCAAGCTTCTTAGGAGGATCATTGGAGTGGATTTGAGCCAAGGAAACAGCCAGAAAGCTCCTTAATCAAAAGCTTCAGTTCAGGTAGTCATCTCAAAACTTTTTTCCAGAAGCATGTTTTTAAGTTCTTAAAAGCTTCTATGCACTCCCCTGATCATGAATATGTGTTTACTTTTGAAAATGGTTGAGAAACCAGCATGTATGAACTGTCTGAAACTTCTTGCCCTAAAAATGTTTTGATTCGATTTGGCTGATTAATGAATGAAAATGTTTTTTGATTGAGGGGTTTGATTCGTTTTTAAGTGGGGACGAATTCTGGGCAGTTAGATTTTGTTTTTGATGCGTGTAGAGAGAGTTTGAGAAATGAGCTAGCCGGAGAAGACGACCGGAACAGTGTTCCGGTCTTGAAAGTGATTAGGGCAGGATTAGGGCTTAATCATTTAATTAGCGAATTTGAATTCCAGCCCTTGGATGTGGCGCCAAGTCAAACGCGCGCGCTGCCAGTTCAAATCTAGGCCCTTGGATGTGCTGACTTTTCCCATTTTCAGTTTAATTCATTTTATTTTTCTTTTTAATTCATTTGTTTTCTCCATTTTATTTAAAATAGCAAAACAATTTTAAAAATTCTGAAAATTTTTGTATAAAATTTTATTAATTTTCAGAAACCAAAAATATTTTTATTTTTATTTTTTGCATTAAAAAATATTTTTAAATCATTTAAAAGTTTATTTTTAATTAATTAATGAGAATTAATTAATTAAAAATACTTTTAGGTATTTAAAAATCACCAAAAAATTCATGAAACCTTTAAAATCAATTAGAAACATTGCCCAACCCTCAAACCAAATTTCTTTTTTGATCTTGATGCATTTTGACAATTTTCCATGGAATTAATTCAATTTCAAAGCATTATTTTGATCCAATCTTTGAAAATCCATTTCTGCCTAACCATTGAGAGTTGGACTTTGATTCTTTTGGCATTGTGTCTTGCATATCATGTAGTTTGTGAGATTAAATTGGCATGATTTGATCTTTCATTTTCATTTTGTTTGACATTTTTCTTGTTAAGGTACCCTAAAACCCTAGAAATTTTAGGAAATTCATAACCCTAATTAGGTTAAGAGTTAGAACCCCTCCTTTGGGCAGTGAGTTTGTATAGGATTAGGGTTACTTTGAGAGCATTTTCAATTTTTTATCATGATGTTTGCTTCTGGTTTTGAATTTTGTTTCATGCATTGATCATAAACCCTAATTTGGGCTTCCTTTTGCATACATCTTGCATTTGCTTGCGTACCATGACCTGTCATGACATTTTATGCATTCATTTGATTCATTAGACATCTTAAGACATGTTAGAAGCATGTTTGATCATTGACTCATCCATTTGCCATGTTGTATGTCATTTGCATTTCATAACTTTTCATGTATGCTCATGGTTCTAAGCATGCTTCTCTTGCATCCATATGTTCATGTGATCATCCCCATGCCTTGTTTCATGTTTGTATCATCTCATAGCATCATTATCATCTCACATATGCTTCTTTTTTTGGTTTGCATCATGCCATTTCATTTCATTTTGCATTGCATTTCATTCCTTTCACTAACTTTTCAGGTGGTAAGTTCTTTGGGAAGTGGATTTGCCTTCACTTCTCACAACTTCTTTTCATCTCTTTTATGCATCCTTGCTGCATTTTGTTATGTGTTTGAGATTGAGCTTGCTCTTTATTTTCCTTCTTACTTTCCTTCTTCAAGTGACTTGTCTTCTTAAATGAAGCAAGTTACTTTGCTTCTCTTTGATCCTTTCATCTGCTTCCTGGTGGTTCCTCTGAAGATTTCTCTCCTAAACCTCACAAACCTTAGGAACAACCAAGCATGACAATGATTAGAGTTTTGATTAGTCTCCCCTCTTAGTTTTACCTTTGTGTCTCATTGAGTCTTCTTTTCTCATCTCATAATCAGGGACTAAACCCTAAAGGCTTTAAGGCTTTGTGATTAAGCTTATGCCTGCATCCTTCTATTGGGATGGAGTGTATAACTTTAATCCTAAGTGTTAAACCCTTAATGTGTTTAACTCCTTTAATCAATTCACTTAATAATCATCAAGACATCAAGCTTGTAACTTGGGCCTTGCATTAGGGTTCTAATTCTTCCTTAATTGGTTAAGAAGGACTAACCCTAGTGTTAATGGACAAGTCCCCCTCAAGTTGTCTTACAAACCATAAAAATCACTTCATCATCTTATCATTAACTAAAATCCACTTAATAAAGGCTTTTTTTTGTCATGAGTTTAATCCCTAATCATGGATTAAGTTGAGGAGTTTTCCTCAGCTTAAACATTCTCATCTATTATCCTTCTATTAGGATGGTGTAATGAGTCTGTTTAATCCCTGATTATGGCTTAACCTCATTACTCAACACTAAACAAAAACAACAAAAACATCTAATTAATCACAAGTAGGTTAATGATCTTAATCCTACGTCAAAGGTGTTTAAGTGTGAGAAGCTGACTTCACACTTAAGGTATTCTCATTACCCCTAATCAGAGGGAAGATGTGATGAGTTTACTAAATCCATTGGTTTAGGCTTAAGCTCATTAATTTATGACAAACTTTCAAAAGCAATAAAAGATTGAAAACTCAAAAAAACAAACAATAATCGTCTCCTCCGGGATTCTTTTCTCATCATCTTCACTCATAAACGGGAACTTGCTTCTTCCGTCTAATGCAAGACAGTTTGCACCCGAGCCAGACAGGTCATACATTTGAGCATAGACAAGCAAGCAGTTCACAAGTCAATTCATCTTTCAGTCTCTTTGGGTCGAACTACGGTGTTCTGACTTCCTCATTGCACGAGAGGATACGTAGGCATAACTTAACAGTTATCGAACAAAAGTCTCTGTATATTCCCCCTCTTTCCAGCCTCATTCTTTAAGCCTCATTATCATGAGCATTTCACCTCTTTCTCTTTTACACTGACACTTCATTTATACACTTCACTTTTCTTTTACACTGACACTTGCATTCTTTCCAGCTTTGATACACATATTACACTGACACTACCCCTTTAAAACACAAATCTTTTAAGCATGGATCCCGTCGAGTACGACGGACAATCTGGGTGCTAATACCTTCCCAGGTTGTAACCAACCCCCTTTCTCAGTCTCTCTGGTTCGCAACCGTCTTATCCATATATTTCTAGGTCTATGCAGCATTGCCTTTCCTTCGGGATAAAAATGCCTAGCTGGCGACTCTTTTCATTTCCTGTGAGTTCACTCCTGTGTGTTCTCACACCCTCCTTTCGCCGACCGTTCGCGTCTGTACCTCATTTGAGCCCAGCCTCATCTTTTGGGAGCGACACCATGGAACCTGTTGCTGAAGGAGATACTTCTTATACCATCCTTCACCCAGACATGCCTACTGACATGGAAGATTTACAGAGATCCTGGATCCAGTTGAAGGAGCAAAGGGATACCTTCGAGGCTCATTACAAAGCAAGCCAAGAAAGAATCCTGGAGCTAACAAAGCAACTTCACGAGGAACGGAATCTCAACTCATACCTCAGCACAAAGAGGAAACGTCCATGGGAGACTTAAAACCCCATCTCTTGTATTTATTGCATTTCATTTTCTGTAAGCCCAAGAGGCAAAACAAATTTATTACTAATAAAAGTTTATCTTCTTGTTTGTTTAAGCAAATTTAAATCCTGCGGTCCTTGAAAACATTGCATATGCATTCACATATCATTGCATCACAGGTTTATTATGCACAGGTTTCTTATCTTCTCGCTGTTTATTTCAGCAATGGCTCTTGAACAAACAGTTAAGGATCTCCAGGCACAAAATGAACAGTTCCAAGAGTTGATCCTGAACTTGTCCAAGGGGCAGGATGAATTGAAGACACTGCTGGCCAAGAAGACTAAGAAGACTAGAAGGTCAGGTGGCCTGATCAACATGGGAAGAAGGTTTAGAGGTTTTGCCAAGACCAAAGAACCAGTTGAAGATTATGAGTCTGAAGAGTCTGAAAAAGAGGGAGGCAGTCTCCACAACACTATGGGGGACTCTGATTCTGAAGCCAACTACTATCATGAGCCTAATGAAGATAAGTTCAAAATGCTGGTGGATAGAATGGATGTTATGGAATTGCAGAAGTCTTCTGGGCTGGATTTTGAAGATTTGAGTCTGATATCTGGGGTGGTTATACCCATTGGCTTCAAGGTTCCTACTTTTGTTGTTTATGATGAGGTCTCTTGTCCCAAGCTACATCTGAGGTCTTATGTCAGGAGAATCCAACCCCATACTGCTGATAAGAAGTTGTGGATCCATTTCTTCCAAGAGAGCTTATCTGGAGCTCAATTGGAATGGTACTATCAGTTGGAGAGTGTCAACATCCGTGATTGGAATGATCTTGCTGAAGCCTTCTACAAGCAGTATCAATACAATGTTGATTTAGCTCCCACTCGCATGCAGCTGCAAAACATGTCTATGGGTGCTAAAGAAAGCTTCAAGGAGTATGCTCAGAAGTGGAGAGATTTAGCTGGAAGAGTACAACCCCTTTTAACTGACAGGGAGTTGGTTGATATGTTCATGTGTACGTTGAATGGTCCTTTTTATAGTCATCTCATTGGAAGCTCATCATCTGGATTCACTGAGTTGATAATGACAGGAGAGCGCGTGGAAAGTGGTATTAGGAGTGGCAAGATTCAAGTGGGTACTTCTTCATCAGGTGCTACAAAGAAGCCTCCCAAGTGGAAAGAAAGAATCAAATGATGTCTATGGTCAACCTGATCGTAGTAGAAGGCATCAGTCTGTGAGTGCAGTCCATATCTCCAATCCAACTCCTGCAACAACAGAGCAGCCACAGGGAAATCAACAGAGGGCTAGAAGGCAGTTCACTAAGATCAACATGTCAATGACCCAAGCATTGCAACACTTGTTGAAGGCTGAACTTATCACTCTGAAAGATGCTCCTCAGAATCCTAATGTTACCTCTCCCAGGTACAATCCTAATGCACGATGTGCATATCATTCGAACTGTCAGGGACATGATACCAATAGCTGCTGGGTATTGAAGAACAAAATCCAAGATATGATTGAGGCTGGAGAAATTGAGTTTGACCCTCCGGGTACTCCAAATGTGATCACTGCTCCCATGCCAAATCATGAGAAGACTGTCAATGCAATTGAGGAAGATTCACATATCTATTCAGTTGCAGAGTTGACCACACCATTGTCTGTCATTAAGAAGAAGCTAGTACAAGCTGGGTTCTTTCCAGGTTGTCGTGAAGATTGTTTGTATTGTACCTATAAGCCGGATAGTTGCTGGAGATTGAGAGATGGAATTCAATGTCTCATGGATAAATATACCATAGTGTTTGAGAGGACTCCACCTTCCGTAGAAATTATGGTTGATCATATAACTCAGCGTGTGAAGATTGAAGAGGTGGATATGGTTGATAAAGTACCGGTAAGAATTACTTCAAAGGGACCTGTCAAAATCACTCATAAGGGTCCAATTAAGATTACTGCTGAAGGCCCTGTGAAGATTGTTGCTGAAGCCAGAGTGGCTCCTATGGTCATCACCACTCCTGGTCCTATTCCGTATACTTCTGATAAAGTTGTGCCTTGGCATTATGGGTCTGATTTTTATATCCATGGTGTTAAGCAGGAACCCTTAGCTGATATGCCTGTTGATATTGATAATATTGCTGGATCTAGTAAGATCACACGAAGCGGAAGAGTTTTCTCCCCTCCAGTTACCTCCAAAAATGCAGTTACTCCAGTTGCTACCTCCACCACTGATGCTCGGGGCAAAGGTCCTGTTATTGAACCTATACAAACTGATGCCAGCTACTGATGATCTCTCTAAGCAGATGGAAGAAGTATTGAAGAACATTCGCAAGAGTGATTATGACATTGTTGATCAATTGGGGCATACTCCCTCCAAGATTTCTATGCTATCTTTATTGTTGTGTTCTGAGGCTCATGCCAAGGCCCTGATTAAATTTCTGAAGACTGCTCATGTACCAAATGAAATTTCTGTTGACCAGTTTGAAAATTGTGTTGCACACTTGACCTATGATAATGGGTTAGGTTTCTCTGATGCTGATTTGACTCCTGCCAAGAGGGATCATAACAGGGCTCTACATATCTCAATTGAATGCAGGGGCACTACCCTATCACATGTATTGATAGACAATGGTTCCTCTCTGAATGTGTTGCCCAAAGAAGTCCTGAATAAGCTTAGTCCTGAAGATGCTGTGCTGAAGCCCAGTAATATAGTGGTGAAGGCTTTTGATGGTTCGAGAAGAGTGGTGCATGGAGAAATTGATCTCCCAATCAAAGTTGGTTCTCAGGTTTTTAATGCTACCTTTTTTGTCATGGATATTCGTCCGTCATATTATTGTTTGCTTGGGCGTCCCTGGATCCATGGGGCAGGTGCTGTAACCTCTACATTGCATCAGAAGCTGAGATATCCAGTAGAAGGGAAAGTTGTTACTGTCTACGGAGAGGAAGGGTATATGATTAGCCATGTGAACACCTTCAAGTATCTTGAAGTGGAAGGTGAATACGTTGAAACTCCGTGTCAGACGTTTGAAGTGGTTCCTTGGATTGTTAATGATTATGAAGTTCCTCTTGTTGTCAAGAAAGTTCCTGTGGTCACCAGAGTACCTCCTACAATGGCCTCCCTTAAAGATGCTAGAGCTGTGGTGGATGAAGAGTCCCAGAAGGCTGTTCGTCGTGCTCGTGCTGTTCGTATCACCAATCAGGGGGTTATGAAAGACCAGATCAATGCTGTGGGTGACTATGATGAAGACTACAACTTGGATGCTTGGATTTTTCCTACTATGGGTGCTGGACTCAATAATTGGAAAGCTGAAGATGTTATTCCTATCTCCTTTAGTCAGGAGTAAATACTATTACTGTGTTGTTGCTTTTCAAGTTTGTAATTTCTTGAACAATTGAACTTTTAAGCCTTGTGCCTTACCCGGGGCACAATGGTGTGCTTGTTACGGGATGTCATTTCATTTGCATACTTCATTCAATAAAAATCAGTGGACGTTTCGTTTTCGTAAATATTGTGTTCCTTGTCTTTCTTTTCTTTTATTTTTGTTTTATCAGCTATGTGTTCTTACACACACCCACATCACTAAAATGCAGATCCTTATCCACTCTGGATCCTGTTGATAACAGTTCTACTATTGCCAATTATAATTTCGAGAATCCGATCTATCAAGCTGAAGACGGAAATGAGGACGATTGTGAAGTACCTGTAGAGCTTGCTAGGTTGTTACAACAAGAAGAGAAAGCTATACAGCCACATGAAGAGCCAGTCGAAGTTGTGAATCTGGGAACTGAAGAAAACAGGAAAGAAGTCAAGATAGAGGCTGAATTAGAGGATAGTGTCAAGAGTAGATTGATTCAGATGCTACGTGATTATGTGGAGATCTTTGCTTGGTCCTATGAAGATATGTCAGGGTTGGATACAGACATTGTGGTTCACCGTCTACCAGTAAAAGAAGAATGTCGTCCAAAGAAGCAGAAGGTTCGTCGCATGCGTCCTGAAATGTCAGAGAAGATTAAGGCAGAGGTAATGAAACAGTTTGATGCAGGGTTCTTAGCTGTGACTTCTTATCCTCAGTGGGTTGCAAATGTGGTACCGGTTCCTAAGAAAAATGGTAAGGTACGTATGTGTGTAGACTACAGGGATTTGAACAAGGCCAGCCCCAAAGATGACTTTCCACTTCCTCATATTGATGTTCTGGTAGACAACACTGCTCAGCATAAGGTATTCTCTTTTATGGATGGTTTTTCTGGTTACAATCAGATCAAGATGGCACCTGAGGATATGGAGAAGACAACATTTGTTACACAGTGGGGCACTTTTTGCTATAAAGTGATGCCATTTGGTTTGAAGAATGCAGAGGCAACATATCAGCGTGCTATGGTGGCTTTGTTTCATGATATGATTCATCATGAGATAGAGGTATATGTGGATGATATGATAGCTAGGTCCCAGAATGAAGAGCAACACCTTGATCATCTGCATAAGTTGTTTGAAAGATTGAATAAATACAAGTTGAGATTGAATCCAAACAAATGTACTTTTGGAGTTAGATCTGGTAAACTTCTGGGTTTCATAGTCAGTGGAAAAGGTATTGAAGTGGATCCTGCAAAAGTGAAAGCTATACGAGAGATGCCAGCTCCCCGTACTGAGAAGGAGGTTAGAGGTTTCTTGGGACGATTGAATTACATTGCAAGATTTATTTCCCAATTAACTGCCATCTGTGAGCCAATCTTCAAATAGTTGAAGAAAGACCAGGTGATGGAATGGAATGATGAGTGCCAGACTGCCTTTGATGAAATCAAGAGATATCTGCTGGAACCTCCAATTTTGATACCACCAGTTGATGGAAGACCCTTGATTATGTACTTAACAGTGTTAGACAACTCAATGGGGTGTGTATTGGGGCAACATGACGAGTCTGGTCGAAAAGAGCAGGCAATATACTACCTTAGAAAAAAGTTTACCGACTGTGAAACAAGATACTCACTGCTCGAGAAAACTTGCTGCGCTTTGGCATGGGCTGCTCGCCGACTAAGACAGTATATGTTGACCCATACTACCTTGTTGATTTCGAAGATGGATCCAATCAAGTACATATTCGAGAAACCTGCTCTCTCCGGAAGAATAGCAAGATGGCAAATGATCTTGACAGAATACGACATACAATATACTACTCAGAAGGCCATTAAAGGAAGTGTTGTAGCTGATCATTTGGCTCATCAAGCAGTGGATGATTATCAGTCAATGAGTTTTGAGTTCCCTGATGAAGATATTATGATTATTACCAAAGAACCTGGACAATATGACGGACCTGAACAAGGATCCCGATGGACTATGGTTTTTGATGGTGCTTCTAATGCACTTGGTAATGGTGTTGGTGTTGTGATCAGTTCCCCTGAAGGTTGTCATACCCCGATTACTGCCAGACTTTGTTTCTATTGTACTAATAACATGGCTGAGTATGAGGCATGTATCCTGGGTATCAAAGCTGCCATTGATATGAAGATTCAGTTTCTTGACGTGTATGGAGATTCAACCCTGGTAGTTAGTCAGATCAAAGGAGATTGGGATACCAAGCATGATAATCTCATTCCTTACAGAGAGCATGTGTTGTCTTTAATCCCACATTTTAGAGAGATTACCTTTGGACATATTCCACGGAGAGAGAATCAATTGGCAGATGCATTAGCCACCATGGCATCCATGTTTGAGATCAGCTGGGATGATGAAGCTCCCAAGATTACTATTGATAGATTTGAGAAGCCTGCATACTGCAATGAGATTGTCACTGAAGAAACAGAAGAAAAGCCTTGGTTCTATGAGGTGAAAAGATATCTTGAAGCTCGGGAGTTCCCTGAAGGGGCATCTGTCAAAGATAGGAAGTTTCTGAGGAGGTTCTCTGCTAAGTTCTTTTTGAGTAATGGGATTTTGTACAAGCGCAATCATGATTCAACTATGCTTCGTTGTGTGGATAAGAAGGAAGCAACAGGGATTATGGAAGATATGCATGATGGGATCTTTGGCACTCATTCTAGTGGTCATACCATGGCAAAGAAGATTTTGAGATCAGGTTACTATTGGTCTACCATGGAAGCTGATTGCTACCAACATTCCAGAACATGTCACAAGTGTCAAATCTATGCTGATAAAGTCCATATACCTCCATCACCATTGAATGTGTTAACTGATCCTTGGCCTTTTGCCATGTGGGGCATTGATATGATTGGTGAGATCAAGCCTACTGCTTCTAATGGGCATCGTTTCATCCTGGTCGCTATTGATTACTTCACAAAATGGGTGGAGGCAGCTTCATTTGCATCTGTTACCAAAAATGTTGTGGCTCGATTCATTAAGAATAATCTCATATGTAGGTATGGCATCCCTGAAAGGATTATTACTGACAATGGCTCTAATCTGAACAACACTATGATTACTGATCTCTGTACGCAATTCAAGATTAAGCATCACAACTCTTCTCCGTATCGTCCAAAGATGAATGGGGCAGTAGAAGCTGCTAACAAGAATATTAAGAAGATTCTACAGAAGATGACTGTTACTTACAAGGATTGGCATGAGATGTTACCATTTTCTCTTCATGGTTATCGTACTACAATACGCACTTCAATAGGGGCAACCCCATTCTCCTTAGTCTATGGTATGGAAGCAGTTCTGCCCATTGAAGTTCAGATTCCTTCCTTAAGAATTATGAAGGATGCAGGCTTGGATGAAGATGATTGGATTCAGACTCGACTTGACCAGATAAATTTGATTGATGAGAAGAGGTTAGCAGCAGTTTGTAATGGCCAGATGTACCAGAAACGGATGATCAAAGCTTTTAACAAAAGGGTTAAGCCAAAGGTATATCAGGCTGGTGACTTGGTAATCAAGCGTATCATATTACCATAGGGTGATCCTAGGGGCAAGTGGACTCCTACATATGAAGGACCATTTGTAGTCAAAACAGTATTTTCAGGAGGTGCCATGATACTTACTACTATGGATGGTGAAGATTTCCCACAGCCTGTAAACGCAGACATAGTTAAAAAATACTACGCATAAAAAGAGACCCGCTAGGTTGACTAGCCTAGGCAAAAATAAGGGCATCCCGGCAAACCAAAAGGGTTTGGGCAAAAATTAGGGATATATATAAAAAGATGTACACCCGGCAAGTCGAAAACCTGAAAAGGCGGCTTGGGAAAAAAAAGGGTATCCCGGTGGATTTAAAACCTGAAAGGGCAATCCAGGCAAAAGTTAGGGATTAAAGCGTATGACTATGTCTCGTGTGGATCACCCATGAAACTGCAACCAGTGGTACTACTTACTCAAGTTCGAACAGATAAAGCTCAATCCAATCGTTTCCGTCTCGACAGCAGAAGATGAAATACTTGAAGATAATGGCAATAGTAGAATTGAAACTCAATAAGGATTATTTCCCACATGGCTGATTTTCTTTGTTTTGTAAAATTTTTTTTTACGACGAAATCCTCTTACTAGGATTTCTGTCTCCTTGTACAAACTCACCCATGTATGGGTCACTTGTTGATATAAATAAAGTTTTATCTTTGAATCCAGATTTACTTTTACCCTATTTACATAAGCGAAACGTCCATTAATTGTGTTTGAATGTATGTATGCTTTTGAATATGATTGATGTTTACCAGAAATGCATAAATGCTTAATATGATTGATGTTTACCAGAAATGCATGAAAATGCAGTAATAGTATTTACTAAGGACGAACGAGGGAAGGAATTCAACGAAGCTTCGCTGGTTCATCCCCACCAGACAGCTACAAGTCCCCCAGTAGGGCAAATCCATCTTCATAAATACTTCGAGTCACATCTCCTCTGGAATTTATATCCATCTCTTTTATCCTCAGACGGATAGTCAAGAATTTATTCTTTCAATAGGAGTACGACGAACGAAGACGGGAGGTTATGGATACCTTACTATCGAACGAAGACGGGAGGTTATGAATACCTTACTATCAAACGAAGACGGGAGGTTATGAATACTATGTTATCAAACGAGACGGGAACGAGTTCCTCATATTCTTCAGCAACAAATCGGGATTTATTTTCCCTGGCAAGCAGTTGTTATACAAAGATATCCAGACGCTTCAGGCTGCATGAGTCATACATACATCATCTACATCATACCATAACATACATATCCATAATTACATAATACATTACTTAAGTGCATCATGTTATACATGCATGCATAATGCATAAACTAATATTATCATACAGAATGTTATAATCTTGTTTTTCAGGTTTATCCTCCTGAAAGCATATCACGACCTTGGGCCGTTATTTATCTTCCCAAAGGTTACACCATTCCCTCAGGACGTTGTTTATCCTCCTGAAAGCATATCATTACCTCAGGACGTTGTTTATCCTCCTGAAAGCATATCACGACCTTGGGCCGTTGTTTATCTTCCCAAAGGTTACCCCATTTCCTCAGGACGTTGTTTATCCTCCTGAAAGCATATCATGACCTTGGGCCGTTGTTTATCTTCCCAAAGGTTATCTCATTACCTCAGGACGTTGTTTATCCTCCTGAAAGCATATCACGACCTTGGGCCATTGTTTATCTTCCCAAAGGTTATCTCCTTATCTCGGGACGTTGTTTATCCTCCTGAAAGCATATCATTTCCTCAGAATGTTGTTTATCCTTCTGAAAGCATACCACTACCTCAGGACGTTGTTTATCTTCCTGAAAGCTATCACCATTACCTCAGGACGTTGCTTATCCTCCTGAAAGCTATCATTATATCTTCATATTTTGGACTGCTTTATCCTCCAAGAAATGTATCTGAAGAACCTTTCCCCAAGTGGCATCTTTAAGCCCACTCAAGCATATACAACTAGTCATCAGTATCACTCTACGCACCGGTGAGTGCAAATTTTTGGGCTTTTGTGTTCAATCCCCTTCAACCTTCCAGGTCACGACTGGCACATATACCAATCTAACCCCTCAGGTTTCAAAAAATTGAACAGGGGCAGCTGTTGCACCCCAAAATTTGCCCTCACAATACAAGACTTTGTGTGCTTAAAAGGTTCACAAGGTTCACAAGGCCTTTCACGAGGTTCATGAAGTTTACAAGACACTTTATGAGGTTCACAAGGTTCACAAGATCTTTCATAAGGTTCACAAGGTTCACAAGACCTTTCATGAGGTTTACAAGGTTCACAAGACATCTTATGAGGTTCACAAGGTTCACAAAGTTCACAAATAGTCAGAAAGTTTGACAATTCCCTCAGACAATGCATCCTCCTAAACAGTGCATCCAAAACTAGGGTTTTGACTTTAATCAGGCTAAATGGATTTCCAATACTTCAATTGAGCTTCATAACATCTTATACGTGTCTAAGAATCCCCGTGACAAGTTTCAAGACTTTTTCAAAAGTTTGCTCAGTCAAATGATCAGATAAGTCAAAATCAGTCAAAGTAGTTAAAAAGTCAAACTGAGGTCAACTGTGGTCAAACCAAAGTCAAACTTCATGATTTTTTGCCAACATCAAGTATATGAAGTAAAATTCATCATTTGATCAAGGGTTGATCATGATTCATCAAGGAGATTTCAGATCATCAAGAATCAGAGGTTTCTAAATTAGGGTTTTCTCAGGAAAAGTCAACTGAACTTTGACCAGCCATAACTTTCACACTCTTCATCACCAATTCTCCATCCAAAGCTCATTTTGAAGGAAATTGAATTATCTACAACTTTGTGTCTCACAAGCCAAGCCCAAAAATGCTTCATTTGGAAGGTATGAGCTAAGACATTATAGGTCCTTTTGAAAGTCAAGAAAAAGTCAACAACTTCAAAAGGGCATAACTTGAGAATGGTAAATGATATGGACATGAAACCAGTGGGGTTGGCTAAAGGACTCTTCAAGCTTTCCAAAATGTCCAAGAACACCCTCATAGCATTAAAATTGAAGGATGTGTGCCCTTGCAAAGTTGGGAAATTTTTGGTTGGTTTATGAAGAAAATGGAGGTTTAAAACCAAATTTTTCTAAATGGGCTTGCCATATGATGATCCAATTCATACCAATAATTCATGCACGACCCAACCCTCAATTATTCAGATTTTTTATCATTTTATTTTATTTATTTTGATTTTATTCATTTAAAATCATTTTAAATTAAAATCAAATAGAAAAATCAAATATTTAAATGAGATTGTGCTTCTAGAAAGTCATAAAGATTGCTTGGATCAAATTGATACAAAAATTATGGTGATTGGCTTGAAATAGAAAGGTCTTATTCAAGAATATTTGAAATTTAAGCTTGAATCTTTTTCAATCTCATTGATCCAAAATTTTCACACAATGATCCATTATTTTTGACCTAATCCATTGTACTATAAGTATACAACATAACCCTAATGCAAAGGCACGAAATTCTGGCCTCCAAGAGTAAGTTTCAATCTTCAAAAATTCACCAAAAACTCATAATTCGGATTCTTGGTTAGAGGTGATATCAAAGCATTCTAAAGGTTCAAACATGTTCCTTGAACATCTCTGATGCAATCCCAATCATTCATTGCATTCAAAACATCCTAAATTGCCTAAACCGAACTCGTTTCTTTTGGTTTTTCTAAATTTTCGATTCTGGATATTTATGCATTATAAACATGGTTTGATCTTATATTATTGTTTGTTTGGATGTTTAGAATGTTTCTGGACAAAAAGATTGAAGAACCAAGCCCTAAACCGCAAGCTGCCATGGCTAGAGTTTTTGAATAGAATTTGGGATCCTTTGATTTAGTTAATATAAATTAATTCTAAAACTATAATTGAACTGTGTGATGTCTGGGGATCATGAAAATGTGATCAATTTGATGAAATCGTACATGTTTATGATGATATGAATTTGGCAGGGTTTGTGCGCAGGAGAAATCGCAGGAAATTTCCCAGGAAATTTCGCAGGAAAACCTGCGAAAATCCAAGGAAGAAGATGAAGTCAGCGCGCCAAGTTTTATTTTTAAAAATTCATTATAATATTTTATGTTATGTTGTTGGTATTTTATCAGAACGGATGGCTAGCTCAGTTGGTTGTGAACGCGCGCGTATTGCTTGAGGGGCTTGGTTCGATTCCTGGGCCAAACCACTTTTTCTTGTTTTTTCCATTTAATTAGCAGGTCTAATATATTATGCGTAATGGTGATTGTACTATCAGAAGCGCCCTCCCGGCTGGAATGGTAAGAGTGTTTGTGTGCTGCGTAAAGGTCCTGGGTTCGAATCCCCCCAGGCCTTTTGTATTGTTTTCTTTTTTCATGATTTTTCCAGGATTAAGCAACAAAACCAAGTGAAGTCCTCTCCTTATCACCAAGCGCGCACTGGCCCAGTGGTTGATCTTGTTGGCTGGAAGTTGTGAGAGCTAAGGGGCTGGGTTCGAATCCCAGCCCAGGTAAGTTCTTTTTCTTTCTTTTTTTCTCCATTATTTGTTTTGTTATTAATTAAACTATAAATCTAAAATATTTTCATAAAACCTAATTTTCTAATAAACCCTAATTGTAAATATTAGTTTATTTGTTTATTTTAATTCTTGTTTATATTTTTAATAATAAATAAATCTTAATGTTTTTTTTTATAATCAACACCCTAATTTTATTTTCAATTTAATTATGACTTTCAATTTATTTGTCAATTTTAATTATGTATTTTTTTATGTAAATAATTCTAGGTTATGTTTAAATTAATTGAAATTGATAATTTAATTTTTGTGAATATAATTATATGATTATTCAATTATAATTAATCCTATTTTCATCATGTATATATATATTATGTAATTTGTTCATAATTTAATTCTTATATATAAATAATTTTTAATATATGCTTAAAACTTGTTAATTTAATTTTGTAATTATAATTTATTTTCATAATATGTTTATAGTTAATTTAATTTCTAAACATGTATATAATTTAAAATTTTATAATAATTAATATATAATTGTTTATATTTTCTTATTAATCTTAAAATAATGATTGTTCATATAAAAATTTATTATGCTAATATTTTTGTTTATATTATTAATGCTATTTATTTTTCATATTTATTTTGTTATTACTAACCCCATTTATATTGTGATTTATTGTTATTATTTTTACTAACACAATTACTTATTATTATTTATTTTGCCTATTTATTTATTATTATTATTTTTGCTTATTTATTTAATTTGTTAATTATTATTATTTTGTAATTGCTTCCTTTATGTAATATTGTAATAATAGTATTTAATATTTATTTTATGCCATGGTTAGTAAATAGGGAGTGTAACATGTTTGTATGTTTAAAATTAATTTAGCTCACTAATTTAAAAGATAAATATTAAAATTGTACACTCACACACGTAAGTCGATCTTTGATCGCCATCTCACTTCCTTAAGGATACCTCTCATGTTGCCTATTACAAAAAAGGTCAAGTAGGGTGTATAAAGCAAAGTCCCTAATTTCACATCATCTAGTCCCTTAACAGATAAAAGATCAAGTCTCTTTCGAATGTTGCCTTCGTAATGATCTTGTCCCTTTCGAAATAAAGATGATAAGTCCATTCGAATTGCTTATACACCCCACAGTTGCCTAAATAACAATGTCCCTTCACTTGTCCCTCACATCCAAGGTAATGACTACATATTCCTTAATAATAGGGATAGTCTTACCATTTAAAGGATTCAAGAACAGAAAAGACTTAAAACTTAGGGTAGGTTCCTCTTAGATACTTGCTCACTCTTCAAAACAATTTCAAGCACTTCACACATTTCAAACAATTTTCAAAACAAAGGTTTTATACGCATCCGTACATGGATCATTATAAAACACTTAAGAAAATTTCTATTCACACACTTCACATTTCAAAAACTTTTTAAAATGAGCTAAGTAACTAAGAGCCCATGGATAACCATGGATGTAAAGGGTGCTAACACCTTCCCTTTACATAACCTACCCCCCGGACCCAAAAAAATCTTTTTTAAAGGTCTTTCCTGTTCTTTTATGCCTTTCCTTTGGATAAAATAAAAGTCGGTGGCGACTCTTGCTATCCGCAACATTTAACTAAAGTCAGTTCTCCCACCGTGTTACAGTCTTCCCGAGAGCAATCAAGTGATTTGTTAGATGAACAAATCTTTTTTGTAAGGCAACAATAGATTCCCCGGGCTGCATACGGAACATCTCATATTCCTGACTCAAAGTATTAAGCCTTGATCTTTTTACTTTTGTTGTTCCTTCATGCGTTTCTACCAAGGTATCCCAAATCTTCTTTGCCGATTTACATTGTGATACGCGGAAGAACTCGTCCATACTGAGAGCGCTTTAGAGTATGTTGATTGCCTTCTTCTTATTCAGGATCTTCTTCTTATCATCTTCATCATAATTATTCTTTAACTTTGTGTTTCCAACACCATTGATCACGTTTACAGGATTATGTGGACCTTCTTCGATCGCTTCCCATATGCCTTCTCCTTGGGCTTCAAGATGTGCTTTCATTCTGATTTTTCAAAAATCAAAGTATTCTTCGGAGAAGAGTGGAGGCTTGTTGCTACTTCCACCATCTTCGAAAACAGGATTCGAGTTTGCGGAAGCCATATAGGATCTTGTAGGAACTGGTTACCTAAACCTGCTCTGATGCCAATTGTAGTTTTAAAGTACGCCTAAGAGGGGGTGAATTAGGTGTTATAAAACTTTTCGATTATTTTCTTTGATGGATGGATTTTTCTTTTACTTGTTTATGGGATGAAAGCGATAAAGCGAGAAAGTAAAAGAGACACAACAAATTATCCTGGTTCCCTTCACAGTCCGAAGGTACATCTAGTCCCCTTTCCAACACGAAAGAGATTTTCCACTAGTTTTTAGAAATGTACAACATATTGCACCTTCAATCGGTGAGGCCTACTTTCTAAACAACTAAACAACCTAGTGTGCAAGAACAATCCTTTTGCAATCACTATCCCTTGAGTCCAACAATCTTGGATCACAAGTCACAATAGAAAATCTATTTTAATTCTTTGTAATTTTGAGAGTAGTACAATGTTTGATATCAATATAAATTGATCTTCTCCTTTGATCAAAATCCACTTTATAAATTTCAATACAAGTGTTCAATGATGAATATGAAAATGTTATGAATCACAATATGAACACTTTTTAAAGTTTGAAAATATATGTAAAAAGGAGTGATTTTGATTGAGTGATTTTTATAAAAAATTCTAGGAGGTGTTTGAATTTTGAAAAAATTCAGAATATATAATATTCAAAACACCCTTTCAAAAAGGTGTGAAAAATTATGAAACAAAATTTAATTGAAGAGGTATAATCAAAAGGTATAATTTGAATTTCAAAGAAATGAATTTTTCAAAAATCTTTCAGTGTTAACCGGTTAACCAAATGGTTAACCGGTTAACGCATAGCAACGTTAACACTGACTTTTAAAATTTGAAGTCGTTAACCGGTTAACCAAATGGTTAACCGATTAATAGTGTTAAAAACAGAAAAAATCTTAATTTTAAAAGTGTTAAACCATTTTAAAAACATTTCAAAAATTGTATGCAATATGATAACATGTGAAATGATTTATTGAACACTTGTACATCAATTTGTAAAGGGTTTTGATGTACCTCAACGTATTGCGTCCAAGCTTGAAATAAACCGAATGAGCAAAAGAAGCTTGATCACAATGTCGATGCTTGTTGCTAGATCATGTTTGAGAGCTCTTGACTTTTTGCAAATATGAAGCGCATGAGTCGTGTTGTCTTCATCAAAATCTTCGAGGTTGAAGGCGTGCTTCTACATTCTCCCCCTTTTTGATGATGACAACCAAAAATGTGCAAGATCTTGATCGACGTTTCTCTAAGACGGTCCTCCCCCTAAGGATAGAAACTCCCCCTAAATAATAGCGGCAGTAGCAAAAGAAATTATGCATCGAGAGGCATTAGAGAAACAAAGTCTTATCCCCCTTTGGCATTAGCAAAAAGGAAGACACCAACAAGCATTGATATGAAAATAAAAGCATCATACAAGCATTGAATAGAAAGACGCATCAAGTAAGACATGCAATCAAACACACATAGAAGCATAATCATATTTCAACATAACTAGTACGAACATAATGCGGAAAAGCTTAGTACATGGAAACCAAAATTGCCTAAAAAACTTAGGACTTATGTTTGAAACAATAAAACATAAACTAGACTTAAAGCATAGTAAAAAACAGCAAGAAAACATGGTCCTCATTCCTCATCCGACACATCCTCATCATCTTCTTCCTCCTCTTCGCTACCTTCCTCATCCTCATCAACAAACTCGGTGGGGTTTCAAGAGCTTAAGACTAAGTTCTGAAGGCTTTTGAATGCACACATGGTTTCATGGTGGTTTGTCATGATGGTTGAGTAGAGAAAGTCATTTGTGATGCCGGTTTCCGGAATAGGTGGGATGGAGGTGGAGGTGGAGGATCCGTCGACATACTTGTAGGTTCCATCATTGCTTTGAATTAGTCAAAAAAGAAAGGGGAAGATCTTGGGATTGAACTCAGGTCTTCAGGCTCACATACGTGCGCCTCCAACCACTGGGCCAGATGTGCCTGAGTTATTAATAACTGGAACAGAAAAATTATATAATAAAAGAAAATTTGAAAACCAGAACGCGCCAAAAGCCTTCGTCTCCCTCGTTCGTCCATAAATCTTTACCTACGGTTTTGTGTCGTAGCTAAAACCTTTAGTGACGGTTTTGTTCATCACTAATAACCTGCATATTTAAAACATCAAAACAAACACGATTAATGCAATTTAAAGGCTTGAATCAATTGTACATCCTCCTATGAGTCCATTAGAATCGTTAATTGGACTTGAAATTGCGTCTAACCAAGGTCCCCAAAGTTGAAGCCATAAAACCCTAATAATGGTGGATCATCATTCCTGCATTTAAAACTAGATCAAACCATCCAGAAAGCTTCTAAACATCAACACAAACAATAATATTCAATCAAATCATGTTTATTATGCATGTACAATTAAAATCGAAAATTGAAAATATGAGCTAAAATATGAATTTGGTTTGGGAAAATCGAAGGGCTTTTGATGATGGTGATGATGGACACACGTTCAAAATATCCTCAGGAATGTATTGGAACCTTTAAAACCCTCTGAAAGCACTATAAATTGAAAACCAAATTTGACTTCTCTTGAGTTTTTTTGAGATGTTGTTAGGGTTCTTAGCTCAATCTTTCCGTCCTCTTTGCCTCTGGCCTTGTTGTATGTTTATAGAAGATCAAATTAGGTTAAATTTTGGGCTTAGATTCATCTCTTTTAGGATGATGAGATTTGATTGATTCTTTATATGAAAACTTAATATTTTGGCCAATATCTTGTTTTCATGACTTTCCTTCTTTGTGTGCACGAAATTTGGATCATATATTGCCAATATTTGATCCCAAAATAAGTTTAAAATCATATTTTTTATTTTCCAATATTTATTTTATTTAAAATTGAATTTAAAAGGATTAAATCCAATAAAAATAAAATAAATAAAAGAATTGCACGGGAAATGACATGGAGGGCGTGGACCATGTTAGAATCAAGTTAGGATCATAAAAGAATGGGCCCATTTGTCAAAAACTTGGGTTTTGGTCATTGTTTACTTCATAAACCTCCTTAAATTTACCCAACTTCAACAATTCTTAACTCTCAAATGAAGTATTTTTGGCCTTGGCTTGTGAGACACAAAGTTGTAGAGAATTGAATTTCCTTAAAAATGAGCTTTGGATGGGAAATGTTTTATAAAGTATGTAAAACTTATGGCTAGTCAAAGTACAATTGACTTTTCCTTCACAAAACTCTAATTTAGTAACTCTTGATTCTTGATGATTCTGAGGCTTCCTTGGCGAATCATAATCAACCCTTGATCAAATGAAGAATTTCACCTCATAATCTTGATGTCAACCAAAAATATTGAAGTTCGACTTTATGTTGACCACAATTAACTTTTTGACCAAGTTAACTAATTTTTTATTATCTGAGCATCTGACTGACCAAACTTGTAGGGCAAGCCTTGAAACTTGACATGGGGATCCTTTGAAGTATATGGGATATCATGAAGTCCATTTGAGGCTTTGGATGTCCAATTTACCTTGGGAAACTCAAAACCCTATTTTAAGATCCATTGCTTAGGAGAAGGCTTTGTCTGATGAAACTTTGAATCCTTTTGAGCAATTGAGAATCTTGTGACTATTAGGAGACCTCTTGAGGCATATTGTCTTGAAGATGTGAGGGTAAATTTTGGGGTACAACAACCTTCCCAACTTTGAATAACCAGGAGGAATATGAAGCATTCCTGGAGGGCTTACGACTCGCCGAAGACCTAGGGACCAAGGAAGTGAAAATCTCCACCGACGCTCAGCTTGTGGCATCCTAAGTATGGGGATAATATTAGGCCAAAAACGACAATCTCATCGAGTAATTATCCCTCATCAAAGATAAATTGGAAAAGTTCGACTCTTGGGAAGTCCAACACGTTCCACGCGAGCACAACACACGAGAAGACATTTTGTCTAAATTGGCGAGCACACGGAAGTATGGCAGGAACAAATTCGTGATCCAAGAGATCCTCCCACGACCAAGCATCGAGAAACCTTTCCCTCCACTTGATGAGAACGCTATTGGCGACGCTCATTGTTGGATAACTCCCATCCATAATTACCTCACAAAGGACGAACTACCAACCGACCCAAAAGAGGCTTCCGCGACCAAGAGACGAGCATATTCGTATGTCCTCATCGAAGGAAAACTCTACCAACGAGGTTTCTCCATCCTAATACTCAAATGCATCGAGGAAGAAAAAGTCCCCAACGTCTTGGGAGAGATTCACGAAGGTATTAACGCTCAGCACCTTGGGGGAAAATCCTTGGCACGTAAAGCTCTCAAAGTAGGCTATTATTGACTGACGATGCAACACGATACAAAGAGCATGTCAAGAAATGCGGCAGGTGTCAAAGACACACAAACATGCACCTAGCTCCCCCCTAATGAGCTAAAAACACTGTCCTTCCCCTGGCTTTTCACTTGGTGGGGATGGACATCCTCAGGAAATTTGTGATCGGCTCTGACCAAAACAAATATCTTATCATCGGCGTCGACTACATCACAAAATGGATTGAGGTCAAAGCCCTCGCCAAAATCACAGCGCAAAATATACGCTACTTCTTTAAGAGAAATATCCTTGCCCGATTTGGCTTACCCCAAGTCCTAGTCACCGACAACGGGACGCAGTTCACAGACATAAGGTTCCAAGATTTCGTCGTTAATCTGAGCACCAAGCAACATTTCACGCCCGTCAAACATCCCTAGACTAACGGCCAAGTAGAGGCGGCCAACATGGTAATCTTATGGGGGCTAAAGCGTAGATTGGGGGAGGCGGAAAAAACTTGGGTCGAGGAGTTACATAGTGTAAGTTCTATATTTTTAGGATTGACATTAATTTTTTAAAACAGCATGTCGAAGAAGATGTTTGTGTGCCCAAACATGTTGTGTTTAAATGTTTCAACATCTGGAACAACATGTCGAAGAAGATGTCAAGACAATTCATTCGACATCATAAACTGCTATAGATAGATTGAAGATTTTGTTATGTTTTAACAGAAACAGAATAATTTAGAAGATTTGAAGCAATCCATGTGGCGATGTTTTTAAAAAGAACTTGAAGACTCAAATTTGCATTGAATACAAATTTCAAATATTGAATAAATATAGAGTTTCTATATTTAAAGATATTTTAGGAACCTTGGGAATATGTTTAGTAAACAACAAAATATTTAGGCCCAAATCCACTTGGGAATAGGTTATAAAAAGAAACCTTGTAACCTAGGTTTATTAAGCAACCAAATATGTAAATATCATATTATTAGGGTTGTGTTCTTGGAGCAGCCGTGCACAACAAGTTTCAGACTTTGTGGCTATTTTGTTTGTGAGTCTCAAAGCTTTTAAGCAAGAGATGTTGTGTTCTTAACTAAAGTTGTAAAGCAAGGTTGAGGTGTTGTCATGGAAGTGTGTCTTCTATTTAGCCTTATTGTTTAGATAAAGAGCTGTCAATATCGGCAACTGAGTATTGGGATTGTGAGACGTCACTGAGGTGATTGGAAGTGAGGATGATTTTCTCATATTTAGGAGTTCCTAAGTAGAAGTTGAATTGGTAGTGATTAAGTGAGAAGACTGTAAACTGTAGGTGTTTGTTGAGAAGTCTTTGAATTAATACTACATAGTGGATTTCCTTCCTTGCTTGGTAGCCCCCATAGTAGATACGTTTGCATCGAACTGGGTTAATAATTTAAATGTGTTCTTTACAGATTTTATGTTTATTTTATGTAGTATGTGTGCAGAATGTCATATCAGATGTCTAAATATCCTGAAGAGTGTTTGAATCTGATATAGAAGGATTTTAAAATATTGTTGTTTGTACCTTGCCATGTTATATGTAACAAATAAGATGTCTCAACATCATATTCGACATCTGAGTCTGTCATACCAGAATTTCAATTGGTATAAGAGCAGGCATCCTTGTATGTTTCTGGATGAGATCCAAGGGGGATACTTTATGGTTCATGGTCGTGGTAGAAGTGGTCTACTGAAAAGCTGTTTGTTGTGTGAATGGTACCTAGAAGTGGATGATGGACTATTCTATTGTGGTAGCATGGTGGTGTGCTGCTGATGTGACAGGTTTAATTTATTTTCAAACCTATGGTTGTTGGTGTCCCCTGGAGATATTGCTAGGGCAAATTTGTGACACTTGAAGTTTCTGAGGAGTTTGTATTTGCTTCTTATCTATCTGATAACTCCTTTTGTTTGAGATGGTTTCTCTTCTCTAGAGATATATCCTATGGTGTTGGGGATATATGTCTATCTGCTTCTGTCAACCGCGCTAATGATACTTGGAGACTCTTTTTCAAGTCCACTCAAGGCACTATAAAGAGAAGTGGTTGTTTAGAGATCTGAAGACTGTTTTAAACAAACTTAGCGCTTTTATGTATATCTCTTTGCGTGATCCTTGGAATGATGTCCTATCCCATGATAGATCATCACATCAGAATTAGGCATGATTTTGCTGTCTAAGGGTTGGTTATATAGATGCTTGGGTGCTAAACTATTGTGGTTATGCTACACATATTTGGAACCTACTCCTGATATGGAAGAGGAGGCATCTTTATGGTGTGTCTAAGAAGGTTTTGGCCCTGGAACTTCTCTTATCTATGTGTGTTGATCAAGCAGTGATCAACATGTGTTTATTCTCCTGAGGACAATTTATTTCTGGTCCTTGCTGCAAGAGTGAAGTACCTGAGCTTCAAGGGGTATTATTTCAGAGAGATTGCTTGTACATGAAGGTCAAGTTGTGTCAACTGGTGGAGTTTACTGATGTGTATATAGCTAATAAATTGATATATTGTGTGTGAAGACATCTCAAATCAGATAGTCTGAATACTGAGTCTGAAGGAGAAGTCTGTTGAAGTGTTCTAGTTGCTGCATTGGTTTGTGTTTTGGTCTGATAGCTTGATCAACTACTGATGGTTGATTCCCCTATGCTCATCTGCATGTGTTTGTGTGGAGGTGTATGTGACCGATACTGATTTCTGAAAGAATGTTAAAACATCATCTTAGAAGGCGTCAGATGCCTGTAGAAGAAGAAGAAGTCAAACTACTATCCTACCTTGTGTAAGAAGGTAATATTATCTGACCTTGAGTAAATACCTTGACGAGAGACTTGGTATTTGTCTATGTGATGCATAAAGGTCGATACTTTGACGGGAGACTTAGTATTTATCTAAGAGTTATGCATATATGCAGTCTGAATCTTATGGTTTAGAAAGTGTACTGAGTAACTGATGCTCATTTTCAGAAGGAGCTTTGGTTGTTCTTGCAAGGGGGAGTTAAGAAGTACTAACTGTGGTCTATTCATGTAAGAGTGCAGACTGTTATTGATGAATGCAGCTGGAGTTTTGTTATTCCCATGAAAAGGAAGGTGGTTAGAATCATGAAGTTATATTTGACAAAATCATCAGGACTTTGTGAAGATTGCTTTACTCAAGGAGAAGTGTCATCCTTGGTATAGCTGCAAGGTGTAGTTCTGAACTATTCCTTCTGAAGATTCAGACAGTGGTAGGTTTGAAGACTTTGGAGAAACAGTGGGAGTTTCTTAACAATATGTGATATTGATAGGAATTTCTGCAGAATCAACAAAATAGAGGTTGTCTACTCAAACTTGGTTGGTGAATCAAGTCTGTGAGAGCATGAAAATCTTTTTATGTTAAGGGATGAGGTTCTTTCAAGTGGCAGAAGAAGGAGCTGAGTTCAACAACTGGATGTGGAATGATGTTCAAACATCTAGTTCAACATCAGAATCTCAGTTGGTGAAATGGAACATCAATTAAAGATAGGATGATTTACAAAACAAGTAGATCAGAATATGTTTGTGAGAATTCTGACAAACGTGAAGAAGACAAAGTATGGAAGTTGGATTTTTCATATGAGGATTCCTAAATGAGGTGATCAAACTATGGCAATTGGTTGATCTCTATAGTGGATTCGAAGAATCGAGTAATCAGAGTGTGGCAGCTGGTTGGTCTTGAGAATTATCTTGGAACAAGTTGCTCTTAGGCAGACGAGTGATGAGTTGAAGACTCAAGGAGATTTATTCTTCTTTAAGGTGGATGAGAGTTTATCTCTCTTTATGGAATTCTGATTCAAGCTGGTGGCACAGTGTTGGTGAAGATTTTCAGTGCTTGGATTACTATGCTATAGTAAGTCCAGTTGGTGGAGCACATCAAGAATCTTAGTAATGAGGTCTGGGGGTTTAGAAGATGTTCTAACTGGTGTTAGGACATTATCTGGGGTGTTTGTCTACATGGTTTCTAATTTTAGCCTACCTAATTATATGGGAGAATGATGGAGTAGATGATATATCTTGGAAGAAACATGTAGAGTAGACTAAAGTAGATCATATATTGATTGCTTGGAAGTCTGATTGTGATCATTCATTATGATTTCAGAGTTAGTATGGATGTGTTTTGTCTGGATTGTATGGCCAAAGGACTGTAAAGATATTATGTTGGGCCAGTGTCAGAACCTGCATGCTAGAAGATGTTCAGCTTGTGTAGTTTGTGGTAACAACAAACCAAGAAGGGATCAGGTATGCTTTGGTACAAGAAGTGAATGTGTTCAATTGGGAATTGAATAAAGGGTGATCTCTTGAAGACTTGAAGATGCGTCTTATGTTTTCCTTTCATTAAAATTCAAAGAAGCATGGAGTATCCTAGACAGGGGGGGGGGGTGTTACAATTTTGTGCAGCTCGTTTTGTGAAGTTAAGGGGGAGTAGTACGTTAACCAAGTTCGATGATATTACACATGATGTTGTGATATGTGCTACTAAGTATGGTAATTTACTTATCAGGTTAACATTTATTATTTAGTTGTGGTGTGTATGCCCTTGTGATACAGATGAAAAGTGTCTTGTGTTTCCAAAAGGCTATATCGAATAAAGTTGCTATCTGCAGTCTATCTTGGATTCTAAAGGAGGTGTGGACCATGTTGTAGTGGGGTTGTCAGATCATATGTTTCAGAACATGTTTCTTAAGGATAACCAGTTTTGCTGTATGGACGATACAGGTGTGAAACGCGTGCTTATTCAAAGCTCATTTTGGCCCGTTCATTTTAGTGGGTGGAGATGATTTTGCGCCTAAAATAACGAGTATTGACCAAGAACGCATCTGCTTTTCAAGGTACCATTGTTACTTCCAAGGTTAGCTTGTGTTATTTATAGAGAGCAATGTTTCTCCTTCACATAATGTGTTTTCTTTATTCTTCTTCCTTCTGATGGGGTTCTTGTGCTTCTGGGAGAGTAATGCATGGGTTTGGCATTGTGGGGATTGTTTTTGCCAAATTTTGGCTAAAAAGGGGGAAAGAAAGTCTGGTGTTGTGTCTGGTGTTGTGTTGAGTTTGGAGGTTGTGTTCCAATGTCTATATTGGATGTTTTCAATGTATGTGGCCTGTGTGGTGGTTGGGATGTCAAGATGGATGTTATAGCTTAGTCCTTGTGACTTGTGTCTTGAGTTGTAGCATTAGAAAATGAGTTTCTTGCTCTCTCATGGAGCCATTGGCCTCTCTGAAGGAATGAGTCTCTTAGCTTGTGAGGGCTAGTAACGGGTATGCTCTTTTGCTCTTTCAAGTGTTGAGGACTTTCTGCTCATAATTCAAGAGGATTTTCTACTCCTTGTCCACTATTATTTCCACTGAAGGAAAGGAGGTTATTGAGGAAGATGTCAAGCAACATGTTCTAACATGATCAAGAAAAGTTTGTTGTTGTTTTATATATTTTTGCTGCTAAAGTCTGTTGTATTATATGATGTATTTTTTTATTTGTTTTAGCCAAAATTTGTCAAAGGGGGATATTGTAAGTTCTATATTTCTAGGATTAGCATTACTTTTATAAAACAAATATAGCAGCAATGTATATGTATAGGATCTTTGCAAAATAAAGAATACATTATTAAGCAAGGAATCCTTTTGTGCGCCCAAACATGTTGTGTTGAAGTGTTTCAACATCTGGAATAACTTGTCGAAGAATATGTCAAGATAGTTCATTCGACATCATGAACTAGTGTAGCTGGATTGAAGATTTTGTTATGTTTTAACAGAAACAGAATAATTTAGAAGATTTGGAGCAATCCAAGTGGTGTTGTTTTTCAAAAGATCTTGAAGACTCAAATTTGCATTGAAGACAAATTTTAAATATTGAATAAATATAGAGTTTCTATATTTAGAGATATTTTAGGAAGTTGTTTATTTAGAGATCTTTTTATTTGTAGCAGAATTTTCTGCATTATTGTAGCAGCTATTATGCTGTATTTTTTAGGCCCAAATCCAGTTGGGAATAGGTTATAAAAAGAAACCTTGTAACCTAGGTTTAGTAACCAACCAAAGATGTAAAGATCATATCATCAGGGTTGTGTTCTTGGAGCATTCGTGCGCAACAAGTTTCAGACTTTGTGGCTGTTTTATTTGTGAGTCTCGAAGCATTTGAGCAAGAGATGTTGTGTTCTTGACTGAAGTTGTGAAGCAAGGTTGAGGTGTTGTCATAGAAGTGTGTCTTCTATTTTGGCTTATTGTTTAGGTAAAGAGCCGTCAATATCAGCAACTGAGTGTTGGGACCATGAGACATCACTGAGGGGATTGGAAGTGAGGATGAGTTTCTCATATTTATGAGTTCCTAAGTAGAAGTTGCATAGGTAGTGATTAAGTGAGAAGACTGTAAATTGTAGGTGTTTCCTGAGAAGTGTTTGAATTGATACTACATAGTGGATTTCCTTCCTGGCTTGGTATCCCCCATAGTAGATGAGTTTGCATCGAACTGGGTTAATAATTTGAATGTGTTCTTTACAGTTTTTCTGTTTATTTTATGCAGTATGTGTGCAAAATGTCATATCAGATGTCTAAACATCCTGAAGAATGTTTGAATCTGATAGAGCAGAATTTTAAAATATTGTTGTTTATACCTTGCTATGTTTATATGTAACAGATAAGATATCTCAACATCATATTCGATATTTTAGTCTGTCATACTAGAATTTCACATAGCATACTCTGGGCCTACCGCATGAACCTGCATTCAACAATCGGGAGACTCCATTCTGACTGACCTACAAAACTGAGGCAATCATTCCAATCGAAATTCGAGAACCCTCGAGATGAACGGAAGCACCCCTCGACGAGGAGTTGAACGACAAAGCCCTGCGGGAGGAGCTCGACCTTGTCGAAGAGCTTCGACCCGAGGCAGCCCTCCGGGAAGCAACACTAAAACAAAAGATGGCTCTACGCCACGAAGCAAAATTTATTAAAATGGAATTCCAAGTTGGCAGTCTCGTCCTCCGGCGAAACCAAAAGGACCCGCGAGAAGGCAAGCTAGTTGCGAACTGGGAAGGCCCATATCGAGTCCGAGACAAGACAAACAATGGAGCGTACTACCTTGAAAACCTAAAAGGAGAAGACCTTGCTCTACCCTGGAATGCTGAAAAACTCAAGCAGTACTATAGCTAGACAATAGCATGAGCATGAGGGCATGTGAGATACGACCATGATCCTCTATTTCAAATCAATGGGTAGGTCGACGCCCCTTGGAGACGGGCACGACCCTCCTCGACAGAGGATACTTCAGACGAACTCCAAAGTCGCAGTACCACATCGGCAGGGCACTCAGCTCGCGATGGGAAGCCCAAACCACAAGATCAGGACCCCGATAGCGATTGTGGCCCCGTTTATCCGCGGACGTAAAACCCGCCACCTTGCTAGTTCCCTAAACCGACGAGTCTACCAAGTCGAGCAATATGTTCACATACATTTAAGATCAAAATAAAATCATTTCATTACAAAAACCGATAAAATTGGCCGGCACAAAGTACAAAAGAAAGGGATTATGCCAAAAATAGTGGCACATGTAACACCCCACTTTTCCCAAATAGCAAAATAACGGTTTAATACGTAAATAAGAGTTCACAAGTGGAATGCCACATTTCAACTAAAATAACCAACATGAAATTCTTTAATAAAAATAGAAGAAAATATATGATTCATTACAATTTATGATAGAAACAACATCAACAATATTCCTAAAAAATAGTCTTGGTTTATAAGATAGACACGTAACAAAAGTAAATAAAACAACAAAATCTTTCATCATGTGTTACGTATCAGAGCATCCTAAGACTCGAGCAAGAAACACGACTCCATGCACTCTCAAGTACCTGAATTATCTGTACTCCAAAAAAATCACAGACGCAACAACAAATAACAAGGGGTGAGAAATAAATTCAAATATAAATGGTGCATATAACATCTTTAAGGGTAGTTTCTCACTCACAACAACATATACAAAAATCACACCAATAGTTATGCAATAATGAATACAACGATAGGTATGCAATGTGACTCAACACGACACAATGCATGCGGTACCAATTTTTGTTCATTCAATTGAACACGGATAAATCAAATATGCCCATCCAACAATGATTACCCCACCATTCTCCATAACGAAGTACGGACGATCGTATTCTCCCATCTGACACGATCATCCCAACAATAATACTACAGTGTATGCATGACTATAAAAATGCATACAACATGTATAACCACCATATTATACATCTACACGATCCATCTGATCGGTACACAACAATAAATCCATACAAATCACCATCAATAACCTCACGTGACTTAACCGATTAATCACTTAGTTAAATCCACTTAAGTTCCATCATTATCCCATTTTTCAAGTTTAATTCTCAATTACTCATGTTATAAGATCCATCCCAATGCTTTAGATCGAAAGAATCGACAACAGCGAAATTGGGAAAGAATTCGCAAAACGAAAGATTTTACCCTAAGGCTCTGGTCATACGTGTAAGGACCCAGGCCATACGTGTATTACCTTTCTCTTACATGTATCTTACTAAATTGAGCAGAGAGCCCTAGAATTTCACTCCCTTACGAGTAACCCACACCGATTACGCTTATTACCTTGGAAACCACGCACACCATACGCGTAATGACATGTCTCTTATGCGTATGGACAGAGACAACATTTTTCTCCTATTTTCTCTTCTATTCTAGATCTGTTTCTTATGACATTCGCTTTCATACTTCGCATCATACCTAAGATTGTTTCTACACCAGTATTACTCTCTTAATTCCATCGTTCTTTCATCTACATTACTACCTTCAATTTTTGTTATCGTTCTAGATCTAAATTCGTACCTCTTCTACTACAACAACAACGATCTGCATCAACTATACCCATACCAGAATAACAACAATAAGTTTCACCAGAAATTCATCGAGATCAGACAATCATATTCATTAATTTGCAATAACAATCATATATTCATCACAGATTCATCCAAACAACAGAAAATCCTACAAGGGAAGGAAACCTTCACTGCCCAACATGTTAAACCACCTAATTTAGAATCCTTTCTCCCTCTTACCTCTAATTCAGACGAATTTCCATAAAGAATTATGCCCTAGATGTTTTTCCTCCTTCCTAGCCTCCTTGGTTCTTTCACAAAATTATACGATTAATTTTTTCTTAATTTTTTTACTAATCTGATCTATTCCTAAAACCCTCACTATAATATTTACTAAACTACCCCTTTGTTTTAATTAATACAGATAATAATAATCTTAATATTACTAATATTATTTTCCTAAAAATAATAATAATAGAAATAATACCTACATAATATTATTATTATTCACACACCCGCTATTACTAAATGCACCACGATTCTACCCGTCCCACTAGGACACAACATCAAAACAACCAGACATACGCCTTAAATAAGGCCAACACAATCCCAAAAATACCCAATAATTAAATATTAAAAATGGGGTGTTACAACTCTCTCCCACTTAGAATATTTTCGTCCTCGAAAATGTACCTGATGAGAAAAGTTCCAGATACGACTCTCGCATCCTGCTTTCCAGCTCCCAGGTTACACTCTCACCAGCAGCGCCTCCCCAAGCTATCCTCACCAGAGGAATCTCTTTTCCTCTGAGTTGTTTCATCTTGTGATCCTCAATCCTTATTGGCATCGCTTCCATGGTAAGGTTCTCCCTAACATGCACCTCATCCCTCGCAATGACATAAGATGGGACAGACACATACTTCCGAAGTTCCGATACATGAAACACGTCATGCAAGTTCAAAAGCTCTGGTGGTAACGCCACCCTGTACACAACAATACCAACTCTCTATATAATCTGGTACGGTACAATGAACTTAGGATCCAACTTCTTCGATTTCAAAGCACGTCCAACACATGTCATTGGATTAACCCTAAAAAATACATGATCACCTTCAGCAAATTCCAATTCTTTTCTCCGGTTATCGTGATAGCTCTTTTGCCTACTCTAAGATGCTTTCATATTTTCTCGAATTATCTGAATCACCACAGTAGTCGGTTGTACAATTTCAGGTCCAAGCACCACATTCTCACCAGTTTCATACCAACACAAAGGTGTTCTACACCTCCTACCATACAAAGCTTCAAACGCCGCCATTCCAATACTAGAATGGTAACAATTATTGTACGTGAACTCAATCAATGCCATATGAGTATCCCACGCACCACCTTGTTCCAATATACAAGTCCTCAACAAATCTTCTAAAGTTTGAATAGTTCTCTCAGACTGACCGTCTATCTGCAGATGATAAGTCAAACTATATTTCAACTTTAAACCTAGAGCCTATTGTAAACTCTTCAAAAATTCAGAAGTGAATCCCGAATCTCTATCTGATACTATACTTGAAGGAACACCGTGCAATTTCACAATTATCCTGATATAAATTTCTGCCAACTTTGTCAATGGAAAACTCATATTAATAGGAATAAAATTTGCAGATTTTGTAGGTCTATCCACAACCACTCAAATAGCATCAAATCCCCTCGTTGTATTCGGCAAACTAGTAACAAAGTCCATAGTAATACTATCCCACTTCCATTCTGGGATTTCCAATGGTTGCATCATTCCCAAAGGTTTTTGATGTTCCACTTTTGATTTCTGACACACCAAACAAGCATACATAAATTGTACGATATCCATCTTCATACCAAACCAGCAAAACAATTTCTTTAAAGCTTGATACATCTTCGTAGCTCATGGATGAATACTCAAGCTACTCGATGACTTTCTTCTAAAATCACCTGTTTCAATTTAGCATTGTCCGACACACAAATTTTGTCCCGAAACCTCAATATACCAGAATTATCTACCTGGAAATCACTTTCAAGATCATTGCCTCAGTATGCATCAAGTCTACTAACTTCACATCAAGTCTTTGATTCACTTTAATAACATCCAAGAAGTCATTATTCCCTTTCAACATCCCAAGCCTAACACTATCAGGTGTTGTCTCACAAACCATGCTCAAATCTCTAAACTGTTCAATTAACTCCTATTCTTTCACCATCAATGCCGACATATGAATTGCCTTGCGGCTCAAGGCATCTGCTACAACATTATATTTTCCTGGATGATAGCTCAAATTAAAAACATAATCTTTCAGAAATTATAACCATCTTCGTTGCCTCATATTTAGTTCTTTCTGATCAAACAAGTATTTTAAACTTTTATGGTCACTAAACACTTCAAATCTTGATCCATACAAATAGTGCCTCCAAATTTTCAACAAAAAAACCACTACAGCTAATTCAAGATCAGGGGTAGGGTAATTCCTCTCATGTACCCTCAATTTCCTCAAAGCATAAGCTACCACATTACCATCTTG
The DNA here is from genome assembly GCA_963966055.1 of Lathyrus aphaca. Lineage (NCBI taxonomy): Eukaryota > Viridiplantae > Streptophyta > Magnoliopsida > Fabales > Fabaceae > Lathyrus > Lathyrus aphaca. Next base: position 13,484,606 of record OZ014525.1, read on the forward strand.
CATCAATACACCACCTAGTCCCATCTTGGACGCATCAGAATATACAACAAAAGGTTCACCAGGACTTGGCAAAACCAACATTGGTGTCGTAATCAATTTCTTATTCAACTCTTTAAAACTTTCCTCACAAGTTTCATCCCAAATAAACTCTTGACTTTCTAGTTAATTAAGTCAATGGTAATGCCAAATTAGAAAACCCCTGAATAAATATTCTATAATAAACTGCTAAACCCAGAAAACTTTGAAGCTCCTTTACGGTCTTTGGAGGTTCCCATTGCAATACAACATTTACCTTAGAAGGATACATTATTATACCATCACCGGAAATAACATGACCTAAGAAACTTACATTATCAAGCCAAAATTCAGACTTTGATAACTTAGCAAACAATTTGTTATCTTTCAATACCTGCAAAGCGATTCTCAAATGTTCCTTATGATCATCTTTAGTCTTAGAATAAATAAGTATATCATTAATAAACATCACGATGAACTGATCTAAATAAAAATGAAAGATACAATTCATATACTCCATAAATACACCAGGCTCATTAGACACTCCAAAAGGCATCACAACATATTCATAATGTCCATTACGAATCCTAAATGCAGTCTTCTGAATATCTCCTTCTTTCACCCGAATCTGATGGTAACCTGACCTCAGATCAATCTTACAAAAAGCATGTGCACCAACTAGCTGATCCATTAAGTCATCAGTTCTTGGATGCAGATACTTATTCTTAACGGTTACCTTATTCAACTGACGGTAATCGATGCACAAACACATACTACCATCCTTCTTCTTTACCAACAATACTGGAGCCCCCCACGATGATACACTTGGCCTAATAAATTTCTTATCAAGTAAATCCCCAATCTGAGATTTCAATTCAACTAACTCTGACACAGACATCCTGTACGATGCTATAGAAATAGGCATTGTACCAGGAATAAGGTCAATAGTAAATCCAACTTCTCTCGTCGGAGGTAATTCTGTAATGTCATCAGGAAACACTTCCGGAAACGCATTCACAATTGGCAGCTCACTAACCGATACTTTACGTTCCACAGATAACGATGCGAACAATGCAAACATTTTCTCCTCGTCTTCCAACAAAGTTCTCAGCTCTTTAGTAGATAAGGAATTAGCCAACGCTTCCTCTTTAGGAGTAAGAAACAACACCTTCTTCCTATAACAAACAATATAAAATCAGTTGAACTCCAACCAGTTCATCCCTAAAATAACATCCATATTTCCAAGCGGCAAACAAATCAAATACACATAAAAGTCTCTATAAAAAATAGTGAGCGGGCATTTCAAACATACTAAATATGTAACCACATAATCAATAGATGGAGTTTCAATTGTCATCCTCTACTCTAGAGTAGACGATACAATTTCTAACCTTCTCACACAATCAACAGAAATAAACGAGTGTGTTTCACCCATATCAATAATAGCAATCAAATGAGTACTATTAATAAATAAAAAAGTACCTTTGACGGAACGCTCCTCATTAGTAGACTAGGCTCCCACCAAAGCAAACACTTTACCACTGGCTCCTTGAGTCTTCTTTGGCTTCTGACAAGTCGTGCCGATGTGACCCTGCTCACCACAGTTAAAACAAGTAGGCATAGTTGCCCTGTAGTCAGCTACCACATGACATGCCCTTCCACACTTGAATCACTTCTTAACTTCATTCTGGCAAGTATTAGCAAGATGACCCGTGCTTCCACATCTGAAACACTTCACAAGCTTGGGATTTACCCATCTGCTTACCCTTCTTATCATTCACAACCTTATAGTGAGCAATCTAAGCCATGTTGTTATTATCATATGTCTTGCTCCTACTCACCAGCTCTTGATAGTTCCTGATCTTATGGCAAGAAATTCCTGTTTGATCTCAAGACGCAATCCATTCTAAATTTCAAACAATTTGAAGTCATAGCATCTTCGGTGTTATAGTGTGCACAATATTGCACCAAATCTTCAAACTTCGTAACATACTCAGGAACAGTCATATTACCTTACTTGAGCTCCAAAAATTCAACTTCTCTAGAACTGCGAATGTCTTCTGGAAAGTACATCTCCAAGAACTCACCGCGAAACACATCCAAAGTAATAACAATACCTGCAGTTTCCAACCTTTGGCGACTATTGTCCCACCAGATCTCAACTTCTCCCTCGAGCATGTGAGTACCAAACCTCACCTTCTGATCATCATTACACCCAATGGTCCTGAAGATCTTCTCAACAGCCTTCTTCCATTTCTGTGCAGCCTCTGGATCCAGTATACCCCCTTCATACTTAGGCAGCTTGTTACTTTTGAACTGATCCAGATCCCGAAACTCAGCATTCCCAATAGATGGGCCAATGTTCTCAACAGTTTGTGCCATGGCTTACATAGCAGCAACGAGTACAACATCATTCCTTCCTGCCATACTAATACAACAGAAACCTTAGGTTAGAACATGACAACAACCCTTATTCTAAAGACTGACTTGACATAACATCTGGCTGGTTGGACCGACCTGCTCTGATACCAATTGTAACACCCCACTTTTCCCAAATAATAAAATAACGGTTTAATACGTAAATCAGAGATCACAAGTGGAATTCCACATTTAAACTAAAATACAACATGAAATTCTTTATTAAAAACAGAGGAAAATATATGATTCATTACAATTTATGATAGAAACAACATCAACAATAATTCCTCAAAAATAGTCTTGGTTTATAAGATAGATATGTAACAAAAGTAATAAAAACAACAAAATCCCTGGTCTCGTGTTACTGTTGCACCCCAAAATTTTCCCTCCACAAGACAAGACATTGTGTAATAAGAGGTTCACAAGGTTCACAAGGCTCATAAGACATCACATGAGGTTCACAAGGTTCACAATTAGTCAGAAAGTTTGACAATTCCCTCAGACAATGCATCCTCCTAAGCAATGCATCTTAAACTAGGGTTTTGACTTTCATCAGGATAAATGGACTTCTAAGACTTCAAGTGAGCTTCATAGCATCCTATATATGTTCAAGAATCCCCATGTCAAGTTTCAAGACTTTCCCCAAAGGTTTGCCCAGTCAGATGATCAGATAGGTTAAAATCAGTCAAGGCAGTCAAAAAGTCAAACTGAGGTCAACTGTGGTCAAACCAAAGTCAAACTTCATGATTTTTTTCCAACATCAAGTATATGAATTAAAATTCATCATTTGATCAAGGTTTGATCATGATTCATCAAGGAGATTTCAGATCATCAAGAATAAGGAGTTTCTAAATTAGGGTTTTCACAGGAAAAGTCAACTGAACTTTGACCAGCCATAACTTTCACATGCTTCATCAAACATTTTCCATCCAAATATCATTTTGAAGGAAATTTAATTCTCTACAACTTTGTGTCTCACAAGCCAAGCCCAAAAATGCTTCATTTGGAAGGTATGAGCTAAGACATTATAGGTCCTTTTAAAAGTCAACAAAAAGTCAACATCTTCCAAAGAGCATAACTTGAGAATGGAAAAAGATATGGACATGAGACCAAAGAGGTTGGTTAGAGGACTCTTTAAGCTTTCCAAAATGTCCAAGAACACCTTCATAGCATTAAAATTTAAGGATTTGTGCCCTTGCAAAGTTGGAAAATGTTTGGGAAGTTTATGAAGCAAATAAGGCCTTAAAACCAATTTTTGCTAAATGAGCCCACCAAATTGTCATCCAATCTTTACAATATCACCAAGCACGACCCAACCCACACCTTTTTTGATTTTTTACATTTTATTTAATATTTATTTTAATTTTATTCATTAAAATACAAATTAAATTAAAATAAAATATGAAAGTCATATATTTGAAAAAGATTTGGATTCTAGAAAGACTTAATACTCATTTAAACTTGATTGATACCAATATATTTCAGATCATACCAATATAGCAATGTTAGATAAAAAAAATTTAAGTTTTAATGACAAATCTTTTTCAATCTCACAAGGTCCAAAAATTCAAAAGTTTGGTTGATTTCTTGACCTAATTTCATTATATGGTATATATACAACATTAGGACAAGCATTGCACAGGGATTGAGGGCCTCCAAGAGCATTTTCAAACTCCAAAAATCTTCATACAAAGTCAAATTCGGTTTCAAGTTTAGAAGCACTTTCAGGGAAATTTAAAGGTTGCATTGGCTTCCTTGAACATCACTGAACATAACTTGATCATCATCATCATCCATGACGCACTAGAACACCATAACCGAATCGTTTTTCTTCTTACATATTGATTTTTTCAATTTCATGAATATACTTGTTATAAATTATATCTAACTGTTGATTTGTGCTCATGAGATTACAAGGAACGTTTCTGGGCAAGAATCTTAAAGTTCCATGGCTTAATACGCAATTCACCATTACTAGGGTTTGAACTCCAAATTTGGGGTTTTGCAATTTAAGTGATCTAAATGGATTCTAATGACATGGTTCGATTCTATAGATCATGGGGATTCGTTTTATGTCGTTAATTTGGTTCAATTGCACTTGTTGTATGATGTTTAAAAGTCGCAGGATTTCCTAGGAGGAAAATTCGCAGCAAAAACTCTAACAAAATTCGCAGGTATTCCCGCAGGTCCGGATGAAGAAGACGACTGACGCGAAATCCAGAATTCAAAAGTTCACTTATTTTATATTATTTACATTGCGTCTATATTTCACAAGAGCATAAGTGCTCTGGTGGTTTTGGTACGCGTACAACATGATGTGAGACCTGGGTTCGAATCCGGCCAAAAGCAATTTTTTGTTTTAATTTCATTTGTTTTACAGGATTATAACAAAACAATATTGTTGTGTATAGCCATCAAGCGCGCGCAGTAGCTCAGCTGGTTTTGGAGCATGTTTGATCAGGTAAAGGACCTGGGTTCAAATCCCAGGTCCTGTCTTTTTGAGGGTTTTTTCATTATTTTGCTATTTTCTTTGTTTTCTTTCTTTAAATTAATTAAAATAGTTTTCTAAAATAATAACTAAATTGTATTTTTATAAAACTTTATATTCTTTTAAAATGCATATTATTTTCTTAAAAAAAAGAAAAATCTAATTAGTATATTTATTTTATTATATGTTTATATTATTAAATGTATTTATAATTTGTACATAATTTAATTAAGTTTAGATTAAATGATCAAAACCCTAATCCTGATTTTCTCAATTACAAGATTAACCCTAATTTCTAAAACCCTAATTTTCTCTAACTCTATCCCTAATTCTTGATTAACTTTAATTTTTTTTATAATCTAATAATTATTATTATGATTGTTTATTATTATTCTAATTACGTTATTTTCTTCTTAAAAATTCTTCAAAATTACTTGTTTAATTTAAAAAAATATTCTCTTAACTTGTATATATTTTTATATTTGTGCTAACTTCTTCTTCTTATAATTGTTTTATTACTAACCCTTTTAATATTTATATATATATATATATTTATTATTTAATCGTTTCTATATTTATGTAAATGCGAAAGCCTTGTAATAGTCGTAGGTTTTATTTTCGTCTTTATTTTATTATCTATAAATATTTATATTGCCATGGTTAGTAACAATAGGGAGTGATAACATGTTTGCGCTTTAAAATTAATTTAGAGTCACTTATTTTAATAAGATAAATATTTGAACATATACACACACACACACGTAAGTCGATCTTTGATCGCCATCTCACACTTTCTAAGGTTATCTCTCATGTTGCCTAAATTATAAGGTCAAGTAAGGTGTCTTAAAGCAAAGTCCCTTTTCATAAAATATCATCAAGTCCCTTTTCATAAAATATCATCAAGTCCCTTTTAAGATTATAAGATCAAGTCCCTTCGATGTTGCCTACGGTAAATGATCTTGTCCCTTCGAATAAAAGATGATAAGTCCCTTCGTATTGCTAAGACACCTTACAGTTGCCTAAACACAGATGACCATTCACATGTCCCTTATAACATCCAAGGTAATGACTACCTATTCCTTAATAATAGGTATAGTCTTACCATTGAAAGAACATTTAAGAACAACAAAGATTTAACTTAGAGTAGGTTCCTCTTAAGTACTTGCTCACTTTTCATCAAGTTACTTCATTACACTTCACATTTTCAAACAAATTTTCAAAACAAAGTCTTTATATACATCCATACAAGGATCATTATAAAGTACTTAGAAATTTTTTCAAATACACACTACACCTTTTCAAAACAATTTAAAGTGAACTAAGTAACTAAGAGCCCATGGATAACCATGGATATAAAGGGTGCTAACACCTTCCCTTTGTATAACCTACCCCCCGAACTCAAATCTTTTAAGGTCTTTCCTGTTCTTTATGTCCTTTCCTTTTGGATAAAATAAAAGTCGGTCGCGACTCTTGCTATCCGCAACATTTATACAAAGTCAGTTCTCCCACCGTGTTACAGAACTGGCGACTCTGCTGGGGACTTAATAAAAGAGGGGTACCCTTAGGAATTAGATCACTTTAAATTTGTTTGCTTTACTTTACTTGTTGGGTGCTCTTATGTGTGAAAGATCCTAACCCGGATCTAGTGTACCTTAGGTAAATGGCAATAAACCAAGGAAACTGTACGGCGTATACCAATATGGTTGATCTGGTGGCTATAGTTAGTGTGACTTCTTGGTTGGTGCTTATGTTCCTTAAGTAAAGTTGAGGATAATATGAGGCTGCCATATGTTGTCAATACACTAACTAACTTTTAGAACCCTAGTCATCCCATCTTGGCCTTTAGAAAGTAGTGAGATAGCCGGCTTTGGTGAAGACTGAAGTTGGTTGATACTCGATGCTACACTCATTGAGATTCTAAACTTGGAGGGTTTTGGTTGGCAAGTAAGTTGCCTACTGAACAACCACCCTTGTGAAGGATCAATGATATTGAGATCCCTTAGAACCTGGTTACTTTTTAGGACAGGATGAACCAACTAAACTTCAGGGGAGGGTACTTACCTTTAAACCTCATGCAAGCCTTCAAACCTAAGGCTATTGTATGACTTGTTTGTGTGTGCTACATGTTTGTGATTGAGCATGACATCATAGCATCATCATGCATCATAAGCATAGCATTTTCACTAACCATTTCAAGGACCAAAGGATTTATCTTTGTTCTTTGTTGTAGGTCATGGCTTCTGCTCGTAGGAATACTATCTGGATCAACTTTGTAGGAATACCTCCTAAGCTTAAGGAATTGGTCTCTCATGTTTCTGAAAACTCCTAATTCATCAAGAGGCATGGTCACCTACTGGATCTAGTCACTTATGGGTTCAATGAAGACATGATGAGTGTCTTGTTTCAGTTCTTTGATCCTAAACATCACTGTTTCACATTCCCCGACTATCAGTTGGTTCCTACAATGGAAGAGTTCTCTAAGCTTCTGGGTATACCTATCCTCAATCAGAGACCTTTCACAGGCTTAGAGAATGAGCCTAAACCTAAAGTCATTGCTGCGGTTCTACATTTGAATAAATCAGACATTGTCCTAGAAACAAGGAGTGGAGTTAAGGGTATTATTGCTAAGGTATTGATGGAGAAAGCTCAAGTGTTCCTGAAGGCTATGAGTTATGATGCTTTTGAGGAGATCTTAGCCCTATTGATCTATGGCTTAGTGTTGTTCCCCAATCCAGACCAGTTCATAGACATACACGCCATTAACATATTTCTGAGTCGCAATCCAGTGCCTACATTACTCGGAGACATCTTACACTCTCTTCATACTCGTACTACAAAGGCACGAGGAACTTTGATGTGTTGTATACCTTTGCTATCTAGGTGGTTTATTTATCACCTTCCTCGATCAGTGATGAAGAATGAACAAGGGTTCAGGTGGTCTAAAAGAATCATGTCACTCTCTCATTCAGATATTCATTGGTGCTCTAGATCTATGGAGAATGTTACTATCATTGACCATTGTGGGGAATTCCCTAATGTGCCACTTTTTGGCATAAGAGGGGGCATTACTTACATCCCTTCTTTAGCTCTATGTCGGTTTGGTTACGCTCGGAGTGATGGTCCTCATGACATGCTTATTCAGGGTATTGTGTTTGACTACGACAATGATTTGCAAGGTTACCGTCAAAGGTTTATACGAGCATGGGGTAAAGTGAACAAGGTTGACAGCAAGACTCTGGAACCAAAGTACACTATTCCTATGGAACCTTATCTCAGATGGGTACGAGCACGGGCTCAGACTTTTATGATGCCATATCCTGCCATCCTGCCAGTTACTATGGAGCCTGTTGCTGAAGGAGATACTTCTTATATCATTCTTCATCCAGACATGCCCACTGACATGGAGGAGTTACAAAGGTCCTGGATCCAGTTGAAGGAGCAAAGAGATACTTTTGAGACTCATTACAAAGCAAGTCAAGAAAGAATCCTGGAGCTAACAAAACAACTTCACGAGGAGCGGAATCTCAACTCATACTTCAACACAAAGAGGAAACGTCCATGGGAGACTTAAAACCCCATTTTTGTATTCATTTCATTTTTATTGTAAGCCCAAGGGGCAAACAAATTTATTACTAATAAAAGTTTACCTTTTTGATTGTTTAAACAAATTTAAATCCCGCGGTCCTTGAAAACATTGCATATGAATTTATACACCATATCATTGCATCACAAGTTTCTTATGTACATGTATCTTATCTTCTCGCTGTTTATTTCAGTAGAATTGGCTCTTGAACAGACTGTCAAAGATCTCCAGGCTCAGAATGCACAATTCCAAGAGTTGATTCTGAACTTGTCCAAGGGACAAGATGAGTTGAAGACACTGCTGGCTAAGAAGAATAAGAAGACTAGAAGATTAGGAAGCCTTATTAATTTGGGAAGAAGGTTCAGAGGTCCTGTCAAGACCAAGGAACAGGTTGATGATTATGAGTCTGAAAATTCTGAGAAAAAGGGAGGCAGTCTCCATGATACTGTGGGAGATTCTGATTCTGAAGCAAATTATTATCATGATCCTAATGAAGATAAGTACAAGATGTTGGTAGACAGGATGAATGCCATGGAGTTACAAAAATCTTTTGGGCTTGATTTTGAAGATCTGAGCTTAATATCTCGAGTGGTTATACCTATTGGTTTCAAGGTTCCTGCTTTTGTGGTGTATGATGGTGTCTCATGTCCCCAGCTGCATTTAAGATCCTATGTCCGGAGGATTCAACCACATACTGCTGATAAGAAGTTATGGATTCATTTCTTCCAAGAGAGTTTGTCTGGAGCTCAATTGGAATGGTACTATCAATTGGAAAGTATCAATATTCGTGATTGGAATGATCTTGCTGAGGCTTTTTACAGGAAATACCAATACAATGCTGATTTAGCACCTACTCGCATGCAGCTCCAAAGCATGACAATGGGTGCTAAGGAGAATTTCAAGGAGTATGCCCAGAAATGGAGAGACCTGGCTGTCAGAGTTCAACCTCCTCTGACTGACAGGGAGCTAGTGGATATGTTTATGAGTACGTTGAGTGGTCCTTTCTATAGTCACCTCATTGGAAGTTCGTCATCTAGTTTCACCAAACTGATAATGACTGGAGAACGTGTGGAGAGTGGTATAAGAAGTGGTAAGATACAGGTGGGTGCCTCTTCATCAAACACTTCAAAGAAGCCCCCTAGTGGGAAGAAGGAGTCTAATGTTGTGTATGGTCAACCTAATCGTAACAGAAGTCACCAATCTGTGGGAGCAGTTCACATCTCTAATCCCGCCCCTACAGCACCAGATCAACAACAAAACAATCAACAGAAGCCTAGAAGACAGTTCACCAAGATCAACATGTCACTGGCCCAAGCCTTGTAACACCTGTTGAAAGGGGAACTCATTATTTTAAAGGACCCTCCTCAGAATCCTAATATTTCCTCTCCTCGATACAACCCTAATGCACGATGTGCCTATCATTCTAATTGTTCGGGACATGATACCAACAACTGCTGGATATTGAAAAACAAAATTCAAGATATGATTGAAGCTGGGGAGATTGAATTTGACCCTCCTGGTACTCCAAATGTGATCACTACTCCCATGCCCAATCATGAGAAGACTGTCAATGCCATTGATGAAGTTTCATATATTTCCTCAGTTGCAGATGTGACTACTCCATTATCCATTATCAAGAAAAAGTTGGTACAGGCTGGATTCTTTCCAGGTTGTAATGAAGATTGTTTTTATTGTGCCTACAAACCTAACAGTTGCTGGAAGTTGAAAGATGGTATTCAACGCCTCATGGACAATTACATTATATTGTTTGAGAGGACACCTTTTGTGGAAAGTATGGTTGAACATCTAAATCGAGGTACGAAGGTTGAAGATGTGGACATGGTTGATAAAGTGCCAGTGAGGATTACTTCCAAAGGCCCTGTCAAGATCACTTCCAAGGGACCTATCAAGATTACTGCTGAAGGTCTGGTAAAAACTGTTGCTGAAGTTAGAGTGGCTCCCATGATTATTACCACTCCTAGCCCTATTCCGTATACTTCTGACAAAGTTATACCCTGGAATTACGGTTCCGATGTTTATATCCATGGTGTTAAGCAGGAATCTTTAGCTGATACACCTGTTACTGATAATAGCCTTGATGTTGATAATATTACTGGATCTAGTAAGATCACCAGAAGTGGAAGAATTTTCTCTCCTCCAGCTACCTCCAAGAGTTCAGTTACTCCAACTACTACCTCCACTTCTGAGCCAAACGCTGATGCTCGGGGCAAAGGTCCTGTAGTTGAACCTGTGCAAGCTGAGGCACCAACTATTGAGAATCTTTCTAAACATATGGAAGAAGTGCTGAAGATCATTCACAAGAGTGATTATGATATTGTTGACCAGCTGGGGCATACTCCCTCCAAAATTTCCATGTTGTCTTTGTTGCTGTGTTCTGAGGCTTATGCTAAAGCCTTGATTAATTTCTTGAAGACTGCTCATGTACCAAATGAAATTTATGTGGATCAATTTGAAAACTGTGTTGCACATTTGACTTATGATAATGGTTTAGGCTTTTCTGATGCTGACTTGACTCCTGCCAAAAGGAACCATAACAGAGCTTTACATATCTTTATTGAATGTAGGGCACTACCTTGTCTCATGTGTTGATAGACAATGGTTCTTCACTGAATGTACTTCCCAAAGAGGTTCTAAACAAGCTCAGTCCTGAAGATGCTGTGTTGAGAGCAAGTAATATAGTGGTGAGGGCCTTTGATGGTTCAAGAAGGGTGGTGCATGGAGAAATAGATCTCCCGATCAAAGTAGGCTCTCAAGTTTTCAATTCAACCTTCTATGTAATGGATATTCGTCCTGTGTACTCTTGTTTGCTTGGGCGCCCCTGGATCCACGGGGCAGGTGTTTTGACTTCCACTCTACATCAGAAGTTGAGATACCCAGTGAAGGGAAAGGTCGTCACTGTTTATGGAGAGGAAGAATATATGATCAGTCATGTGAATACATTTAAGTATGTTGAAGTGGAAGGTGAATATGTTGAGACTCCTTGTCAGACATTTGAAGTAGTTCCTTGGGTCGTTCTTACTACTGAAGCTCCCCCTGTTGTCAAAAGAGTTCCTGTGGTTACCAGAGTACCTCCTACAATGGCCTCCCTCAAAGATGCTAGAGTTGTGGTTGAAGAAGGTGGTTGTACTATTTAGGGTCAGCTTCCTGACATTCCTTACAAGTCTAACAAGTTTGGTTTGGGTTTCACTGCAGAGTCCCAGAAGGTTGTTCGTCGTGCTCGTGCTGTTCGTATCACTAATCAAGGGATCGTGAAAGATCAAATCAATGCTGTGGGTGATTGTAATGAAGACTACAACCTGGATGACTGGATCTTTCCTACTGTGGGTGATGGGCTCAGCAATTGGAAGACTGAAGACGTTATTCCTATCTCCTTTAGTCAGGAGTAAATACTATTACTGTGTTGTTTTTAAGTTTGTAATTTTTGAACAATTAAACTTTTAAGCCTTGTGCCTTACCCGGGGCACAATGGTATACTTGTTACGGGATGTCATTTCATTTGCATACTTCATTCAATAAAAATCAATGGACGTTTCATTTTCGTAAATATTGTGCTCCTTGTCTTTCTTTTATTTTATTTTTGTTTTATCAGCTATGTGTTCTTACACACACCCACATCACTAAAATGCAGATCCTCCTCCACTCTGGATCATGTTGATAACAGTTCTACTATTGCCAATTATAATTTCGAGAATCCGAGCTATCAAGCTGAAGATGGAAAGGAGGAAGATTGTGAAGTATCTATAGAGCTTGCTAGGTTGTTACAACAAGAAGAGAAAGTTATACAACCACATGAAGAGCCAATCGAAGTTGTGAATCTGGGAACTGAAGAAAACAGGAAAGAAGTCAAGATAGGGGCTGAACTAGAGGATGGTGTTAAGAGCAGATTAATTCAGATGTTACATGATTATGTGGAGATCTTTGCTTGGTCCTATGAAGATATGCCAGGGTTGGATACAGACATTGTGGTTCACCGTTTATCGGTAAAAGAAGATTGTCGTCCAAAGAAATAGAAGATTCGTCGCATGCGTCCTGAAATGTCAGAAAAGATTAAAGCAGAGGTGATGAAACAGTTTGATGAAGGGTTCTTAGCTGTGACTTCTTATCCTCAATGGGTTGCAAATGTGGTACCGGTACCTAAGAAAGATGGTAAGGTACGTATGTGTGTAGATTACAGGGATTTGAACAAGGCCAGCCCCAAAGATGACTTTCCACTTCCTCATATTGATGTTCTGGTAGACAACACTGCTCAGCATAAAGTATTCTCTTTCATGGATGGTTTCTCTGGTTACAATCAAATCAAGATGGCACCTGAAGATATGGAGAAGACTACATTTGTTACACAGTGGGGAACTTTTTGTTATAAATAATGCCATTTGGTTTGAAAAATGTCGGGGCAACATATCAGCGTGCTATGGTGGCTTTGTTTCAAGATATGATTCATCATGAGATAGAGGTATATATGGATGATATGATAGCCAGGTCCCAGAATGAAGAGCAACACCTTGATCATCTGCATAAGTTATTTGAGAGGTTGAAGAAATACAAGTTGAGACTGAACCCAAACAAGTGTACTTTTGGAGTAAGGTCTGGTAAACTCCTGGGTTTCATTGTCAGTGGAAAAGGTATTGAAGTGGATCCTGCAAAAGTGAAAGCTATACAAGAAATGCCAGCTCCCCATACTGAGAAGGAAGTTAGAGGTTTCTTGGGACGATTGAATTACATTGCAAGATTTATTTCCCAATTAACTGCTACCTGTGAGCCAATCTTCAAGTTGTTGAAAAAAGATCAGGTAATGAAGTGGAATGATGAGTGCCAGACTGCCTTTGATGAAATCAAGAGATATCTTCTAGAACCTCCAATCTTGATGCCACCAGTTGATGGAAGACCCTTGATTATGTACTTAACAGTGTTAGACAACTCAATGGGGTGTGTGTTGGGGCAACATGACGAGTCTGGTCGAAAAGAGCAGACAATCTACTACCTTAGCAAAAAGTTTACAGACTTTGAAACAAGATACTCACTGCTCGAGAAAACTTGCTGCGCTTTGGCATGGGCTGCTCGCCGACTAAGACAGTATATGTTGACTCATACTACCTTGTTGATTTCAAAGATGGATCCAATCAAGTACATATTCGAGAAACCTGCTCTTTCAGGACGAATAGCAAGATGTTGACTCATACTACCTTGTTGATTTCAAAGATGGATCCAATCAAGTACATATTCGAGAAACCTGCTCTTTCAGGACGAATAGCAAGATGGCAAATGATCTTAACAGAATATGACATACAATATACTACTCAGAAGGCCATTAAGGGTAGTGTGGTAGCTGATCATTTGGCTCATCAAACAGTGGATGATTATCAGTCAATGAGTTTTGAGTTCCCTGATGAAAACATTATGATTATTACCAAAGAACCTGGACAATATGACGGACCTGAACAAGGATCCCGATGGACTATGGTTTTTGATGGAGCTTCTAATGCACTTGGTAATGGTGTTGGTGTTGTGATCATTTCCCCTGAAGGTTGTCATACCCCGATTACTGCAAGACTTTGTTTCTATTGTACCAATAACATGGCTGAGTATGAGGCATGTATCCTGGGTATCAAAGCTGCCATTGAGATGAAGATTCAGTTCCTGGACGTATATGGAGATTCAACCCTGGTAGTAAGTAAGATCAAAGGAGATTGGGATACCAAGCATGATAATCTCATTCCTTACAGAGAGCATGTGTTTTCTTTAATCCCATATTTTGAAGAGATTACCTTTGGACATATTCCACGAAGAGAAAATCAGTTGGCAGATGCATTAGCCACCATGGCATCTATGTTTAAGATTAGCTGGGATGATGAAGCTCCCAAGATTACTATTGATAGATTTTAAAAGCCTGCATACTGCAATGAGATTGACACTGAAGAGGTAGAGGGGAAGCCTTGGTTCTATGAAGTGAAAAGATATCTTAAAGCTCAGGAGTTCCCTGAAGGGGCATCCGTCAAAGATAAGAAGTTTCTGAGGAGGTTTTCTGCTAAGTTCTTCTTAGGTAATGGGATTTTGTACAAGTGCAATCATGATTCAACTTTGCTTCGTTGTGTGGGTAAGAAGGAAGCAACAGAAATTATGGAAGACATGCATGATGGGATCTTTGGCACTCATTCTAGTGGTCACACTATGGCAAAGAAGATATTGAGAGCAGGTTACTATTGGTCTACCATGGAAGCTGACTGCTATCAACACTCCAGAACATGTCACAAGTGTCAAATCTATGCTGATAAAGTACATATACCTACATCACCATTGAATGTGTTGACTGCTCCTTGGCCTTTTGCCATGTGGGGCATTGATATGATTGGTGAGATCAAGCCTACTGCTTCTAATGGGCATCGTTTCATTTTGGTTGCTATTGATTACTTTACAAAGTGGGTGGAGGCAGCTTCATTTACATCTGTTACTAAGAATGTGGTGGCTCGATTCATTAAGAATAATCTCATCTGCAGGTATGGCATCCCTGAAAGGATTATCACAGATAATGGCTATAATCTGAATAATACCATGATTATTGATCTCTGCACACAGTTCAAGATTAAGCATCACAACTCTTCTCCGTATCGTCCAAAGATGAATGGGGCAGTAGAAGCTGCTAATAAGAACATCAAGAAGATCCTACAGAAGATGACTGTCACTTACAAAGATTGGCACGAGATGTTACCATTTGCTATTCATGGCTATCGTACTACAATACGTACTTCAACAGGGGCAACCCCATTCTCCTTAGTCTATGGTATGGAAGCAGTTCTGTCCATCGAAGTTCAGATCCCCTCCTTAAGAATCATGAAGGATGCAGGCTTGGATGAAGATGAGTGGATTCAGACTCGACTTGACCAGATAAATTTGATTGATGAGAAGAGGTTGGCAGCTGTTTATCATGGTCAGATGTACCAGAAACGGATGATCAAGACTTTCAATAAGAAGGTTAAGCCAAAGGTATATCAGGCCGGTGACTTGGTAATCAAGCGTATCATACTACCACAGGGTGATCCTAGGGGCAAGTGGACTCCTACATATGAAGGACCATTTGTGGTCAAAACAGTATTCTCAGGAGGTGCCATGATGCTTACTACTATGGATGGTGAAGACTTTCCACAGCCTGTAAACGCAGACATAGTTAAAAAATACTACGCATAAAAAAGAGATCCGCTAGGTTGACTGGCCTAGGCAAAAATAAGGGCATCCCGGCGAACCAAAAGGGTTCGGGCAAAAATTAGGGATATATATAAAAAATGTACACCCGGCAAGTCGAAAACCTGAAAGGGCGGCTTGGGCAAAAAAGGGTATCCCGGTGGATTGAAAACCTGAAAGGGCAATCCAGGCAAAAGTTAGGGATTAAAGCGTATGACTATGTCTCGTTTGGATCACTCATGTAACTTACACTGATGGTGCTACCTAATTCAAGCTCGAACAGATAAAGCTCAATCCAATCGTTTCCGTCTCAACAGCAGAAGAGGAGATACTTGAAGATAATGGAAATAGTAGAATTGAAACTCAATAATATCATTTTTCACATAGCTGTTTTCTTTGTTTTGTAAAAAATTTTACGACAAATTCCTCTTACTAGGATTTCTGTTTCCTTGTACAAACTTGCCTATGTATAGGTCACTTTGTGATATAAATAAAATTTCATCTTTGAATCCAGATTTACTTTTACCCTATTTACATAAGCGAAAACGTCCATTGGTTGTGTTTGAATGTATGTATGTTTTTGAATATGATTAATGTTTACCAAAAATGCATAAAATGCAGTAATAGTATTTACTAAGGACAAACGAGGATGGTAGTTCAACGAGGCTTCGCCGGTTCATCCCCACAAGATAACTACAAATCCCCAATAGAGCAAATTTATCTTTATAGATGCTTCAAGTTACATCTCCCCTTGAATTTATGTCTATCTCTTTTATCCTCAGTCGGGATACTCAGGAACTTATTCCTTCAATAGAAGTACGACGAACAAAAACGGGAGGTTATAAATACTATACTATCAAACAAGACGGGAACGAGTTCTTCATATTCTTCAGTAACGAATCGGGATTTATTTTTCCTAGCTAGCAGTTGTTATACAAAGATATCCAGACGTTTCAGGCTGCATGATTCATACATACATCATTTACATCATACCATAACATATCCATAAATGCATAATACATTTACATAGATGCACCATGCCATGCATGCATACATATTGTATAAACTAACATTTTCCTTGCAGGATGGTTATATGCAGATAAAACAATATCAACAACTCACAACAGGTCAAAAATGATCTATACATTACTCAAGATGTCCTCGGAGAATAGGCAAACGGTCTGTACAAAGATCCATTCCCTAATCCAGGATATTTTCAGGAGATTTAATCCTGATACTCTTTTGTCCTCGGAGAGTAGGCAAACGGTCTGTACAAAGATCCATTCCCTAATCCAGGATATTTTCAGAAGATTTAATCCTGATACTCTTTTGTCCTCGGAGAGTAGGCAAACGGTCTGTACAAAGATCCATTCCCTAGTCCAGGATATTTACGAAAGATTTAATCTATTTGTTCTTGGATATTAGGCAAACGGTCTGTCCAAAGATCCATTCCCTAGTCCAAGATATTTTCAGAGGATTTAATCTATTTGGTCTTGAATAGTAGGCAAACGGTTTGTACAAAGATCCATTCCCTAGTTCAAGATAATTTTCAGAAGAATTAATCCTGATATTCTTCTGTCCTTGGAGAGTAGGCAAACGGTCTGTACAAAGACCCATTCCCTAATCCAAGATATTGCCAGAAGAGATAATCGTCACAAAGATTTATTTCTACTGGTCTATTCAACAATTCAAACTATGTTGCATAAACGATTCAGAGACGGCCTATACGAAGACCTAGTACTGATATCCAGTATCAACATAAAGATATTATCATCCCCTGATATTATGGATGTCATCTATAAGCCCATCTCCAGTTCTTCCAAGTAGCATCTTCAAGCCCACTCAAGCATATACAATTAATCATCATCTTTACTTTATGCACTGGCGAGTGAAAATTTTTGGGCTTTTGTGTTCAATCTCCTTCAACTTTCCATGTCACGACTGGTACATATATCAATCTAACCCCTCAGGTTTCAGAAAATTGAACAGGGGCAGCTGTTGCACCCCAAAATTTGCCCTCCACAAGACAATACATTATGTACTAAGAGGTTCACAAGGTTCACAAGGCTCACAAGACATCGCATGAGGTTCACAAGGTTCACAATTAGTCAGAAAGTTTGACAATTCCCTCAGACAATGCATCCTCCTAAGCAATGCATCTTAAACTAGGGTTTTGACTTTCATCAAGCTAAATGGACTTCTAAGACTTAAAGTGAGCTTAATAGAATACTATATATGTTAAAGAATCCCCATGTCAAGTTTCAAGACTTTCCCCAAAGGTTTGCTCAGTCAGATGATCAGATAGGTTAAAATCAGTCAAGGCAGTCAAAAAGTCAAACTGAGGTCAACTGTGGTCAAACCAAAGTCAAACTTCATGATTTTTTTCCAACATCAATTATATGAATTAAAATTCATTATTTGATCAAGGGTTGATCATGATTCATCAAGGAGATTTCAGATCATCAAGAATCAGGAGTTTCTAAATTAGGGTTTTCACAGGAAAAGTCAACTGAACTTTGACCAGCCATAACTTTCACATGCTTCATCAAATTTTTTCCATCCAAAGCTCATTTTGAATGAAATTTAATTCTCTACAACTTTGTGTCTCACAAGCCAAGCCCAAAAATACTTCATTTGGAAGGTATGAGCTAAGACATTATAAGTCCTTTTAAAAGTTAACAAAATGTCAACATCTTCCAAAGAGCATAACTTGAGAATGGAAAAATATATGGACATTAGACCAAAGAGGTTGGTTAGAGGACTCTTTAAGCTTTCCAAAATGTCCAAGAACACCTTCATAGCATTAAAATTGAAGGATTTGTGCCCTTGCAAAGTTGGAAAATTTTTGGGAAGTTTATGAAGCAAATAAGGCCTTAAAACCAATTTTTGCTAAATGAGCCCACCAAATTGCCATCCAATCTTTACAATATCACCAAGCACGACCCAACCCACACCTTTTTTGATTTTTTACATTTTATTTAATATTTATTTGAATTTTATTCATTAAAATACAAATTAAATTAAAATAAAATATGAAAGTCATATATTTGAAAAAGATTTGGATTCTAGAAAGACTTAATACTCATTTAAACTTGATTGATACCAATATATTTCAGATCATACTAATATAGCAATGTTAGATAAAAAAAAATTCAAGTTTTAATGACAAATCTTTTTCAATCTCACAAGGTCCAAAAATCCAAAAGTTTGGTTGATTTCTTGACCTAATTTCATTATATGGTATATATACAACATTAGGACAAGCATCGCACAGGGATTGAGGGCCTCCAAGAGCATTTTCAAACTCCAAAAATCTTCATACAAAGTCAAATTCGGTTTCAAGTTTAGAAGCACTTTCAGGGAAATTTAAAGGTTGCATTGGCTTCCTTGAACATCACTGAACATAACTTGATCATCATCATCATCATCCATAACGCACTAGAACACCATAACCGAATCGTTTTTCTTCTTACATATTGAGTTTTTCGATTTCATGAATATACTTGTTATAAATTATATCTAAATGTTGATTTGTGTTCATGAGATTACAAGGAACGTTTCTGGGCAAGAATCTTAAAGTTTCATGGCTTAATACGCAATTCACCATTACTAGGGTTTGAACTCCAAATTTGGGGTTTTGCAATTTAAGTGATCTAAATGGATTCTAATGACATGGTTCGATTGTATAGATCATGGGGATTGTACACACTACACCTTTTCAAAACAATTTAAAGTGAGCTAAGTAACTAAGAGCCCATGGATAACCATGGATATAAAGGGTGCTAACACCTTCCCTTTGTATAACCTACCCCTCGAACTCAAATCTTTTAAGGTCTTTCTTGTTCTTTTATGTCCTTTCCTTTTGGATAAAATAAAAGTCGGTGACGACTCTTGCTATCCGCAACATTTATACAAAGTCAGTTCTCCCACCGTGTTACAGTTACGTATTAGAGCATCCTAAGATCCGAACAAGCAACATGACTCCATGCACTCTCAAGTACCTGGATTATCTGTACTCCAAAAGAAGCACAAACTCAACAACAAACAACAAGGGGTGAGAAACAAATTCAAATGTAAATTGTGCATATAACATCTTTAAGGGTAGTTTCTCACTCACCACAACATATACAACAATCACACCAATAGTTATGAAACAATAAATACAACGATAGGTATGCAATGTGACTCAACACGACACAATGCACGCGGTATCAGTTTTTGTTCATTCAATCGAACATAGATAAATCACATACGCCCATCCAGCAATGATTACCCCACCATTCTCCATAACGGAGTACGGACGATCGTATTCGCCCATCCGAAACGATCATCCCAACAATAATACTACAATGTATGAATGGCTATGAAAATGCATACAACATGTATAACCACCATATTATACATCTACACGATCCATCCGATCAGTACACATCAATAAATCCATACAAATCACCAATAATAACCTCACGTGACTTAACTGATTAATCAATTAGTTAAATCCACTTAAGTTCCATCATTATCCCATTTTTCAAGATTAATTCTCAATTACTCATGTTATAAGATCCATCCCAATGCTTCAGATTGACAGAATCGACAACAGATACAAAATTGGGAAAAAATTCGCAAAACGACAGATTTTGCCCTAAGTCTCTAGTCATACGCATAAGGACCCAGGCCATACGCGTATTACCTTGATCTTACGTGTATCTTACTAAATTGGGCAGAGAGCCTTAGAATTTCACTCCCTTACACGTAACCCACACCCATTATGCATATTACGTTGGAAACCACACACACCATACGCGTAATGACATGTCTCTTACGCGTATGGACATAGACAATATTTTTCTCCTATTTTATTTTTTATTCCAGATCTGTTTCTTATGACATTCAATTTCACAGTTCACATCAGACCTAAGATTTTTACTACACCATTTTTACTCTCTTAATTCCATCCTTCTTTCATCTACATTACTACCTTCAATTTTCGTTATCGTTCTAGATCTAAATTCGTACCTCTTCTACTACAACAACAACGATCTGCATCAACTATACCCATACCAGAATAACAACAACAAGTTTCACCAAAAATTCATCGAGATTAGACAGTCATATTCATTCATTTGCAACAACAATCATATATTCATCACAAATTCATCCAAACAACAAAAAATCCTACGAGGGAAGGAAACCATCACTACCCAACATGTTAAACCACCTAATTTAGAATCCTTTCTCCCTCTTACCTCGAATTCAGACGAATTTCCTACGAATTTCCTTAAAGATTGGTGCCCTAGTGTTCTTCCTTCTTCCTAGCCTCCTTGGTTCTTTCACAAAATTATACGATTAATCTTTTCTTAATTATTTTACTATATATTCCTAAAACCCTCACTACAAGATTTACTAAACTGCCCCTTTATTTTACTTAATACAAATAATAATAATAATCTTAATATTACTAATATTATTTTCCTAATAATAATAATAATAGAAATAATACATACATAATATTATTATTATTCGCACACCCGCCATTACTAAACGTTCCACGATTCTACCCGTCCCACTAGGACACAACACCGAAACAACCAGACATACGCCTTAAACAAGGCCAACACAGTACCAAAAATACCTGACGATTAAATATTAAAAATGGGGTGTTACAGCACGCAGGCAAAAAAAAACTATGGTGCACAGGCCATACCTATTCATTAAACTTATCCTCTCCCTCTTCCTTTTCTTCCTCGTCCTCCAGACCGAAGAATGAGCAGACAATTTTCCCATCAGTTACTTAATAATTGAAGGTGGTTCCCGCAGTCACCAGCCCTGGGTTGACGATCTTGAGCTGCTCGGTTGCATTATCAAAACCCAGTTGAAGAGTTCCTATGTAGTCACCCTCGAGCTGCCTTATTCGAGCAATCAGATCAGCCTGACTCTTCAGCGTCTGGTCCTCCTCACTTTCCACCTCGGAGGGAGCGACTGGTTTCTCCATCTCTGCAACCCTCAAACAGAGGTTTCTATTCTCCTCGCCAACCTTTTCGAACTCCGCCTCTTTATCCTTAAGGTTCTTATTTTTGTCCACCAATCCATCTCGCTCGAGCCTGACCTCGCCCAACTTGATCATCATCCCCTCATAGAATTTGTGTTTTTCCATATAATCGAAGAAGTCAAAGAAAAGTTGCTCCCTCTTGGTCTTGGCTTCCTGGAGCGCCTCTTGCGTGGCTTTCATCTCTGACAACGGGCAAGTATTGTCAGACAGGACCAAGGTCGTCTTCATGACTCTGATCAATGCAACTATGTCTTGAGACAAGTTTGACCGCCTGGTCGCCCTGTCCAGGTCAAGGATTGCCTTGGCTTCAGCAGTCTCTACCCTGATAGAACCTGCGACGCTGTAAACTTCCTGCTGGAGATGGAAAGGGGGCAACAGGTAAGTCCATTGACTCTCCGACGGACCATCATTCACAACAGCAACCTGACTCGACGACCCCTCAGCATGTTGACGTTTATGAGGAAGAAAATCGCGCACGACAACTGGACTATCGGGTGTTACCACGACATGGGGAGAGTTTGGAGGAGGAGGATGAGTCCCAGAGCCAATACCCACTTCTTCAGCGGTGACCTGGCGGACACGACTCTTGCTCGCCTTCTTTGGAGCTTTGGCCGCACCTTTGTTGACCAACTTGAGAACATGTACCTTGAGGCTAGGCATGGCAGCTGCAAAAAGAAAAAAGCGAGTTAGCTAGATTAATAAAAATAACAAGACAAAAAAGAGGTGAACATAAGCCACCTAAAAGTCGGAGAGCCTCCTTGTCCGATTTACATTCGAGCACGGTTTTAGTATTGATCAGTTGAACATCGAAGAGAGGCAGCCTGACATCATCTAAAATGGGGTTATCCATCCGGTCCACACACATCGAGAGAGTAAAACTCCGAACATAGGCCACTAATTTTTCATAGGCCAATATGTCCTCGGGCCCCGGATTCTCTGCCTTCATGTAGTAATGGTCAGTTGACCACCTGAAGTAATTTTGTTGCCACTCAAGGGGAATCCTCGAGATTAGGCGTTCCTTCCCTTGGGCATCCCTCTATGTAGTATAAACACTATCCAAAGAACACGAGGTGATAGGCTTCACCATGTACCACTTGTCCTTGAAGTTTCGAACAAAGTCATGTTAGGTATTGAAAATCCTCATCGGCTGTTTGAAGGAAACCCAACTATGGTGTCCATGCGCGCACGATCGCTGCAGGTGGAAGATCCGGAAGAAGAGGGGCAAGGTACATCCGACCTCAAGATGTTGGAATACCAGTTCGAACACCCAAACGAATGTAATCGCATTTGGGTGAAGTTGAGAAGGAGCCAGGTCGAGCCTCCAGAAAACGCCCGCCTAAAAACTGGTGAAGGGAAGACGGATCCCTGCCTCTCTGAAAGCAAACTCATACACTAGGAACTGTTTCCCCTAAAAGCCGAGAATATTCGATGCTTGGGGAGAGGGGCATAACACTCCCAATTTGAGGTTCATCCGAGTTTAAGTCCTCCACGATTGTGTGGGCAGTGCGATGATCATGGACAAAACGTGAACTCGTCTCCAACGGCTCTTCCACGACCCACGATAGATCCTCACCCTGGAGGTAGTAGGCACATCCCGTTCCATATGATGTTCTTGGACGTCCACATCTTCCTCTTCCACTTTTATGTCGACGTCCTCCACGGGGATATCTTTATCTCTTTGATCCATATTACCTGAAAAGCATAGGAAACTGGTGAATTCGACATCGCATCAAATTCACCTTTCCATCGCAATTCAAGTGAAAGTGTGAGGGTCAAAAAAGGAGAGAGAAATTCCTGAAACACTCATCCCAATCCAACAAATGCCCGAGACATTCATCGAGAGATGCTCGGGACATTCAAGGAAAACCCGAAAGGGGCCCGAGACATTCAAAAGGTGCCCGAGAGGTTCAACGAAAACACCTAGGATTTCCCGACACATTCATGACAAACTCAAGACGCGCCAGGGGACATTCATCATAATTCTCCCTAAAAAGGCCCGAGGAAGGGCGTCCTCGTCTACTCCGATGATTAAACCACCGTACAAATTAACAAGTTGAAGCTAATCTACCAGGAAAAAGAAGAAAATTGTACCTGACATGTTATCTGATAAAGCGACGGTACGACGGTGACGACATAAGTGGTGATTCCAGTGAGAGAATGGTGTGCGTCCAGTGAACTTGAGAGGAGAAGTGAAAAGTGTAAAGGGAAGAAGTGGTCCCCCAAATTCCTTTTATAGACGCTGCATGGGAGGACGCGCCTAGGCAATCATTGCCTAGACTGCCTAGATTCCCTTGGGCGGCAGGCATTTAATGTGTCGTCACACAGAAAACAAAATGACGCATATTAAATGACATTTAAGAGAGAAACAAAAATACAAGACATATCACTCTTGAGAATTCCAAGGGGCACCGGGCACACTTATCGTCGACACCTTAAAAAACACATGCACATCCTCGACAACTCAAGACCACCGGTGACCCACCCGAGCAGGTGGTGCTCCCCGACGTAGCGAGGTTCCAAAGGGCTATCACCAATATTGGCTTTAGGAAAACCCACATTGAACGTTCACGTCCTCGATGCTGCAAAAACGCTGAAGCGCATCTCGTCAACAATGTAAAACACGAAATGAGCTACGGGCCCGACTCCCCGAGTAGGAACAAATGTCCTCGACACGATTGTCCTCGACGCCATGAGCTTTAATACCGACATGCTTCCTCTTAAGTCATCACTCTACTCCGGAGTTGCGACTTAGGGGGCTTCTGTTCTGGACTGGGCCTACATAGTATGCGTTAGGTAGAGTCCCAGTCGTCGGGCATGACCCATGGCCTAGTACAATGAGACGTGAGGAGAGCGTATCCCCCATGAGATCCATATCACCCAACTACCCAATATCATCTCCTGATACATATGGGCAGTTGGAAAAGGTCAAGACAACGTGTTAGGTCTTACATGCTCCTACACAATCCTTGGAAGTTCACCGTTGGGCCTAGCTAATCCAGCCCATGGGAGAATCTTGGCCCAGTGCTGGGGGCACACACTATAAATACCCTCTTCCACCAAGGGGTCAGGTATTTTGAATCCTACTATTCTCTTCTACCTTTCTGTACTTGTATTCTTACTTTGGCATCAGAGTGCCTTGCAGATACACCCCCTAGTTCATCATTGTTGTTGCTTCTCAACACTGGAAGATTCCTTCTGATTAGGTCAGATAAAAAATCTAAATAGAATTTTTAACATTATTTGATCACTTAATTATTTAAAGACACTTTATTGATAAAATAAATAATATAATAAATAAATATATTTGACCACATAATTATTGGAATATTAATATATTACTAAATTAGTAAAATATTCCAACAATCTCCTACTTGGCCAATATATCTTAATAATTATATCATAATTCTTTAGGCGCGGATCTGAATGTTATTTATCTTTAGATTTCAACTTTACAATCTGGTCCACCTCATACATCAATAATGGAATCACTGCGGTTGTCGTCACTAACATATAACGTGACGGAACCCCGACGACCACCACATCAACGTACTTGATGACATAGATTGATATGGATGAGTGAGATGAAAATTTCATGAAATGTGATTCTCAAATCTTGCATATTTCTAACTGGTCCTATTAGAGTCTTTAGCGAGATCAAACTGAAGTTCCTTAGGTGCAATTCAAAATTACAATATATGCACACAAAAATTTATATTGTTATAACAATAGTACCTCATAAGCTTTTATTTCTGCAGAAAATTAAACATAACATAAAGTTTGTACCAAAATAAAATCAAAGCATAAAACATAAAAACTTAAGGGAAAAACTCTCACTAATCTAAGGCAATCTCAAAACCAAAACTCATATGAGCAGCATGCCCATGAAAAGCCTTAGGTGTCAAACCTTTGGTTAATGGATCAATTAGCATTAAGTTTGTCCCTATATTTTCAATCAAAATGTGTTTCTCCTGGACCCTTTCTTTCACGACAAGATACTTGATATTAATAAACTAATTTTTTTAGAACTCATATTGTTGTTGGAGTATAGCACATCAGTATTATTGCCATAATAAACCTTCAAGGGCCTTTCAATGCTCCCAATGATGTGTAGGCTTGTGACAAAGTTCTGCAGCCAGATTACATGATTTGATGCCTCAAATCAAGCTACAAACTCTCCTGCCATGGTGGAAGGTGGCACTAAAGTCTGTTTGGAAGACTTCCAGGAGACAACTCTTCCAGCCAAGAGAAAGATGTAACCAGATATGGAACGTCTGCTATCTGGGCATCCAACAAATGAGTTAGAATACCCAATGATATCCATGTTATTTGACTTCTAATAAGTGATCACAAAGTCTCTTGTTCTCTTTAGGTAGCACATTACATGTTTTACTGTTATTCAGTGTTACATACAGGGTTTCTTAGTATCTGCCAAGAACTCCTACAATGAATGCTAAGTCGAGATTGGTGCAAACTTAAGTATACATAAGACTTCCCACAGCTGAAGCATATGGAACCTTATGCATCTTTTCCTTTTCAAGATCCATAGTGCGGAACTCTTTGAGACGAAAATTGTCTCCTTTAGCAACAAGTGTGTCTCCTGATTTTTTTTATCTTTCATGGAGAATTTATCCAGATCTGTATCAATATATCTCCTTTGTAACAATCCTAAAATACCTTAAGAACGGTTTCTAAGTATTTGAATTCCTAATACAAATGAGGCGTCTGCAAGATCTTTCATCTCATATTTATTTGTGAGAATCTCCTGATTTCGTGTAATAAGCCTATATTGTTGCTTGCCAATAGGATATCATCTACATTTAGTACCAAGAAAACGAATTTACTCCCATTAAACGTTTGGTATACACAGTTATTAACCAGATTAGCCTCAAAACTAAATGGGGATATTACTTGATGAAATTTGTAATACCATTGACGGGAAGCCTGTTTAAGGCTATAAATGGATTTCTTGAGTTTAGAAACCATATACTTTTGGTCTCCTGGCATAAATGTTTCTGGTTGTACCATGCATATTGTCTCTTTAATGTCTCCATTTAGAAACGTAATCTTTACATCCATCTGATGCAACTCTAAATCAAAATGAGCTACTAATACCACCATGATCCTAAGAGAGTCCTTCTAAGAAAGTGGAGAGAAATCCTTTTTATAATTAATTCCTTTCTTTTGAGTAAAGACTTTTGCAACAAGACGAGCTTTATATCTCTCAATGTTGCCTTTTGAATCCCTTTTGGTTTTAAATATCCATTTACAACCAATGGGTTTATTTCCTTCAAGTAATTTAATGAGATCCCGAATATCATTGTCAGCTATCGACTTCATCTCATCCTTCATGGCATCAATCTATTTAAGAGAGTTTGGATTCCACATAGCTTGACTAAAGTTCATAGGATCTTCCTCATTCAAACCAATGTTATCCTCACATTCCTAAAGGAATACAACATAATCATCTGAAATTGCACTTTTCCTCTCTCTAGTGGATCTTCTTAATGGTGGCTCTTGAGGTTGTTGAGTTTGAACTATTGGTGGTGCTTGAGAAAGAAACTCAGTATTGTATCATTTTTGACGGATGTTACGAATAACATCATTGTTTATTTCTAGATCTGTTTCTGGAACAAAGATATGTACAACAACTTGATCATTGTGAGAAACAGTTTCTTTATCAAAGGCAACACTCCTTATGCTTCCTTCCCCTCCAAACTCTACATCCTTAGGGAATCTTGCATTTCCCGTAAGAGCGTTCAATATATCCAATAAAAGATATGTACAACGACTTGATCATTGTGAAAAATTGTTTTAGGGATAGGATTGTAAAACTTGCACCTGTAAGAGCATTCAACATATCCAATAAAATAGCAGCTAATTGTCTTTGTATCCAACTTACCTTCATAAGGTTTATAAGGCATCGCTTCATCTGGACATCCCTAAATGTGTAGGTGTCTGATGCTAGGTTTTTTCCCAGTCCAGAGCTCATAAGGGGTCTTAGCTATTACTTTACTAGGTACTCTATTAAGGATATAAAATGTGGCCTTTAATGTTTCTCCCCAAAATGACTATGGAAGAGAAGAATGACTAATCATACTTCTTAACATGTCCTTAAGGGTCCGATTTCATTGTTATGTAACTCCATTCATGTTGTGTTTTCGCGACATTGTGTATTGTGGAACAATTCCACACTCATCGAGGAAAAGCGTGAAGGTCCCTGAATGTTGTTCCCCTGATCCATCATACCGACGATAGTATTCACCATTCTCGGTCGGGTTTGACAGCTTTTACTTTCTTTCCAAATTGAAGTTCGACTTCAACTTTGAATGACTTGAAGACATCCAAAGATTGAGATTTCTCATAATCAAATACATGTAGTCATAGCTCAAGTAATCGTCTATGAACATAATAAAATAATGTTGTCCATTCTAAGAACTTGTAGGGAAATGACCACATATATCGGTATGAATTAGATCTAAGACATCCTTAGCTTTTTCAGCATGGAAATTCCTCTTGTTTGTCTATTTACCATTGATACACTGAATGCAAACTTGAAAGTCTGACATATTAAGGGATTTTAAGAATATTGTTCGAAATAAGCCTTTGAATTCTTTATTTAGATATATGTCTTAATCACTTATGTCATAAAGTGGCGAATTTATCTTCTTTTTTTTACCATGTGACTCTATTTGTATTATTTTGTTATAACGACATTCAATATCAAGAATATAAAGACTATCATTCAAATAACGGTAACCAACAACATTTGAATCATATGAGAGGCTAAATTTATTATTTCCAAATGAACAAGTATAACCTGATTTGTCCAAAATAGAAATAAAAATTAAATTTGGTCTAATAGACGGTGCAACAAAAGTCTCAATCAAATCCAAATGAACAAATAGACTTTAATAATAATTTAAAAGTCCATATAGCCTCTACTTCAACTTTATTTCCATCGCCCACATAAATGAATATTTCAGCATCACTTAATAGAGTAGTATAATTATCTCAACAAAGCGACAAATCCTCTGAATGATTTTCAAAATCAAATCACAACAATGAAAATATATTTTTGCATTTTGTGGTA
This sequence comes from Lathyrus aphaca, assembly GCA_963966055.1. Lineage (NCBI taxonomy): Eukaryota > Viridiplantae > Streptophyta > Magnoliopsida > Fabales > Fabaceae > Lathyrus > Lathyrus aphaca. Next base: position 13,513,446 of record OZ014525.1, read on the forward strand.
GAAGTTTTTGACGGAGTTTTCATTTAAATAAATAAAAAAACTAAAGTGAAACAAGTATTTAATGAGAATGTACAACAACCTAAAACATTGAAAGTCCGGATAAGAATGTTCAAGAAATTAGAGCCTCTAAAATATTTAGAATATTTTAATAATTTAATAATATAGTAATATTCCAATAATTATGTGATCAAATATATTTATTTATTATATTAGTTATTTTATTAATAAAATGCCTTTAAATAATTAAATGATCAAATAATGTTTAAAATGTTATTTAGATTTTTATTTAGGAATTAAATAATTAATTAATTAAATAACTGAATATGAACTAAAATTTTAGTGAATATCAGGATAAAATTCATTTGGGAATAATGGAACTCTAATTGACCATTATATTATATTTATATATAGGCTATGGTCCCCAATATACTACCCAAACAAATTATCTTTTCTCCTCATCTGAAGAGAATTTGAGGCATACAGTGCAAGATTCCTTGAGGATATAGAGTTGGAGGGGAATGAATCATACAAAGTGTTGCCTTTGACAAAGAAATTGTTTCTTACAATAATCAAGTCTTTGTACTTATCTTTGTTCCAGAAACAGATATAGAAATAAACAATGATGTTATTTCTAACATCCCCCAAGAACAAGACAATATTGGGTTTCTTTCTCAATCACCACCTATAGTTTAAACTCAACAACCTCAAGATCCACCATTAAGAAGATCCACTAGAGAGAAAGAGTGTAATTTTAAATTATTATGTTGTATTTCTTCAGGAACGTGAGGATAACATTTGTTTGACTGAGGAAGATCCTATCAACTTTAGTCAAGCTACGCGGAGTCCAAACTCTTTTAAATGGGTTGATGTCATGAAGGATGAGAAGAAGGTGATGACAATTGTTGGAATATTTTAATAATTTAGTAATATATTAATATTTCAATAATTATGTTGACAAATAAATTTAATTAAATCAGAATCACAAAAGATGTAGTGCGTAATTTTTCATGTGAATTGTTTTGATCGGCCAAAAGGAATATATAGTTTGGCTGAATAATTGCATACATGTGATGATAAATATGTAGTAATTATTAAGTTTATACATGTGGTTAATGATTGATGTCAAAGACGTCCATTAACTTATAAGACTTATTACTAATATTTGATCATTGCATGAATATCGCTTACAATTAATTCTTGCAATTAAAGATTGAGAATTGATGCACTACTACAAAACGTGTAAGCAATGACACCATTGTCAACACGGTTCATCCCTACATTGTCGTGATATCTCTAAACTAATGCGTTTTTGTATTATATTTGTTTTTTTTATTAAAAATTATTTGTATGATAAAATGTAATTTTATATTTATTAACCGCTTATGATTTGATGTTAATTTAACCTTGATATATTATTGTCATTAGATCCCAACTCTATCATTATATCAAATTAAAAATCATATCACATGTTTAATTTTAAATAAATGATACTATACAATTAGTAAATAAATGATAAATCAATTTTAAGATTGCTAATCATAATTCTAAAGATAGAGACATGACTACCAATTATGATTTTACATATATCAACTTGGCATTTCAATTGTCAAACCAATCACACATTGATAGCTCACCTAATCTACACTTAAATGTTTGTAAGGAAATTTCCATCATGTAAATTTCATGTTTAATTTAAGTTGAATTTGATGATTAAAGATAAACAAATTAGTACTAATGTGAAAGAAAACAATAATACAATTAATGAAAAACAAAAGGAATGGATCCCACGTATCAAGTTGCAAAATTGAAGTTTGCAAGTTGCTAGCTATCAATTCATTAAACATTATTTATGGTAATTGCGGGTATCAATGTTCTTCCTCATAAAAGAATGAGTAATCACATTCAAAAAGCACTTTATGGCTTCACATCAGAATGAATCAAAAATATTTTGGTCCCAACATATCACCGACCTATGATGCTTTTTCTTTTCTTTATTGTCTTCTTTTAGCTGAGACTAGGCACACGTGTGCTACACAATGTAACACATGCATATAATAGTATACATTAATTATTCACAATGCTTTCTAACTAAAAGCATAACACAAAGTTAATAAATTGTGAGGCAAGTAATTTGATTTTAACCTTAAGAAATTCTTCCTTGAATTGATAATACAAAACACCCATTTAACAATAAATTTCACATGTCAAGTCTATGCCTAAATTTTGAAAAGGACTCCAAATTTAATGGCTTGATCATAATATCATCAAGTTTATCTTTTAGGTGAGTAGTGGACAAGTTGGATAATTCATTCCTTGTCAAGTTATGTATATAGAGTAAAATCTAGCATCTATCTATATATGTTTATTTCTATTGGATTTTTAGTCAATTTGATGGATGAGTTGTTATCATAATGAATGGTAATGCATGATTCTTGAATGTTTTCAAAATGTGTGATAATTTTTTATTTCTGAAATATTTAGACCCTTATCATTTGATTTTTATCTTGTTTTGACAAGTATAATTAGAATGAATTAAGTATGTTTTGTAATTTTTAATTTAGTTAGCATGGACCATATTAGGTATTTTTTTTTTAGTTTAACGTGTTTCATGTTTGTATAGGAGTATTTTTGTGATAAGTTTTATCATGTCATGAATACAACTTCAATGTAGTATCATTTTCCAACAGGTTTTAGAGTCCGAAGATATTGTAAGGAGCGAAGAGAAAGGAAATATGTTAATTTTCATGAGTTAAATCAATAGATAATCATAAGGCCCGTAATTCAATGACTCAAGCAAATTTTAAAAGTTAGGAAGATATAAAAGGACCACCTTAGAGAAATAAAGAGAGGTTCGGAAGTTCATACACTTAAGAGATAACTTAGAAAAATATATCTCACATGGAGAAGAACAAGTTTGAACCAGAAGTGAAGAGAATCTCTCATCTTTCCTTTCTTGAAGAGTACCAAAAACCATGCATGACAAAACTTGTCTTTTGCTGATTGAAGATGGCAAGGAGTAGAAGTGTTACCCGTAGATTTTCATTTTCTTTTCATTAGTATTTAAAAATGTTACGTTTGTGTTGTTGTATTTCTTTTGCTCATTATGAGATAACCTTTTTATGTTTAGCAATGTGAAGTTTAAAGTAAATTAGTATTTTATGTTAGATGGTATGATTCGAGTGATGTTTTTTTATCATGTGAATTATTGTTATATATTTGTTTCTTTGTCTAATCACCTTAGAAATAGGTAAAAGCTTGTAAATGTTGAGAGATCATTTAGCAAGTGAAACTCATGATAAATGTGGTTGAAAATAGTAGGATAGGTATATTCACTATATTAGTCACTTTAGACATAAAGGACTACAACCATAAGGAAAATCATAAGTTATACCAGACATGCATTAATCCGAAAGGAATTTAGTCATAAAGTCAAAATGTAGGTAAATCCGAAAAAAAATCTATAGGAATTTTGCAGATTTATCTGTGGATTTTGACTTTAGGGACTATATTGTTAATTTTTTAAAATGACAAGATTGTTTTTGAAAAAAAAATTACTGAGATATACCAAAAATGGCCTAGGTAAAATGGTAATAATCCAATTTATAATTATAATATGTTAAAATTACAAAGATAGAATTTTGTCAAATTTTGAAAATCGAACGAATGGCCTTTCAAAATAACTATAGTTTTACCAAGTACGCTATGATCCATTTGATTACTAATTTTGTCAAAAAAAGTTATATGTATATATAATTATACGATATAATAATACTATAGTTATTAAAAGTTAAAAAAATCATATTATCAAGGAAACGTAATTATATTTTTACAATACTTTTAGTTTGAACTCATTATTAAAAATAAAAAACTATCCAAGGAGAATGAAATTAAATTTTCACATTATTTTTAATATAAATCTCATTATTAACTTTAAATAAAAGTTTCATTATTTTGACTAACTTTTATATTTATAGATATTTATATTTCTTACCCTATTTTTTAAAAAATTATTTAATGAGACCTTGTTTGTTCTATATTAGTTTATAAATATTATTATATTCTATAATTATTTTTGAACTTTTTTCAATTTATGAGGTTCAAAAACTTTTTATGTTTGAAAATTAAAACTTCCTTGAAATTTTTTATTCAATGTATTTGCATGAATAAATTTATAATAAAAAGTTGTAGATTTAATAGTTGTGCTTATGAATGAATTAATTCATAGAATTTTTTTTTTAGATTATATAAGTCTGAAATTTATGTCAAAAATTTTATTACATGATATTTTTTTAATTTGTATAAGTTGAATTACAATTTAGATCAGTGACTCATTAATTCAATAGTTCGATCGGATTGATCATTAGTCAATGTTTTAAAATATTATCTAAGATTTGTTGTTAGATGGACTCCAAATGATCCATAATAATTTCGGAGGGGCGTGACAAAAAACAACTAAAAAAGTAGGATGATATCCAACAAAACAAATTGGAAGAACGTTCTATAAAAGTCTATGATGGACGTCACCACAAAAACCCTAAAGATTAATGGGGTTGAAACACAATAAATTTAAAACAACAACAACAACCGAGCATTATCCCACTAAGTGGGATTGGATACATGGATCAACTTTCACCATAAAATTCTATTCAAGACCATGCTTTTATCGAAATTGTTAAGCTCATGATCTTTCTTCATAACTTTTATTATAGTTTTCATATATCTTCCTCAACCTTTAACTATTTTACCAATCTTCATCTGATCTGCTTTACTTACCACATAATTTAAATGTCTTCTCTCTCATGTCCAAACCACTGAAGTATATTCTCCACCATATTTTCTACTAAAGGTATTATCCCAACTCTCTCTAATATTGTCATTTCTAATCTTATCATGTCTAGTCTTACCACTCATCCAACACAACAATCTCATTTATGTCACATACATCCTTAAACGCCCAACATTCTGTCACATACAACATCGCATGTCTTACCGCGGTCTAATAAAGTTTTCCCTTCAACTTGAGCAGTATTTTTCTATCACATAAAACCCCTGAAGCTCTTCTTCATTTCAACCACTCAACTTAATTTTGATGGTTTACGTCCTTGTATGTTTCTCCATCGTTTTGTATTACAAACTCAAGATATTTGAACCGCGCGCGTGACTTATGGGATAATATAGTCTCCAACTTTCACCTCTGGGTAAGAAACGTTTCACCTTCTAAACTTAAATTCCATATATTATGTCTTACTTCTGCTTAAGCGAAAATCACGTGTTTCACCTCCAAGTCTCTAACCTCTTGTTTAAATTCTCATTTGACTCTCCCAGTAGGACTATATCATATGCAAAAAACATGTATCTCGATACTAGCTTTTGGATGTGCTTCATGCGTACATCCAAAATTATAAAATAAAAAATATGGATTTAAAATTAAATTTGATGCAAATCTATTATAATATAATGGAGAAATCATCTCTCACACCCCATCTTATATCCATACAATAGTCGATAATCCTTCGTACATATTTTAAATAGTTCAAATATATATAATTCTAACTCGTTCTTCTCCGAAGCTAAAAACTTTAATAAACTTCTTAGTACAACACAGAGTATACAATTATACCACGAAGTTGAACATTAAAATGAATTAAATTTTTAATAACTTTCAAATTATTAATAATTTATTTTGGTCCCAAACAAACATAGAGAACAATTAGTTGAATATTCCTTTTCTTCTCTTTATTCGTCTCTTTAGAAAAAGACCATAATGATTATAATTTGTGTGGATGTATATCAAACTATGGTCTTTTTTCAGCAACTATAAATCACACGTGTGCTTCACAATCCAAATTAAATGTAACACGTGTATTAACATTCTACTCAATAATTAGTGAAAGACACAAAGGTGATTCAAAATTGATGTGTCATGTATCTTACACTAACTTTTATAGAATCCAAAACAAACATTTCTATTCATAAACACCTTTTTCTTCTTGTAATGTTCTTCAGTTCAAATCGGTTTTTTACTTTAGTATCCACGATTATTCTTTATACACGAGTTGAAATATTTCAAGTAAAATATTAAAATTGGTCTCTTAACTCTATCACAGAGTCCAATGTGGTCCCTTATCTTTAAAAGTATCAAAGTAGTCATTTAATTATTCAAAAAAGTTCATGTTAGTCATTTCCGTCCATTTTTTATTAATGGCGTCAATTTTTGCTTGGGTGACATCTGATGCAGCATTTGGTTATACACGTGGAACATGATTGGGCATACATTCATCTTCTACAGAATCTCTTATTTATGTAAGTAGCTATCTGTAACACGGTGGGAGAACTGACTTTAGTTATGTTGCGGATAGCAAGAGTCGCCACCGACTTTTATTTTATCCAAAGGAAAGGGCATAAAAGAACAAGAAAGACCTTAAAAGATTTTTGGGTTCGGGGGGTAGGTTATGTAAAGGGAAGGTGTTAGCACCCTTTACATCCATGGTTATCCATGAGCTCTTAGTTACTTAGCTCACTTTAAAATGTTTTTTGAGAAGTGTAGTGTGTGTTTAGAAATTTTCTTAAGTGCTTTATAATGATCCATGTACGGATATATATGAAGCCTTTGTTTTGAAAATTGCTTGAAAAATGTGAAGTGTTTGAAATGTTTTTTGAAAAGTGAGCAAGTACATAAGAGGAACCTACCCTAAGTTAAGTCTTTTCTGTTCTTAAATATCCTTTAAATGGTAAGACTATCCCTATTATTAAGGAATAGGTAGTCATTACCTTGGATGTGTGAGGGACAAGTGAAGGGACAACTGTTATTTTAGGCAACTGTAAGGTGTATAAGCAATTCGAAGGGACTTATCATCTTTATTCGAAAGGGACAAGATCATTACGAAGGCAACCACGAAGGGACTTGATCTTTTTATCTGTTAAGGGACTAGATGATATGAGAGAAGGGACTTTGCTTTACACCTTACTTGACCTTTTGTTTAGGCAACTTGAGAGGTAACCCTTAAGAAGTGAGATGGCGATCCAAGATCGACTTACGTGTGTGAGTGTACCAATTCAAATATTTATCTTGAGATTTAATGTTCTAAATTCAATTTTAAATATAAACATGTTTTACACTCCCTATTTTACTAACCATAGCAATTAAAAATAAATAATAAAAATTATTCTACAACTATTACATATTGGATACAATTACATTATAATTAAAATAATTAAAATAAGCAAATAAATAATTAAATGGATTAGTAATAATAGACAAAAATAAATAAATATAAGAGGGTTAGTAATAATAAATAAATACATATAAGAGGGTTAGTAAATCAATATAATATAGAAATAAATTAAAAAGTTCAAAAATTAAATAAATAACTATTTTTTTAAGAGAATTTAATAAAAGAAATAAATAATAAGTATTATATACTATAAATATGATTAATAGTTCTAATATTTTAATTTTATGTACATATAAAAATAATAAATTAATTTAATAAAATAAAGTTAAGGTTTTTTAATTGTTTAGAAAATAATAAATTAAAGTTAATTATTTAATCCAATCTTAATTACATTATTTATATAAAAACTATACATAATAATAATATAAACAAATTATAAATAAATATATACAATTTAAAATTTACAAACACATAAATTAATATTCATAATTATAATTAAGTTATTATTTAGAAAAAATAAGTTAGGGTTAATTGATTAAATTATTTACACTATTAAACTAAATATGAACAAATTATAAAATAAACAAATAAATTAATATTTACAATATGATTAGGGTTTATAAAAGACAACTAGAATTTATAATAAAAAAAATAGAATTAGGGTTTTAACATATTAATTTTTTTAAGGTTAATTATTTGATATAAACATAATTAAATTATTTTTACAAAAAAACAATATAATATTAATAATATACTATAACATAAATATTAAATAATTTTATTACTAAAGTTTATTATTATTTTCTTTTTTTGAAAATATAAGTTTGAAATATATATAAGATAATAACATGAACATTTTTATTTTAAATATTTATTATAAACTAAATCAAATAAACTATAATCAAAAAATCAAAAAAATAAGAAAAAAATGAAAAAACAGACTTACCTGGGGCTGGGATTCGAACCCAGGCCCTAGGCTTTATTCCTTCAAGACCAATAAGCCAGCCACTGGGCTATGCGCGCGCAGGTGATATGGAATGAGTACCATTGTGTTTTGTTTCTTCGCCTGTAAAATCATTAAAAAAAACAAAACAATGCAAAATGGCCTGGGGGGATTCGAACCCAGGACCATCAATCTCATGCGCGTATACACTAACCAACTGAGCCAGGCTATATCAATTGAAATAACATTAACAATAAATCAAAAAATATTATGTCAAATATTTGAATCTGGATTTTGGCGCCACTGAACTTCATCTTCTTCATGATACCTGCGAATTTTCCTGCCAAATCACCCATGCATTTTCCTGCGAAATTTTAATACTCATAACCTGCGAATCTCAAACAGCAAGCAAATGATACGATTTCATCAAATTGATTATGTCAATGAGTTCCTTAATGTTCACACAGTCTATTCACGTTTTTCAAATTCATTTATATTTGGTTTCTTGAGAAACCCTAATTTGGTAACCAAAACCCTAACAATGGCAAGTCAGGTTCTAGGCTATGCTTCTTCATGAAAATGTCCAGAAATCATCTACAAGTCATGACTAACACAAATCAAACAACAAAATCAGTTGACATTAGCTAAATAAATGGAATCGAAAAATTCAAATTCAAGAGCAAAAGAGGTTCGGTTTATGCATTCAAGGATGATTTGGATGATGCCAAGCATTGAGATCGTATCAATGATGTTCAAGGATCATGTATATGTCCTTAGATTACCTTAATTTCCCCTGCAAAATAGAATCCGAAAATTAAAATTTCAAAGAAAATTTGAATCTCAAGAGTGTTCTTGGAGGCTGCCAATTTCGTCCCTTTGTGTTTGTGTAGTTTGTATACTTATAGAAGAATGGAATTAGGTAAGAATAGTGGTGGATTTGTGGGCTTAATGGATACCTTGAGTGTGAAGAAATCTCCTTGCCAAATTAGTCAAAAAATCAAATATTTTCATGCTATAATGCCTTATCACGAATTTGGATAGCATCAAATCAATTTAAATGGTCATTAAGAGTTTCTAGAAGAGGAATCACTTTTAAATATTCAATTTTCATATTTTATTTTGATTTAAAATGGTTTTAAATGAATAAAATAAAAATAAATAAAATAAAAAATAATAAAAATATGAATAAATGAGGATTGGGTCGTGCATGATGTCATGTTGAAGTTTGGATCACAAAATTGCAAGCCCATTTGGAAGAATTTGGTTTTAAGGCCCTATTTGCTTCATAAACCTCCCAAAAATTTCCCAACTTTGCAAGGGCACAAATCCTTCAATTTTAATGCTATGAGGGTGTTCTTGGACATTTTGGAAAGCTTAAAGAGTCCTCTAACAAACCCCATTGGTTTCATGTCCATATCTTTTACCATTCTCAAGTTATACTCTTTTGAAGTTGTTGACTTTTTGTTGACTTTTAAAAGGACCTATAATGTCTTAGCTCATACCTTCCAAATGAAGCATTTTTGGGCTTGGCTTGTGAGACACGAAGTTGTAGAGAATTCAATTTCCTTCAAAATGAGCTTTTGATGGGAAAAATTTGATGAAGCATGTGTAAGTTATGGCTGGTCAAAGTTCAGTTGACTTTTCCTGAGGAAACCCTAATTTAGAAACTCCTGATTCTTGATGATCTGAAATCTCTTTGATGAATCATGATCAACCCTTGATCAAATGATGAATTTTACTTCATATACTTGATGTTGGAAAAAAATCATGAAGTTTGACTTTGGTTTGACCACAATTGACCTCAGTTTGACTTTTTAACTTCTTTGACTGATTTTGGCCTATCTGATCATCTGACTGAGCAAACCTTTGGGAAAAGTCTTGAAACTTGTCATGGGGGTTCTTAAACACATATGAGATGTTATGAAGCTCACTTGAAGTCTTGGAAGTCTATTTAGCCTGATTAAAGTCAAAACCCTAGTTTTGGATGCCCTGCTTAGGAGGAGGCATTGTCTGAGGGAAATGTCAAATCTTCTGACTAATTGTGAACTTTGTGAACCTTGTAGACCTCATGAGATGTCTTGTTAACCTTGTGAACCTATTAATACACAAAGTCTTGTCTTGTGAGGGCAAATTTTGGGGTGCAACACTATCTGAACCCCATTTCCTTCTCATTTTCATTCCTTCACCACCACACCCTTAAAACCTTACCCTAAAATTATAACTTAAAATCATAATCTAAACCTAATTCAATTCCCATTTATGAATTAAAATTTTTCCTTCAGATTAATTTCAATCCCTTTCATTCTTCAACACAGTTAACCCTCACTGTCACCACAACCACCGTCGCTGACGACCTAAAATGGCTATTCCCTTCCTGCATTTCATCTCCTCCCAGAAAACCACCATTGAAGTTGGCCTCCTCGTACCTTCCTCCCCGTCCTCCCCCATCTCCGTTATCCTCGCCCAAGACGATTTGAAGAAAATCGTTGCCTACAAAGCCGTCGAATCCGGCACGGTTCTCGGCCTCGGAACCGGCTCTACTGCCAAACACGTTATCAATCGTATCGGCGAGCTTCTCCAGCAATGGAAGCTCACGAACATCATTGGTATATCGACTTCAACGATTACTCACGAACAAGCTATGTCGCTGGGAATTCCTCTATCGGATCTCGATACTCATCTGGTTGTTGATCTCGCTATCGACGGTGCTGATGAAGTTGATCCTTATCTGAATTTGGTGAAAGGACGTAGTGGATCACTTTTGAGAGATAAAATGGTGGAAGGTGCTGGTAAGAAATTTGTTTGCATTGTGGATGAGTCAAAATTGGTTAACTATTTGGGTGGGAGCGGTTTAGCTATGTCGGTTGAGGTGATTAAATTTTATTGGAAATATATTGCTGGTAGGCTTCAGAGTAATAATGAAGTAGAGAGAGAATTTAGACAATAAACTCAAATCATTGTGTAAGACTTACAAACAAGTGTGAAGTGGTGTAGTGGTTGATATGTTATGTAACAACCAAGTGATCATGTGTTCGAATCCTAGGATCAACAATTTTTTAAAGAATTTTTCTGGGAATTTAATGACATAGAAGATGAATGTATGCCAAGTCATGTTCCACGTGTATAACCAAATGCCACATCATATGTCACCCAAGCAAAAATTGACGTCGTTAGTAAAAAATGGACGGAAAGGACTAACATGGACCGTTTTGAATAATTAAAGGACTACTTTGATACTTTTTAAAGATAAGGGACCAAATTGGACTCTGAGGTAGAGTTAAGGGACAAATTTGGGTATTTTGCCAATGTTTTATCAGGACACTTTGTAATAATTAATTACCATAGCCAATGATTGTATATATTACTTTATATAATTATTTTCTTTAACCATCGTTTCAAAACTTAACACTAAATCAAAAAGTGAGATGTTATAATCAAATTAGGGTTGGATAACTTATTAGACCGGTTCAAATTTGAACTCAAAATCCAAAACCGACCTAAACATCATTTGAAAAATACAAACTCATTTTTGTCCGATTCAAGGTTCGATTTTTTCGGGTTCATTTGTTATTTATTTCGGATTTATAACTTGAATCTTTTAGGTTAACAATAATTGAATCATTTTATAAACCAAATCAATTTTTTATTATATATTGGACCAATGATGAACCGGTTATTGATATGTTTAAATATTTTTTTCACATATCTATTATTTTTTAAAATATTTATTAGATGAGCAGATATTAAACGTTTCAAAATTTTACTTTTCTAAAAGAATTATTACAAAATATCGGATTATTTTTATTTTAAAATATGAGTTATTTGAAATTAGGGGTGGTAAAACGGAACGTTCATCCCATCTTAAGTCTACCAAAAAATGAGGCAGGACATGCAAACTCAACAAGTGAAATTGGACTTAAAAATCTAGCTCGTCCTGTCACGGTGGCAGGTTGACGAACGATAGCCTTGTCATTTTCTTCTTCTTCATTTTTTTAATAAATTAATATGTTATTTTTGGAAAAATAACACCAGAGGTCCTTTAAGATATTTTAAGTATGAAATAAGTCATTTAAGTTTTTTTGTAACAATCAGGTCCTTTAAGTTATTTGAAATTAAAAAGTTAGTACCTTAAGTTTATTTTCTAACAATTTGATCCTTTTTTTTAAATGTTTGCTACACTAAATTACAAACTCATATACCATTTTGAACTAATTTTTTGTGTTGATCACGAATATGTAATCAGTTTTGCGTTTGATTGTGTATTTTGGTCGGATCGACGATTCTTCATTATGTATTTCGTCATTTTTGTACCTGATTCTCATGAACCATAACTTGTTTGATAAATTTGATTGCATATCCGTGATCAGCACGAAACACCAGTTCAAATGATATATGAGTTTGTAATGGAGATTTAAGAAAATAATCAAATCGTTGCAAAACAAACTTAAGAGACTAATTTATTAATTTAAAATAACTTAAAGAACCTGGTCGTTAAAAAACAAAACTTAAAGGATCTAAGTGATACTATTAAATAACTTAAAGAACTAAAATATTTATTTTGCCTTCATTTTTACATTTCAACTAGATTTTTCACTTATTTTTTTATAAAGTATCTTTTTAACAAATTTTATTTAAAAAATATATTACATATATTCATAAAAATGTATAAAATAAAATCATCAACAAGTATTGCAAAACTATAGTTTAAGTATTAACCTTCAGCCAACCAAAAATAAATATTTTGAGTGCTTGATATCTAGGTTGGAGGACTGGCGGGCCAACCCGCCTTTTTTTTTGCGGTCTTAAGGCGGGGCAAACTGAGCGGGTAGGTGGATACAAAATCTCAACCCAACCCGCCATTTTTGGCAGATGTGTAACAACTCGGGCCCCCCACAAGGAAATCCTGGCTCTTCCACCTCACGATCTTCTCTACCCCTCTCTCTAGTAGAGTTTTTTCCTTCTGTGAGAATCAAACCCTGTACCATGGGGTTCAAGTACATGTTCAATCCATTCCCACTACCAATTGAGCTAGTAGCTCAATTGGTAGTGGGAATGGATTGAACATGTACTTGAACCCCATGGTACAACCCGGGCTCCCCACAAGGCAATCTCGACACTACCACCTCAAGATCTTATCTACCCCCTCTTTAGTAGAGTTTTGCCTTTCGGGGGAATCAAACCCTGTACCCTGGGGTTTAAGTATTTTTCTGTAACACCACAGACCCCTCGCAAGGAAATCCCGACACTGCTACCTCACGATCTTCTTTACTCCCCTCTCTAGTAGAGTTTTTGCCTTCCGTGGGAATCAGACCATGTACCCTGGGGTTCAAGTACATGTTCAATCCATTCCCACTACCAATTGAGTTAGTAGCTCAAGTGGTAGTGGGAATGAATTGAACATGTACTTGAACCCCAAGGTACATGGTTCGATTCCCATGGAAGGCAAAAACTCTACTGGATAGGGGAGTGGAGAAGATCGTGAGGTAGCAGTGCCAGGATTACCTTGTGAGGGGTCCGCGTTGTTACAGGGTGCGTGGGTCGACTCGGAGGACCACAACCAAATTTTCCACCCTAATAATTTGAAATCATTAATCATTTTAAGCTAAATCTAAGTTAATTAAAACTTAATTATCATTTTAAAACAGAACCAAATTCAATAACATTGACACAACCAAACTAAGTTATTTAAACACATTTAATCACTTCATAACTAGGTTAAGTTTGAATAATATGCACTTTCAATAAAATGGAGATACACAAACATAACCACAATCAAATAAGATAAATGAAATACAAATACTGAATTATCCATAACACATTGGAATCAAACAAGTCAACAACCTTCGGTTTAACAAGTCCTTTACAAGATAATATGCATTGTTTTATAATGTTGACACAACTTTTCTACTTTTTGTAGATATTGGATCTAATACACTATTAGGCACTATCGCGGGGCAAAAAATACCTGAATGCATCGCACACTCGAAATAAAAATAGAGTCGACAGTGAACTTTATTTATTCCAAAATGAAATGGAAAATATCGTTAAAACCTCTAAAAGAAAAATAAAATGGTCTTCAGAACCATGAGTTGATGCAGGAATCAGTTATGCAAAGGGAAGATATTAGCACCCCTCATATCTGTTGTACTCAACATGACCCGTTATTTAGTTTCGTGATTGAATATTAGCGTGTTGTTAGTTTGCAATCTTCTATTTAGTGAGCAAGAAAAAAGAAAGAATAGTTTTTTTAGCTTTTTATTATTGTGTCTGACAAGATTTCAAAATCCTGCTCCTATGTATATCCAAGTGCGATGAAGAACTCATGAGTGATTTGGCAATGTTCACATCACTCAAAATATATCAATTATTAAAACAAATTACATGTATGTACATCCTAGAATTCTCGAAGTCGAGTTATAAGTCACTGAAACCGAGCGTGGATAGTCAGTATGTTGAGTACTTATAGAGAATGACAAGTTTCGAGTTGCTCCAGATGAAACAAGTTGGAGCTCGGACTATATGGTTATTAGATACGTGTTTTTGTATGACATATACAGATCAGTGTAACACTTATGGGGTAGAACGACATGTACAGATCATCGTAACGATTATAGGGTAGCTCAAAGGTTTCATGAGAGTTACAGAAAGGGATCAAGAAGATGTGACATGATAACAATGAGAGTGGGAAATTTTATGATTATCATTTAAGCATAGAGCTTGAGGAAACACTTCTTAATGATCTTAGGGAGTGAGAAGAGTTAATAAAGGATTTCCACACAGGGAGGAAGGACAAGGAAAAAACAATCAAGTAACACTAGAAATGTCCTTACGTTTATGATCTAACCCGATCCTGTTTAGGGAGATTATCCAAAAAGTTTTTATCATGAACATTTGGCGCCTGCCGTGGGGATTTGGTAAAACATTTATAAACAAAAGGGAAAATGAGTTTTATGTTTCATTAACTCATACCTCTCCTATCTCTTTATCTATTCGTTTCCTTCTCAAGTCTTACTCTCACAAAAACTCAGATTCTCTATGCAAATTTAACTCGCCGGAACCCTAGAATCCACCAGAGAAGGCGGTGGTACACCGTGGTCGCCGTCGTCTTCTCTGGCGAGAAACCCTCAAACATTAAAACCTTAAACACCAACTATAACACCCCAAAAGTTTCCCTCTCATTTTCATGTCATATATCATAACCTTTAATTTACATATCATTGCATCTTTGCATAGAAAGATCAGGCATAACATCCATGGTTAGAAGCATAGAGCATGTGATCAGTCATTCATCAAGTTGTGATTATTCAAAGCCAAGATAAGAGCCAAGTGATCTTGCAACAAGATTACAAGGGATCCTCATCTCTCACACAAGCTCAAGCTCCTCCTCAGAGCCCTTAAAGGGGTTTGGTTCATCAGGAATTCATCAGTGCATCATCCTCCTATACAAGGAAACCCTAATTAGGGTTTTGTCTCAGAACAAGTTATCCTCATTTCTTTGACCAATTCTTGTGGTCAAAGGCTTCTATATATTATACAAGGCCTAGAGATGAAATTTGGTTCAAAAATTCATCGAGGAAGTCAGGCAATGGCTCAGTTACTTGTACTTGAAGAAAGAAGTCAACTATGCAGAAGAAAAGTCAACCATGAGATTTCTAGGGTTCCAATCATGTTCGTCAACTTCATGGCCTTTATTTGGTCAAAGAATAACATGAATGGTCTCAAATGTCAAGAATCAAGGGTTTGCAAAAGTTACTAAAATTGGAATTTGTCAAGTGGATAAGTTTCTATTTTTGGAAATCTTTGCCCTAATCTTCAACTCATTATTTCATGAAAGGAAGCTCCAAATGATTTTTCTTTTAACATCAAAGTTGTAGATCTTGATTTTCCATTTCCAAAAAGTACAAGAACATTTTCATATCTTTTCTAGAACTCAAGATATGATTTTTTGAAGTTAAAGTTTATTTTTAGGGTTTTAGGGGAACTGATCACAACACCAACACCATTACCAAATGCGTTAGAAGCTCCATCAAAAACCATAGTCCATCGGGATCCTTGTTCAAGTCCGTCATATTGTCTAGGTTCTTTGGTAATAATCATAATGTCTTCATCAGGGAACTCAAAACTCATTGACTGATAATCATCCACTGCCTAATGAGCCAAATGATCAGCTACAACACTTCCTTTAATGGCCTTCTGAGTAGTGTATTGTATATCATATTCTGTTAAGATCATTTTCCATCTTGCAATTCTTCCGGAGAGGGCAGGTTTCTCGAATATGTACTTGATTGGATCCATCTTCTAAATCAATAAGGTAGTATGAGTCAACATATACTGTCTTAGTCGGCGAGCAGCCCATGCCAAAACGCAGCAAGTTTTCTCGAGCAGTGAGTATCTTGTTTCACAGTCGGTAAACTTTTTGCTACGGTAGTATATTGCCTGCTCTTTTCGACCAGACTCGTCATGTTGCCCCAATACACACCCCATTGAGTTGTCTAACACTGTTAAGTACATGATCAAGGGTCTTCCATCAACTGGTGGCATCAAAATTGGAGGTTCTAGCAGATATTTCTTGATTTCATCAAATGCAGTCTAGCACTCATCATTCCACTCCATTACCTGATCTTTCTTCAACAACTTGAAGATTGGCTCATAGGTAGCTGTTAACTGGGAAATAAATCTTGCAATGTAATTCAATCGTCCCAAGAAACCTCTAACTTCCTTTTCCGTATGGGGAGCTGGCATCTCTCGTATAGCTTTCACTTTTGCAGGATCCACTTCAATACCTTTTCCACTGACTATGAAACCCAGGAGTTACCAGATCTAACTCCAAAAGTACACTTGTTTGGGTTCAATCTCAACTTGTATTTCTTCAACCTTTCAAACAACTTATGTAGATGATCAAGATGTTGCTCTTCATTCTGGGACCTGTCTATCATATCATCCACATATACCTCTATCTCATGATGAATCATATCATGAAACAAAGCCACCATAGCACGCTGATATGTTGCCCCTGCATTCTTCAAACCAAATGGCATCACCTTATAGCAAAAGGTGCCCCACTGTGTAACAAATGTTGTCTTCTCCATATCTTCAGGTGCCATCTTGATTTGATTATAACCAGAGAAACCATCCATGAAAGAGAATACCTTATGCTGAGCAGTGTTGTCTACCAGAACATCAATATGAGGAAGTGGAAAGTCATCTTTGGGGCTAGCCTTGTTCAAATCCCTGTAGTCTACACACATACGCACCTTACCATCTTTCTTAGGTACCGGCACCACATTTGCAACCCATTGAGGATAAGAAGTCACAGCTAAAAACCCTGCATCAAACTGTTTCATTACCTCTGCTTTAATCTTCTCTGACATTTCAGGACGCATGCGACGAACCTTCTGCTTCTTTGGACGACAATCTTCTTTCACTGGTAAACGGTGAACTACAATGTCTGTATCCAACCCTGGCATATCTTTGTAGGACCAAGCAAAGATCTCCACATAGTCATGTAGCATCTGAATCAATCTGCTCTTGACACTATCCTCTAATTCAGCCCCTATCTTGACCTCTTTCCTGTTTTCTTCAGTTCCCAAATTCACAACTTCGACTGGCTCTTCATGTGGTTGTATAGCTTTCTCTTCTTGTTGTAACAACCTAACAAGCTCTACAGGTACTTCACAATCATCCTCATTTCCGTCTTCAGCTTGATAGATCGTATTCTCGAAATTATAATTGGCAATAGTAGAACTGTTATCAACAGGATCCATAGTGGATAAGGATCTGCATTTTAGTGATGTGGGTGTGTGTAAGAACACATAGCTGATAAAACAAAAATAAAAGAAAAGAAAGACAAGGAACACAATATTTACGAAAACGAAACGTCCACTGATTTTTATTGAATGAAGTATGCAAATGAAATGACATCCCGTAACAAGCACACCATTGTGCCCCGGGTAAGGCACAAGGCTTAAGAGTTCAATTGTTCAAGAAATTACAAATTTTAAAAGTAACAACACAGTAATAGTATTTACTCCTGACTAAAGGAGATAGGAATAACATCTTCAGCTTTCCAATTATTGAGCCCAGCACCCACAGTAGGAAAAATCCAAGCATCCAAGTTGTAGCCTTCATCATAGTCACCCACAACATTGATCTGATTCTTCATAATCCCCTGATTAGTGATACGAACAGCACGAGCACGACGAACAGCCTTCTGGGACTCTGCAGTGAAACCCAAACCAAATTTGTCAGACTTGTATGGAATATCAGGAAGCTGACCCCAAATAGTACAACCACCTTCATCCACCACAGCTCTAGCATCTTTAAGGGAGGCCATTGTAGGAGGTACTCTGGTGACTACAGGAACTTTCTTGACAACAGGAGGAGCTTCATAATCATTAACAATCCAAGGAACCACTTCAAATGTCTGACACGGAGTTTCAACGTATTCACCTTCCACTTCAAGATACTTAAAGGTGTTAACATGGCTAATCATATACCCTTCCTCTCCGTAGACAGTAACAAATTTCCCTTCTACTGGATATCTCAGCTTCTGATGTAATGTAGAGGTGACGACACCTGCCCCATGGATCCAGGGACGCCCAAGCAAACAAGAATACGATGGACGAATATCCATTACATAATAGGTAACATTGAAAACCTGAGAACCAACTTTGATTGGGAGATCAATTTCTCCATGCACCACTCTTCTCGAGCCATCAAAAGCTTTCACCACTATATTGCTGGGCTTCAACACAGCATCTTCAGGACTAAGATTATTCAGGACTTCTTTGGGCAACACATTCAGCGAGGAACCATTGTCTATCAATACATGTGACAGGGTAGTGCCCCTGCATTCAATGGAGATATGTAGAGCTCTGTTATGATCCCTCTTGGCAGGAGTCAAATCAGCATCGGAGAAACCTAACCCATTATCATAGGTCAAGTGTGCAACACAATTTTCAAACTGGTCAACAGAAATTTCATTTGGTACATGAGCAGTCTTCAGAAATTTAATCAGGGCCTTGGCATGAGCCTCAGAGCACAACAATAAAGACAACATAGAAATCTTGGAGGGAGTATGCCCCAATTGATCAACAACATCATAATCACTCTTGCGAATGATCTTCAGTACTTCTTCCATCTGCTTAGAAAGATCATCAGCAGCTGGCACATCAATTTGTGTAGGTTCAATAACAGGACCTTTGCCCCGAGCATCAGTGGTGGAGGTAGCAGCTGGAGTAACTACATTCTTGGAAGTAATTGGAGGAGAGAAAACTCTTCCGCTTCGTGTGATTTTACTAGATCCAGCAATATTATCAACATCAACAGGCATATCAGCTAAGGGTTCCTGCTTAACACCATGGCTATAAACATCAGACCCATAATGCCAAGGCACAACTTTATCAAAAGTATACGGAATAGGACCAGGAGTGGTAATGATCATAGGAGCCACTCTAACTTCAGCAACAATCTTCACAGGGCCTTCAGCAGTAATCTTAATTGGACCCTTATGAGTGATTTTGACAGGACCCTTGGAAGTAATCCTCACCGACACTTTATCAACCATATCCACCTCTTCAGCCTTCGCACGCTTAGTTATATGATCAACCATGTTTTCCACAGAAGGTGGAGTCCTCTCAAATACTATGGTGTAATTATTCATGAGGCGTTGAATTCCGTCCTTCAACCTCCAGCAACTATCCGGCTTATAGGCACAATAGACACAATTTTCACGACAACCTGGAAAGAACCCAGCTTGCACCAACTTCTTCTTAATAACACACAATGGTGTATTCAAATCTGCAACTGAGGAAATATGTGATTCTTCATCAATGGCATTGACAGTCTTCTCATGATTTGGCATGGGAGCAGTAATCACATTTGGAGTACCCGGAGGGTCAAACTCAATCTCTCCAGCCTCAATCATATCTTGAATTTTGTTCTTCAATACCCAGCAACTATTGGTATCATGTCCCTGACAATTCGAATGATATGCACATCGTGCATTAGGATTGTACCTGGGAGAGGTAACATTAGGATTCTGAGGAGGATCTTTCAGAGTGATAAGTTCAGCCTTCAACAAGTGTTGCAAGGCTTGGGCCATTGACATGTTGATCTTAGTGAACTGCCTTCTAGCCCTCTGTTGATTTCCCTGTGGCTGCTCTATTGTTGCAGTAGTTGGATTGGAAATATGGACTGCACTCACAGACTGATGCCTTCTATTACGATCAGGTTGACCATAAACAGCATTTGACTCTTTCTTCCCACTGGGAGGCTTCTTTGCAGCACCTGATGAAGAAGCACCCACTTGAATCTTGCCACTCCTTATACCACTTTCTACGCGCTCTCCAGTCATTATCAACTCAGTGAAGCCAGATGATGAGCTTCCAATGAGATGACTGTAAAAGGGACCATTCAACGTACACATGAACATATCAACCAACTCCCTATCAGTTAAAGGGGGTTGTACTCTTCCAGCCAAGTCTCTCCACTTCTGAGCATACTCCTTGAAACTTTCCTTAGCACCCATAGACATGCTTTGAAGTTGCATGCGAGTAGGGGCTAGGTCAGCATTGTATTGATATTGCTTATAGAAGGCTTCAGCAAGATCATTCCAATCACAGATGTTGACACTCTCCAACTGATAGTACCATTCCAATTGAGCTCCAGATAAGCTCTCTTGGAAGAAATGGATCCACAACTTCTTATCAGCAGTATGGGGTTGGATCCTCCGGATGTAATACCTCAGATGCAGCTTGGGACAAGAGACACCATCATAAACAACAAAAGTAGGAACCTTGAAACCAATGGGTATGACTACCCCAGATATCAGACTCAGGTCTTCAAAATCCAGCCCAGAAGACTTTTGCAATTCTATAGCATCCATTCTATCCACCAGCATCTTGAATTTATCCTCATTGGGCTCATGATAGTAGTTAGCTTCAGAATCAGAGTCCCCCATTGTGTTGTGGAGATTGCCTCCCTCTTTTTCAGACTCTTCAGACTCATAATCTTCAACCTGTTCTTTGGTCTTGATAGGACCTCTGAACCTTCTTCCCATGTTGATCAGGCCACCTGACCTCCTAGTTTTCTTAGTCTTCTTGGCCAGCAGCGTCTTCAATTCATCCTGCCCCTTGGACAAGTTCAGGATCAGCTCTTGAAACTGTGCATTTTGTGCCTGGAGATCCTTAACTGTTTGTTCAAGAGCCATTGCTGAAATAAACAGCGAGAAGATAAGAAACCTGTGCACAATAAACCTGTGATGCAGTGATATGATATGTGAATGCGTATGCAATGTTTTCAAGGACCGCAGGATTTAAATTTGCTTAAACAAACAAGAAAGTAAACTTTTATTAGTAATAAATTTGTTTTGCCTCTTGGGCTTACAGAAAATGAAATGAAATAAATACAAGAGATGGGGTTTTAAGTCTCCCATGGACGTTTCCTTTTTGTGTTGAGGTATGAGTTGAGATTCCGTTCCTCGTGGAGTTGTTTTGTTAGTTCCAGGATTCTTTCTTGGCTTGCTTTGTAATGAGCCTCGAAAGTATCCCTTTTCTCCTTCAACTGGATCCAGGATCTCTGTAAGTCTTCCATGTCAGTAGGCATGTCTGGGTGAAGGATGGTATAAGAAGTATCTCCTTCAGCAACAGGTTCCATAGTAACTGGCAGGATAGCAGGATATGGCATCATGAGAGTCTGGGCACGAGATCGCACCCATCTGAGGTAAGCTTCCATAGGAATAGTGTAATTTGGTTCCAGAGTCTTGCTGTCAACCTTGTTCACTTTTCCCCATGCTCGCATGAATCTCTGACGGTAACCTTGAAGATCGTTGTCGTAGTCAAACACAATACCCTGAATCAACATGTCATGTGGACCATCACTCCTAGCGTAACCAAATTGTCGTAAAGCTAAAGAAGGGTTGTAAGTGATGCCTCCTCTTATGCCTAGAAGTGGCACATTAGGAAACTCCCCACAACGGTCAATGATAGTGACATTCTCCATAGATCTGGAGCACCAATGGATATCTGAATGAGAGAGTGACATGATCCTTTTAGACCACCTGAACCCTTGTTCATTCTTCATCACTGAGCGAGGAAGGTGAGAAATAAACCACCTAGATAGCAAAGGTATGCAACACATCAAAGTTCCTCTTGCCCTTGTAGTACGGGTATGAAGAGAATGTAGGATGTCTCCAAGCAATGTAGGCACTGGATTGTGACTCAGAAATATGTTGATGGCATGAACATCTATGAACTGATCGGGATTGGGGAACAAAACTAAGCCATAAATCAGCAAGGCTAAGATCTCCTCAAAAGCATCATAGCTCATAGCCTTTAAGAATACTTGAGCCTTCTCTATCAATACCTTAGCAAGAATACCCTTAACTCCACTCCTTGTTTCCAAGACAATGTCTGACTTCTTCAAATGTAGAGCTGCAGCAATGACTTCAGATTTAGGCTCTTTTTCCAAGCCTGTGAAGGGTTTCTGATCAAGGATAGGTATACACAATAGTTTGGAGAACTCTTCCATTGTAGAAACCAGCTGATAGTCGGGGAATGTGAAGCAATGATGTTTAGGGTCAAAGAACTAAAATAGGTCACTCATCATGTCTTCATTGAACCATGAAGTGACTATATCCAATAGGTAACCATGCCTCTTGATGAATTGGGAGCTTTTAGAAACTTGAGAGACCAATTCCTTAAGCTTAGGAGGTTTCCTACAAAGTGGATCCGGATAGTGTTTCTACGAGCAGAAGCCATGAACTGCAACAAAGAACAAAGATAAATCCTTTGGTCCTTGAAATGGTTAGTGAAAATGCTATGCTTATGATGCATGATGATGTCATGATGTTATGTTCAATCACAAACATGTGGCACACACAAACAAGTCACACAATAGCCCTAGGTTTAAAGGCTTGCATGAGGTTTTAAAGGTCAGTACCCTCCCCTGAAGTTTAGATGGTTCATCCTGTCCTATAAAGTAACCAGGTTCTAAGGGATCTCAATATCATTAATCCTTCACAAGGGTGGTTGTTCAGTAGGAAACTTACTTACCAACCAAAACCATCCAAGTTTAGAATCTCAATGAGTGTAGTATCGAGTATCAACCAACTTCAGTCTTCACCAAAGCCGGTTATCTCACTACTTTTCTAAAGGCCAAGATTGGGATAAATAGGGTTCTAAAAGTTAGTTAGTGTATTGACAACATATGGCAGCCTCATATTATCCTCAACTTACTTAAGGAACATAAGCACCAACCAATAAGTCACACTAACTATGGCCACCAGATTAACCATATCGGTATACGCCGTACAGTTTCCTTGGTCTATTGCCATTTACCTAAGGTACACTAGATCCGGGTTAGGATCTTTCACACATAAGAGCACCCAACAGATAAGTATAAAGCAAACAAGGCAAACAATTTTAAAGTGATCTAATTCCTAAGGGTACCCCTCTTTTATTAAGTCCCCAGCAGAGTCGCCAGTTCTGTAACACGGTGGGAGAACTGAATTTAGTTATGTTGCGGATAGCAAGAGTCGCCACCGACTTTTATTTTATCCAAAGGAAAGGCATAAAAGAACATGAAAGACCTTTTAAAAGATTTTTGGGTCCGGGGGGTAGGTTATGTAAAGGGAAGGTGTTAGCACCCTTTACATCCATGGTTATCCATGGGCTCTTAGTTACTTAGCTCACTTTAAACTGTTTTTGAAATGTGAAGTGTGTGGATAGAAACTTTCTTAAGTATTTTATAATGATCCATGTACGGATGCGTATAAAACCTTTGTTTTGAAAATTGTTTGAAATGTATGAAGTGTTTGAAATGTTTTGAAGAGTGAGCAAGTATCTAAGAGGAACCTACCCTAAGTTTAAGTCTTTTCTGTTCTTGAATCCTTTAAATGGTAAGACTATCCCTATTATTAAGGAATAGGTAGTCATTACCTTGGATGTGAGGGACAAGTGAAGGGACATCTGTTATTTAGGCAACTGTGGGGTGTATAAGCAATTCGATGGGACTTATCATCTTTATTCGAAAGGAACAAGATCATTACGAAGGCAACATTCGAAGGGACTTGATCTTTTTATCTGTTAAGGGACTAGATGATGTGAGATGAGGGACTTTACTTTATACACCCTACTTGACCTTTTGTTTAGACAACATGAGAGGTATCCTTAAGGAAGTGAGATGGCGATCAAAGATCGACTTACGTGTGTGAGTGTACAATTTTAAATATTTATCTTTTAAATTAGTGATCTAAATTAATTTTAAATACAAACATGTTTCACTCCCTATTTTACTAACCATAGCATTTAAAATAAATATTAAATATTACTATTAAAATATTACATAAAGGAAACAATTACATAATAATAATAATTAAAGCAAATTAAATAAATAAGCAAAAATAAATAATAATAATATAATTGGGTTAGTAAAAATAATAATAATAAATCACAATATATAAATGGGGTTAGTAATAAAAAAAATAAATATCATATGAAAATAAACATAATTAATAATATAAACAAAAATATTAGCATAATAATTAAAAGATCAATTTTTTATATAAACAATTATTTTTTAAGATTAAGAAGGAAATATAAACAATTATATACTAATTATCATAAAGTTTTAAATTATGTACAAATTATAAAAATTAGGTTAATTATAAACATATTATGGAAATAAATTATATTTACAAAATTAACTTAGCAAATTTTAATTATTTTTAAACATATATTAAAAACTATTTAAATAATAATTACAAATAAATTATAAAATATATACACATAATTAAAGTTTATTAAAAATTATAATTAACAAATAAATTAATATCCATAATTAGGGTTTATAAAAAATAATTAGGTTTTTAAAAAAATGTTTTAGGGTTTTTAGAAAATTAGGGTTTATATATTTTTTAGAATAATAAATAAGGATTAATTGATAACTATATGAAATTTTACAATATTCATAATTTACAAAAAAATAAATAGTTTTTCCAATAAGATTTAAAAAAAAAGGATGAGTTCTAAAATAATACAAGCATTCTATTTATTTATTATTTAAATTTGTTTAATTATAATAGAAATTAATTGAATAAAAAAATCAGAGAAAAGAATAAAAAAAAAAAAACCTGCTTGGGCTGGGATTTGAACCCAGTCCCTAAGCTTTCAACCCTCAAGACCAGCACTCCAACCACTGGGCCATGCGCGCGCAGGTGCTAGCCAATGCACTCCATGATGTTTTGTTGCTTAACCTGGAAAAAACATGAAAAAGAAACAATACAAAAGGCCTGGGGGAGATTCGAACCCAGGACCTTCTCATAACACGCCAGCGTACTTACCATCCAACCGGGAGGGCGCAACTGGTAGTTAATCCACAACAATCAATTATATATCAAGTCTAATAATTAAATGAACTTTTAAATAAAAAGAACTTGACCAAGGGATCGAACCCTGGCCCTCTACCATCACACACCAACGGCAAAACCAACTGAGCCACACGCTCAATGTGATACACAATCAGAAACACAACATTATATTTTAAGTGACTTTTTTGAATTAATTTTTCGCGCCAGATGGTCTTCATCTTCAACCTTGGTACCTGCGGGTTTAGCTACGAAATTAACTATGAATTTTCCTGCGAATTTTTAAATACAGGAAACCTACGAAATTGGAACACCATCAAAACAACATGATTTCATTAAATTAAGAGTGCAAGCAAGGTCCAGAGGTCATTTGGAATTGATCCACGTTTTTAAAGATCATTTATATTCATTCAAACGCAAAACCCTAATTTGAAGGTCAAGAACCCTAAAATGGCAACACACGATTCAGCCATGTTTTCTTCAATCAAACTGCCCAGAATTCATCACAAACTTCAACTAATCGCAAATCAATAAACAAAATTAGCTTGCAATGCGTAAATAAAGAGAATCGAAAATTTCAAAACCAAGAACAAAACAGATTCGGTTTAGGTCATATGCAATGATTTGAATGTTGCAAATGGTTCAAATAGATTCAATGATGTTCATAGAACATGTCTCAACCTTCAAATTGCCTTGAAAGAACTTAAATGATGGAATCCGAATTTGAGTTTTGGAGAGTTTTTTTTGAATGTGCAAACTTACTATTTGAGGCAGAAAATTTGTGTCCTCTGCATTGGGTTATGTTTGTATATATATAATGAATCAAATTAGGTCAAAATACTTGTGGGTTCTATGGGCTTTTTGAGTACCTTGATGATGAAGAAATCTCCTTCCAAATATTGAAAAATATCTTATCTAACATTGCCAAATCAAGCTAGCACGAAATTGGATTATATCAATCAGCTTTGAATGGTTATTAAAACTTTCTAGAAGAAGAATCTCATTCAAATATTGAGTTTTCATATTTTATTTAGATTTAATTTGGTTTTTAATGGATAAAATCAAAATAAATAATAAATAAATAATAAAAAATCAGAACTTTGTTGCTTTGGGTCGTGCTTGAGGTATTTGTATGGATTGGATCATCACATGGCAAGCCTATTTGGAAAAATTTGGTTTTAAGCCCCCATTTGCTTCATAAACTTCCCTAAAATTTCCCAACTTTGCAAGGGCACAAATCCTTCAATTTTAATGCTATGAGGGGGTTCTTGGACATTTTGGAAAGCTTGATGAGTCCTCTAACCAACCCTATTGGTTTCATGTCCATATCATTTACCATTCTCAAGTTATGCCCTTTTGAAGTTGTTGACTTTTTGTTGACTTTCAAAAGGACCTATAATGTCTTAGCTCATACCTTCCAAATGAAGCATTTTTGGGCTTGGCTTGTGATACACAAAGTTGTAGAGAATTCAATTTACTTCAAAATTAGCTTTGGATGGAAAAAATGTGATGAAGCATGTGAAAGTTATGGTTGGTCAAAGTTCAGTTGACTTTTCCTAAGGAAACCCTAATTTAGAAACCTCTGATTCTTGATGATCTGAAATATCCTTGATGAATCATGATCAACCCTTGATCAAATGATGAATTTTACTTCATATACTTGATGTTGACAAAAAATCATGAAGTTTGACTTTGGTTTGACCACAGTTGACCTTAGTTTGACTTTTTAACTGCTTTGATTGATTTTGACTTATCTGATCATTTGACTGAGCAGCCCTTTGGGAAAAGTTCTGAAATTTGTCATGGGGATTCTTAGACACATATAAGATGTTATGAAGCTCACTTGAAGTCTTGTAAATCCATTTAGCCTGATTAAAGTCAAAACCCTAGTTTTGGATGCACTGCTTAGGAGAATGCCTTGTCTGAGGGAATTGTCAAATCTTCTGACCCATGATGAATTTTGTGAACCTTGTGAACCTCATAAGATGTCTTGTGAACCTTGTGAACCTCATGAAAGGTCTTGTGAACCTCATAAAGTGTCTTGTAAACTTCATGAACCTCATGAAAGGTCTTGTGAACCTTGTGAACCTCATAAAGTGTCTTGTAAACTTCATGAACCTCATGAAAGGTCTTGTGAACCTTGTGAACCTCATAAAGTGTCTTGTAAACTTCATGAACCTCATGAAAGGTCTTGTGAACCTCATAAAGTGTCTTGTAAACTTAATGAACCTCATGAAAGGTCTTGTGAACCTCATAAAGTGTCTTGTAAACTTCATGAACCTCATGAAAGGTCTTGTGAACCTTGTGAACCTCATGAAAGGTCTTGTGAACCTTGTGAACCTCATAAAGTGTCTTGTGAACTTCATGAACCTCATGAAAGGTCTTGTTAACCTTGTGAACCTCTTAGCACACAAAGTCTTGTATTGTGAGGGCAAATTTTGGGGTGCAACAGCTGCCCCTGTTCAATTTTCTGAAACCTGAGGGGTTAGATTGATATATTTTCCAGTCGTGACCTGGAAGGTTGAAGGGGATTGAACACAAAAGCCCAAAAATTTGCATTCACCGGTGCGTAGAGTGATACTGATGACTAGTTGTATATGCTTGAGTGGGCTTAAAGATGCCACTTGGAGAAAAGTTCTTCAAATACATCTCTTGGAGGATAAAGCAGTCCAAAATATGAAGATATAATGATAGCTTTCAGGAGGATAAACAACGTCCTGAGGTATAAGCATAACTTTTGGGAGGATAAACAACGGCCCAAAAGAAATGGTAGCTTTCAGGAGGATAAACAACGTCCTGAGGTAATGATTGCTTTCAGGAGGATAAACAACGTCCTGAGGTATAAACATAACTTTTGGGAGGATAAACAACGGCCCAAAAGTAATAATATGGCTTTTGAGAAGATAAACGACGTCTCAAGATAGCCTTCGGGAAGATAAACGACGTCCCATGATAATGAGGTAACCTTTAGGAAGATAAACAACGGCCTAAGGTCATGATAACTTTCAGGAGGATAAACAACGGCCCAAAAGAAATGGTAGCTTTCAGGAGGATAAACAACGTCCTGAGGTAATGATTGCTTTCAGGAGGATAAACAACGTCCTGAGGTATAAACATAACTTTTGGGAGGATAAACAACGGCCCAAAAGTAATAATATGGCTTTTGAGAAGATAAACGACGTCTCAAGATAGCCTTCGGGAAGATAAACGACGTCCCATGATAATGAGGTAACCTTTAGGAAGATAAACAACGGCCTAAGGTCATGATAGCTTTCAGGAGGATAAACAACATCCTGAGGTATGAGTATAACTTTTGGGAAGATAAACAACGTCCCAAAGTCATGATATGCTTTCAGGAGGATAAACAACGTCCTGAGGTAATGATTGCTTTCAGGAGGATAAACAACGTCCTGAGGTATGAAGTAACCTTTGGGAAGATAAACAACGGCCCAAGGTCACAAGTTGTTGATGAAGTTTGCTGGAGAATTAACCTAAAAAACAAGATTAGTTCGATGCGAATATCATGATGTATATAACATTCTGCGAGATAATATTAGTTTTGCATTATGTATGCATGTATAGTATGATGCACTTAAATAATGTATTATGCATTTATGGATATGTGTGTTATGGTATGATGTAAATGATGTATGTATGAATCATGCAGCCTGAAGCGTCTGGATATCTTTGTATAACAACTGCTGACCAGGGAAAATAAATCCCGATTTGTTGCTGAAGGATATGAGAAACTCGTTCCCGTCTCGTTTGATAATATAGTGAAGAATATGAGGAACTCGTTCCCATCTTGTTTGATAACATAGTATTCATAACCTCCCGTCTTCTTTCGATAGTTTGGTATCCATAACCTCCCGTCTTCGTTCGATAGTAAGGTATCCATAATCTCCCGTCTTCGTTCGTCGTAAGGTATCCATAACCTCCCGTCTTCGTTCGATAGTAAGGTATCCATAACCTCCCGTTTTGTTCGATAGTAAGGTATCCATAACCTCCCGTCTTCGTTCGATCGTAAGGTATCCATAACCTCCCGTCTTCGTTCGATCGTACTCCCATTGGAAAAATAAATTCCCGACTATCCGTATGAGGATAAAAGAGATGGATATAAATTCCAGGGGAGATGTGACTTGAAGTACTTATGAAGATGGATTTACCCTAATGGGGGTTTGTAGCTGTCTGGTGGGGATGAACTGGCAAAGCTTCGTTGAATTCCTTCCCTCGTTCGTCCTTAGTAAATACTATTACTGCATTTTCATGCATTTCTGGTAAACATCAATCATATTAAAGCATTTTATGCATTTCTGGTAAACATCAATCATATTCAAAAACATACATACATTCAAACACAACCAATGGACGTTTCGCTTATGTAAATAGGGTAAAAGTAAGTCTGGATTCAAAAGATGGAATTTTATTTATATCACAAAGTGACCTATACATAGGCAAGTTTGTACAAGGAGGCAAAAATCCTAGTAAGAGGAATTCGTCATAAAATTTTACAAAACAAGAAAATCAGCTATGTGGGAAATAATCCTATTGAGTTTCAATTCTACTATTGCCATTATCTTCAAGTATCTCATCTTCTGCTGTTGAGACGGAAACGATTGGATTGAGCTTTATCTGTTCAAACTTGAGTAAGTAGCACAACTGGTTGCAGTTTCATGGGTGATCCAAACGAGACATAGTCATACGCTTTAATCCCTAACTTTTGCCTGGATTGCCCATTCAGGTTTTCAATCCACCGGGATACCCTTTTTTGCCCAAGCCGCCTTTTCAGGTTTTCGACTTGCCGGGTGTACATCTTTTTTTATATATATATATCCCTAATTTTTGCCCGAACCCTTTTGGTTCGCCGGGATGCCCTTATTTTTGCCTAGGCCAGTCAACCTAGCGGGTCTCTTTTTATGCGTAGTATTTTTTAACTATGTCTGCGTTTACAGGCTGCGGGAAGTCTTCACCATCCATAGTAGTAAGTATCATGGCACCTCCTGAAAATACTGTTTTGACCACAAATGGTCCTTCATATGTTGGAGTCCACTTGCCCCTAGGATCACCCTGTGGTAATATGATACGCTTAATTACCAAATCACCAACCTGATATACCCTTGGCTTAACCTTCTTATTAAAAGCTTTGATCATTCGTTTCTGGTACATCTGGCCATGACAAACTGCTGCTAGCCTCTTCTCATCAATCAAATTTATCTGATCAAGTCGAGTCTGAATCCATTCATCTTCATCCAAGCCGGCATCCTTCATGATTCTTAAGGAGGGTATCTGAACTTCAATGGGCAGAACTGCTTCCATACCATATACTAAGGAGAATGGGGTTGCCCCTGTTGAAGTGCGTTTTGTAGTACGATAACCATGCGGAGCAAACGGCAACATATCATGCCAATCCTTGTAAGTAACAGTCATCTTCTGTACAATCTTCTTAATGTTCTTATTAGCAGCTTCAACTGCCCCATTCATTTTTGGACGATACGGAGAAGAGTTGTGATGCTTAATCTTGAACTGCGTGCAGAGATCAGTAATCATAGTGTTGTTCAGATTAGAGCCATTGTCAGTAATAATCCTTTCAGGGATGCCATACCTACATATGAGATTATTCTTAATGAATCGAGCCACAACATTCTTGGTAACAGATGCAAATGAAGCTGCCTCTACCCACTTCGTGAAGTAATCAATAGCAACCAGGATGAAACGATGCCCATTAGAAGCAGTAGGTTTGATCCTACCAATCATATCAATGCCCCACATGGAAAAAGGCCAAGGAGCAGTCAACACATTCAATGGTGATGGAGGTACATGTACTTTATCAGCATAGATTTGACACTTGTGACACGTTATGGAATGTTGATAGCAATCAGCTTCCATGGTAGACCAATAGTAACCTGCCCTCAATATCTTCTTTGCCATAGTATGACCACTAGAATGAGTGCCAAAGATCCCATCATGCATATCTTCCATAATCTCTGTTGCTTCCTTCTTATCCACACAATGAAGCATAGTTGAATC
This sequence comes from Lathyrus aphaca, assembly GCA_963966055.1. Classification (NCBI taxonomy): domain Eukaryota; kingdom Viridiplantae; phylum Streptophyta; class Magnoliopsida; order Fabales; family Fabaceae; genus Lathyrus; species Lathyrus aphaca. The sequence goes on from OZ014525.1 coordinate 13,544,956, forward strand.
ATGATTGCGTTTGTACAGAATACCATTACTCAAAAAGAACTTAGCAGAGAACCTTCTCAGAAACTTCCTATCTTTGACAGATGCCCCTTCAGGGAACTCCTGAGCTTCAAGATATCTTTTCACTTCATAGAACCAAGGCTTCTCCTCTGCTTCTTCAGTGTCAATCTCATTGCAATATGCAGGCTTTTCAAATCTATCAATGGTAATCTTGGGAGCTTCATCATCCCAGCTGATCTCAAACATGGATGCCATGGTGGCTAAAGCATCTGCCAACTGATTCTCTCTTCGTGGAATATGTCCAAAGGTAATCTCTTTAAAATGTGGGATCAAAGACAACACATGTTCTCTGTAAGGAATGAGGTTATCATGCTTGGTATCCCAATCTCCTTTGATCTGACTTACTACCAGGGCTGAATCTCCATACACATCAAGGAACTGAATCTTCATATCAATAGCAGCTTTAATACCCAAGATACATGCCTCATACTCATCCATATTATTAGTGCAATAGAAACAAAGTCTGGCAGTGATTGGGGTACGACAAACTTCAGGGGAACTGATCACAACACCAACACCATTACCAAGTGCGTTAGAAGCTCCATCAAAAACCATAGTCCATCGGGATCCTTGTTCAGGTCCATCATATTGTCTAGGTTCTTTAGTAATAATCATAATGTCTTCATCAGGGAACTCAAAACTCATTGACTGATAATCATCCACTGCCTGATGAGCCAAATGATCAGCTACAACACTTCCTTTAATGGCCTTCTGAGTAGTGTATTGTATATCATATTCTGTTAAGATCAGTTGCCATCTTGCAATTCTTCCGGAGAGAGCAGGTTTCTCGAATATGTACTTGATTGGATCCATCTTCGAAATCAATAAGGTAGTATGAGTCAACATATACTGTCTTAGTCGGCGAGCAGCCCATGCCAAAGCGCAGCAAGTTTTCTCGAGCAGTGAGTATCTTGTTTCACAGTCGGTAAACTTTTTGCTAAGGTAGTATATTGCCTGCTCTTTTCGACCATTGAGTTGTCTAACACTGTTAAGTACATGATCAAGGGTCTTCCATCAACTGGTGGCATCAAAATTGGAGGTTCTAGCAGATATTTCTTGATTTCATCAAATGCAGTCTGGCACTCATCATTCCACTCCATTACCTGATCTTTCTTCAACAACTTGAAGATTGGCTCACAGGTAGCTGTTAACTGGGAAATAAATCTTGCAATGTAATTCAATCGTCCCAAGAAACCTCTAACTTCCTTTTCCGTACGGGGAGCTGGCATCTCTCGTATAGCTTTCACTTTTGCAGGATCCACTTCAATACCTTTTCCACTGACTATGAAACCCAGGAGTTTACCAGATCTAACTCTAAAAGTACACTTGTTTGGGTTCAATCTCAACTTGTATTTCTTCAACCTTTCAAACAACTTATGTAGATGATCAAGATGTTGCTCTTCATTCTGGGACCTGGCTATCATATCATCCACATATACCTCTATCTCATGATGAATCATATCATGAAACAAAGCCACCATAGCACGCTGATATGTTGCCCCTGCATTCTTCAAACCAAATGGCATCACCTTATAGCAAAAGGTGCCCCACTGTGTAACAAATGTTGTCTTCTCCATATCTTCAGGTGCCATCTTGATTTGATTATTACCAGAGAAACCATCCATGAAAGAGAATACCTTATGCTGAGCAGTGTTGTCTACCAGAACATCAATATGAGGAAGTGGAAAGTCATCTTTGGGGCTAGCCTTGTTCAAATCCCTGTAGTCTACACACATACGCACCTTACCAGCTTTCTTAGGTACCGGCACCACATTTGCAACCCATTGAGGATAAGAAGTCACAGCTAAAAACCCTGCATCAAACTGTTTCTTTACCTCTGCTTTAATCTTCTCTGACATTTCAGGACGCATGCGACGAACCTTCTGCTTCTTTGGACGACAATCTTCTTTCACTGGTAAACGGTGAACTACAATGTCTGTATTCAACCCTGGCATATCTTTGTAGGACCAAGCAAAGATCTCCACATAGTCACGTAGCATCTGAATCAATCTGCTCTTGACATTATCCTCTAATTCAGCCCCTATCTTGACCTCTTTCCTGTTTTCTTCAGTTCCCAAATTCCCAACTTCGACTGGCTCTTCATGTGGTTGTATAGCTTTCTCTTCTTGTTGTAACAACCTAGCAAGCTCTACAGGTACTTCACAATCATCCTCATTTCCGTCTTCAGCTTGATAGATCGGATTCTCGAAATTATAATTGGCAATAGTAGAACTGTTATCAACAGGATCCAGAGTGGATAAGGATCTGCATTTTAGTGATGTAGGTGTGTGTAAGAACACATAGCTGATAAAACAAAAATAAAAGAAAAGAAAGACAAGGAACACAATATTTACGAAAACGAAATGTCCACTGATTTTTATTGAATGAAGTATGCAAATGAAATGACATCCCGTAACAAGCACACCATTGTGCCCCGGGTAAGGCACAAGGCTTAAGAGTTCAATTGTTCAAGAAATTACAAACTTAAAAAGCAACAACACAGTAATAGTATTTACTCCTGACTAAAGGAGATAGGAATAACATCTTCAGCTTTCCAATTATTGAGCCCAACACCCACAGTAGGAAAAATCCAAGCATCCAAGTTGTAGTTTTCATCATATTCACCTACAACATTGATTTGATTCTTCATAATCCCTTGATTGGTGATACGAACAGCACGAGCACGACGAACGGCCTTCTGGGACTCTGCACTGAAACCCAAACCAAACTTGTCAGACTTGTACGGAATATCAGGAAGCTGACCCCAAATAGTGCAACCACCTTCATCCACCACAGCTCTAGCATCTTTAAGGGAGGCCATTGTAGGAGGTACTCTGGTGACCACAGGAGTTTTCTTGACAACAGGAGGAGCTTCATAATCATTAACAATCCAAGGAACCACTTCAAATGTCTGACACGGAGTTTCAACGTATTCACCTTCCACTTCAAGATACTTAAAGGTGTTCACATGGCTAATCATATACCCTTCTTCTCTGTAGACAGTAACAACTTTCCCTTCTACTGGATATCTCAGCTTCTGATGTAAAGTGGAGGTTACAGCACCTGCCCCATGGATCCAGGGGCGCCCAAGCAAACAAGAATACGACGGACGAATATCCATTACATAAAATGTAGCATTGAAAACCTGAGAACCAACTTTGATTGGGAGATCAATTTCTCCATGTACCACTCTTCTCGAGCCATCAAAAGTCTTCACCACTATATTACTGGGCTTCAGCACAACATCTTCAGGACTAAGCTTATTCAGGACTTCTTTGGGCAGCACATTCAGAGAGGAACCATTGTCTATTAATACATGTGACAGGGTAGTGCCCCTGCATTCAATTGAGATATGTAGAGCTCTGTTATGATCCCTCTTGGCAGGAGTCAAATCAGCATCGGAGAAACCTAACCCATTATCATAGGTCAAGTGTGCAACACAATTTTCAAACTGGTCAACATAAATTTCATTTGGTACATGAGCAGTCTTCAGAAATTTAATCAGGGCCTTTGCATGAGCCTCAGAGCACAACAATAAAGACAGCATAGAAATCTTGGAGGGAGTATGCCCCAATTGATCAACAACATCATAATCACTCTTACGAATGATCTTCAATACTTCTTCCATCTGCTTAGAGAGATCATCAGCAGCTGGCACATCAGTTGGTATAGGTTCAATAACAGGACCTTTGCCCCGAGCATCAGTGGTGGAAGTAGCAGCTGGAGTGACTGCATTCTTGGAGGTAATTGGAGGAAAGAAGACTCTTCCGCTTCGTGTAATCTTACTAGATCCAGCAATATTATCAACATCAACAGGCATATCAGCTAAGGGTTCCTGCTTAACACCATGGATATAAACATCGGATCCATAATGCCAAGGCACAGCTTTATCAGAAGTATACGGAATAGGACCAGGAGTGGTAATGACCATAGGAGCCACTCTAGCTTCAGCAACAATCTTCACAGGGCCTTCAGCAGTAATCTTAATTGGACCCTTATGAGTGATTTTGACAGGACCCTTGGAAGTAATCCTCACCGGCACTTTATCAACCATATCCACCTCTTCAGCCTTCGCACGCTTAGTTATATGATCAACCATGTTTTCCACAGATGGTGGAGTCCTCTCAAATACTATGGTGTAATTATTCATGAGGCGTTGAATTCCGTCCTTCAACCTCCAGCAACTATCCGGCTTATAGGCACAATAGACACAATCTTCACGACAACCTGGAAAGAACCCAGCTTGCACCAACTTCTTCTTAATAACAGACAATGGTGTAGTCAAATCTGCAACTGAGGAAATATGTGAATCTTCATCAATGGCATTGACAGTCTTCTCATGATTTGGCATGGGAGCAGTAATCACATTTGGAGTACCCGGAGGGTCAAACTCAATCTCTCCAGCCTCAATCATATCTTGAATTTTGTTCTTCAATACCCAGCAATTATTGGTATCATGTCCCTGACAATTCGAATGATATGCACATCGTGTATTAGGATTGTACCTGGGAGAGGTAACATTAGGATTCTGAGGAGGATCTTTCAGAGTGATAAGTTCAGCCACTCCTTATACTACTTTCTACGCGCTCTCCAGTCATTATCAACTCAGTGAAGCCAGATGATGAGCTTCCAATGAGATGACTGTAAAAGGGACCATTCAACGTACACATGAACATATCAACCAACTCCCTATCAGTTAAAGGGGGTTGTACTCTTCCAGCCAAGTCTCTCCACTTCTGAGCATACTCCTTGAAACTTTCCTTAGCACCCATAGACATGCTTTGAAGTTGCATGCGAGTAGGGGCTAGGTCAGCATTGTATTGATATTTCTTATAGAAGGCTTCAGCAAGATCATTCCAATCACGGATGTTGACACTCTCCAACTGATAGTACCATTCCAATTGAGCTCCAGATAAGCTCTCTTGGAAGAAATGGATCCACAACTTCTTATCAGCAGTATGGGGTTGGATCCTCCGGACGTAAGACCTCAGATGCAGCTTGGGACAAGAGACACCATCATAAACAACAAAAGTAGGAACCTTGAAACCAATGGGTATGACTACCCCAGATATCAGACTCAGGTCTTCAAAATCCAGCCCAGAAGACTTTTGCAATTCTATAGCATCCATTCTATCCACCAGCATCTTGAATTTATCCTCATTGGGCTCATGATAGTAGTTAGCTTCAGAATCAGAGTCCCCCATTGTGTTGTGGAGACTGCCTCCCTCTTTCTCAGACTCTTCAGACTCATAATCTTCAACCTGTTCTTTGGTCTTGACAGGACCTCTGAACCTTCTTCCCATGTTGATCAGGCCATCTGACCTCCTAGTCTTCTTAGTCTTCTTGGCCAGCAGCGTCTTCAATTCATCCTGCCCCTTGGACAAGTTCAGGATCAGCTCTTGAAACTGTGCATTTTGTGCCTGGAGATCCTTAACTGTTTGTTCAAGAGCCATTGCTGAAATAAACAGCGAGAAGATAAGAAACCTGTGCACAATAAACCTGTGATGCAGTGATATGATATGTGAATGCGTATGCAATGTTTTCAAGGACCGCAGGATTTAAATTTGCTTAAACAAACAAGAAAGTAAACTTTTATTAGTAATAAATTTGTTTTGCCTCTTGGGCTTACAGAAAATGAAATGAAATAAATACAAGAGATGGGGTTTTAAGTCTCCCATGGACGTTTCCTTTTTGTGTTGAGGTATGAGTTGAGATTCCGTTCCTCGTGGAGTTGTTTTGTTAGTTCCAGGATTCTTTCTTGGCTTGCTTTGTAATGAGCCTCGAAAGTATCCCTTTTCTCCTTCAACTGGATCTAGGATCTCTGTAAGTCTTCCATGTCAGTAGGCATGTCTGGGTGAAGGATGGTATAAGAAGTATCTCCTTCAGCAACAGGTTCCATAGTAACTGGCAGGATAGCAGGATATGGCATCATGAGAGTCTGGGCACGAGATCGCACCCATATGAGATAAGCTTCCATAGAAATTGTGTACTTGGGCTCCAGAGTCTTGCTGTCAACCTTGTTCACTTTTCCCCATACTCGCATGAATCTCTGACGGTAACCTTGAAGATCGTTGTCGTAGTCAAACACAATACCCTGAATCAACATGTCATGTGGACCATCACTCCGAGCGTAACCAAATTGTCGTAAAGCTAAAGAAGGGTTGTAAGTGATGCCTCCTCTTATGCCTAGAAGTGGCACATTAGGAAACTCCCCACAACGGTCAATGATAGTGACATTCTCCATATATCTGGAGCACCAATGGATATCTGAATGAGAGAGTGATATGATCCTTTTAGACCACCTGAACCCTTGTTCATTCTTTATCACTGAGCGAGGAAGGTGAGAAATAAACCACCTAGATAGCAAAGGTATGCAACACATCAAAGTTCCTCTTGCCCTTGTAGTACGGGTATGAAGAGAATGTAGGATGTCTCCAAGCAATGTAGGCACTGGATTGTGACTCAGAAATATGTTGATGGCATGAACATCTATGAACTGATCGGGATTGGGGAACAACATTAAGCCATAAATCAGCAAGGCTAAGATCTCCTCAAAAGCATCATAGCTCATAGCCTTCAAGAAAACTTGATCTTTATCCATTAATACCTTAGCAAGAATACCCTTAACTCCGCTTCTCGTTTCTAGAACAATGTCAGACTTCTTTAGATGTAGAGCTGCAACAATAACCTCAGGTTTAGGCTCTCTTTCCAAGCCTGTGAATGATCTTTGATCAAGAACAGGTATACCCAGAAGTTTAGAGAACTCTTCCATTGTAGGAACCAGCTGATAGTCGGGGAATGTAAAGTAATGGTGCTTAGGGTCAAAGAACTGAAACAGAACACTCATCATGTCTTCATTGAATCCTGAAGTGACTAGATCCAATAAGTGACCATGTCTCTTGATGAACTGGGAGTGTTCAGATACTTGAGAAACCAACTCTTTAAGCTTAGCAGGTATCCCTACAAAGTTGATCCTGATAGTGTTTCTACGAGCAGAAGCCATGAACTGCAACAAAGAATAAAGATAAATCCTTTGGTCCTTGAAATGGTTAGTGAAAATGCTATGCTTATGATGCATGATGATGTCATGATGTTATGTTCAATCACAAACATGTGGCACACACAAACAAGTCACACAATAGCCCTAGGTTTAAAGGTTTGCATGAGGTTTTAAAGGTCAGTACCCTCCCCTGAAGTTTAGATGGTTCATCCTGTCCTATAAAGTAACCAGGTTCTAAGGGATCTCAATATCATTAATCCTTCACAAGGGTGGTTGTTCAGTAGGAAACTTACTTACCAACCAAAACCATCCAAGTTTAGAATCTCAATGAGTGTAGTATCGAGTATCAACCAACTTCAGTCTTCACCAAAGCCGGTTATCTCACTACTTTTCTAAAGGCCAAGATTGGGATAAATAGGGTTCTAAAAGTTAGTTAGTGTATTAACAACATATGGCAGCCTCATATTATCCTCAACTTGCTTAAGGAACATAAGCACCAACCAATAAGTCACACTAACTATGGCCACCAGATTAACCATATCGGTATACGCCGTACAGTTTCCTTGGTCTATTGCCATTTACCTAAGGTACACTAGATCCGGGTTAGGATCTTTCACACATAAGAGCACCCAACAGATAAGTATAAAGCAAACAAGGCAAACAATTTTAAAGTGATCTAATTCCTAAGGGTACCCCTCTTTTATTAAGTCCCCAACAGAGTCGCCAGTTCTGTAACACGGTGGGAGAACTGAATTTAGTTATGTTGCGGATAGCAAGAGTCGCCACCGACTTTTATTTTATCCAAAGGAAAGGCATAAAAGAACATGAAAGACCTTTTAAAAGATTTTTGGGTCCGGGGGGTAGGTTATGTAAAGGGAAGGTGTTAGCACCCTTTACATCCATGGTTATCCATGGGCTCTTAGTTACTTAGCTCACTTTAAACTGTTTTTGAAATGTGAAGTGTGTGGATAGAAACTTTCTTAAGTATTTTATAACGATCCATGTACGGATGCGTATAAAACCTTTGTTTTGAAAATTGTTTGAAATGTATGAAGTGTTTGAAATGTTTTGAAGAGTGAGCAAGTATCTAAGAGGAACCTACCCTAAGTTTAAGTCTTTTCTGTTCTTGAATCCTTTAAATGGTAAGACTATCCCTATTATTAAGGAATAGGTAGTCATTACCTTGGATGTGAGGGACAAGTGAAGGGACATCTGTTATTTAGGCAACTGTGGGGTGTATAAGCAATTCGAAGGGACTTATCATCTTTATTCGAAAGGGACAAGATCATTACGAAGGCAACATTCGAAGGGACTTGATCTTTTTATCTGTTAAGGGACTAGATGATGTGAGATGAGGGACTTTACTTTATACACCCTACTTGACCTTTTGTTTAGACAACATGAGAGGTATCCTTAAGGAAGTGAGATGGCGATCAAAGATCGACTTACGTGTGTGAGTGTACAATTTTAAATATTTATCTTTTAAATTAGTGATCTAAATTAATTTTAAATACAAACATGTTTCACTCCCTATTTTACTAACCATAGCATTTAAAATAAATATTAAATATTACTATTAAAATATTACATAAAGGAAACAATTACATAATAATAATAATTAAAGAAAATTAAATAAATAAGCAAAAATAAATAATAATAATATAATTGGGTTAGTAAAAATAATAATAATAAATCACAATATATAAATGGGGTTAGTAATAAAAAAAAAATATCATATGAAAATAAACATAATTAATAATATAAACAAAAATATTAGCATAATAATTAAAAGATCAATTTTTTATATAAACAATTATTTTTTAAGATTAAGAAGGAAATATAAACAATTATATACTAATTATCATAAAGTTTTAAATTATGTACAAATTATAAAAATTAGGTTAATTATAAACATATTATGGAAATAAATTATATTTACAAAATTAACTTAGCAAATTTTAATTATTTTTAAACATATATTAAAAACTATTTAAATAATAATTACAAATAAATTATAAAATATATACACATAATTAAAGTTTATTAAAAATTATAATTAACAAATAAATTAATATCCATAATTAGGGTTTATAAAAAATAATTAGGTTTTTAAAAAAATGTTTTAGGGTTTTTAGAAAATTAGGGTTTATATATTTTTTAGAATAATAAATAAGGATTAATTGATAACTATATGAAATTTTACAATATTCATAATTTACAAAAAAATAAATAGTTTTCCCAATAAGATTTAAAAAAAAGGATGAGTTCTAAAATAATACAAGCATTCTATTTATTTATTATTTAAATTTGTTTAATTATAATAGAAATTAATTGAATAAAAAAATCAGAGAAAAGAATAAAAAAAAACCCTGCTTGGGCTGGGATTTGAACCCAGTCCCTAAGCTTTCAACCCTCAAGACCAGCACTCCAACCACTGGGCCATGCGCGCGCAGGTGCTAGCCAATGCACTCCATGAGGTTTTGTTGCTTAACCTGGAAAAAACATGAAAAAGAAACAATACAAAAGGCCTGGGGGAGATTCGAACCCAGAACCTTCTCATAACACGCCAGCGTACTTACCATCCAGCCGGGAGGGCGCAACTGGTAGTTAATCCACAACAATCAATTATATATCAAGTCTAATAATTAAATGAACTTTTAAATAAAAAGAACTTGACCAAGGGATCGAACCCTGGCCCTCTACCATCACACACCAACGGCAAAACCAACTGAGCCACACGCTCAATGTGATACACAATCAGAAACACAACATTATATTTTAAGTGACTTTTTTGAATTAATTTTTCGCGCCAGATGGTCTTCATCTTCAACCTTGGTACCTGCGGGTTTAGCTACGAAATTAACTATGAATTTTCCTGCGAATTTTTAAATACAGGAAACCTACGAAATTGGAACACCATCAAAACAGCATGATTTCATTCAATTAAGAGTGCAAGCAAGGTCCAGAGGTCATTTGGAATTGATCCACGTTTTTAAAGATCATTTATATTCATTCAAACGCAAAACCCTAATTTGAAGGTCAAGAACCCTAAAATGGCAACACACGATTCAGCCATGTTTTCTTCAATCAAACTGCCCAGAATTCATCACAAACTTCAACTAATCGCAAATCAATAAACAAAATTAGCTTGCAATGCGTAAATAAAGAGAATCGAAAATTTCAAAACCAAGAACAAAACAGATTCGATTTAGGTCATATGCAATGATTTGAATGTTGCAAATGGTTCAAATAGATTCAATGATGTTCATAGAACATGTCTCAACCTTCAAATTGCCTTGAAAGAACTTAAATGATGGAATCCGAATTTGAGTTTTGGAGAGTTTTTTTTGAATGTGCAAACTTACTCTTTGAGGCAGAAAATTCGTGTCCTCTGCATTGGGTTATGTTTGTATATATATAATGAATCAAATTAGGTCAAAATACTTGTGGGTTCTATGGGCTTTTTGAGTACCTTGATGATGAAGAAATCTCCTTCCAAATATTGAAAAATATCTTATCTAACATTGCCAAATCAAGCTAGCACGAAATTGGATTATATCAATCAGCTTTGAATGGTTATTAAAACTTTCTAGAAGAAGAATCTCATTCAAATATTGAGTTTTCATATTTTATTTAGATTTAATTTGGTTTTTAATGGATAAAATCAAAATAAATAATAAATGAATAATAAAAACAGAACTTTGTTGCTTTGGGTCGTGCTTGAGGTATTTGTATGGATTGGATCATCACATGGCAAGCCCATTTGGAAAAATTTGGTTTTAAGCCCCCATTTGCTTCATAAACTTCCCTAAAATTTCCCAACTTTGCAAGGGCACAAATCCTTCAATTTTAATGCTATGAGGGGGTTCTTGGACATTTTGGAAATATTGAAGAGTCCTCTAACCAACCCCATTGGTTTCATGTCCATATCATTTACCATTCTCAAGTTATGCCCTTTTGAAGTTGTTGACTTTTTGTTGACTTTCAAAAGGACCTATAATGTCTTAGCTCATACCTTCCAAATGAAGCATTTTTGGGCTTGGCTTGTGAGACACAAAGTTGTAGAGAATTCAATTTCCTTCAAAATGAGCTTTGGATGGAAAAAATGTGATGAAGCATGTGAAAGTTATGGCTGGTCAAAGTTCAGTTGACTTTTCCTGAGGAAACCCTAATTTAGAAACCTCTGATTCTTGATGATCTGAAATATCCTTGATGAATCATGATCAACCCTTGATCAAATGATGAATTTTACTTCATATAATTGATGTTGACAAAAAATCATGAAGTTTGACTTTGGTTTGACCACAATTGACCTTAGTTTGACTTTTTAACTGCTTTGACTGATTTTGACTTATCTGATCATTTGACTGAGCAGCCCTTTGGGAAAAGTTCTGAAATTTATCATGGGGATTCTTAGACACATATAAGATGTTATGAATCTCACTTGAAGTCTTGGAAATCTATTTAGCCTGATTAAAGTCAAAACCCTAGTTTTGGATGCACTGCTTAGGAGAATGCCTTGTCTGAGGGAATTGTCAAATCTTCTGACCCATGATGAATTTTGTGAACCTTGTGAACCTCATAAGATGTCTTGTGAACCTTGTGAACCTCATGAAAGGTCTTGTGAACCTTGTGAACCTCATAAAGTGTCTTGTAAACTTCATGAACCTCATGAAAGGTCTTGTGAACCTTGTGAACCTCATAAAGTGTCTTGTAAACTTCATGAACCTCATGAAAGGTCTTGTGAACCTTGTGAACCTCATAAAGTGTCTTGTAAACTTCATGAACCTCATTAAAGGTCTTGTGAACCTTGTGAACCTCATAAAGTGTCTTGTAAACTTCATGAACCTCATGAAAGGTCTTGTGAACCTTGTGAACCTCATAAAGTGTCTTGTAAACTTCATGAACCTCATGAAAGGTCTTGTGAACCTTGTGAACCTCATGAAAGGTCTTGTGAACCTTGTGAACCTCATAAAGTGTCTTGTAAACTTCATGAACCTCATGAAAGGTCTTGTGAACCTTGTGAACCTCTTAGCACACAAAGTCTTGTATTGTGAGGGCAAATTTTGGGGTGCAACAATAGGATCCATTGATTGCTTTAGATTTGGAGTTTCAGTTTTGAGGTTCAAACTTTGTGCCTTTGATTCTCTATGTGTGTGGTGTTATAGTGAATTTTGGCTGTGGATTCATGTTCCTTGTTGTGTTAGCTTCATTTTGATGTGCTATTTTTGAATTTCTGGAAACATTTGTGTACTCTCATCGACGTGTGGCCGGAGAAGACTAACGGAGTCTTCTCTGGCCAGTGACCTGCATTTCCATGTTTTTTCCTCAGTTTATATCAGGACCATTGGATTTGTTTCATCATGTGGCTTATATGTGGATATCGCATTAATGAAGATGATTTTGTTCATGTGCCTCCCATTTCCCTTTATTTGTTTTTTATTTCTTTATTTTATTTTCCAGCTTAAATCTCAACCCTTGGATGTGTTTACCATTTTGTGATTGGATCTGTGACGTCAGATGCGCATACCTTTCATTTTCGTTGACCTTGACTGACCCTTAGATCTACATACTTTTGGAAGACTCGTTCTGGATCATAGGATTGAATGACTTTGGTTTTGTTTGACTTATATTTTTGTGAGTGCATTAGGCTTCTTACTTTTCGCACCCTCCTTAAGCCCATTCTCTTATTTTGAACCTTGTTGGGCTTCTAATTGCACCCCTCTTATTTTTTTATTCAAATTTTATTTTCTTATTTTATAGTTTCCATTTTTAATTTTTAAAATTATTTATAGGTTTCTAAAAATCCCAAAGAAATTCACAAATCATCTTTACCATTTTATAAAATTTCTCCAAATTTTATTTTATTTTTTTATTTTATTTTAGCCCTCTGAATTAATTTTCCTTTTATTTTCTTTTGAATTTCTTCTTTCCTTGTGCACCTTGGCTTATTAATTTTCCATCTTGAGCTCTATAATAGTTTTGAACCTGGTTCTTTTTGCACTATATCAAGAACATGTTAGTGTACCTTAGATATTTGTTTGTTATTTTTTAAGTCTTGTTTGGTTGAGTTTTGAAGTGTTGCTTTGAGCTTAGGTTTGTGAAACCCTAGTTTGTTTTGTGTGATTGTTTGAATGACTTGTGTTCTGATTCTTGGCTTGAAACTTTTTCTTGATGTGTATCCATGTTTGAGGTCCCTTGGGTTTTTATATCTTAACTTTTGAGGCATTTTTTATATTTCTTTGATTTATGAACTTTGCTGGCCTATTTTGAGGATATTATGATCATGTCTTACTTACTTGTTTAGGAAGGCACTTGTGCCAATATATGAGGACTTGCTTGGGGATTTTTGACATGTTATTTGACTTCTGGTTGTGATATGTGGACCTCATCTTCACTGTTTTTGAGCTTACCTTGTATGACAAGTCACTTCTTTCACATGTATGAACCATGTTCACTTCATTTATTCTCATATCATCACTAACTGTTTGGATGTATGCTTATATGCTTTGAATGATGTTTGAATACTTTGTTTAGGAACATGATTAGGGTGTTTAGATTTTGACTTTGACCTAATTTGTGACATGTTAACTTGTTTTGCTTTGCTTGTTCATTCCTTCCTTCTCACTTCTTCTTTGATGCACTGTTTGTTGTTTGTGGGACTTCTCTTATTTCTTTTTGATTGAGTTTGCATGAATAATCTTAGAGGTCTTTTGTGACATATAGGTTCTTAATTGTGTGGGTTTCATTTCTTATACCCTTTTTCTTTCATGTTTTGTGTTTGTTTGAACTTCATTTGCTTTTATGTGAATACTTCTAACTTTTCAGGGGCTTTGGTAAGCTTGAGAGGTGTGGATGTTGCTTCCACATCTCAATTTCTTCCTTCATCTTTTTTTTATCTTTCTTACTCGTGCTTGTGATGTGTTTAGGCCATATTTTTTCAATTCTTCTTCATCCCCCTTTAGGATCAACTTATCTTCTCTTAAGAAGTAAGTTGAATCCTTTGCTCATTTCTTCTTCTTTCTCTTCTTTCCTACTTCTTCATTAGGATAGAATTTCAAACTACACTAACATAGGATTTCCTTGCATGATAACACTTAGGATTGTTAGCCCTCTTAGACTTTTTTACCTTTGAGATCCTTTTGGTGCTCTCTCTTCTCATCTCGAAACAATAACTTCAAGTCACCTAATAAATGACAAGTCTTCTCATGTGCTAAGAGAATTTTCCATGGGGTACTTGCACACATCCTATTTCGGGGTGAGGTGTAGGGTATCTATCATGATGAATAAGTCTTAGCATGAGACTACTTCACAAAGAAAATCTAAAAAACACTTCTTAATTCAAAAACCACAAAAACACTTAATAAAGTTCAGCAGGCTAGTGTGTCTAAGCCTTCATCTGTGGGACTAGATTTGGGGATTTCCTCCATAACTAAGTGTGCCTCTTATCCATTCCATTTAGGGATGATGTAAGAAGTACATATACCATTGAGAAAGACTTAGGTAAACTCTCATGTGCAAACCTCAAAGCAGAAAACTCCTAAAAAACACTTAACAAAGAATAAACGTCTCTCCTTCGGGAATTATTTTCTCACCTCCTTCAGTCATAATGTAAGAACTTGCGCTTACTTATCTTTTTGTAAGACGGTAACACATTCGTGCCAGACGAGCCTGCAACACCTGAGCATAGGCATAAGCAGTTCAAGCTTTAAAAAACACAAGCACCTTTCCTCCCTAGTTATGGGAACTACGTTGAATCTGATCCTCATTTCCTTATGAGGAACATAGGTAGTGGGGTAGGGCCCATTCGAGCACTCTTTTATTTTCCCTACATTTCCCCCTTTCTTTTCTTTTCTTCAGTTCAGTTCCAGTCTCAGTTTTTGCAGCAGCTTCTTTCTTTTACCCTTTGAAACAATTTCTAGCAAGCGTGGATCCCTTCGGGTACGGCGGACGATATGGGGTGCTAATACCTTCCCAGTTTGTAACCGACTTCCAAACCCAATCTCCTTAGTTCGTAGGACCTTGTCCTTTCCTTTCTTTTTCTGGTTTGTGCAGCATTATCGTTCCCGTTCCTTCGGAATAAAAATGTCGGGCTGGAGACTTTACCATTCTCCATGCCACTTTTGCGTTTGAACCAGGATATAAATCCAGGGTGCGACACCAACCCTCGTTACTTTTTTACCCTCTTTACAAATCTGATGTTTATTTCACCTAAAACCTACTCAAATAGCCAGATCGAAGTGGTTTTAAAAAAACTCTAAGTTAAAAAAAATTAACAAAATCAAGTAAATCAACGAATACCAACTACATTACTCAAAAGGAAAAGAATCAAAGTGAAATCAAACATATATATTCAAATCAAGTTCAGAGATTACCTCTTGAAGAACTTCCTGGAGTAGCTCGTGAGAGTGGGTTTTTCACAGGTAACTTTGCATCCACTGCTTTCCTCAGTTCGTGTCTGACTTCTCTTATTCAGGTTCTTTATTTCTTCTTCTTCTTATGAAATCTTTCTCTGTTATGCTCTATTGAATATTGTTTCGATGTTATTGTTTATTGTTGATTTTTGTGAAATGGACGAAGATGAGCTCAAATTCCTTAGAGTTTCAATGAGAGACTCTATGAAATTTCTTCGGTGAGATTCTTGAGCTTTGAGTGAATTAGACTTTTTATGAATATTTTTCTGCAGCTTTTCTAGGGTTTATGTGTGTTGGTATCCATGAATGAAACAATGTATAGTTTATATAGTAGGGTTGAGAATATATGATACGTGTGAGGAGAGTGAAATTGTGTGAGGGTTGATTCTCTTGCGTGTGAGGAATCGTATGAGCATTGTTGTGATTTTGTGAAATCTATAAGAATAGAATTTTCTTGCTCTGATTGTGGGGGACCATGGTGTGAGTCATGAATTTTTTTTGTCTGTAGTGCAGCCTGTAAATGCTTCTAGAGCACATGTGGTCCTCTAGTTTATTGAAACTTTTACCACTATGAAAACTTGTGACTTATTTAATTTTACTGCTGTTAAATACATAACTAACTTTAAACATTGTACTGTAATTGTACAATGTTTTCCTTCTCGCTAACATTTTCTATATGAAGCCATTAATATGCTCCTACTATATAATTTATCCATACATCATCTTCCGCATATCACAATATACGCATACAAAATACATATAACATTCTTATTCGCATTAAGAACGTCATGCAATTCATTACATACATCATGACACTGCATAAAACTAACCTTGTTTTTCTTCAGGTTAATTCCACAACAGACGAATATCGTCAACGACATATATCTTGGGCTGCTATATCCCCCAGGACCACATCTATCAATATTCTGGGCTACTAAATCCCCCAGGATCACATCTATCGGCGTCTTGGGCTGCTACATCCCCCGAGACCACATCTATCAATATTTTGGGCTGCTACATCCCCTAGGATCACATCTATCGGCGTCTTGGGCTGTTACATCCCCCAGGGACTACATCTATCAATATTTTGGGCTGCTATATCCCCCAGGATTATGTATATTGGTGTCTTAGGCTGCTACATCCCCCAAGATTATGTATATTGTAATGCTTGAGTGACATCTTTAAGCCCATTCAAGCAATAGAATCAACCAACGGTGTTACTTTGTGCACCGAAAAATGCAAATTTCTGGGCTTTAAGTGTTCAATACTCTTCCACCTTCAGGTCACGAATGACATGTATGCCAATCTAATCCCTCAAGTTTAAGAAGTTTGAACAGGGGCAGCTGTTGTACCCCAAAATTTTCCCTCATATCTTCAAGACAATATGTCTCAAGAGGTCTCCTAATGTTCATAAGATTCTCAATTGCTCAAAGGAGCTTAAGGTTTCATCAAACAAAGCCTCATTCTAAGCAATAGATCTCAAATTAGGGTTTTGTGTTTCTTAAAGTAAATTGGACTTCCAAAGCCTCAAGTGGACTTCATGGTATCCCATAAACTTCAAAGGATCCTCATGTCAAGTTTTAAGACTTGCCCTACAAGTCTGGCCAGTCAGATGCTCAGATAATCAATAATCAGTTAACTTGGGTAAAAGGTCAACTGTGGTCAACATACAGTCAAACTTCAAGATTTTTGGTCAACATCAAGATTATGAAGTAATATTCATCATTTGATCAAAGGTTGATCTTGATTCATCAAGAAAACCTCAAATTCATCAAAAGGAAAAAGTTACTAAATTAGGGTTTTCTTCAAGAAAAGTCAACTGAACTTTGACCAGATATAACTCTCACATGCTTCATCATAAGTTTCCCAACCAAATCCTATCTTGAAGGAAATTCCATTCTCTACAATTTTTTTGTCTCTAAGGCCAAGGCAAAAAATGCTTCATTTGAGAGATATGGGCCAAGACATCACAGGTCCTCTAAAAAGTCAACAAAAAGTCAACTTTTTCAAAAGCTCATAACTTGAACATGGAAGATCAAATTTACATGGGACCAAAAGGAGTGATTAAAGGACACTTTGAGCTTTCTAAAAATACTAAAATTACATTCATATGATAAGAATTGAGGAAGTTGTGCATTGTTAAAGTTAAGCAAAATTGTGGAGGTGCATAAGGCAAATAATGACCAAAACTTGAATTTTTGCTAAATGGGCCTATTATTTCACAATCCAAACTTGATCCTAAGTTGGTCCACGACCTCTAAGATATATCACTTGCTTTTTATTTATTTATTTCATATTTTATTGGATTTAATCCATTTAAATTCAATTTTAATCAAAATAAATATTGAAAAATCAAAAGATTTGATGTTAAGTCTATTTTAGGATCAGATATTGAAGATATCTCCATAATATATGATCCCAAATTCGTGAATACAAGAGGAGAAAGTCATGATAGCAAGATATGCACCAAAATAGAGAGTTTTCAATGCCATTCAAAAGTGAATCAACTTGACCCAAACACGTGGAGTTTTCTGACCTAAAATGATCCCTTATATAAACTCACGACCTTCACAAACCATAAGGACGCAAATCCATGCTCTAAAAACCCTAAGAGAAATTCAAAAAAAAAAGTGTGAAAACTAAGGCAAAATATAAAATAATTTACAGCAAGTTTCAGTCACTTCCATACGTTCAAATACACTCTACAACATCCAAGGAGATCATTCATATCACCATTGAAGGTTGAAGCATCATGAATAGTGCTATATGAACCATGGTCGTTTTGCTTCTTTTCCAATTTTTGAATCTTGCATTACATGATGTTATAATCTGTTTTTTATTCATATCCATGCTTAATATCGTGTTTAGGATTGTTTAGATCCATTGTTTATAAGCTTTCACACAGGAACTGTGGGTTGCCATTATTAGGGCATAAGAGAATGCAAGCTTCGTATCTCCTTTTACAGGAACTTTCAGACCAAATTGAGGGCACCAATGAACTCAAAGACTATTTCCAGTTGATCTATGTCCTTGGATTAAATTTATGTTGTGTATTTTGAGATTTGTAAAAATGTAGGTGCTATAGTGACTGACGAAACCGTCACTATAGGCTTTAGTGACGAAAGCCAGCTGTAGGTAAAAGTCTCAACTATCAACGAAGAAGATGAAGGTTGTGTGCGTGTTTTGTGTTTGATTTGTTTTATAATTTTTTTTATTATATAATATTTATTTTCCATTCCTTGACAATAGAGGCCACATGGCCCAGTGGTGAGGGCGTGCTGGTGAACCAGAGGACCTGAGTTCGATTCCCAGCGTCCCTCCCTTATTTTTGACCTTTTTCTTCTTTCTTTTTATTTATTTCTTATTTTATTTTATTTTATTTATTTTAAATTAATTACATAATTCAATTAATATTTTTTTAACCAATAGAAAAATAGGAAAATTTAATAACTTTTTTTATATAAAATCCTAAAATATTAAAAAAAATATTATTAAATTATATTTATTTTCTTAAATTAAATTTCTTTAAAATCAATCATTAAATGCATTTATCTTTTCTAAAAAAATCAATTAATCGATTTCATAAAACGAATACCCGATACTTCTATCTCCTCCATCCTTCCTCCCCGATTTTATTTCCTTTGTTATTTATAATTCTTAGGATAATTGTATAGGTTGCACGAAACTTGTACTAGTTAGATTTATTTTTCTCGACTGATTTTTTTTCTTCTAAAATAATGTAACTGCTAAAGCCTTGTAATAGTTAGGTTTACTTTCCGCACTTTATATTTTCTGCAAGGGTTTTTATTATTATGTATCTGTCCCAAAGCCTTGTAATAGTAATTAGGGTTTATTTTCCGCACATTATAAATTGTTAGATGCATGCTTAATATGATTGTATGGCAAGACTAAAATCAACAGTTAGATAACCCTAATTTCCAAGATTAAAATAATTGAACAGAACACACTTGCACACTTACACCTTTAGGGTAATATCTCTTTGTTGCCTTACAATAAATGGTCAAGTCCCTCGAACGTAGGGGTACCCTAACTTGTTTCCTAAAGAAATAAATCATCAAAGTTACCTTTTCGAATAAAAGATCATAGCCCCTTGTTGTTCCTTCAAAGTTACCTTCGAATAAATGATCTTGTCCCTATGAAAATGATGATAGTCCCTTCGAATTATTAAGGTATCTCTATATGTTGCTTTCTATGACTATAACAATGACCATACACTTGTCCCTCCAAATCCAAGGATAAGACTACTTACTAACTGATAGTAAGGACAATTTTATCCCTAAGGAAACAAAAATGACAAGAAAGACCTTACAACTTAGGGTAAGTAATTCCTAAATGCTTTCTCACAACTTTCAAAACAAATGCTTTTCACACCCTACACTCTTCTTCAAAATACTTTCAAACAAGTAAACACATTGTATACATTCATACAAGAATCATTACAAAGTTAAATCTTTGCGAAATATTTTAATCACACACTACACATTTCAAAAAAAGCAAGTAAAAAAGTGAGCTAAGCATTTAATAGCCCATGGATACAAATGGTGCTAACACATTCCCTTTGTAAAACTTACCCCCCTGAACTCAAAATCTTTTAAAAGGTCTTTCCTGTTCTTTTATGCCTTTCCTAATTGGATGAAATAAAAGTCGGTGGTGACTCTTGCTTACCGCAACATATTTTGCGACAAAAAACTAAAAGTCGGTTCTCCCATCATGTTACAATGGGCCACTTGTTTACAAGTACCATCTCCTTTTTCTTAGACTAAAGATCTAATATACCGACAATAGACTGAGCCCACAACCAGGTGAAACTACTTTCTAGGAGGTAGGAAGCTTTTCAACACCCAAGTCATACCATGTGTATGAAATCATCAAGATAATAAAATACAAAAACTTCCATAGGCATCCTTATGTATAAGCCACATTATTGGCTTTTGAGCCATCTCTTCTCTCTCTAACTTCTCGCTGTTTTCTTAAACTGCTGTTTGTTTTTTAGATTAGGGTTTCTGATTATAACTATCTTTCTTTATCTCATACTGAAGCAAAGATAATAAAACACTTCTTAATCATCAAAGAGGATACAATAAAATTTATCTGTAATCTCTCTCTCCCAAGATGTTGGGCCTCTGCTTCCTAGTGTAACTCCCAACATCATTCTTAAAAACCACTTAAGAATACTCAAACCATAACAATGACATACTAAAAAAATGTTCAACACATTCACTGACACATTTATTTGTCTGTATGCATCTATCTTTATCTGTATATATTTTCATCTTTGCTAGAATATCTAAGTAACCAGGTTATCCTCAATCACCAGATCAACCTCTAAACCACTTAGAACTCTCTTAGACAACTAGATCTATGGAAAAACATAGCCTCCTCTTGGGCTTAGTTCACGGACCCCAAGCCTCTTAAAGGTGCCTTCTCTCAAGCTTAGAAATTAGTCAGTCTCCCTCAACCTCCTCTTGGGCTTTGTTCAAGGATCCACGAGCCTCTTAAAGGTAACCTAGCCTCCTATTGGGCTTAAATTCAAGGACCATCAAAGGCTTCCTAAAAGCATAGGAAGAAATCCTTAGAATCAAACACATACAATAGTCCCACTCTCCTCGATGGATGACCAAGATAGCCTCATCTTGGGCTCTAAGCAATTGAACCTCCCCAGACAAAGGAAAGTATGATGACCTCAATAATAAATAGATAAAATACTCTTCATCAAGAGTCAGTCTCCCACAAATTTTCAGCCTCTCATCCTGGGCTTCATTTAGGATACAGATAAATCAAGAGTCAGTCTCTCACCAAATAAGCTTCACACCTCGGCTTCCAAATCAGGATACAGATAAAACTTTCCCCACAAAGTCAGTTTTCTTTGTTTTACTTCAACCTTGGGGTTCAATCGAGTCACATAAAGTCAAACACTTACCAGTCAATTAAACATTACAATCATAGTTTTGGACTCTAACTAAGCTAAATCATTACAGTCATAGTCTTGGACTCTAACTAAGCTAAATCATTACAGTTATAGTATTTGACTCTAAGTAAGCTAAACCAATTTAGTCATACACTTGAACTATAACTAAGATCACTTTCCACCAGTCATATTTCCACCAAAATTCAGCTTTCCTGAGCTATGCAATTCAGGTCAACATTCAACCTTTCTTGAGCTATGTAATTCAAGATAAACATTTAGTCCTCCTTAAGCTATGTAATTCAGGGTACCCATTCAGCCTTTCTTGAGCTATGCAAATCAAGATACCAGATTTAGCTTATGCCTTGAGTTATGCAATTTAAGCACCCTATTAGTTACAATAAACTTTTCAGCTTCAATCTTGGGCTTTGATCAAGACACAAATACAAACCATTTGAGCATCACCATCTTGTGCTTTAACCAAGATATAAATCAGCCTTCCTTCTAGCCTTAGCCTTAGGAGGAACTACAATACTTTGATCCCTCAATTCTCTTTTTAGGGCTACGTAGGTAAAAGGTTATAAGCTCTTTGCGAGCACACCAAACAAAAAAATAATAATTAGCTCCTCATACCTATCCAAAACATCATAAAATCCTCAAAATACCAAAAGAAAATACAAATCTCACTTATCTTACCTCATCTTAACACACTCCCAATCCCAAATTCAAGACCCCACCACCAGATATCAAGAACAACAAATTTTTTCCAATCTTAGTACTAATAAGCTAAAAAGTGACCCCGATCTCTTGGTAGCATATGTAAATTAACAGTCATCTATTTAAACTCAACTTGTAAGTAGGGTTAGTTGGAGACTTATATTAACCTTCCTTAATCAGCTTCATAGGATAGAAAATGAATCAAGTTGTAGCCATAAACAATTGTGATTCGCAACCACAAAAATCGGCGCAACAACAAGGCTGAAAAGAAACCCAATGTTACCAGAACAAAGATATGACTCACTTTGATATTCATTTACTTATCTGGTGTGTCGCTCCCACCAAATGACACCTCAGGTCAGAAGGGGTACAGACGCGAATGGTCGGCGAAAGAGAAGGGAATGAATAGAGTTGCCAGCTAGGCATTTTATCCCGAAGGAAAGGTAATGCTGCATAAACCTGAGAAAAGATGGATAAGACGGTTGAGAACCAGAGAAACTGAGAAAAGGGGTTGGTTACAACCTGGGAAGGTATTAGCACCCAGATTGTCCGTCGTACTCGACAGGATCCACGCTTAAAAGATTTGTGTTTTAAAGGGGTAGTGTCAGTGCTATTTGTGTATCAAAACTGGAAAGAATGCAAGTGTCAGTGCTAAAAGAAATGTGAAGTGTATAGGAGAAGTGTCAGTGTAAGAAAAGAATGAAGCTCAAGACTATGAGGCTTAAAGAATGATGCTGGAAGAAAGGGGAATATACAGAGAATTTTGTTCGATAACTGTTAAGTTATGCCTACGTATCCTCTCGTGCAATGAGGAAGTCAGAACACCGTAGTTTGACCCAAAGAGACTGAAAGATAAATTGACTTGTGAACTTCTTACTTATCTATGCTCAAGTGTATGACCTGTCTGGCTCAGGTGCAAACTTTCTTGCATCAGACGGAAGAAGCAAGTTCTCGTTTGTGAGTGAATGAGATGAGAAAAGAATCCCGAAGGAGACGATTTATTGTTTGTTTTTGATATTTTCAGTCTTTTATTTCCTTTTGAGGTTTGTCATAAGTTGATGAGCTTAAGCCTAAACCAATGGTTAGTAAACTCATCACATCCTCCCTCTGATTAGGGGTAATGAGAATACCTTAAGTGTGAAGTCAGCATCTCACACTTAATCACCCTGGTGTAGGATTAAGATCATTACCCTACTTGTGATTAATTAGATGTTTTTTTTGTTTAGTGTTGAGTAATGAGTTTAAGCCATAATCAAGGATTTAATGGACTCATTACACCATCCTAATAGAAGGATAATAGATGAGAGCATTTAAGCTGAGGAAGACTCCTCAACTTAATCCATGATTAGGGATTAACCTCATGACAAAACAAAGCCTTTTTTAAAGTGGATTTTAATTAATGATAAGATTAAGAAGTGAATTTTATGGTTTGTAAGACAACTTGAGGGGGACTTGTCCATTAACACTAGGGTTAGTCCTTCTTAACCAATTAAGGAAGAAATAGGACCCTAATGCAAGGCCCAAGTTACAAGCTTGATGTCTTGATGATTATTAAGTGGATTGATTAAAGGATTTAAACACATTAAGGGTTTAACACTTAGGATTAAAGTTATACACTCCATCCTAATAGAAGGATGCAGGCATAAGCTTAATCACAAAGCCTTAAAGCCTTTAGGGTTTAGTCCTAGATTATGAGGTGAGAAGAGAAGACTCAAGGATGACACAAAGGTAAAAAGCTAAATGGGGGACTAATCAAACCCTAATTGTTATCATGCTTGGAGATCCTAGGATTTATGGAGCTTAAAAGAGAAAGATCTTCAGAGAAACCACCAGGAAGGAAGCAGATGAAAGGAGCAAAGAGAAGCAAAACAACTTGCTTCAATTAAGAAGACAAGTTGCTTGAAGAAAGAAAGTAAGAGAAGGAGCAAGAATGAGCAAGCTCAATCCAATACACATACAAAAATGCAGCAAAGGAAGCATGAAAGAGATGAAAAGAGAATGTGAGAAGTGAAGGCAAATTCACTTCTCAAACAACTTACCACCTGAAATGTTAGCCAAGGAAATGAAATGCAATGCAAAATGAGATGAAATGTGATGATGCAAACCAAAACCAGGAGCAAGAACAAAAAGCTAATGATGCTAAGAGATGATGCAAACATGATACAAGGCATGAGAATGATGAAGCAAGCATATGGATGCAAAAGAGGCATGCTTTGAATCATGGAAGTACATGAAAAGTTATGGAATGAAATGGACATATAACATGGCAAATGAAAGATACAATGATCAAACATGATTCTAATATGTCCTAAGATGTATTATGAATCATGTTGATGCACAAAATGTCATGGCAATTCATGGTATGCAAGCAAATGAGAAATGGGTGCAAAGGAAGGCACAAATTAGGGTTTCATGCATCATACAAAGCAAAAATCCAAAACCAGAAGCAAATGACATGATAAAAAATTGAAAATGCAATCAAAGATACTCTAAACCTATACAAACTCACTTCCCAAAGGAGGGGATCCAACTCTTAACCTAGTGAAAGTTGTGAATTTCCTAAGATTGCTAGGGTTTTGGGGTACTTTGCCAAGAAAAATGCTAAACAAATTGAAAATGCAAGATCAATTCAAATCAAATTTATCCTATAAACTACATGCTATGAGGAGTACAATGCAAGAAGAATCATCATTCAACTCTCAAAGATTAGGCAGAAAGAAATTTTTGAAGTTTGACATAAAATATTGCCTTGAAATGAAATTAAATCCAATGAAAATGATCAAAAGGCATCAAGAACAAAAAAGAAATTTGGTTTGAGAGTTGGACAATGTTTCTAAATGTTTCTAAATGCTATGTGATTTTTTTTGTGATTTTTAAATACGTAAATGTATTTTTAATTAATTAACTTTCATTAATTAATTAAAAATAAACATTTAAATGATTTAAAAATAATTTTTAATGCAAAAAATAAAAATTAAAATATTTTTGGGTTTTAAAAATTATTGAAATATTTGACAAAAAATTTCATAATTTTTAAATGATTTTAGCTATTTTAAATAAAATATGAAAGATAAAACAAATTAAATGAAATAAAAAATAAAATAAATGAGAGTATGCAAATGGGAGGGCCAAGATTTGATCTGGGCTTGGACTGGTTGACTGCGCGCCAGATCCAAGGGCCCAGATTCAAATCTGGCTAATTTGTTTTATGAATTAATTAAACAGGATTTTAATTAATTAAATAAGGATTAGGGTTTTAATGACACATCCTGGCCACACGTTCACGCGCGAGTCAACCCCAGTCATCCCAATCCATGGTCCACATTCAAACTCCCATTAATGACACAATTAGGGTTAATGAGTTTCAGGTGACCGGAACAGTGGTTCCGGTCATCTTCTCCGGCGAGCATAAACCCTAGATTTCGCTACAGGTTACCAATCATGAAATTTCTTCCACCAAAATGATCCTCTCCTCAATCTAAACCTAACCCCTCAACCAAAATTCATTTATTTTCACTCACAAGCCTGAATCGAAGGAAAACATGAAACACGGGCAAACTTTCAGAGCAACATAAAATGGCCATCTCTTACTTATTTTTAAATCTAAACACATCCAGATGATCAGTGCAACATGTAGATTTATTTTGTAACAAGAAAATGAAGTTCTGAGAAAAAAGTTCTTAGGTTGTACCTGAGCTGGAGACCTTCGAAAGTGAGCCTTCAGAGCCTCCCTTTTGTGCCAATGATCTCCCCTGATCCTCCTGAGGCTAATGGGATGCTTGAATGGGGTCGAGAGTGGCTAGTTTTTGTGGTTCAGTTCTGGTGTAGCAGGAAATGAAGTTCTTGTGTGCTGTGTTTCAGATCATTGTGAGGGGTGGGATCTGTTCTATGGATGATTTTTGGTTGATTGGTGAAAGAATTATTGAAGTTGGATGGTTGTGCTGTGTTTTTCGAAGAGGGAAAGGTTTTGACAGATTTTGTTGGATGCTGCAATGTGGGAGGATTCAGCTTGTGTATGGTATGTTTTTGGATTGCTTGATGTCCACATATCATGCTCTGGTTGGGCAGAGAGTTGGTGTGTCACTGTGGGATTGGTATGGGTCTTTATGCAAAAAGTCAAGATATGGTGTACCCTAGGCATGGCTCGGATCAGAGGCAATCTAGAGGCTTGTCCTGCCTCAACTTGAGTCAAGGATGGCCCTTGGATGGTTCATGAAGGACTGCAACATTTGGATCATAAGTTGGAAGGGTTTTTGCAACTTGACAACTTGTTACATCTCATGATTTTTTGCTATGTACATGTGAGAAACCTTGCTGAATTTTGGTGTGGCATGCTTCATTAGGTCATGGCAAAGTTTTGAAACCAGCTAGAGGTCAAACAAACCCTTTGAGAACCAATTTGCAAGAAATCCCTCTTTGCACTTTCATGAAGAATGGCTTATGGTTACTTGAAAAACAAGGCATAGAAATGGGAAATTCTTTGGGCCAAACTGATTTTTAGATCATGCATTGCATTGGTATGATAATTAGAGGTCACATTGAAGTCACATAAAGGCTTGTCATGAGAAATTGCAAGTTTTCCATTTTGTGCAAAAGTGAAATTTCAATGATTTTATCCAACTTTGCAAGCCATAACTTTTGATCCAAAATGAATTAGAATGAGTTCTTGTACTTTTTGAAAAGAGAATGATCCATTCTACAACTTTCATGACCAAAGTTTTCTCATTTGAAGCTTTTTTGAATCAAAAAGAAAGGTTTGAAAAAGTTTCCCAAAATGACAAATTTCCATTACAAGTCATTTTCCCAAAATGGCAACTTTGCAAATGGCTTGAAATTCTTCAATCTTGTGAACTTCCAACATCTTCTATGATCAAATAAAGATCATACACATTCAAAATGATGAAGAACACCCCTTGGTTGGGTCAATGGGCCTCAGATGCCCTGATTTTGCACTGACTTGCTCAAGAAGTCAACTCTTGATCAGATGCCTTCCCCATGGAATTTCTTCATGAAAATTGATATGCATGATCCCTATACCTTATAGAGACCAATAGAAATAAGAATGACCAAAAAATTTGGAGTTATGGCCTTTGAAACCAAAACCCTAATTCTAGGTCATCTGTGCAGTTAAACCTGGCTCTGCTTCCATGCCATTCTCAGTTCTTGTGATTCCTTGGTTTCTTTGATCTTGAGAGGATATAATATGATGCTTGAACACACATGGACCCTTTTGAAGTGATTGACGACCTTTGGAGTGGCCCAAATGGCTCTTGGATTGCTCAAGTCACAAACCCTAGATGCATATGACTTTGAACCAATGCAGTGAAGCAAATATGCAATATGAGATGCTATGATTGAACTTATGCATATGAAAAGATCACAAGCCATGGTGTGAATGGGTGAGGGAAAATTTGGGGTGTTTACAGCTGCCCCTATTCAAGCATGAGTTAGCTGTGCAGGATGTAAGCGACGGCTTAACAGGCAAACAAGATAACTTGTGGTTGAATACCAAAGACAGTCCAAAATTTGCGCTCACAGAATGAAGAAGAAAAGGGATATAGATTGCAAATGAAAATAAAGTATGTTTATGAAGTGCGGGCGACGGAGGACGACCGTCGAGCAGAGGACGACTGCTGGGGGAAAAAGGCAATGACGGGGACGACCGACATGCTGGGGATGTAAGAGGTTATGATGGGGACGACCATCAAGCAAAGATATAAGGCTCTATGGGGATTATAGGTAAAAACAGATGATGAGGTACGGTCATCAAAGGTGAAGGACGATCACCTAACAGGGGACGGCTGCTTTGTTGGGGATAAGATGAAGGACGGTCATCTAAGGTGAAGGACGATCACCTGGCAGGGTACGGCTGCCGAATGTACCACAACATAGGACGAATGTCGGGTAGAAAAGGTCGATGATGGGGATGGCCATCGGATAATTATGATGAAGGACGATCATCGAGAGGTGAAGGACGATCACCTAGCAGGGGACGGCTGCTCTCAGGGTATCATGACATAGGATGAATGCCAAATAACAGGATCAACGATGGGGGACGGCCATCGGATAAAATGATGAAGGACGATCATCAAAAGGTGAAGGACGATCACCTAGCAGGGGACGGCTGCTAAATATCACGACATAGGACGAATGCCAGATAGAAAAGGGTTCCAATAATGGAGACTCCGCTGGGGAAAGGATGAGGGACGGTCATCCAAAGGTGAAGGACGATCACCTGGCAGGGTACGGCTGCCAAACGGGTATCATGACATAGGACGAATGTCAGATAGAAAGGAAATAGTTCACTGGGATTTGCTGGGACAAGTAAACACGGACGAGTGTCTATATCCAAGGAATGAGAGGTATCAGTGTTTGGGTATGGTGTATAGATTAAAGATGCAGACGAGCATCCCTAGGACTATGATACGGACGGGTATCAGGTAGAAACAAATGCTGACACATGTTCAGAGATGATGATACAGACGAGTACCAACTGGTTAACAAAGAACACGGACGAGTATTGATTCTGAGGGGACTCTTCTGGGGAATAGTAGACACAGACGAGAGTCTAAATTCAAGAAGACATGAGTGTTTGACACGTGTATGGATTAAAGATGCGGACGAGCATCCTTAAGACTATGATACGGACGAGTATCAGGTAGAAACAAACGTTGATGCGTGTTCTGAGATGATGATACGGACGAGTATCAACTGGTTAACAAAGAACACGAATGAGTGTCGAATCTGAAAGGATATAAGCGGTGTATAAAAGATACGGACGAGTATCTGTATGAGTAAAACAGGAGTAACAAGTATGAGTGGTGTACAGGCGAGTGTTTAACTTGCTGGGGAGAGTATGACACGGACGAGTGTCAAAAGAGAAAGGTGTAATATAAACAGGTGTATGGTTTACAAAGTGTTTAGGTAACTATGTCGGGAAGGTGACATGGACGGGTGTCAGGGAATTGTATATATATGTATCTGTGAGTGCAAAGAGGACACTTTGGCTTTCTACTGGGGATATGACACGGACGGGTGTCAGGAAGTATCTGTATCTTCTAGGGAAAGTGCTTTGGCTATCTGCCGGGGAATCCAGGGAGTTTTCTGTATATTGCTGCCGAATTGCTAGTATTTACAAGTGCTTGATTCAGAACATGGCTTATGATTGTGCAATATGTTTGATTTTTGCCGTAATGCTCCGTATTAGACGGAATGCTACGCTCTGCGGGGAGAATATGATGCGAATGTTATGATTATGCAAAGATACCGATCCGGGATTCGGATCCCGTTGCTGCGAAGATCTCTGGTTGATCGGCTTGAAGTGGACATCCCAGCTGGGGATGAAATCATTGGTAGATCTGACCTATGGGACTCTGCTTGGGGATATAGGTCACTGATAGACCTATTTTGGTAATGAGGGACCCGGCCGGGGTTTGTAGAAGCTTTCGTCACTCTGTTGTGAGATCTTCAGGCATTGCTTCTCTGGACAGAGGTTGAGACTCTGTGGAGAGATGGTTCACTGGCTTTTGCACTTGGCTGAGGAGGAATGATGACTGGGAACTCAGCTGGGGAGAAAGCATTTCCGGTGCTAATCAGGAGATATACTGAGTAGATAATGATTTTCCAATTTGCTGGGGGGAGTTTGCATGCCCCATGCTGTGCTTTGAATACCTGCAATCCTGAAAAGTCAGAGAAACGCACAAGCAATCCCGAGGCATCCCTTACTAGATTCCATCATAGGAGTTTAGGCACTCCTGGGAGTGAGTATATTTCCTGCAAGCACGTATTTTTTAGAAGAGAAGCATCTGTATTTATGCAATCAGTATCTTAAAGACATCAGACATTCTTGCAAATGAAAATAAAATGTACGAGACGAAGCATGACTAGAAATCTGATTTTATTAATTCTTGTGCCCTGAATTGGCAAGATACAGTCAAGGAAACAAATCCCCTAAAATGAGGAGATTGTTACAAATTGAGAAATAAAAGGTATTGGCAATGTTGATCACGCTTCAAGGAGCTTCCCTTTGCTATGACTCGTATGACATTTGACGTTCTTCTCGTCTTGCTTTCTGAAGAAGGCTGATTCTGAAAGAAGCTTGATCCTTTTAAAGCTTACCAAGTTGTGAGTGATACAGACGAATTCAGAATACGGTTGTTCGCTTATTCCCCTATTTTGCATGGATCGCCCCTTCGGGTTTTCAATCCATCGGGATACCCTTTTTTTCCTGAGTTGTCCAATGCGGCTTTTCAACTCAGCGGGTGTACATTTTGTTTATTTTCCCTTATTTTTGCCCGAGTCTTCTATTCTGTTTTTGACTCGCCGAGATGCCCTGTTTTTGCCTGGACTTACATTCTGTTTTTATGTCCAGCGGGTCATTTTTATGCGAAGTATTTTTTAACTGCATCTGAATTCACAGGGGACGGGAAGTCTTCACCATCCATAGTGTTGAGCATTAGTGCTCCACCAGAGAAAACTTTCTTTACTACGAATGGCCCTTCATAATTTGGAGTCCACTTGCCCCTGTGGTCTGTATGAGGAGGGAGGAGTCTTTTTAGCACAAGATCTCCTACTTGGTACTCTCGGAGCCTGACTTTCTGATCGAAGGCCTTCTTCATTCTTTTCTGATATAGCTGCCCATGACAAATTGCAGCCAATATCTTTTCTTTAATCAGACTCAGTTGTTCGTATCGGGATCAGACCCATTCTACTTCATTCAGTTTAACATCCATTAATACCCGTAAGGAGGGTAATTCAACTTCAATAGGTAGGACTGCTTCCATACCATACACAAGTTGAAACGGTGTTGCCCCAGTGGATGTTCTGATTGACGTACGGTACCCATGCAAGGCAAATGGTAGCATTTCATGCCAGTCTTTGTAGGTGACTACCATCTTCTGTACAATCTTCTTGATATTCTTATTAGCCGCCTTAACAGCGCCATTCATCTTTGGCCTGTAAGGAGAAGAATTGTGGTGTTGGATCTTGAAGTCCCGGCACAGTTCTGCCATCATTTTGTTGTTTAAATTGGAACCATTATCAGTAATGATTCGCTCGGGCACTCCATACCGACAGATGATGTCTCTCTTCAGAAATCGGGCTACCACTTGCCTCGTAACATTTGCATAGGAAGCTGCTTCGACCCACTTGGTGAAATAGTCAATGGCAACCAGGATGAATCTGTGGCCATTCGAAGCAGTCGGTTCAATCTTGCCAATCATATCAATGCCCCACATGGCAAAGGGCCAGGGTGAAGACATCACATTCAGAGGATTGGGAGGCACATGCACCTTATCCGCATAAATCTGGCATTTATGGCACTTCCTGGCATAAGCACAACAGTCGGCATCCATTGTGATCCAGTAATAGCCTGATCTTAGCAAATTTTTAGCCATGGCATGCCCTCCTGCATGGGTACCAAAGGATCCTTCGTGCACCTCGTGCATCAACAAGTCTTCTTCTGCCCTATCAACGCATCTGAGGAGTACCATATCAAAGTTTCTCTTGTACAAGGAACCATCAGTATTCAGGAAGAAACTACCAGCTAGCCTTCTTAATGTCTTCTTATCATTGGAAGATGCCCCGGGTGGATATGTCTGATCCTCCAAGAAGCATTTGATATCATGGAACCAAGGCTTATCATCTTTAACAATATCTGCTGAGAACACATATGCTGGCCTGTCAAGTCTGGATACTGAAATCCGAGGTACAAAGTTGGCAGTTTGAACTTTGATCATGGATGAAATGGTGGCAAGAGCGTCTGCAAATTGATTTTCATCTCGAGGGATATACTCAAGCTTGACTGTTGTGAAGAAAGTCAGCAACCTTCTTGTATAGTCCCGATAAGGTATCAGATGATCTTGGTGTGTGTACCGTTTGCCGTTGGTCTGATTAATTACCAGAGTTGAATCTCCGAACACAGTCAAAGTCTTGATCCTGAGGTCAATAGCTTCCTCAAGACCCATAATACAAGCTTCGTATTCAGCTTCGTTGTTAGTACAGTTGAAGGTGAGTTTTGCCGAGAAAGGCATGTGGACTCCCTTAGGTGTAATGAGTACTGCACCAACACCACAACCATTCATATTAACAGCCCCATCAAACATCATAGTCCATTCTTCTTCTGGGTCAGGCCCTTCAGTGTGAACAGGCTCTTCATGGTCTTTTGCTTTTATGAACATAATGTCTTCATCAGGGAAGTCAAATCTCATAGGCTGGTAATCATTAATGGGTTGCTCAGCAAGATAATCAGACAATACACTGCCCTTGATGGCCTTTTGAGATGTGTACTGAATGTCATATTCTGTGAGGATCATTTTCCATCTTGCAACCCGTCCGGTAAGTGTTGGCTTCTCAAAAATGTACTTAACTGGATCCATCTTTGAAACCAATAAAGTGGTGTGGGTCAACATATACTGCCTTAGTCGGCGAGCAGCCCACGCTAAAGCACAACAAGTTTTCTCGAGCAGTGAATAACGTTGTTCACAGTTGGTAAACTTTTTGCTTAGGTAGTATATTGCATACTCTTTTCGACCAGACTCGTCATGCTGGCCCAACACACACCCCATTGACTCTTCTAATACTGTCAAGTACATTATTAGAGGTCTTCCTTCAACTAGAGGCATAAGGATTGGAGGCTCTTGTAAGTATTCCTTGATTTTGTCAAAAGCCCTCTGGCAGTCTTCGTTCCACCTGACCGTTTGTTCTTTTCTCAACAGCTTGAATAAAGGCTCACAGGTTGATGTAAGGTGAGATATGAACCGTGAGATGTAGTTCAATCTACCCAAGAACCCCCGAACTTCTTTCTCAGTCTTCGGTGCAGGCATTTCTTGAATGGCTTTAACTTTGTCAGGGTCAACTTCAATCCCTTTCTCACTTACAATAAATCCCAACAACTTACCGGATCGCACCCCGAATGTGCACTTGTTGGGGTTTAACTTCAGTTGGTATTTCCTCAGACGCTTGAATAACTTCAACAGATTTACCAGGTGGTCTTCTTCTGTGAGGGACTTGGCAATCATGTCATCCACATAACATTCAATTTCTTTATGGATCATGTCGTGGAATAATGTTACCATAGCTCGTTGATAAGTTGCACCGGCATTTTTCAGTCTGAATGGCATCACCTTGTAACAGAACATGCCCCAGGGTGTGATGAAAGTTGTCTTCTCCATGTCTTCAGGCGACATTTTAATCTGATTGTATCCTGAAAATCTGTCCATGAAGGAGAACACCGAGAACTGAGTCGTATTATCAACCAATACATCAATGTGAGGTAAAGGGAAATCATCTTTCGGGCTGGCTCTGTTCAGATCCCGGTAGTCCACACACATCCTCACCTTGCCGTCTTTCTTAGGCACAGGTACAATATTAGCAACCCACGGTGGGTAACTGGTTACAGCAAGGAAACCGGCGTCCCACTGTTTTTGTACCTCTTCTTTAATCTTCATTGCCATATCTGGGCGAGTACGGCACAATTTCTGTTTAACCGGTGGACAATCTTCTTTTAAAGGCAGCTTGTGCATGACAATATCGGTGTCCAACCCTGGCATATCCTGATAAGACCAAGCAAACACATCCACATATTCACGAAGCATGTCAATCAGTTGTTCCTTCACTGAGTCTTGTAGGCAGGCCCCGATCTTAACTTCTTTCACGTCTTCTTCCGTACCAAGATTAACTGTTTCAATCTCCTCCTGATGAAGAGTGATAACCTTCTCCTCTTGCCTTAACAACCTGGCTAGCTCTTCAGGAAGCTCATAATCTTCTTCAACCCCTTCATCAGCTTGATTGATTGGATTGTCAAAGTCATACAAAGTCATAGCTGTGTTGTTGTCGGTGCAGTCTGAAAGGCATTCTCTGCAAGGGTTTAGATTGTTCATTTTAGTGATCGATTTTAATCTTTGTTTAGAAAAAGTGAGATAAAGTTATCATTTTGGAAAACATTGCCATTTTATTTTTGTACAAAAAGAAAAATGAAAAACAGTGAGCGGAAAAGGAAAAGACTCATTTGCAAAAGATGTCCGATATTCATTGATTGATCTGTTTGCAAAAAATTACAAGATGGCCCGATTACAAAATGAGTCTTGACATCTTGGGCAAGATGCAAGACTTGATGCATGCTCAAAAATACAGGAAATAATAATTACTCTGCAGGAGTAACCTTTATAATTTCCTGGGAAGACCAGTTTGAGATATGGCTCCCCGGGGTCCTTGGACGTATCCAGCTCTCCAGGTTAAGCTCATCTTCCGACTCATCTTCCAAGTTGTTCACTGCATCCGGGGTGAGCATTCCCCCGCTGACAAAATTGGGCTTCTTAGCAGCCTCTGATTGATCTTGTTGAGTTGGTTTGTAACCCAACCCAAATCTGTCCTCCTTCTTTTCCACGGGCAGCAGCTTGCCCCAGCCTTGGGCAGTACCCTCTTCAACAACCTTCCTGGCTTGCTGATAAGACGTCATGGAGGTTCCCAGTACAGCAGATGCTTCATTAATGTTCAAAGCCTCAAACCCCTGGCTCATGGTTTCATGGATTTCTCCATCCATCTCAATGTACTTGTACGTAGCCAGATGGCTAACAAAGATATCTTCTTCCCCACAGATGGTGATGATTTGGCCTTCCCACTCGAATTTCAGCTTCTGGTGAAGGGTAGACGTAACAGCGCCAGCGGCATGGATCCAAGGTCTACCCAACAAACAGCTGTAGGCCGGCTGAATGTCCATCACATAGAAGGTAATCTTAAAAGTCTGCGGGCCAATCATCACAGGCAGATCAATCTCCCCAAGCACTGATCTCTTAGAGCCATCAAATGCTCTCACCACTAAATTACTTGGACGCAGTGCTAAGCCATCATACTCCAGCTTCACCAAGGCTTTCTTTGGTAGAACATTGAGTGAAGACCTAGTGTCCACCAGTACATGGGATAGAACAGCACCCTTACATTCTAGAGTGATATGTAAAGCCTTGTTGTGGTTACGTCCCTCAATTGTTAAGTCAACATTGGTAAAGCCCAGTCCATGACTGGTGTTGACATTTGCTACCACAGTTTCTAGCTGATTAACAGTGATCTCTTCTGGCACGTATGCTGCGTGCAAGACTTTCAATAATGCATTCATGTGAGCTTCAGAACACATCAACAGGGATAATATGGAGATTTTTGAAGGAGTTTGGTGAAGCTGATCCACCACCTTGTAATCACTTCTCTTTATGATTCTCATAAACTCGTCTACATCTTGTTCAAAAGATGTCTTCTGAGTTTCTTTGATGATTGGTTCTTCAGGCATCACACTCTTCCCCTTTGCTTTTGCAGCAGCTTCTGCTTCGGCATTAGGTCTTTGCAATTGTGAGGCAAAAAGGCATCCGCTTCTGGTGAAGCCTCCGCCTCCCCCAACATTATCAATCTGTGGAGAAGAGGTTGAAGAATCCAAAGTGATTTTCTCCCCGTTGCAGTAGAGGTCAGAGCCATAATGCCAAGGTATGGCATTACTGCTTTCATATGGAACGGGTCCAGGCACCGTGATGGTAAATGGACTGACTGCTGCAGAGGAGGGTACTGAAATGGTGTACGGATCGTAGTAAATGGTGACTGGCGATCTGGCAGGAGGTGCCACTGCTTGTTGTTGAAAGTTGTTGTTTGGAGGAACATCTGATGGATCGTAGTAAATGGTGACTGCTGAGATATCTTCATTAATTTCTGTTGGCGTTGTAGAAGATTCTGCTGAATAAATGGGTGCTGATGTTGTAAAAGAAATGGTTGTTGACATCTGGTTTGCTGAAGTGATGAACGGAGCCATTGTTGATGATATTGATGAATTGGTCGGAATGATTGTTGTTGCAGTTGTAGAAGAGTCAGGAATTGTTGTCAAAGGGATTGCTGGATTTGTAGGCGCCGTTGTTGTGATCTGAAGTATACCACTTTTGATAAGGCCATCTATGCCGCTTCTCAAGTTATCACACCCGTTGACCGAAATGTTACAATAACCACAACCGAGCTCACACCCGGGTAACATTTGGCATTCTAGGAGCTGAGCTTTAATCTCGACCAGAGGTGTCCGAATCTGTCCAACACTGGTGATTAAGAAAGATGGCTTGTCTTCCTCAATGGCATTAATTCTTGGCCCTCCATGATTGGGCATGGGATTCTTGGTGACACTTGGAGGGGGTGCAAAGTTTAGAGCTTTGGAATCCACCAGATCTTGTACCTTCATTTGTAAAGCTCTGCACTTCTCCGTATTGTGGCCAGGTGCATTGGAGTGGAAAGCACATCTGGCGTTGACATCATAATTTCTTGGCAGATTAGAGGGATCTGGTGGTGCCAATGTCCTTAATTCAACCAAGTTGAGTTTCAGGAGTTGTGGCAATAAGGCAGCATAAGGCATAGGGATAGGGTCAATCACCCTATTTGCCTGTGATGGTCTTTGCTGAAAGGGTCTTTGCTGTTGATTGCTGTTGTTGTTGTTGTAGGTCCTCTGCGGCGGATACTGAACTTGTTGTTGATAATGTGGTTGTTGTTGTGGTTGATATGCTGGTTGCTGAGGAATCGGAGCCGGAATGGTGACAACTGCTACTGATTTGTGGACATACTGAGGTCTGCCCCTGCTGGCATGAATGGCATTTGCCTCACTGGTTCTTCTAGGTCCCACAAAAGGCTTTCTGGGGTTACTTGACGAACCTGCACCATTATCAGAAATCTTACCCATCTTTAGAAGGCTTTCAATTCTTTCCCCGGATATAACTATGTCTGCGAAGCTGGTGGAAGAGAAGGCAGCTAGCCTATCAATATATGTTCCTTGCAGGGTATTCATGAACATGTCGGTCATTTCTCTTTCCGACATGGGTGGCTGGACAGCAGCAGCAAGCTGTCTCCACCTTTGGGCATATTCCCTGAAGCTTTCCCTGGAGGATTGAGACATTCCCATCAAGAGGGTCCTGTTAGGGGCCATGTCCAGATTATATTGGTACTGCTTGATGAAAGCTTCAGCTAGATCCTTCCAGCATCTGACAGTGGCTCTGGTCAAGTGTGAGTACCACTTCCTTGAAGCCCCAGTCAAACTGTCTTCAAAGTAAAACATCCACAGTTTTTCATCCATTGTGTATGCCTTAAGTCTTCCCAGAAAAGACTGCAAGTGAGTTCGTGGACAGGAAGTTCCGTTGTACTTCTCGAAGCACGGGGGTTTAAACTTGTGGGGAATCCTTACCCCGTCCACTAACCCCATATCCATAACATCAAAACCTAGGGAGTTTTGAGACTCCAGAGATCTCAACTTCTCAGCAATTTCATCAAACCTTCTGTCATAAACTTCATCCCCAGCTCCCATCACAGTAAACTGCTCTTCTTGGGGGTCTTCCTGTAAGATCCTACCTCCAGTAGTGTTTCCTTTCACATTACCCGGGATGTTGACTTCCGGATGTAGATGAGGCCCATATACTGGTGGATTAACATGAGGCTGACCCCTTTCATTGTTACTTGTTCCTCCAGTTCCCAGATGGGGTTCTTCTGGGGTTTGTCTTTCTACCAATGCCCTTAACCTCTCTTGACTTTGAGCCAAGCCATTCATTACTTCCATGAATTGGGTCATTTGGTTTCTCATTTCCAACCTTTCGTTAGCCATCTGATTTCTGACCTCTGTCAGATCTTGCTGTACTTGATCCATTTGGATACCAGGAAGGTTGTTGCGGGTAGGATACTGGTGCGGAAGGTTGAGAGGGAACACCCGACGACGAGCAATAATTCCTGAACCACAACAGAGTTAGAAACAAACAAAACAAAAACCTACAAAACAAAACAAAAGTTAGCATGCAATGCAGTATGCTTATTTATTTTCCAAGGTATCCGGCTTGGCTCTTGGTTTTGACCTTTCTAGACCCTGAGGAAGATGTTTTGATGTTGCTTGCGAGAAAGAAAACTCAGTGAAACAAACTGACAAATACATTACAAATGATGAATAATACATAGTTTGTTTTTACAACATATGCCCCTGAAGGGTCCAAAATACAACATAAAAGAAAAGTACATGAAAGGGAAATAACAACAAGAAAAGAAGTCAAACATCTAATCCAAACTCATCCTACTTAACCTCCTACAAAAGTGCTTCAGTTACAGGACCAGCCAGATGCTCTGTAATGTTTCTGATAAGAAGGTTTCTGGTGGAAATAGCAGTGGTCAGCTTCTTGTGCCTGTCTTGGTCCTTTGACCTCTTCACACCAGCCCTAAGCTTCAATTCTGAAATCTCCTTCTGGGCTGCCAGCAAAGCTTCCTGTTGCTTCTTTTCATTGGCCTCCAACTACTCAATCCTGGCTTGAGTTCTCTTATCTTCTTGAGTGCGAGCTTCAGTGATCTTGACCCACCTAGCTTGACTTTCTTCTAGATAGAGATCAGTCCTAGCCTTCTGAAACTGGGCCTCCTTACAGGCATTCTTCAATATTTGCTCTCCAGC
Source organism: Lathyrus aphaca (assembly GCA_963966055.1). Taxonomy (NCBI): domain Eukaryota; kingdom Viridiplantae; phylum Streptophyta; class Magnoliopsida; order Fabales; family Fabaceae; genus Lathyrus; species Lathyrus aphaca. The sequence goes on from OZ014525.1 coordinate 13,583,502, forward strand.
TCTAGATTTCTTGATGTAGTCCTCTGCTTTCTCAATCTTGGCCAGATGCTCGACCTTAAGCTTTTCCAACCTCTCAATGTCTAGACGACCATCACTCATTTCCCAAAGAGTCTTCTTCAGAGCTTGAGACAGATTCTCATTCCTTTCCTTCAGCTTCTCAAATTCTTCCAGGCTGACAGTAGCTGGAGGGGGTACTGTGGATGGTCCAGGTGCATCCTCAATGGTGAAAGGCATCCCAAAAATCTGAGCTCTAGCATGGGACCATTCATAATACTGAGCTGAGGCCATATTATTGCATCTCCCAAGAATGGCCATCCCCTTTGTCTGGATGTTGTCCCAAGCCCAGGATGCTTGTCTGACAACAGCTAGATTAGGCTTTATCTCACAATACAGGGTTTCAGCTAAATCTTGCACTCTAGGAGGGTGGACCAAAGCATAGCCCAATTGTCTCTTAAACAGCAAAGGATTGTAGTTGATGCAACCCTTCACTCCTACTAGAGGCACATTGGGGTACTGCCCACAGCTAGTAATTATGTCCCTGCCTTTGGTGCTCTGGGTGCACCATCTGATGTCATATGAAGTCAAAGCAATAAGTCTTTTAGCCCAATTCTTCTGTTGGTGAAGGTTCAAGAAGGCATCAGTCTTGGGTAAGTGTTTAAGCAGCCAAGTGTGAAATAGGGGAGCACAACATCTCACCAACTTCCCCCTCTGCTTCTCATTTCTTTGGTGAACAGAATAATAGAAATCCCCCAGTAATGTGGGTACTGGGTTCCTCAGAAGGAAGAGATGAATGGCATTCTTGCTGATAAACTTGGGCTCATCTGCAAATAGTATAACCCCATATATACTGAGGGCTAACAATGCACAAACTGCCTTCCATTCCCCCAAAGAGGCCTTCAGGATGGCCTGAGAAGTCAGAAAGTCTAAGTGCAAACCAGGGATTCCAGCCTTTGTTGTCATGTTCTGCTCAATCAATACAGGCTCTAAATACAGTGCTTTTGCCACTTCTCCATTGTTGGGAGAAGTCATCTCAGGGTTGAAGGGGACACCACCCCTGACAGGTACTCCAATCAATGATGAGAACTCCTCCAGCAGAGGTCCTAACTGAAAGTTCTGGAAAGTGAAGCATCTCAAAGGAGGGTCATAAAACTGTAGGCAGGTGTGGATCAAACTCCTCTGAGAAGGGTCTAGATCCATAACCATATCAAGGATGCCTCCATAATGCTCTCTGAATAATGGGATGTGGTCTGGAGTGATAAGTGCCTGGACCTGCCTGATGCCAGTCAGCACAGGCTCAAAGAAATGATATGAAATGTTGCTCTTCTTGGGTGCCATGACTGCTGATGAAGAGCTAAAAACAAATGCTGATGATGAAGACTGGTGCTGGAGATGAGCCACTGATAGGCTGAGGCTGGTGATAAAAGTAGCTGAAGCAGGCAACTGATGAAGATAGCTGAAGCAGATAGCTGATGAACAGGGGTCTAAGCAGATGAAGGGGTCAAAACCAAGCCAGATGCAATATGGATACCCTGAAAAACAAATAAACAAATGGTAAATGATGCAATGATGAGTATGCAAATGATATGCAAGGGTTTGTGATCAAGCTGGATCTGATTACTACCTTGATATAAAGGTCCATGTATGTTTAGGAAGTCCAGATGGAGGTTTAGAAATCCAGTAACCAAGGTGGGGGACTCAAATAAAGAGTCACATGTCCATGGTTTAAATCACAAGAACTGTCCCAAAATGGAGTACTCTTAATCAAAACAAAGTAACAGGGTATGATGTGGCCAATGGTACCTGCAAACCTGCAAACAGCCCAACCCCCTCACAGGTGGTGTTCTAGAACAAGGATCCTCAGACTTAGATCAATTATGAGAAGTGTAAACACTTCTAACCCGAGGTACAGTGCTTACAATAACCATAAAAGATCCTCCTCTAATTCACCTCAGTTTCTAAAGGTCATAATAAAAGGTCATCCAGACTTAGCAGGCTTCCCAGATAGCCCTAGCACTACAGGAAATCTGTAGCACAGAGTTCTCAAGAAGAAACCCACATCTGAACCGTGTTTCATATTCCCGCACCAGACCGAAATGGAATGGGAAAGAACGTGAGCCACTCTAGCCTAGGTGTCACTCAGGTCCCAGGTATAGGACCTCAAACTCTCAATGAACCCCACCCATCAAAACAATAAACCAGATCCAGCCAGATAACAGTATGACAGTATGATGTATATAAAGCTGTAAAGAAAACAATAAAATAACTGTGCATAAAGCAGTAAATAAAGCAAATATACAAACACAATTAGCACATAACACCCCAGTAAACACAAATCAAACAAACGCTAGGAGGAACCCACAAAAAGAACCAGAAGCCCTGGTTACAGTATAAGGGTCCCCAGCAGAGTCGCCAAGCTGTCGCTCCCACCAAATGACACCTCAGGTCAGAAGGGGTACAGACGCGAACGGTCGGCGAAAGAGAAGGGAATAAATAGAGTCGCCAGCTAGGCATTTTATCCCGAAGGAAAGGTAATGCTGCATAAACCTGAGAAAAGATGGATAAGACGGTTGCGAACCAGAGAAACTGAGAAAGGGGGTTGGTTACAACCTGGGAAGGTATTAGCACCCAGATTGTCCGTCGTACTCGACGGGATCCACGCTTAAAATATTTGTGTTTTAAAGGGGTAGTGTCAGTGCTATTTGTGTATCAAAACTGGAAAGAATGCAAGTGTCAGTGCTAAAAGAAATGTGAAGTGTATAGGAGAAGTGTCAGTGTAAGAAAAGAATGAAGCTCAAGACTATGAGGCTTAAAGAATGATGCTGGAAGAAAGGGGAATATACAGAGACTTTTGTTCGATAACTGTTAAGTTATGCCTACGTATCCTCTCGTGCAATGAGGAAGTCAGAACACCGTAGTTCGACCCAAAGAGATTGAAAGATAAATTGACTTGTGAACTTCTTACTTATCTATGCCCAAGTGTATGACCTGTCTGGCTCAGGTGCAAACTGTCTTGCATCAGACGGAAGAAGCAAGTTCTCGTTTGTGAGTGAATGAGATGAGAAAAGAATCTCGAAGGAGACGATTTATTGTTTGTTTTTGATATTTTCAGTCTTTTATTGCCTTTTGAGGTTTGTCATAAGTTGATGAGCTTAAGCCTAAACCAATGGTTAGTAAACTCATCACATCCTCACTCTGATTAGGGGTAATGAGAATACCTTAAGTGTGAAGTCAGCATCTCACACTTAATCACCCTGGTGTAGGATTAAGATCATTACCCTACTTGTGATTAATTAGATGTTTTTTTTTGTTTAGTGTTGAGTAATGAGTTTAAGCCATAATCAAGGATTTAATGGACTCATTACACCATCCTAATAGAAGGATAATAGATGAGAGCATTTAAGTTGAGGAAGACTCCTCAACTTAATCCATGATTAGGGATTAACCTCATGACAAAACAAAGCCTTTTTTAAAGTGGATTTTAATTAATGATAAGATTAAGAAGTGAATTTTATGGTTTGTAAGACAACTTGAGGGGGACTTGTCCATTAACACTAGGGTTAGTCCTTCTTAACCAATTAAGGAAGAAATAGGACCCTAATGCAAGGCCCAAGTTACAAGCTTGATGTCTTGATGATTATTAAGTGGATTGATTAAAGGATTTAAACACATTAAGGGTTTAACACTTAGGATTAAAGTTATACACTCTATCCTAATAGAAGGATGCAGGCACAAGCTTAATCACAAAGCCTTAAAGCCTTTAGGGTTTAGTCCTAGATTATGAGGTGAGAAGAAAAGACTAAAGGATGACACAAAGGTAAAAAGCTAAATGGGGGACTAATCAAACCCTAATTGTTATCATGCTTGGAGATCCTAGGGTTTATGGAGCTTAAAAGAGAAATATCTTCAGAGAAACCACCAGGAAGGAAGCAGATGAAAGGAGCAAAGAGAAGCAAAACAACTTGCTTCAATTAAGAAGACAAGTTGCTTGAAGAAAGAAAGTAAGAGAAGGAGTAAGAATGAGCAAGCTCAATCCAATACACATATAAAAATGCAGCAAAGGAAGCATGAAAGAGATGAAAAGAGAATGTGAGAAGTGAAGGCAAATTCACTTCTCAAACAACTTACCACCTGAAATGTTAGCCAAGGAAATGAAATGCAATGCAAAATGAGATGAAATGTGATGATGCAAACCAAAACCAGGAGCAAGAACAAGAAGCTAATGATGCTAAGAGATGATGCAAACATGAGACAAGGCATGAGAATGATGAAGCAAGCATATGGATGCAAAAGAGGCATGCTTTGAATCATGGAAGTACATGAAAAGTTATGGAATGCAATGGACATATAACATGGCAAATGAAAGATACAATGATCAAACATGATTCTAATATGTCCTAAGATGTATTATGAATCATGTTGATGCACAAAATGTCATGGCAATTCATGGTATGCAAGCAAATGAGAAATGGGTGCAAAGGAAGGCACACATTAGGGTTTCATGCATCATACAAAGAAAAAATCCAAAACCAGAAGCAAATGACATGATAAAAATTGAAAATGCAATCAAAGATACCCTAAACCTATACAAACTCACTGCCCAAAGGAGGGGATCGAACTCTTAACGTAGTGAAAGTTGTGAATTTCCTAAGATTGCTAGGGTTTTGGGGTACTTTGCCAAGAAAAATGCTAAACAAATTGAAAATGCAAGATCAATTCAAATCAAATTTATCCTATAAACTACATGCTATGAGGAGTACAATGCAAGAAGAATCATCATTCAACTCTCAAAGGTTAGGCAGAAAGAAATTTTTGAAGTTTGACATAAAATATTGCCTTGAAATGAAATTAAATCCAATGAAAATGATCAAAAGGCATCAAGAACAAAAAAGAAATTTGGTTTGACAGTTGGACAATGTTTCTAAATGTTTCTAAATGCTATGTGATTTTTTTTGTGATTTTTAAATACCTAAATGTATTTTTAGTTAATTAACTTTCATTAATTAATTAAAAATAAACATTTAAATGATTTAAAAATAATTTTTAATGCAAAAAATAAAAATTAAAATATTTTTGGGTTTTAAAAATTAGTGAAATCTTTGACAAAAAATTTCATAATTTTTAAATGATTTTAGCTATTTTAAATAAAATGTGAAAGATAAAACAAATTAAATGAAATAAAAAATAAAATAAATGAAAGTATGCAAATGGGAGGGCCAGGATTTGATCTGGGCTTGGACTGGTTGACTGCGCGCCAGATCCAAGGGCCCAGATTCAAATCTGGCTAATTTTGTTTATGAATTAATTAAACAGGATTTTAATTAATTAAATAAGGATTAGGGTTTTAATGACACATCCTGGCCACACGTTCACGCGTGAGTCAACCCCAGTCAGCCCAATCCATGGTCCACATTCAAACTCCCATTAATGACACAATTAGGGTTAATGTGTTTCAGGTGACCGGAACAGTGGTTCCGGTCATCTTCTCCGGCGAGCATAAACCCTAGATTTCGCTACAGGTTACCAATCATGAAATTTCTTCCACCAAAATGATCCTCTCCTCAATCTAAACCTAACCCCTCAACCAAAATTCATTTATTTTCACTCACAAGCCTGAATCGAAGGAAAACATGAAACACGGGCAAACTTTCAGAGCAACATAAAATGGCCATCTCTTACTTATTTTTAAATCTAAACACATCCAGATGATCAGTGCAACATGTAGATTCATTTTGTAACAAGAAAATGAAGTTCTGAGAAAAAAGTTCTTAGGTTGTACCTGAGCTGGAGACCTTTGAAAGTGAGCCTTCAGAGCCTCCCTTTTGTTCCAATGATCTCCCCTGATCCTCCTGAGGCTAATGGGATGCTTGAATGGGGTTGAGAGTGGCTAGTTTTTGTGGTTCAGTTCTGGTGTAGTAGGAAATGAAGTTCTTGTGTGCTGTGTTTCAGATCATTGTGAGGGGTGGGATCTGTTCTATGGATGATTTCTGGTTGATTGGTGAAGGAATTATTGAAGTTGGATGGTTGTGCTGTGTTTTTCGAAGAGGGAAAGGTTTTGAAAGATTTTGTTGGATGCTGCAATGTGGGAGGATTCAGCTTGTGTATGGTATGCTTTTGGATTGCTTGATGTCCACATATCATGCTCTGGTTGGGCAGAGAGTTGGTGTGTCACTGTGGGATTGGGATGGGTCTTTATGCAAAAATTCAAGATATGGTGTACCCTAGGCATGGCTCGGGTCAGAGGCAATCTAGAGGCTTGTCCTGCCTCAACTTGAGTCAAGGATGGCCCTTGGATGGTTCATGAAGGACTGCAGCATTTGGATCATAAGTTGGAAGGGTTATTGCAACTTGACAACTTGTTACATCTCATGATTTTTTGCTATGTACATGTGAGAAACCTTGCTGAATTTTGGCGTGGCATGCTTCATTAGGTCATGGCAAAGTTTTGAAACCAGCTAGAGGTCAAACAAACCCTTTGAGAACCAATTTGCAAGAAATCCCTCTTTGCACTTTCATGAAGAATGGCTTATGGTTACTTGAAAAACAAGGCATAGAAATGGGAAATTCTTTGGGCCAAACTGATTTTTAGATCATGCATTGCATTGGTATGATAATTAGAGGTCACATTGAAGTCACATAAAGGCTTGTCATGAGAAATTGCAAGTTTTCCATTTTGTGCAAAAGTGAAATTTCAATGATTTTATCCAACTTTGCAAAGCCATAACTTTTGATCCAAAATGAATTAGAATGAGTTCTCGTACTTTTTGAAAAGGGAATGATCCATTCTACAACTTTCATGACCAAAGTTTTCTCATTTGAAGCTTTTTTGAATCAAAAAGAAAGGTTTGAAAAAGTTTCCCAAAATGGCAAATTTCCATTACAAGTCATTTTCCCAAAATGGCAACTTTGCAAATGGCTTGAAATTATTCAATCTTGTGAACTTCCAACATCTTCTATGATCAAATAAAGATCATACACATTCAAAATGATGAAGAACACCCCTTGGTTGGGTCATTGGGCCTCAGATGCCCTGATTTTGCACTGACTTGCTCAAGAAGTCAACTCTTGATCAAATGCCTTCCCCATGGAATTTCTTCATGAAAATTGATATGCATGATCCCTATACCATATAGAGACCAATAGAAATAAGAATGACCAAAAAATTTGGAGTTATGGCCTTTGAAACCAAAACCCTAATTCTAGGTCATCTGTGCAGTTAAACCTGGCTCTGCTTCCATGCCATTCTCAGTTCTTGTGATTCCTTGGTTTATTTGATCTTGAGAGGATATAATATGATGCTTGAACACACATGGACCCTTTTGAAGTGATTGAAGACCTTTGGAGTGGCCCAAATGGCTCTTGGATTGCTCAGGTCACAAACCCTAGATGCAGATGACTTTGAACCAATGCAGTGAAGCAAATATGCAATATGAGATGCTATGATTGAACTTATGCATATGAAAATATCACAAGCCATGGTGTGAATGGGTGAGGGAAAATTTGGGGTGTTTACATGGTGGAACTTGTTTGTTTCTCACTATGCTCTCTGGTCAAGTTTTGGAAAACACACCACCTCTAGAGAACGAGGATTCAGGTGACAACACTCATTCTCGAATCTTTCCTTCCGACATTCCTACTTATACTCCAGTAAAACCAAAAAAGAAGAAGAAAGTAATACCCAAGAAGACGCTGCACAAAATGACTCCTTCGACTCCCTAACCTGAAATTCTCAAGGACCTCATTGAAGTATTCAAAACTGTTGCCCATGAGGGTCCGACGATGCGTGCGACTCCTGAGGTACTAATGCCTCTCAAATCATTCACTTAGTTCATTTGACCATTACTTATCTAAGTTCATTTTTAGGGAAACGTGGTAGCCACGGCTGCCACCATTGACGAGACAGTTTAATAGTCCAGTGTTGAGAACCCCCTAGGCCGACATCCATATTAATCCCCCAACAGGTTGACGAATTTCAAAGCACTCTTGTCGAGGATGTTCCAACACCAAAAACCGACCAACCTAAGTAGACCGCGGTCGGTGAATCTGAAAACTTTGCGCACGAAGAAGAACATCATGTTGCTGCCAAAATTACTACAACCCAATCTGGTATCGACAATCCACCTCTCCAAACTTCTTCTAATGATGGCCCTAACAAAATTGCAACCAACATTCCTACTCTTGAGGATCTTCGGGCTATGAAGAAAACCAACCCCGTTGAGGCCTTGAGAAAACTGCAGCAATTCCACCATCCTTCATGAGATTACCAAACAACTAGTTCGACGACTCTTCCTGATCCGAAAAAAGGATGCTTCTTTCGATGTCAAAATAAAACAAATGAAGACCAACTTGTTGGATAAAGAAGTCTTGGAAGTTATCGTTGAGGCGCTTGAATTTCTGTGTGACGTCTTCAAACTAATTGACGACCTTTCCAAATTCAAAGTTTTGGTTGTTGTGGCCCAGTTCTTGATTGAGTTTGAGGCATTTTTTACTCAACGGGCACAAGATCTTTCTGGCAGTCGACAAGCTGACCTCCATATCAAGAATACTATTAATGAAATGGACCGCGCATGGGAGTTTAATGCTTGATGTAAGAAAAAACTTAGCGAATTTAAAACTAAAAAACAAGAGCGCTCCGATAAGCAGCAAGCCTTCGACCAACAAATTTCCGATTATCATGCTCAAATAGTCGAACTTAACCAGAAAATTGTTGAGGTCGAACAACAGAAAGCCTCTTTAGCCTCAGTTGAACCCTTGCCAACTCAGGAGGTGATTGACCAAGAGGTATCCCAAGGGATAACTCACATCGAGAAGGCCTTTTCGCTTAAAGAAAGAATTAACCAGATGCCCTAAAGAAGACTTTTCTTGATAATATACTTGTTTATGAGCGAGCCCTTTTCGAAGATTTCAAATCCAAATTTTCCGCTTAATTTATTTTGTTAGACGTCGACCTGTGTAATAGTCCTTGACAACTTTTTGTAGGCCATCTTGGCTCTTAGCCCAGTTTGACCATCTATTATCAATGAAAATTTATTTTATTTTGATGTGGATCTCTTGTAGCATAGACTTATATTTTTCCAAGTATTTCCCATTTACTCTCAAGACCCTTTGGTCAATGCCTATTTCTTTAATTTCATACGCGTTATTACTCAAAACATGAATTATCTAGAATGGTCCCTCCCAATTTGGGGACCATTTTTCCAACATTCGATCTCGTCGATCCATAGGTAAAATGACCTTTCAGACGTAATCATTTACTTCAAAAATATTTTCTCTGACCTTCTTATTCTACGTCTTTGCCACTCATGCTTTCTGACGTAGCAACACATATAATGCTTTCATCCTTTCTTCGTCCAAATATGTGACTTCGTTGAGCATCATGTTCCAATAGTGATATGATGGAATTCCATTTTGTCGTTAGACTCTGATCAACTGGAGGTATATTTTTGATGGCAAGACCGCATCATGACCAAATGCTAGCCGAAAAGGCGTTGAGTTGGTTGACTCATAGGAGATATTCGACATGCCCATAAGATTTGGTTTAGTGTCTTATGCCAATTTTTAGGTTTCCTCGCAATGTGTTTATTGATAAGTCTGATTACCACCTCGTAAATATATATATATATATATATATATATATATATATATATATATATATATATATATATATATATATATAATTTTGTATTTCATCTAAACAATTAAATTTCATCTGCGAACAACAAAACTATGAACATTTAAATTAAAAAAAATTGGTTCTGATAGATGCATCTCCAGAACTTTTTTCGCAGATGTATCTTCGGAACAATGTAACGTTAACTAAAAAAGATATACTCGAAAAATCTCTGAAACCTAAAGACATTTAAGAAAACACGCATAGTGGCTAATAACTCCTAAGATGCTATAAGAAATTCTCTGAACTCCTAAGATGCTATAAGAAATTCTCTGAACTTAAATGGTAAACACACAATTTAGAGAGACCCAAATGTTTGTTTACTGGAACAGGTTTTCAATGACTTTGATGTAGGATAATTTCGTTAGTTTTAATTGACAAATTATTATCTCCTTTAAGAAAAAAATAGAATATACATTGAGAATGTAAAATATTTTTATAGTATGAACAAATCACATGTGTATTCCGCCAAATCATAGTTTAATTTAAAAAATGAATATTATAATTCTATTAAATGAGGTGTAAAACTAATTTACATGAGAATGCATTACCTTTAATCTTTTAATACAGTATAAATTAATGTTTAACTCATTCATTTTTTTAACCAAAGTTAAAAAGTTATAGCTATATATCCTTTCGTTGCACTAGTGTTTTTAAGGGATAGAATGTTGTAATTTACCGGGAAAAGATAAAACGGATGGGAAGATATATATCCGTAAGACCATAACATAAACCCTTTGAATGAAAAATCCCACCTAAAAATGAATACTCTCAACATCAAGACATGGAAACTATTACATTCCACACCTCCACGCTTCACTAACCGCAACCTTCCATCATCTTCCTCAACACTCACCACAATCACGATGCAAAAACCTCCACCCTCCAAACCCCGAAAAAAAGCCTCCTACGGAACTTCCAGAAAATCAATTCTCAGAAAAACCTTCAAACAAGAACAAGTCACTTTCACCGCCCCTTTCTCCGACCAACCTCACGTTGCCATAATTGGCGGTGGCATCTCCGGCCTCCTCTGCGCTATTTACTTAGATAAACGCGGTGTTCGCTCAACCGTTTTCGATACTGTCAGTTACTTACTCCTCTGTCTTTTTTAATTTCATTCTTCTAAACGCAACCTAACAATGTCGTTTTTATTTAGGGTATTCATGGACTTGGTGGAAGATTGGGAACTAGAGTTATTGATGCTAATGATAAACATTCTTTGATATTTGATCATGCTGCTCAGTTTTTTACTGTTAATGATTCTCGTTTTGCTGAAATTGTTAATGCTTGGGTGGATAAGGGTTTGGTTAAAGAGTGGTTGGGTACTGTAGGAGAGCTTCATAATGGCGGTGAATTTCTTCCAATTTTATCCTCTACTCCGAGATATATAGCGACTAATGGAATGAGGTTCCTTGCTGATTCATTATTGTCTGAGGTTATTCCTCATTATTCACCTTTTGTTTTTAACTATCAAGATTCTAATTGTGTTGACTGAGTTATGAAAACAATGTCCATAAGCTATTTTCAGCTTATTTTCTTAAGCTTTTCTGGATAACTTATGAAAACAACTTGTAACTTATTGCACACAATTGTTATTGCAGACTCCTTTGGTGAGTGTGGAGAGACCTTGCTGGATCAGTAAATTGGAGCCATTCAATGGGATGTGGCATTTGAGTGAAAATGGGAAACCTTGTGGGAAGTTTGATGCAATTGTTATTGCACACAATGGTAACTTGATAGTTTCTTCGCTTGTTCTCTTCAAAATAATATAGTCAAATTATGTTTTTACATTGTTTTTTTTTTTTTTTTTGATAAGCAATGTTTTTATGTTTTTACATTGTTATCGGCCTCTAGTATTTAAATGTAAACAGTTGTCTGACTTATGGCTTCTTCAGTAACTATTAATCTGTTTGCCAACAGGAAAATGTGCAAACCGTTTGCTTATGACATCGGGTTTGCCATTAATTGCAAAACAAATGAAGGTCAGTCTAAGACATTCCATTTCCAGTTCATTTGGCTTGATAAACTGGTACTCTATTTTCAGCTTTATTTACTATTATACTCGTACTCATATTACTTATTGTTTCTGCTGTATTGTCCATTGTGTTAGAGGTTGGAGCTGAGTTCAATATGGGCACTTCTAGCAGCATTTGAGGACCCTCTTCCTTTTCCAGGGAACACAGGAGTTCCTTTTGAAGGAGCTTTTGTTAGAGGAATTGATTCAGTGTCATGGATGGCCAATAATACCAAGAAACTATTGGCTTCCCAGAATGATGGTCCTCACTGTTGGACCTTTCTGAGCACTGCTACTTATGGAAAACAGAACAAGGTTCCACAGGTAGGTAGTTAAATTTTAAATAATATATGATATTGTGTTGGGGTAGCACCTATAGTAGAAAAGATAGTGGAAAATAGACTTAGGTGGTTTGGGCATGTGGAGAGAAGATTTGTAAATTTTGTAGTAAGGAGAGTACATCAGATGAAGAGATGTCAGCAACTAGAGGCAGAGGAAGACCTAGAAAAACTATAAGAGAAGTTATTAAGAAAGACCTCGAGATTAACAATTTGAATAGAAGCATGGTCCTAGCATAGAACATTATGGCAAAAGTTGATCCATGTTCCCGAGTGTTAGATTTGTTTTGCGGTTACTTTGGATGTTTTTGGAAGGTACAAAGGAGTAGCATATTGGTAGGATTTGATTAATTTATATATTATGATAACCTATGCATTTCCATTCATCTTGCAAACGATGATTAGCACTTTTAATAACTTAAATGTGAGCCACATTTTATTTATCAGGAAAGTATACCTACTGCAACATCAACAAGGGTAAAGGAAGGCATGCTAGAGGGCGTTGAGGCTGCCTTCGGATTATCAAAAGGGTCACTTCCTAAACCTTTTTATACGAAGCTCCAACTATGGTAAGAGTCAAAGTATTATTATTAGTTGATATTAAATGTCCTTCTGCCATGGTTTTGGTCAGGTTGGGCTTACATAATTTTCTTATTTTATGTGACTTCTCAAATGCACTGTTGCTTGATAATCAAAATGTTAATACATGTGGTTCCTGAGTAACATTTCTTGGGTGATAGTTTTGTGCGAAAGATATGTTGTCAACAAAGTGGATGGGCTAATATTTAATGTCCTCGGAGTTTCTACAATATTGGTAGCTCCAAAACATTGTATATAAACTAAAAATCATCGAAAAATTTGCAGGGGTGCAGCTCTTCCAACTAACACACCTGGAGTTCCTTGCATCTTTGATCCCTTTGGAAGGGCTGGGATATGTGGAGATTGGCTACTGGGTTCTAATATGGAGGCAGCAGCCTTGAGTGGAATTGCGTTAGCTAACCATGTATGCCACTTTAACCTATAAATTTATGTGGTTTGTTTGCCACAGGTTTTTCTAATTTGCTAATTGGACACCTTCAAAATTAGTAATTCAGTTTTACCACATTGTGAGTTGCCTTAACAATGTCCTTTTGCCATTCAAAATCGTGTTTGGACATTTTGACACAGATTGCAGACTATATCCAAAGTCCCGGAACCGATCCTGGAGAGTTTGCTGTTGGTTTGAATCAAGAGTTTCAATCACTGGAAGGCCATGATATTGGACAATTCCCAGGTTTGAGGTCAGAAGAAAAGATGAATGAAGCCCAAGTATATGAACTTGCCAAGTAGGCTATGGTGCTCTTAAAGCAGGTCACTCCTCTGGTAACAGAAGGTTCATTTCATATCCATGCAAAGGAAATTTCCCTGAAAGTAACGTCACTGATCATAAAGAGAGATTGAACTTGAAACTCAAACTCTCCATTGGGGAGAAAGGGGCCTAATACCCCTAAACAGCTACATGTAATGACAAAAGTTGTAAGTTACTTGCCTCTGTAAAAGAAAGAGATAGTGACATTATTGTATTATTGGAATGAAATTTTAAAAGTCAGCTGTTCTCTTTCTCATCCCTTATTAAAAGTTTGTGTTCTTTAAACTTTTCAGGCTTGAGAAACTTGAATTTAATTAGTTAAAAACTGCATTGAGTGTAGGTGTTTTCTTCAAAATCAGAAACAAAACTTCTTATTCCTCACATTTCTAGGGTGAAATTCTTTCCAGTTTTTAAACAGCTTATTTTGTACATAATATAAATAAACTTGAACATTTCCAAGCAAAGTAATACACTGATAAGATATTGGTCTGAGCGAAAAATACAAGGAAGGGGGATTGGAATTGGGTTTTCAAAAACAATGATAATAAAAGACACTTTGATTTATTGATTTCCCTCTTTCAATGAGGTTTTAATCCACTATTCAAAACTTGAATACAACCACTAATACCTATAGTCAAAGTCTTCTTGAGTCTACTGACTACACTAGTCACTCAAGGAATTTTTCAAAGAGTTTTACAAAAGTTGTAACAGAATTGCTTCAAAAAGCTATTATCACACCGTGATAGATTTTACAAAGTTAAGAATAGATAAAAAGAAATTGATTATGAATGTTTGCGCGCGGGAGAAGAAATTTCAATTTCTTCAAATGATCTTCTTTTATAAGCGTTTGATGGAGAGATCCGTTGAGAACATCTGGTGCCATTTTTGGAAGATTGTAAATAGTTATAATGTCCTTCCAAAAATAAAAGATATTGTTCCCGGTCACTACTCTTGATTCCCTCTTAATTGCCCTTTATTATGAGAGTCAGAATGTACTTAATTCACATCATGTTTGAATTTCGCAGCAGTAAAAATGTAGTTGATGAGAACTTCTTTCTACCATCAGATCTTCTACGAGGCGCTTAGCTTTGTATATCATTAGAATATGCTGAGCAACTTAGATATTGTCTTCTCATAAGAACTTCTATCCTGCACATAGAAGATAATTTTAGTACTATAATTTGTTCTTAGAAAATATTGTTATCATCAAAACTCTATCAGAGAAGTAGAATCAAAATTTTGTTCTAAAATGTATAATATTTGTCAAGCAACAAGCAATTGGAGTGCTTTTTTATACAGAGTTGTATATATATGAATGATATGTAGATTTTGTGCACACTAAACTTGATAGAGTAAATAGTATTTAACAGATGTAGCAAAACATAGGAAAATATAAAAATTAGAAATAGAAGCTTTAAATATTTTTAAATATTTCTAGACTGTTGTAACTAATATATTATTATTATTATTATTGTTATTAGTAGTAGTAGTCCATTAGATTAGAATATCATATATAAATACATCAGTGCTTGTGCATAATTTATACTTTATATTATTCCACTTTCACATGAGCAATGCTAATAATAAGTAGGTTCTATTTGCTTAAATTCCATGGCTTCCCTTCAAAGCCTGTTACAAAATAACAATCAAGATAATCTCTCTTCATCTCCCTTTTGAATTAACAAGTTCTGTAAAGATTTTAGTGGGACTATCATTGGAATCGGAATCTTGGCTAAGGTCATGCTGACTTCCAAGGCTCAGGGTCTTATTATGGTTTGCCATGTTGTTGTCTCCCAAGTTAATTTCTTCAAACTCATTTTCATCGACTTGAGCCGAAGAGTGAGTTGAACCATCCTTGTTTTCTTGCAGGTTGAGAGCAAATTCTAGATTCCACAACAAATCATTCATGGAGGGACGATCAGTTCCGTGATCAGACAAACACTTTTCAGCTGTGTCCACAAACTTCTTCAAGCTTTCTGGATTTATAGTTTCCTTGATATGGGGGTCAATGATATCTTCTATTATTCCTTTTTGATTGCAGAGCAAAGCCCATTCTGCAAGACTAACTTGTTCCTTCGGAAGATTAGTATTCAGAACAGGCCTGGCACACAGAGCCTCAAACAGAACAACCCCAAATGAGTAGACATCAGATTTTTCAGTCAATTGTTGCCTCCTGAAGTACTCAGGATCCAAGTAGCCAAAACTACCTTTCACCACAGTGCTAACATGGCCAGCATTCATCTCTGGACCAGTTTTTGACAATCCAAAATCTGATACCTTGGCATTCCAGTTATTATCCAAGAGAATATTTGTTGTTTTGACATCTCTATGAATGATGGTGTACTTGGCTCCTGTGTGAAGGTAGTGAAGTCCTCTTGCAGCCCCAATGCAAATCTCCAATCTTTGCTTCCATGTTAGAATATTTAAGGGCTTGATGCCCTTATACAAATGTTCCCTAAAAGTTCCTAGATCCATGTAGTCATAAACCAAACACATCTCACCATCTTCCTCACAAAATCCGATCAAGGACACCAAATGCTTGTGTCTCAACTTAGAAAGCATCTCAATCTCTGTCTGGAATTCATTGACTCCTTGTTCTGATTGTGGATTTGACCTCTTAATTGCCACTAACGTTCCATTATCAATGACACCTTTGTAAACCTTTCCAAATCCACCAACACCAATAACCTGGGACTCATCAAAACTTTTGGTTGCTTGTTTTATCTCTTGTAAGGAAAAATATCGACACAGACCTTGAGACATGGCAGCGAGGTTTGCACTAGAAATGCTTTTCCCAGACGTGGATTTACTGTCTGTGTGTGAGTTTCCGTATATGGGAAGCCAGCTTGAGTTTGTGGATGACCCTGGAACTCTCTTTTTCTTGTTGAAGACAGTAATGCAGATTGCCGCCATAAAAGCAAAACCTGCAGCACCTCCAGCAGCTCCACCAATGACGGCTTTCCTGTTATATCCGTGTGTTTGGAAACCTCTTTCCTCCGCTTGATCTTCTAGGAGCATGTCTGAAGGCTTAGGATTGGGGCCAGACAAGTCTGTGTCATTGATCTTGAATATCTCCACCCCATTGAGTATGGAATCATAGAACTCTGGCTTTGTCTCAGGTGCTGGCTGCAGTGCAAGCCAAAGTTTTTCATCCCCTTCCCCATCTTGGACATATATCACATAGTCCTTATAAGTTGGCACGCCTTTACCTCCTGTCCACCCAATAACATCAGCTTGAGGCTCTGCCGTTTGGTTGTTGATAAGTATATTGAAAACAATCTCGTTCACCTTGGAATAATAATATTCACAGAAATGCAACCTCACAAGGTACATGGAACTTGGATCAACTTGGAAAATCCACGTGAGATTGTATTGTATGTTCGCGTCCTTATCATTTCCCATTGATCTTGATGTTGAGTAGACAGTTTCAGGAGCAATGTATTGTGGCATGGTCTGGTAGTTGATTCGAACATCCTTGGTAGCTTTGTTGGTGACACCTGCGGATGCACCATACAGGTAAGGTGTGTCGTCGTACCACATCCTAGAAAGGCCAGAATCTTGGACTGGAGACACATACTCCCCCCCAACGTTTAATCTAAACATGGTTTGCAAACTCATGCTTTTGACTTCTATTTTTTGTTCAACATACCCTACCAATGCAGCAGAGTCAAACAATTCAGGAATCGGGATCAATTGAATGCCATTGACAAAAGCAAAAGCACCTTTTTGCTTGTCAGAAGGTTTAAACGTAAGAGTCAAAGTATCCGAATTCAAAGGAACAAGGGAATACTCTCTGTCAATATAAGCCAGTGATAGGGCTTCACAAGTGATGTAAGCACTGAAATTGCTGAGGAGGGTAATCCCATTAGCAGTCACAGAGAAATATGAATCAGAAGGGTTGTAACTGCCATAAAGAGATGGGTAAAAATGGAGTCTGAGCCAATAACGTTTATCGCGTTGAATATTGAATTTGTACGTTGTTTCTGATGTGAAAATTCTAGCTGTCATGTATGGAACCATAGAAGAGAGGGAAGGTTCTTGGTACGCGGCTTTAGACATGATCGAACCTTTGTCTGGTGCCAAAAACTTATTATCAGGACTCCATTGTCTTCCATCATTATCTCTCGCTCCTCCTTCATCCAAACCACAACCCAATATCAACGAACCTGGCTCCTCTCTCCATGCACCATCAATGCCATGCAACAAAACACAGATACAAACTAGAGAAAATAACAAACTTGCATGCTTATGCATGTTTGAAGAGAAAAGATATATATATATATATATATTTCAGGGCATACAGGAAAAAAAAGATTTGTCTGTGATACAAGAAGGATTTTCCTGTACGCCGAGAAAAATATGATAGTTTCTTTGTTTGTCCTTATGCGCTTGGATGGGGCGTGTTGTCGTTAACGCCCCATGGAGATTGAAGCAAACTAAAACCCAGCTAGCTTGAAAGCGAAAATGATATTAAATTTTGTTATGGATTCTAAGGTTGGTGTTTTTCTTCTTTTTCTCTTCCATACTATTAAAATGGGAGGTGGGGAGGAAACACCGTTATTGAATGAATTGGAATTGTTACAACTTACAAAACTTGTTTGAATTTGATACTATGCTATATTTACGAACAAGTCAGCATAATGCTCTTATTATAAACACTTGGATAAATTTTTACTTTATATTTTTAATTATTAATATTTAAAATTATATTAATAATTACTTTTTATCCTAATAAAATCACTTGTCCCTTGGTGGTGTGGGCATTTGGTTATACAGGTTTCCATTTTTTTTACTTATGAACTAGCATTGTCTAAAGGTATACATGGGTTGAGTCAACCGACAAAAGTTTGTCAATTTCATTAAAACACCAAAAAAGTGGATCGGATTGAGTCGGGTAGTTGGGTGAATATGTGTTTAAAAACTTAAAAGTCCATTAAAAAAAGAATTATTTTTTATTGCATCCTATATACTTCTAATACACCATGTGAATTTCTACATACGCCTCCTGATTTCGAAGATACATCTTACCTCATTTTTTAATAAACGTTGACAACAATCAAGGAGCGCAGTTACGTCGATCAGGGGGCGCTCCATTGCTTTTCCCCCGTCAGCATCGAGCATCTTTTTTACCCTCCCCGCCGAACATCAGGATCAGTGTAAAAGATGCCACCAGCTTGCGAAACTCTTCAAAGTTGGCCTCGTCGTCGTCGTTCAGCCTATCCCCGACCTGGACGAACTCGTTCACCGGGGTATCATAGTGAAAATGACCACATGAGAAAGGGAACCTCCAAATTTGGCGGGGGATTTCCTTCCCTTGGGCATCAAGCCTAGGCACCCCATTCACATCAGTGTCGATCCCAAGGAAGCTAATCGACCGGGTTGCCGCAGTGGTCGACGGTTCGACCAGGAAATAGTCGTCCTTGAATGAGAGGATAGATTCCGAGTGTGCCTTGAAGATCTTGGTTTGCTGCTTAAACGAGATAAAGCCTTTTCGAGCTCCTCCTCTCCCGACCTGGCGTTATAGGGAGAAAATTCGGAAGAACAAATGGAGAGTAGCCCCGACCCCAAGATGTGAGCACGTCAGCTCGAACGCCCTCATAAAAGTGTAAGAGTTGGGATGCAACTGAGAGGGCGCCACTCCTAAATGGCCCAGCACCGAGCAAATCAGGTCACTGAACGACAACCTTACCCCCAAAGTCGTGAAGACATACTCATACATTGAGAACTTCGATCCTTCAAAATCTGAGTATATCCTATCATCATCACCCGGGCACGTCACGACCCAGTGCGCGGGATCCCCCACCACGGGCAAAGGTTTCATCCGCGGTCGAGCATAGCTTGAGACCTTGTCCAATAAATCCTCCACTACCCATTCTTCGGGCACCGGGACCTCTTCCTCTTCATCAGAAATCTCTTGAGCGTCTGCCGCTCCCCCAGAAGTGGTGCCCGCATCGCCCACCTGAGTAGCGTCAGAATCCTCTGAAGAGCTGTCGGAATCACTCAGAACAGTAGTTAAGGAACCAGAGTCCTCCCGGGTATCTTCCTCGGATGAGAGATTGTACGGATCAACGAGCACATCTTCACCTGAAAAGTAGAGGAAAAGCGTCAGTGAATTCGATCAAGGCATCAAATCCACCCTTCCACTACCTATCAAGTGAAAGGGTGTGCAACAACCGGGAAGCAAGGCCCCCGACCAAAGCCCTAAAAGAATCTACGTACTTAAAACGACCGACCACACTCGATAAAAATCATGATAGTGAAGGGACCTCGCAACAACCAAATGATCGCTGATGTCCCCGAACCCAGGGCTCCAGTTGAACTTCAACCAAAGCCACCGGTTGGCGCATACCAGGGTTCCGACGCGAGCAACACTACGGCCACAACCAAGATACTTGAAAGGCGATTCACCGCCAGGAAGTCGTTTGTTACCATGACAGCCTAAGGGATAATCTTAACTACCCTAATCTACTTCTTAAAACTAAAACCTAACCGCATGCATGTCTACTCGTAGAAAAAATAGAGTCACAAATGGATAAAAATGCTTACCAGGTGCTTGAGACATGATTATAATGGTTCTGGAAGAAAATTTGTACAGTGGTCGGAAGTGGATTTGCGGTGGTCGACAGTCGTAGATGGCAGCCAGAGAATAGAAGGGACGTCGAGCAAGGAAGCAAAGGCAGAAAAGTGTAAAAGTGAAGAGGCTTCCCCTATTTATAGGAGTTGGAACACGTGCATCTAGGCATGACCCTTATCCCTATGAAATCATGGCCTATACGCTAGCCCCTAGACTAGCCGTCAGAAGCATTAAATTGACTCAAATTCCAAAACATGTCACCTCTTCGTTTCCTCTCCCTCGGCGCCGACCATCCAATGAGTTGCTCGACTTTCAAAACTCTCCTGCTCCCCCAAAGAGGACAATTTCATCGAGCTAAATAATATTTTGTCAACATTGAAGACAATTCCGAGCAGCTAGCCACCCCTAAGTCATCGCTCCTTCGACTAGAAGCAACGATTTGGGGGATTCTTGTTCCAGACTGGCCCAATCTTCAGACTTGGGTCTAATCCATCTTCTAGCCCATGACGGCCCAACAACTCTTTGGCACCTGATAAATCCTCATCTACCCGGAAGTTCCTACCGATCGGCCACCAGCGTCGCCGACCATGACTCGCACCCGTCAAGGGTCGAATCCCCCAGGATCAGCCGAGGAACGCTTGCCCGACAAGCCATTCGCTCGGAAATAATATCATTTGATCGGGGTCTCGTCTGAGTAGTCCAAACGTCACTTCAACGGCTAGTTTATGGCAGTTACCTATTATTGGGGGGATCCACGATCCATGCCCAATAAAAGGGACCAATAGCCATGCGTTTGGGGTATTACATAAACCTTCTCATATGAGAGGGCCAGATATTCAATTTCTCACTCTAAATCTCGTACTTGCTCACTCGTTGCTCGCTCTCTGACGACTTTAGAATCAGAGTGTCTTACAGATACACCCCCTCATCTCTCCATTAACCGTGCTTCAACCACACTCAACGTCAGCCACATCGGATCCTGATCTCCAGGTACGATCACCAAGTTTGAACAAAAACACATCCAAAACTCAAATAGACGTTTCTGGATATTGTTCTTTGGATACCACATATGGATATCAATACAGGTGCATCCTTTAAAATAAAATGAGTTGTCTTTCCTTCCCCATACATGTTTTAAATAATACATATAGAGAATGTAACACCCTTGCTAAGTGAAAATGTATCAATTGGAAGAAGAGTAACACATATGTAAAAGGAGATTTTGAATTGAGAGCTCGAGATTGATAAACTATATGTACAAGATTGGGTAATATGCAGGAAAGTTTCACGAAAATTATAAATGAAATGTGAGTTTTAAGGACAAAATTCTTTTAAGGGGAGAGATTGTAACATCCCGGCCTAATTGACCAATTTAAGTTTTATTAATTTCATAAATTATTGGAATTAAAGAGATAAAAGGAAAAATGGGATTTTTATCATCTAAGGGTATTTGAGTCATGTCACAAGGACTAATGTATCATAAAAGTTATCATATTCGTTAATTAGTATTTAACAAATTCATACTGGTTTAATTTGAGATTGAGGAAAAGGGGTATGTGTGAAATTTCATTAATTTAGGTGGAGGGCAAAATGGTCATTTTACCTTAAAGTATATTTTGTTCATTTTGCAAAGAGTATATGATATTTCAAGTATGATTAAAATTAATTGAGGATTAATATGATACACAATAACTTAATTCACTAAAACCATAATTAGTGAAAAAATACCAATTAGGGATTATGTTATGAAGAATTTACATTTTGGCTTTGTGTTTGAGGGTGTATGTGCCATTTTGAAGTCAAAATTTAGAATTCGGTTTGAAGATGAATAGTTATACTTTTTGAACAAGGGAAGGATAAAATTTCAGCATAAGAAATCTTCCATGCAATGAGGGAAACACAATTTAAGGAAGTCAAGTTCTCTTCATACCTTTTTCATTCATAATTTATGTCCATTCTCTTCTAATCATCATCCTTATCCTTATCCTCTCATCAAGGATTAACACAAGTATTGAAATGAAAGAGATCAAAGGACTATATCGAGATGATAAACACTCATTGCATGTATGGTACGATGTAATAACAAGCTTGAAAATTGGAATTTCATATAGCAAAAAGGAAGAAATAATCAAAATAATCATAATCAACATTAATTTTTAAGGTGGATTCCCCTCCTCCATTCTTCATTATTTTGGGATTAAGGATTGTAAAAATAGAGTTAGTGATTTGATTTTGAAATAATCATGATGTATGCATGATAGTTTTAGCTTGATAATTATTGCATGGAGAATATGCATACTACATGTTTTGTGTTTTTAAATGCTAAGGGATTAAAAAATAGAGAATTTTGAGGATAGAATTAATTTTTTTCTATTTTCTAGTATTATTATTTTTTACATTCCATTTATCTTTCACTTTTTGTATATTAATTTATCATTTTTCTCATTTTTGTAATTGATTTAAGTTAGATCAATAAATAAAAAGAAATGACTTGTGAAATGAGATGTGCTAGTTTGAAAAAAAAAAGAATAATGAACAAAAACAGTTTAAAAATAAAATTGAAAGACTGATTTCGTGAATTAACTAAAATAGAAGGACTTAAAATGTAATTTAATCTAAAATTTATTATACAAACTAGCGTCCAAACAGGCACTCTCGTGTCCGTTTGTCCGCTTTTTTTAAGGTGTACCGTGTGAAAATATAAACTGTGTCAATTTTTATAAATTTGATTTTAACATTAACTATTTATATGACGAGGCTAATGATATTAATTCAGAATTTTACAAAAATAAATTTGTTCTTTGTAATATTAGTAAATTGAATTTTATTATGAACACTAAAAGGAACATTGTGACATAACTTTATTTACCCGATTTTTTTCAATCAATTGATAGTTGCTGAAGTTCTTTATGTTAGACTCCCGTGCCCGTTTATCCACTTTTATTAATGTGCACACACATCAAAATATAAATGTGTATTTTTATTTTTATTTAAACTATTTATGTATAAAATTTGTAATATCCACTCCCCCTCTCTCATGTTTTTATATGAATTTAACTGATCTTCCACTTAGAATGCAAATTGTTTTCCAAAATAAAAAATGAAATGCATGTAAATTGTAAGAAATGTGTGAATTGTAAATGACAAAAAAAATGAGACAGTAAATTGAAAATTATAATCACGTGGCCAAATGATCATTTAGTGGACTAAAACCATCCCCAATATAAAGATATAAGTTCAACTTACTTTCCTCCCTCTTATGTATCTTGAATATAAATTTGATACCAAACTCCAAATTCTAAACATTAGAGACATATAAATTGATTGTGTCTAATAATATTGGACTTTTGTACAATACAACGTTACAATGACAAATCAATATCATGGATATAAATTGTATAAATAAGACACATTAATCATCATTATTATACAAACAAAAATTGAAAAGAAAAAGAATTTTTATTTTATTTTATGAGAAAATAAAGTTTGATTTTTTTTAAATGGTATAACAAACTTGTTATTGCACTAATTGAACGAATGAGACTCACTACTCCAAACACATTATATTGTTCTAGCATTCAAACAAACATTCTTGCTTGTTTTGTTCGCTTTTTATTGCATCAATGCATGTATATCTTTTAGGTGTTTTTTTATGTAAGTCTCATTATTTTATTCTATGTACAATATTTGCAACATAAATATTTATAATCTTCAATTTATATAATATATAATATTTATTAATATTAAAAACTAAAGTCGGAGTTAAAAAAAATTAAGAACAAAATTGAAATAATGAAAACATCAGCCTACAAATGGAAAATCCTTTGTACAATATTTGTAAGTTATAAAACATGACTTAAAGGTAGAATCGAACCACAAAATTGGACAATTAAAAATCGAATATGACCATTACACTAATACCAAATGGTGTAAGAATGAAATTGATCTTGATCTCTTGATAAAACTTTTGTGTACAATTTGGCTTTGTTCATATAAAATAGCAAGGAGGACAGACAAAAGACTTTTAATAGAAAAATAATTTTGTATAAATATTAACGGTGTCAATTTTTATAATATTATTTTGGAATGAATTTAATATCACTTTAAAGTTGTGATTAATGTATCTGTTAATTTTAATCAAGATATATTTCTGATTTCGATTCTATGATTGACCTTCCTATTAAACAACAATGTCACTTAATGTCTCTGTGTTTATGTTTACTTGCTTAATAAACTTTGACAAATGTTATTTTCTAATTAATAGATCTATATCTTATGGTTTTGAGCAATCTATAACAATATATAAAATACACAAAATTTATATTTTATGTAACATGTTTCTTTTTCTGTATTACTCCTTTCTAACCTAGATTATTCCACTCACATTATTGATTTGATTGACAGAATCATGTAAATAAAGTTATGTCACAGTGTGTCTTTCGGTATTCATAATAAAATTTAATTTGCGAATATTACGATGTACAATATTAATTATCAACTTACATATATCTTTGAAGAATTCTGAAGATGTAATTTGAATTGTAATATTATGAACTGTTAGAATTAAGTCAATAACTATTAGACATATATACATGTTCTACGTATTATGTTATATACTTTAGTGCGGAATAGAATAGATAATACAAACATGTATATAATTACTAGATCTACGACATGTTAGTATATGAGAGAAGAGATTGCAGGAATACCTGGATCTATTGAGAAAAATTTTGTTGACGGTAATCCTGAAAGTTAGAAATTGTATAGACAAGTGACTAACAACTTGTTGGCTTGTGGATCTTCCTCAACCGGTACTCCTAATGCCTTGAACACTCTTCAGATGGGGAGAAGAGGTAAACTGCTTGTGTACGGTATATTGGGGACCATAGCCTATATATAGTGTGGCGGCCAATTAGTGTTCCCATTATTCCTGAACGGGCCATCCTGACATCCACTCATATTTGAGCTCATACCAAATTATTTAATCAATTAATTAATTAAATAATTCCTAAATAAAATCTAAACAACCTTTTAACATTATTTGATCACATAATTTATTCAAGGCACTTTATTTGATAAAATAGCTAATACAATTAAATAAATATATTTGGCCACATAATTATTGGAATATTAATATATTACTAAATTATTAAAATATTCCAACAATCTCCCACTTGGCCAATATATCTTAATAATTATATCATAATTCTTTAGGCGCGCATCTGAATGCTATTTATCTTTAGATTTCAACTTTACAATCTGGTACACCTTATACATCAATAATGGGACTATCGCGGCTGCCGTCACTAACGTATAACGTGACGGAACCCCGACGACCACCACATCAACATATTTGATGACATAGATCGATATGGATGAGTGACATGAAAATTTCATGTAATGTGATCTCTGAATCATGTCTATTTCCAATTGGTCCAACTGAATTCTTTATTGAGATCAAACTGAAGTTTGCAAATTCAATATTTGCACAAACGATACAAAAATGGTTATAACAATAATAACCTCATAAACTTTATTTCTGCAGATAATCTTAACATAAAGTTTGTATCGATATCAAAACAATATTATAAAACGTAAAATATGAGTGACTCCCACTAATCTAGGACATCTTTAGTGACAACAATCATATCAAATACCTAATATGTCAAGTCTTTGATTAGTAAGTCATATAACATACAATTTCTATCTATATGTTATATCCTTCAACAACAACTTATAAGTCAATGAACTTCATAAAACAATTGTTGAAACATTATCCGACAAACTTATGTCACAATACATCCCGAGTTGTCTTTCAAAACCTTCTACTATATGCAACCAAGTGACATAAATATTTATAGTTATTTCTTGAATTAGGATATCCATTATATATAGACATCCAAAAGAATTAGAGTCGAACATCTTGATGATCTCCAAATCATTCCATCTCTAATATGTGAGCACAAGTTCTTTTGTTCTCTATAACAATCCTTATGGTTGTCTCATTTCAACAATTCAAAACTTGAATTTTTTCGTATCTACCAAATGATCTCATTATATATACGCTTATTCCGTATGTATATACATAAGATTCCCCAAAAAAAATAAAAAATAAAAAATAATTGAGACTTAATAGCCTACCTTGACAACCGAGACATGCCCTAGTTTATTGTCTTTCATGTCGATTTTATTTTCAACTTTATTGATATATACATAAATCTTTTGTGAAAACCGGATGATACCTTGAGAATAATATCTAAGTATCTAAATACCTAATACAAAAGAGATGTGCCCAAGATCTTTCATCTCTAAACTTTTGTTAGAGATTTCTTGATTTCGCACAACAATCATATATTATTGCTGACTAAATAATATAAATTCGACACATTAAACAAGGTACATAAACTTACTCCCACTGAACTTGTAAAACCCAATAATTTTTCATAATAGACATCTCAAAACCAAACGAGACAATTACATTATGAAATATTGTGGTAACACTAATGAGACAATTTCATTAACTCATAAATGAATTTTATTTGACTGCAAACCATAAACTTTGTATATATTGACACATAATTTTCTCTCCTAGCACCATATTGTATTTCTTAATGTCGCCATTAAGAAACACTAACTTGATATCCATCTTATGAAACTCCAAAATTATAACAAGTAACAAGTGTCACACCTATCATAATAGAGTCTTTCAATCTTACCGAATAAAATTTATCTTTTCTGTCAATTCTTTATGACACTTGATGCTCTCGTTCTTGAGGATGTTGAGTTTGATCTTCAAGAATAACTTTCTTAATTTAATTGAGAGAAAGAACAATAATATCCGTATGTGGGTCCAAATTTGTTATATAAATAACAACTATATGAATTGAGTTAAAAACCAATTCTTTCCCACTCAATTTTGTTCTTTGACCATATCTCCCCCAAACTCAATATTCTCAAGAAACATTATAATATATGTCTCAAAATATTCTTTAAATTGAGACTAAAGTTTATATTTCTCAAACTTTTCAACAATTATAAATCGTCACAAGTCATGACTGAATTAACTATAATAATATTTGAATTTAAAAAAGACAAATTGAATCCATCATTTAAAAAAGAAGAAGTTATCATATTAAAACAAAACTTTATTCATTCACCAAATTGTCTTTTAAATACAAATTTAGGCTTATAATGACAATCTAAAATAGTTAAATAATAATAATAATAATAATAGTAATAATAATAATAATAATAATAATAATAATAACAAAACACCAATCTTCACCAAATTTGTCCCCTTTAAATTGATGTATCTTTCAACACCATTGAGCATTTGTCAGTTCAGATAATATTTTCTTATAATTCTTTATTTGCTCTTATCCTTAGAGGTATTTAATGAATGAACACTATTTTATTTTCCCTTGATATAATCTCTTATTTATTGCACACTTTATGAAAGAATAATTTCTAACTTTAATAGTTATAAACTTAATTGTGCAAAGAGAATACCATATGCTAAATTTTCGACAAAGTCACATAATTGACGAAACTATAGCGTTTTAGCAAGATTAAATAATTTCATAATGTGCTTCTGATATATTCTTTGCTTAATAATCTTAATGAAAAGTAATCAATCCAATGAGAATTTTTCCTTCTTTTTATTGCTGTAGAAGCACTAGAATTTAAGCAAAGATAATAGGACAAAATATATATCATCTTAAATAAAATCTATAATGTCTCTAGATTGAGAAGGTTTAAGATCATAGACCTGTGTAATTTGGAGTGTACTCACCTTTTAAACTTGAGTCTCACTTTAAAAATATTAATTGTGAGAGAATTTGAGTTTCTCCATCCCTATGTAAGGTCTTATCCAAGAATATAATGTTCATATTTTATTCCTAAAAGTCATAACTTTTGAGAATCAAAATATAACTTATTTTGCATATACATAAACTATATCAGTTTATAGATTACCATAAAAAAAATGTACTCACCAAAAATACCAAGTGCATCATTCATGTCAAATCTTTAGACAACAATATGAATTGCTAGTGGTATTTTGTTACAATGATAAAACACTGACAATTAATATTGATAAACAATAAATTCTTACAATCGCCGCATGTTTACCTTATATGTGTGAGTGCAATCAAATAAACATTTGAAAGATTTACACTCATACAACATCATTACTGATATGTGAATAGATTATTATATAAACATTCATCTTTACTTATAAATTAAAAAGACTCAAACAAGATACCAAACACACCATTAATTCTCAATCTTTGATTGCAAGAATTAACTGTAAACGGTACTCTCACGCAATGATCAAACATTAATAATAAGTCCGGACGGTACTCTCACGCAATGATCAAACATTAATAATAAGTCCGGTCTGATAATGGATGTCTTTGACATCAATCATTACCCACATGGATAAAATTAATAATTACTACATATTTACCATCACAAGTATGCAATTGTTCGGCCAAACTGTGTCTTCCTTTTGGCCGACCATAACAGTTCGCATGAACAATTACATATTACATCTTTTGTAATTCTGATTGAATCAAATTTATACAACAGAGATTACTTTTGCAACATGTTGTTTCAATCAACTCAACCAAAATTGCTCGACATTTTAATAAATTCAATGGAAATAGTTTTAAATTTACAAGGTACCACCCACAAATGTAGGTTGTATTCATTTAAGATGTCGTTTAATAATAATAATAATTCTTTAAAATCCTTAGTGTGAGAATAAATTCCCAATAAAACATAATTTTTATGAATTTATACAAATTGAATAATTAAGAAAAATTGTATAAAACTTAATAACAATAAACTCAAATAACATAATCATGCTAAATGCATAACTTCAAATCAGATAAATATTAAATATTTATATATCCCAAATAAATGTCAAACAAATTCACAATTACACCAAATAATTCTTTAAATAAATCATTTTAGAATCAACAAAACCAATTCTAAAATCTAAAATATTCAAATCTCTAGTTTTATCTTATAATTTTAAAGAGTCATTCAAAATATTCAAAAAAATTTCCATAAATAATATATCATAATTAAATATATATTAAATAAATTAGTATTTATCTTATCTCTCAAAAATCTAAATCCATGTGCATATTTTATGCGAATTAAAATGAAAGGTAAAACAATAACTAAAAAATCAAATAAAAAAAAAGATTTGATTATAAAACCAAGAATCAAATAACCAAAATAAGATTTAAATTCAATGTTTATCTTTCCCAAATGATTGACATAAATATATATTTCTAAATATATACTCTCTAGCCACAAATAAAATGTTGAAAATCAAAATCTTTAATAGAAATCTAATTTTATGATTTTCAATCATCGATCATAACAATATATGTGATTCCAAATATATTTAGCATAATATATACTACTATTAAATAACATATCGTTAAAATAAAACCAAAATTTTCACAAACATTTTTCAAATAAATCTTTATCATATAGTTTCAATGTCAAATTAAAAAGTTTCCATTATCACAAATATAATTCTAGGAATTATAACTAAAAATATGATCACTAAAACAAATATCATTTAAATATATATTATAACCAAATTTATTTTAACATATTCACACAAAATATGGAAGATCCTGGATCCATATAACTCTTTTGAAAATAAATGTAACACACAAATCAACTTAAAGTAAGTGTAACAAAAAAAAAATTATTGAAAATTTTTCATTAAAACTTCATTCCTCTTAAAACATATATATGAATGTTAAAAAAAAACTTTGAATTTCCAAAATAAATAAACTTTAATGTTTAGGGGACAAATCTCAATAAACTAAACATGAAGACCTGCTCTGATACCAATTGTTAGAATTAAGTCAATAACTATTAGACATATATACATGTTCTACGTATTATGTTATATACTTTAGTGCGGAATAGAATAGATAATACAAACATGTATATAATTACTAGATCTACGACATGTTAGTATATGAGAGAAGAGATTGCAGGAATACCTGGATCTATTGAGAAAAGTTTTGTTGATGGTAATCCTGAAAGTTAGAAATTGTATAGACAAGTGACTAACAATTTGTTGGCTTGTGGATCTTCCTCAACCGGTACTCCTAATGCCTTGAACACTCTTCAGATGGGGAGAAGAGGTAAACTGCTTGTGTACGGTATATTGGGGACCATAGTCTATATATAGTGTGACGACCAATTAGGGTTCTCATTATTCCTGAACGGGTCATCCTGACATCCACTCATATTTGAGCCCATACCAAATTATTTAATCAATTAATTAATTAAATAATTCCTAAATAAAATCTAACAACCTTTTAACATTATTTGATCACATAATTTATTCAAGGCACTTTATTTGATAAAATAGCTAATACAATTAAATAAATATATTTGGCCACATAATTATTGGAATATTAATATATTACTAAATTATTAAAATATTCCAACAATGTGAACATCTTAGAATCATGTAGTTTGCAAGGAGATAATTGTTCATCTTATTGTAACTCTAAAGAGTTACTTTGTACTTAAAACATAGGAGTATATGCTTTTTACACATTCAGAGAGAGAGAAAGATGCATAGGGAGGGAGGGAAGAAGGGGGTGAGAGAGAGAGAGAGAGAGAGAGAGAGTAGGAGAGAGAGAGGGATGGAGGGAAAGGGAGGAAGGAAAGAGAGAGAAAGAGAATTTCCGCTTAACTAACTTTATATATATATATATATATATATATATATATATATATATATATATATATATATATATATATATATATATATATATATATATATATATATATATATATATATATTAAATTGATTATTGTTGGGAATAATAAATATAATTAAAGGTTTTAAATTAATATGAAAAATATATTAAATTAGGAGTAATAAAAAACATTTCAAATACATCTTGTATCTTAATTATATTTTTTTAAATCTTAATAATACATTTTTGTAACCTACATATATATATATATATATATATATATATATATATATATATATATATATAATTATAAATTATAATTATAAACTCAATTGTCTCAACAACAACAATGAAAATTAGATTCAAATTAACCAATAATCAAACAATATAAACAAAAATTGAATTGCAAGTGTATGAATTGTTTATACAATTACATCCAAGAAAGAAGAAAGTGCAAGTATATGAATTGCTTATATAATATTTAACATTGGCCACCGGAATTGCTTATGTCATATGTTAGAAAATTGGGTTTGATAATCTAGGATATCTTCGAAGAATCGTGTTCGTACACTTTTCGAACAAAGTATTTCGACCCTTTTCTGTTTGGGTTCACGAAATCTTTGCGGGGATAATTCTTTGAAGAACGAATTGTTTCTGGCAAAAGAAAATTCGTGCAAAATGTAGAAGGCTTTCTGTTTTGTTATCTGTACGTAAATCGAAGCCAAACGACTCCTTATATAGGAGTTCAATAATTCAAACGAAAAGACACTCCAGTTCGGAAATGGTCATGTCTGTTGGGAAAAGGTTCAGGGCGCTGCCCCGCACCCCGCCCGCTGTCCTGGCAGCGGGACCCCAGCTAGGGGCTCTGCCCCTTGGAACCTCACGGGGCGCTGCCCCTCACCCCGCCAGGGGCTTCACCCCTTGGAACCCCAACGGGGCGCTGCCCCGCACCCCGCCAGGGGCTTCGCCCCTTGGAACCCCGTTTGAATTATTCGCATTCAATTATATGTTGGCTTGACGAGCGTGCACTCCGCACTACCCTAACTCGTTTCCAAGCTTTAACGCATAATTGCATTGGCCTGTAGTAAATCCCATTACTACTAAAATACATTGATGATACTAAATTCACCAACAAATCCCCCCCATTTTAGTATAATCCTTGATTTACTCAATATATATAATAATATACACAAGAATATAACACACAGGTATAACAATCAAACAAAGACATAAATGAAAATGTCTTGCGATTGAATTTTCATCTTAGTACAAATACACATTTCAAATACTCGAAAATCAGGGTGTCATAGCGATTGAACCCGTCAATCCATTTGAATATCTGAAGATATAATACACATATGTTTCTCACAATACTCTACTATTCATACTTGATGATAACGAGAAATCGTATCACTTTATTACTATGTTTTAAGTCCGTTTTATCGCACATTTATCCTATTAACTTCCGATTGTTCGAGTTTTTTTGTCACATTGCAGGTATAACATGTCTAGAGCTAAATTATGAGAAAAAGATCAAATGAACCAAAACTAGCATGAAAAGAAGATGAAGAGAAGAATTCTGCCAAGTCTGCATATTTTGCAACACTCACAGTCGTCACAACATCATCACGACCGTGACTCTCTATTTTAAGGTCTCACGACCGTTGCTCAATGGTCACGACCGTGACACGCTGGAATTGGAAAATCTGCCCGTTACGCCCTTGTCACGAACGTGACAAGGAAAATGTGTTTAAATTAATTGAAGTCATTCATGAAGACGTGCAACGAGTCAAAGACGACTCCTATTTTTCCTCAGACCCAGTATGCCACTTTTGTTAAATCCTCTCGTTTTGGAACGAAGCCCACGCTCATCAAATTCAACTGCCCAAAATCTAGTTCTATAAATACCCTAGTTACAAATTGAAAACTACAGAGTATTATTTTCATTTTCACGCGGAAGCTCTGCCGTAATTTTCTTGCACCCATTTAATTTTTTCAGCCTTGTTCTTGTTTATTTTTCTGTTTCTATTTCCAACCCAATTCAATAACAATTTCCAACATTAGGAAATTGTTATTTAAATTAATTTCTTTCTAGCTTCAGCAATTCGTATTATTTTTATTTTTGATTCCGGTTCCGAACACTCCGAGCTTGCCAATCTGTGGAAGAAGGAGTTTAAGAATTTGATTATCCAGGTTTCTATTTTTGCATTTATATTAAGTTTATTTATTTTTTTATGTTAAGATATTATTATTATTTTATAATGTATGCTTTAATTAATATTTATTTATTTCTGCATCTGTCTGTTGGTATAAATAAAATGAGTAGCTAAATTAATTAGGCGGTATGTAATAAACTAAATCAAATCGGTAAAATCGAATCTAAGCTAAAATAATTAAGAACTTATATTCTGGCTGTGACTTTTTATAATTAAAATTAATCTTGTTGTTACGAGAGTAAGAAAAGTGTAATAGGTTAGGTCGAGACCACAAGAGTGTGAGATTTTAACCGGATAGCTAAAGTTAGGCATTTGATTTAAATATAGCGAGAACGCTTTAAAATGAATTAGACTTATTAAGTTTTCAAAAATTATTTTCTAAACACTTATGGGCTAGCGAGAGCAGGCATAGGGCTTTAGGAGTAAGATCTGAGATAAGACCACGGGAGTGTGAGTCGAGGGTTTTTAAACTGATAACCTCTACAGAATAATTTAAGTGAACCATCTTTATAAGCTTAGGTTAGATTGACCCGCATAGGTTAATATAATTACATACCGACCGCCTTCTCATTATTTCCTTAAAACTAAATTTAATTCCCGTTTTTAATCCTTAAAACCAAAATCGTGACAAATATCCACCTTAGCTAAATTAGCAGAACTTCTAGCACTAGAGTGATTACAAAGTCCCTGTGGGTTCGACAATCTTTTATATTACTTTGATAGGCTATGCGCTTGCAGTTCAGATACCGCTAGACACATATCGCGTCTTCGCGCCCATCAAGTTTTTGGCGCCGTTGCCGGGGACCTTGATTTAGTCACTAGTGCACTATTAGAGTAGCACTGTCTAGACTAAGGTAACAACTTATTCTTTTCCTAATCTAATTTCTCGAGTGTATGCCAAGTACTCGCTCTCAAGGCGAAGACTTGCAACCTCCAGTCCAAGAATTAGAACGCTTCTTACATTTAAGAAGACGAATATTCGAATATCAACGAAAATACAACATTCCAGATCTTCAAGTTGATCCACCTAAACCAGTTGGAACATCAAAGGACGCAGAGATGGCTGAAGAACCAAATCACCCACTCAAATATTACGCTAGTCCTTCACAAGCTGAGCCGCATTCCAACATTGCTGCACCGGCTATCAACCGAAACGATTTCGAGTTGAAACCTTCGCTGATATCAGCCGTGCAACAAAACCAATTCGCCGGAAATCCTACCGAGGATCCGAACCTTCATCTTTCGATATTTGTGCAGTACACAAATACTGTAAAAGCTAATGGAGTTACCCAAGAAGCTATTAGATTACGCCTTTTTCCTTTTTCACTTTGAGACAGAGCGAGAGACTGACTTCAATCTCTACCCTCGAATTCAGTAACTACGTGGGAGGAACTAAAGAGAGTCTTCTTGACAAGATATTTCCCACCTAGCAAGACAACTATGCTAAGAGCTCAAATCAACGGATTTAAGCAAAAGGAAAACGAGTCACTTTTCGAAGCTTGGGAACGCTACAAAGATATGTTGAGACTTTGTCCACATCACAGATTAGTAGAATGGATGGTCATCCATACTTTCAACAATGGACTCTTGTACAACACTGTAATACCTCAAAATTTGCCCTCATATTCATCCCTCTATTGGCGTATAATTTCGCATTCGTCTGCATTTCGCATTAGTTCATTAATATCGTAATAGTGCATTTCATGGATTTCTGAGGCATGTGATTCAGGCTCTTCGAATCTAGGGTTTCGCTCCTTATCTGTATCTGTCAGAGATTGAAAGGGTGGAGGACATTCACTAGATATTGATTCCATTTCGAATACGGGTGTTCAGTTGTGTCTCAATTCAGATGGGAGACTGACTTAATTTTGGTCGAATTATCAAAGGATCACTGCAGCTGCAAGATTATCTGGGCCATTAGTCTATTTCTTAGACAATGTGCATTCAAAGTTCAGGTTGTCGAGTGTTGAGATTCATCAGATTATCAAGCATTGTTTTTGTGTGAAGTTTGGTTTGAATCTTCAGTTTATCAGTGATTCATCTGGATTCGATCGGGCATGACGTGTTTCAGAGGGGTGTGACTTATCTGGGAAATTCTTCAGTGGTTACGCAAGTTCACTTTTAATCGGAGATCCTTGGAAGAAGCTCAAATGTGGTGTATGCGTCAGTGACAATTATAACCAGAGAAGTATTTAAAAGGTTGTGGTATGATGATTTCTTTATATTCCAAGGATGTTTCTTTCATAAGGTCATAAGCATCAAGTTGTTCTCAGTTTATGGTTTTGCTACTATTTGACGCTTACTGCTGCACAAAATAATGTCACGGACCCTACCGAAGTTGAAGCATTAAACGTCATAAAAGAAAGGCTGATTGATCCTAATAGAAGTTGAGCAATTGGGAACATAACGACCGATGTACATTTCGATGGACAGGAGTTTTATGTTTCATTGGAACATTGATTGATGGCCATTTATACATTCAAGAAGTGCAACTAATGAATTTGGGTTTATCCGGAAAATTGGCACTAAAATTGGCAGTTTAGATTATAGGGAAAGATTGAATGTCATGGGGAAGTGTTCCAAAGGAAATTGGCAATATCAAATATTTAGTCTTCTTGCTATTAAATGGAAGTCTATTAACATGATTGCATACTCATTGATGTTGCGCTGATTTTACCGGCCTTGAAGCTATTCAAACAATTACAGGTGTTGTCACTAGCGGGTGTTCCAACGGTTTATGAGTTATTGCTAAACATTGTCATAGTTTGTACGTGCTTGATATTATGAACTTGGGAAAATTGACAGACCTATCTATTGGTTGTCTTGCGAATAGTTGTTGCGGATTGCGTGCATTGAAACTCCGCTGCAATTCATTCAGTGATGAAGCAAATTCAGTATTTTTGGAGTTAGCAAGCAAACTCTTGGAAGAATTTTCACTTAATAGTTCACTGCTAGATGAGTTTAATTTTATCCCAGCAAGACAAAGCACCTTTACATAAACATTAATTCTGTTAGCGAGCAAATCTCACCGGAACTCTCGCAATTACCAAAGTTTGTTTACATCCTTTTGACAACAATAAATTACAAGGATAATATATAAGGGCCCATTATATAGAAAAATAAAAGAGTCATTTATGATAAAAAATTGATATACAAAACCAGAATCTATCTACAGGAATTAATTGAAAATAACAACAAATGTTCAGTGGTAGAGATCTAAAGAAGATAGCAAGTTCTAGCACTAATACAGGAAAAGAGAAGGAAAATAACAAAAAAGGGTACAAAACTCTCTCAAGAATTCTCCATGTTACTTTCAAACTTCAAGTCTTCACCGGTCTCGTCTTTGAACCTTTAGCTTTAATCATGAATCGCCATTTTCGGCACTGTTTGCATTTTCAACAACACTTGGAATTACATGCAAGAGCTCATATCAGTTACGGCATTAATGAATAATTAAATGTTACGAAGATTCGATAGGAAATGTAGTAAAAGATAGTTACGAAATCAGTTGCAAGAAGGCCAAATATCTAACAAAATTTTACTAAAGAAAACATTAGAAACTGCATAACAGAATTGAGAGAGGAAATTGAAACTGATAACTGAATCGTAACAAACTCAAAATTCAGAACAACAAAAACAGAAATTTCAACTGAATTGATAACCGAATTTCTTTCCAGAAGGTTCACCTGATAACTTTCCAGAACCATCTTCAAATCTCCTATAAATCAGTAATCTCCTCTTCAGTTTTGCGGCTTCGACAATCTCCACACATATTGCACCATTTTTTCCCCACTCTCCACCATTATTCTCACCACATAATTTCTCATCACTCTTTTTTTCAATCTCCATAACAACCACATCTTCAAAGAGCTTCTTCTTCTTCACCACCTTCCTTCACCCTGGCCTCATCATCACAAATCTATCCATCCACTTCTGTTTCCTCTCAACCTATTTTCCATACATTCCCCTATTTTTGTTATACAATCTTCATAGGTCATGCTTCAATCTACAACTTCGGTTTTCTTCACACTTTTTTTTCACAACTACCATCCCTCTTCTGCGATCTGCATAGTACCACCATTGTCAACCTGCAATCATAAACACCAGATGCAATCATCGGTTCACAGAATCATTCCACAAGAATCAGTAAAGATTCTTCGATTTAGAGAAGCCTAAAGGAAAATAGATCGAGTGGCGGAATGATTCTCATCCAAAACAGAGATTTAGTTACCTGAGATAGCAGCTTCTTCAAGATTGTCACACTAATACATCGTTTCCGTTGCTTCATCATCGTCCGCCTTCATCCAGTATCTTCATCAGGCCACTAAGCAAACCTGCAACAACAAGAGTTATAGTGCAGAGGAAAGTCAAAGATGGATCGAAACGGCAAAGTAGCGGTTTGATAATTCTCAGATTCGAAGCAAGTTGAAATCAGAAGCGAAAGGGGATTGAGGGACAAATCGTACCGAGAAGCTTCATCCCGCGGCGCGTCTCGTATCGGCTCCTCCGCCTATTTTCAGCTCAGGTCACTACCTTCGTCTTCATAACGGATTCGGAAGCCGTGGATTACTACTTTCGGTGAACGGCGGTGATTCCTTCCCTTTCATCGATAACACATACCTAGCGTCGAATCAAGGTACGAATTCATCTCTGTTATGAAGTTATTCTGGAAATAGTTAGGTTTTGCTGTTGGTTTGAATTCGGATTGGGAGAATCTTGAGGGTTTCGATCAATTTTGGTTCGGTTTAGGGGGATGAGTTTATTGTCATGAGGGGTTAGATGTCGTTTTGTTTGAGTTTAGAAGAAGAAAGGTAAGGCAAGAAATTGAGAGGAAGCGGGTGGAAGACGAAGGTGAAGCTGAGAGGGGGGCTGCGGCGGCCTCTGTGAGAAGAAGAGAGGATAAAAATTAGGGTTTCATATTCAGCCCTTTTAATATTCTGATTTTGGTTTCTTTTTATTTTAATTGTGTTAATTAATAAAGAATTCAAGAGTTATGAGTTTTTTGTTTAATTAAGGAAAGAATATGAATGGAAAACATTAAGGATCATTAAGGTAAATTAATCAACCATTAATTTCTGTTTAATCTTCATAAAATCCATTAATCCATAATCTACCATATACCCTCATAAAATCATGTGCGTTTTGGGCCCAGTTTGCTATCCGCACCTCCTCTCATAAGCCCACTAAATAAACAAGCCAAAAATTGCCCCCTACACCTCCTGCGAAATTTGGGCCTTCTGTTTTTGCTAATCAAACCCCTGTTCTAGGCCCATATAAAAAATGAACTAGAAAAAACTGTTTTCTGCACTCCCCTCTCATCAGCTTGCGTTTGGGCCCAGTTTGTTATCCGCACCTCCTCCTTTAGGCCCAATTAATAAAAACAACCTAGAAAAATTACTAAATTTACCCCCATTTATTTTTCTTAGATTTTAGTTTTTATTTTCCATTAGTTCATAAATAATTCATTAAAAATAGTAAAATCCACTAGAAAATTCTATAAAAATTCCAGTAGGCTAATAAATCTAATTAGAAATTTTTGGTATTTTTATTTTCTGAATTTTGGTTATTTTTCGATTTAATTCTGATTTTTCTTGTGACTAGCTTTTATTGAATTTCCTTTTAATATACATAATTTTGTTGATTTTATTTTTTAGCTTTCCAGTAATTTTTTTAGTCCACTCTTTTTACTGTAGTTAGAAAACTAATGATAGTACTTAGGATAATTTTTGTAGATTTTTTAGAATATTTTATCTTAGGTTTTAGAGGCCAATTCTTTAGAAATTAAGGATTAATTCATAGCTGAAAATAATCATTTTTTAGACCTAGTTAAATTTTGATTTTGTAGGATTCCTTTTAGTACAATATTATAGGTAGTTTTAGGATCCTATAGGTTTAATTCCATAATTTTTCCAGAACTTTTAATATTTTTTAGAATATTAGTTCTTAGGCTTAGTTATGTGATATTTCCCATAGTTTAGGTTATGAAAATAAAGTTCAATAAAAATAGTTTAGTTTAATTTGAGCCTTAGAATTTAATGTAGACTTAGGTTAGTTTAATTTGGATTTTTAGAATGGACATTAGGCTTGACTTTGATTCAGAATGTAGGTTAAAGTTCCCTTTTAATTAGGATTAGAATAAATAAATAAGACTATTTTTCATGCCTTTAATGTTTTGTTTAGAATTTTATTTCTTATGTCCATTTCTATTGCTTTGCCTTTATTGGATTTTTATAACTTGTATAAGCTTCCCCATTGTTCTTAGAATCAACTTAACTTCCTTAGGAAGTAAGTTGAATTCTAATAGTTTCTAGTTTTTTTCATTAGGAATAGAAAACCCCATTAACCATAGGATCTCTTGTGAATAAATCAATTAACTTAGGGTTGTGTCTTAGTTCCCCTTAGTTTTTTTCCCTTTATCAACTTGAGTCATTCTTTCTCATCTCATGAAGAAAATTAATTAAACACTTAATAAAAACCAAACAATCTTGTACGACACGAGACTTTGTTACGGAGTGTTTATACGCGTCCTGTTTCGGGGCGAGGTGTAAGTACTTCCCGCGATTGATAGGTCTTAGTATGAGAATGTTCACAAACAAATTCAAAACACTTCTCATAAAAGACAAGAACAAATAACAAGCGACTATCCTGCGGGAACTTCTTTTCTCATCTCATTCACTCACAACGCGAACTCGCGGCGACTTGTCTTTCATGCAAGACGGTAAACGCACTCGTACCAGACGAGCCTGCAACGCCTGAGCATAGACATACGCGGTTCCAGCATAAAAAACACAAACAAATAGTTCCCGCCTTAGATAGGCGAACTACGTCGACTCTGATCCTCATTATCCCGATGAGGTACGTAGGCAGCAGGGTAGGGCCCGTTCGAGCACACTCTTTATTTTCCCTACATTTCCCCCTTTCTTTCCAGTTCCTTTCTCATTTCTCATTTCAGTTCCAGTAGCAGTTTTATTCAGCAGCATTCTTTATTTCTCACCCTTTGAAACAAAACAAGCAAGCGTGGATCCCGTCGGGTACGACGGACGATCTGGGGTGCTAATACCTTCCCAGGTCGTAACCGACTCCCGAACCCCGATCTTTGGTTCGCAGGACCTTGTCCTTTCCTTCTTCCCCAGGTTTGTGCAACATTACCTTTCCCATTCATTCGGGATAAAAATGTCTGGCTGGCGACTCTAACCTTTTCGCGCCACTTTCGCGTTTGTACTAGGATGAAAATCCCGGGAGCGACAGCTGGCGACTCTGCTGGGGATCGAACCCAGAATCTCTGGTTTCCCTTGTAGAGTCAATCCTAGCGCATGTTTGGTTTTGTTTCTTTGGGTGTTTGTTTGCTGTTGTGTGCTTTAGTTTAGCTTTACTGTTTATTTACAGTTTTTACTTTACAGCTTTACTTTACCGCATTTATTTATCGCTTTCAGTATTTTATTTTCCATGGATCATATTATACTGGACTGTCTGGCTGTGCTGGTTTTCATTTTTTTTGTGGGATGGGAGTTACTGTGAGATAAGCCAACTACCCGGCTTGAGTGCACTATAGGATTAGCGTGGACACGTTGTGCTCGCATGGTTACATGATGAGTGGTGATGTGTTTCACACCCAGGTTGCGACTGTCTTGGAACTATCTTGTGTGGGGTTTCTTCCCCACTTCAGGATACAACCTTGATGGTTATGTGCAGCTGGGGACCGATCATTGAGAACCTTAATGGAAACAACCCTCTCCAGTGATGACAGTGGCAGACCACATTTGTTGGCAAACCCACTCGCATCCGAGGGTCCATTGGGAACTCGCATAGGATGGCCTGGTTCTTTCACAGGAATTCAGTTAAAGCAAAACTGTTCGTATGACGATAGTATTGTACCCTTCGGGATGAATGTACTATTGTTTCTCGATTCAGTTCTTGAAGCTGGAGACTTGTGAGGGATGCTTGTTTTTCCGGACTCAACTGAGACCTCCCTGCGTAGTACATAATGCTAAACCGGTTCCCTGATTTGGTCATGAGCCATTTCTCGGAAATGGTGAACGTATTATTGCTATTCGGCTTTGAGAGTCCGTGATGTTGACCCGAGTAGCACACCCGTGAGATTGGAGGGGTTTACAGGTTTGCAGGAACCCTAATACCTTCAGCATACCCATTTTGCCTATAGTTCAGTTTTGTGATCTGGACTTCTGTTCTTAAGAT
Organism: Lathyrus aphaca; assembly: GCA_963966055.1. NCBI lineage: Eukaryota > Viridiplantae > Streptophyta > Magnoliopsida > Fabales > Fabaceae > Lathyrus > Lathyrus aphaca. Next base: position 13,624,600 of record OZ014525.1, read on the forward strand.
ATGGATCCCGGATCAGAGGGATGATTATTGTGATATCTGGATTTTGAGACCTTGCACCGACACCTGATTATATGATTGGCACATCACAGACACTTCACTGATCACATGCCTTGTCTTGCATAAACATCATATCATCATTAATCATTTGTGTTTCTTTTATTCTCAGGGTCTACATTTATTCCCGGTTGTAAACACCACAAATTTGCCCTCACCCATTCACATCATGGCTTGTGATCATTTCATGTGCATAAACACAATCATACCATCTCATATCACAGTTTTAATTCACTGCATAGGTTCTAAGTCATCTGCATCTAGGGTTTGTGATCTGAGCAATCCAAGAGCTTCTTGAGCCACTCCAAAAGTCATCAATCACTTAAAAGGGATCCATATGTGTTCAAGCATCATATTATATCCTCTCAAAGTCAAGGATGCCAAAGAATCACAAGAACTGGGATTGGTGTGAAGGCAGAGCCAGGCTTGACTGCACAGTTGACCTAAAATTAGGGTTTTGGTTTCAGAGGCCATAACTCCAAATTTTCTGGTCATTCTTGTTTCTATTGATCTCTATATGATATAGGGAGTATGCATATCAATTTTCATGAAGAAATTCCATGGGGAAGTCATCTGATCAAGAGTTGACTTTTCAGACAAGTCAGTGCAAAATCAAGGCATCTGAGGCCCCCAATGACCCAACCAAGGGGTGATCTTCATCATTTTGAGTGTATTTGATCTTTATTTGATCATGGAAGAAGTTTGAAGTTCACAAAATTCAAGAATTACAAGTTTTTGCAAAGTTGACTTTTTGGGTTAAGTTTGACTTTTAAGGATTTTGTCATTTTAGGCAACTTTTCAACCCTTACTTTTTGATCCAAAAATGCTTCAAATGGAAAAACTTTGGTCATGAAAGTTGTAGATTAGATCTTTCCCTTTTCAAAAAGTACAAGAACATGACCTAATTCATTTTGGATCAAAAGTTATGGTTTGTCAAAGTTGGCAAAAATCACTAAAATTCAAAGTTTCTACCAAAGAGGTATTTTGCAAAATGACTTGATCAAGTGTTCTAAGGCTATCAAATGGACTTATAATTCACATAACATGATCATGTAACATCTAAAGTTCAGATTGAACCAAAGAATTGCATGTTTGTATGGCCTTGGAAGCAAGATATTTCCATGTGAACTAAAAGTGAGCAAGTTGCAAAAACCATCATCACACCTCATCCACTTGCTGCCTTGGATACTGAATCACACTAGCCTTTCCCTCACACCATGCTGCGCCAGACAAGCCCTTTGTACTTGGCTAGAAGCTGCCCATGCCCTCTCTTACAAGAAGTTGACATTTTGGTAAAAGCTAGCACACCTATCACTAAAGCACAGGTCACATCTTCTGACCAATCCCATTTGTTTATACAAACAAAGAGCAAGACATTTCACATAGCCAGCAAGCCTGAAACCAGCAAGAACATCACTTTCTCATTTTCACTCCCTTGAGCAAAACCCTTGAAACTCAGCATACAAGCCACAAACATAAAAACAAACTTCACAAACCTTCTCCACTCATCACCCTGATCACAAAGAACCCCTCACCATTGCCTGAAACAACCTGAGTCCAAAACACGATTCCTTCACTTCACTGAACAGAACTTGTTCAACCTCCCAAACTAGCCAACAAAAACTCCTTCTAAGCATCCAGACATCATCAGGGGATCAAAGGGAGTAGATTGCACAAAGAGGAGAGGCCAGAAAGCTGTGAACTGAAAGCTTCAAAACTCAGGTAGCTCAAGAACATTTTTTCCAGAAATCCTTTTTTAAGTTCTAAATAGATTCTATATGTTCTCCTGATCATTCTGATGTCATTGGTTTTGAAAATGGTGGAAAAATAAGGATGTAATCGTGTTCTGAAAGTCTTGCCCTAATTTTTCTTTTGTTTCGATTCATGTGTTTGATGCAATATAAATGATGTTTGTGTTAGGGTTTTGATTCAGTGGGTTGTGGGAATCATTTCTGTGTTTTTAGATTTCATTTTAGTTACGTTTTGAGGATTCTAGGAATTTTCAGGTGGGGTTCCCACCGGAGAAGACGACCGGAGGTCTTCTCCGGCCACCTGAAAATGATTAGGGTTTTAATCCCTGTAATTAAGGAAGTTTGAATCTCGTGCGTTGGATCAGTTGGCCTGGTTGACTTGGCGCGCGTGTGTGTGGCTGAGATTCATCATTAGAAACCTTAATCACATTTAATTAATTCATAATTCAGTTTAGTCAAGTTTGAATGTGATCCATTAGATCTGGCGCGCAGTCAATGTTTTCATCTCCAGATTCAATCTCAGCCTCTCATTTAGCATACTTCTGTTTATTTTAATTTTTATTTCAATTTTTCTCATTTAATTTGTACAATTAATTAAAAATAGCAAAAACCATTTAAAAATTATGAAATTTTTTACCAAGGGTTTCATTAATTTTTAAAACACAAAAATATTTTTATTTTCATTTTTTGCATTAAAAAAGTATTTTTAAATATTTAAAAGTTTCTTTTTAATTAATTAATGAGAATTAATTAATTAAAAATACTTTTAGGTATTTAAAAATCACCAAAAAATTCATGAAACCTTTAAAAACATTTAGAAACATTGTCCAACCCTCAAACCAAATTTATTTTTTGATCTTGATGCATTTTGAGAATTTTCCATGGAATTAAAATCATTTTTATGCATTATTTTGATCCAAACTTCCAAAAATCATTTCTGCCTAACCCTAAAGAGTTGGACCTTGATTCTTTTTGCATTGCATTATGTTTAGCATGTAGTTTGTGAGATTAAATGGCCATGATTTGATCTTTCATTTTCAATTTGTTTGGTAATTTTCTTGTTAAGGAACCCTAAAACCCTAAGAAACTTAGAAAAATCATATCTTGAATTAGGTTAAGAGTTGAGACCTCTCCTTTGGGCAGTGAGTTAGTATAGGTTTAGGGATCCTTTGAGTGCATTTTCAATTTTTTGTAATGTTTGTTTGCTTCTGATTTTGGCTTGTGTTTGATGTATTGATCATAAACCCTAATTTGGGCTTTCATATGCATCCATCTTGCATTTGCATTCATGCCTTGACTTGCCATGATATTTTATGCATCCATGTGATTCATTTAACATCATAAGACATATTGAAAGCATGTTTGATCATTGCATCCCTCATTTTCCATGTTGTATGCCATATGCATCTCATAACTTGTCATGCATGATCATGTGTCTTAACTTGCTTCATTTGCATTCATAAGCTTGTATGGTCATCCACATGTGTTGTTTCTGGTTTGTAGCATCTCATAGCATCATTAACATCATGTATGTGCTTCTGGTTTGGTTTTTCATCATACCATTTCATCTCATTTTGCATTGCACTGCATTTTCTTTTCTAACTTTTCAGGTGGTAAGTGACTTTGAGAAGTGAATTTGCCTTCACTTCTCATAACTTCTCTTCATCTCTTTTATGCATCTTTGCTGCATTTTTGTATGTGTTTGAGTTTGAGCTTGCTCATTCTTCTTCTTCTTACTTTCTTTCCTCAAGTGACTTGACTTCTTAAATGAAGCAAGTTACTTTGCTTCTCTTGATCCTTTCATCTGCTTCCTGGTGGTTCCATTGAAGACTTCTCTTGTTAACCTCACAAACCTTAGGAACAACCAAGCATGACAATGATTAGGGTTTTGATTAGTCTCCCCTCTTAGTTTTACCTTTGTGTCATCCTTGAGTCTTCTCTTCTCATCCCTTAATCAAGGACTAAACCTTAAAGGTTTTAAGGCTTTGTGATTAGGGTTATGCCTGCATCCTTCTATTAGGATGGAGTGTATAACTTTAATCCTAAGTGTTAAACCCTTAATGTGTTTAAATCTTTTAATCAATCCACTTAATAATCATCAAGACATCACACTTGTAACTTGGGCCTTGCATCAGGGTTCTAATTCTTCCTTAATTGGTTAAGAAGGACTAACCCTAGTGTTAATGGACAAGTCCCCCTCAAGTTGTCTTACAAACCCTAAAATTCACTTCATCATCATATCATTAAATAAAATCCATCTAATAAAGGCTTGTTTTGTCATGATTTTAATCCCTAATCATGGATTAAGTTGAGGAGCTTTCCTCAGCTTAAACATTCTCATCTATTATCCTTCTATTAGGATGGTGTAATGAGTCTGTTTAATCCTTGATTATGGCTTAATCTCATTACTCAACACTAAACACAAACACCAAAAACATTTAAATAATCACAAGTAGGTTAATGATCTTAATCCTACACCAAAGGTGATTAAGTGTGAGAATCTGACTTCACACTTAAGGTATTCTCATTACCCCTAATCAGAGGGAGGATGTGATGAGTTTACTAAGTCCATTGGTTTAGACTTAAGCTCATTAACTTGTGACAAAATCCAAAAAACAATAAAAGACTGAAAACACAAAAACAAACAATAATTGTCTCCTCCGGGATTCTTTTCTCATCATCTTCACTCACAAACGAGAACTTGCTTCTTCCGTCTAATGCAAGACAGTTTGCACCTGAGCCAAACAGGTCATACACTTGAGCATAGACAAGTAAGAAGTTCACAAGTCAATTTATCTTTCAGTCTCTTTGGGTCGAACTACGGTGTTCTGACTTCCTCATTGCACGAGAGGATACGTAGGCATAACTTAACAGTTATCGAACAAAAGTCTATGTATATCCCCCCCTCTTTCTAGCCTCATTCTTTAGCCTCATTATCCTGAGCATTTCACTCTCGTTCCTACACTGACACTTTCATACTTCATATCACTTATACACTATACACTGACACCTGTACATCTTTCCAGCTCTTTTACACACAGATTGCACTGACACTACCCCTTTAAAACACAAATCTTTTAAGCGTGGATCCCGTCGAGTACGGCGGACAATCTGGGTGCTAATACCTTCCCAGGTTGTAACCAACCCCCTTTCTCAGTCTCTCTAGTTCGCGACCGTCTTGTCCATCTTTTTCTAGGTCTATGCAGCATTGCCTTTCCTCCGGGATAAAAATGCCTAGCTGGAGACTCTTTTCATCTCCAGTGAGTTCACGGCTGTGCGTTCTCACTGTCCCTCTCGCCGACCGTTCGCGTCTGTACCTTTATTTGGGTCAGTCCCATCTATCGGGAGCGACAGCTTGGCGACTCTGCTGGGGACCCTTATACTGCAACCAGGGCTTCTGGTTCTTTTTGTGGGTTCCTCCTAGCGCTTGATTGATTTGTGTTTACTGGGGTGTTATGTGCTTATTTGTGTTTGTATATTTGTATTTATTTTTGCTTTATGTACAGTTGCTTTACTGCTTTCTTTATAGCTTTGCATTATATCATATTGTCATACTGTGCTGCTGGCTGGATCTGTTTGTTTGCTTTGGTGGGTGGGTGTTCCATTGAGAGTTAAGGTCCTATACCTGGGACCTGAGTGACACCTAGGCTAGAGTAGTTCATATTCTTTCCCATTCCATCTCGGTCTGGTGCGGGAATATGAAACACGGTTCAGATATGGGTTTCTTCTTGAGAACTCTGTGTTGCAGATTTCCTGCAATGCTAGGGCTATCTGGGAAGCCTACTAAGTCTGGATGACCTTTAGTATTGACCTTCAGAAACTGAGGTGAATTAGAGGAGGAACTTTTATGGTTATTGTAAACACTATACCTCTGGGTTAGAAGTGTTTACACTTCTCATAACTGATCCAAGTCTGAGGATCCTTGTTTTAGAACACCACCTGTGAGGGGGTTGGGCTGTTTACAGGTTTGCTGGTACCCTTGGCCTCAGCATACCCTGTTACTTTGATGTGATTAAGAATACTCCATGTTGGAACAGTTCTTGTGATTCTAAACCCTGGACATGTGACTCTTTATTTGAGTCCCCCACCTTGGTTACTGGATTTATAGACCTCCATCTGGAATTCTTGAACATACCTGGACCTATATTAGAGCATTTGATCAGATCCAGCTCAGTCACAAACCCTTGCATATCATTTGCATACATAATCATTGCATCATATTGACATTTGCTTATTTGTGTTTCAGGGTATCCATTTTCATTTTTGGCTTGGTTTTGACCCCATCATCAGTATTGACCTATCTTCATCAGCATCTGCTTCAGCTATCAGCTGTCTACCTCAGTCACCTGCACCAGCCAATCAGTGGCCCATCTTTCAGCATTATCATCAGCACTTGTCTCAACTCATCCTCAACATCATGGCACCTAAAAAGAGTAATATCACCTACCACTTCTTCCAGCCAGAGCTAGCTGACATCAGGAGGATTCAGACCCTGATCACTCCAGACCATATACCACTGTTCAGGGAACACTACGGAGATATACTTGATGTGGTTATGGATTTGGACCCTTCACAGAGGAGCCTGATTCATACTTGCCTTCAATTTTATGATCCCCCACTGAGGTGTTTCACTTTTCAGGACTTTCAGTTGGGCCCTTTATTGGAGGAATACTCATCATTGGTTGGTATACCTATCAGGGGTGGAGTCCCTTTCAACCCTGAGATGGTCTTTCCTGGTAATGAAGAGGTAGAAAAGGCATTGCATATGGAACCAGTTTTGATTGGGCAGCATATGACTTCTAAGGCTGGAATCTCTGGCTTGCATCTGGATTTCTTGATCTCTCAAGCTACCCTGAAAGCTTCTTTAGGAGAGTGGAAAGCGGTATGTGCTTTATTGGCCCTGAGCATATATGGGATTATATTATTTGCAGATGAGCCTAGATTCATTAGCAAGAATGCAATCCATCTTTTCATCCTGAGGAACCCAGTGCCCACTTTATTGGGGGATTTCTACTGTTCAGTGCACCAAAGGAATGAAAAGCAGAGGGGAAGATTAGTGAGGTGTTGTGCTCCTTTGTTCCATACTTGGATTCTCAAGCATTTGCCCAAGACAGATGCATTTTTGAATCCTCATCAGCAGAGAAACTGGGCTAGAAGACTCACTTCCCTGACTTCAGCTGATATCAGGTGGTGCACTCAAAGCACAAAGGGCAGGGATATCATCACCAGTTGTGGGCATTTTCCCAATGTGCCCCTGATAGGAGTTAAGGGTAGCATTAATTACAACCCTCTGCTGTTCAAAAGACAACTGGGCTATGCATTGGTCCACACTCCTAAGGCACAAGACTTGGTTGAGACTCTTTATTGTGAGAACAAGCCTAATCTGGCTATTGTTAGGCAGGCAGCCTGGGCCTGGGACAATGTTCAAACCAAGGGAGTAACCATTCTGGGGAAGTGCAACAATGTAGCATCAGCACAGTACCATGAGTGGTCCCATGCCAGGGCTCAATTTTATGGAATACCCTTTACCATGGAGGATATGCCTGGATCATCCTCAGCACCACCCCCTGCCACTGTCAGTTTGGAGGAGTTTGAGGGTCTGAAAGAGAGAAATGAGAAGTTGACTCAGGCTTTGCAGAAGACCCTCCGGGAGAGGAGTGATGGTAGGTTAGATGTTGAAAGGCTGGAAAAGTTGAGAGTAGAGCATCTGGCTAAAATTGAGAAGTCTGAGGATTACATCAAGAAGTCTAGGGCTGGAGAACAAATTCTGAAGAATGCTTGCAAGGAAGCCCAGTTCCAGAAAGCCAGGACAGACTTGTATCTGAAGGAGAGTCAAGCTAGGTGGGTCAGGATCACTGAGGCTCGCACTCTGGAAGATAAGAGGGTCCAAGACAAGATAGAGCAGCTGGAAGCTAGTGCAAAAGAGCAGCAAGAAGCCCTGGCAGCAGCCCAGAGGGAGATCTCAGAGCTGAAGATCAAAGCTGGAGTGAAGAGGTCAAAGGACCAAAGTCAACACAAGAAGCTAACTGCAGCTGTTACTACCCGGAACCTCCTTATCAGGAATCTCACGGAGCGTCCAGTTGATCCTGTGACCGAAGCACTTCTCAAGGAAGTTCGGGAGGATGAGTTTGGTCTTGGTGTTTGACCATTTGCTTGTTGTTGCTTTCATTCCATGTACTTTTATTTTCTTGTAATGTATTTTGACCCCTCAGAGGGCTTGTATTTGTAAACAAACTATGTACCTTTTGCCTTTTGTAATATATGTATTAGTTTGTTCCACTTCAAAAAGCAACATCAACAGCATCTTCAAGGGTCTGGAAGGGTCAAAACTGAATGCCGAGCCGGATACTTTGAAAACAAATAAGCATATTGCATTGCATGCTAACCTTTATTTGTTTTGTAGGTTTTTGTTTTATTGTTGCTAACTCTGTTGTGATGTTCAGGAACTATTGCTCGACGCCGGGTATTTCCCCTCAACCGTCCACACCGATATCCAACCCGTAACAACCTTCCGGGCATACAAATGGATCAGGTACAGCAGGACCTTGCAGAGGTCAGAAATCAAATGGCAAACGAAAGATTAGAAATAAGAACCCAGATGACGTAGTTTATGGAAGTGATGAACAACATGGCTCAGAGCCAAGAAAGATTGAGAGCAATGGTGGAAAGGCAGAATCAAGAAGATCCCCATGTAGGGACTGCTGGCACAAGCAATAATGAGAGGGTCCAACCTCATGTCAACCCCCCTGTATTTGGACCCCACCTTCATCCGGAGATCAACATTCCTGCAAATGTTCAAGGGACTGCCACTGCAGGCAAGGTACTGCAAGAAGACCCCCAGGAGGATCAGTTCACAGTAATGGGTGCTGGGGAGGAAGCTTATGACAGAAGGCTGGAAGAGATAGCTGAGAAATTGAGATCCTTAGAGTCTCAAAACTCTTTGGGCTTTGATGTTATGGACATGGGCTTGGTAGACGGGGTCAGGATTCCCCATAAGTTTAAGCCTCCTTGTTTTGAAAAATACAACGGGACTTCATGCCCCCGGACCCACTTACAATCATTTCTGGGGAGGCTGATGGCCTATACCATGGACGAGAAGCTCTTGATGTTTTATTTTGAGGATAGCTTGACGGGAGCTTCAAGAGAATGGTACTTTCATCTGACAAGAGCAACTATCAGGTGCTGGAAGGACCTGGCAGAGGCCTTTATCAGACAGTATCAGTACAACTTAGATATGGCACCCAACAGGACCCTCCTAATGGGAATGTCGCAGTCGTCAAGAGAAAGTTTCCGAGAGTATGCCCAGAGATGGAGGCAATTGGCTGCTGCTGTTCAGCCACCTATGTCAGAGAGGGAGATGGCAGATATGTTTATGAACACCCTCCAGGGAACATACATTGACAGGCTAGCTGCTTTCTCTTCCACTAGCTTTGCAGACGTTGTCATAGCTGGAGAGAGAATTGAGAGCCTGTTAAAGATGGGAAATATTTCTGACAATGGTGCCAGCTCATCCAGCAACACAAGGAAGCCTTTTGCAGGCCCGAGAAGAACTGGTGAAACCAATGCTATCCATGCCAACAGGGGCAGATCCCAGTATGTTCATAGGTTTGTGGCAGCAGTCACCATTCCCGCTCCAGCTCATCCACAACCAGCTTATCAACCTCCGCAACAAAATTATCAGCAACAACCTCAGTACTAGCAACAAACTCAGTATCCTCCGAGAAACTACACCAACAACAACAATCAGCAAAGACCATTCCAACAGAGACCCTCTCAGGCCAATAGGGTGATCGATCCGATCCCTATGCCATATGCTACATTACTGCCACAACTCCTGAAACTCAACCTAGTTGAGCTAAGGACGTTGGCACCTCCAGATCCTAATAGTCTACCCAGGAATTATGACTCCAACGCCAGATGTGCTTTTCATTCAAATGCACCTGGCCACAGTACAGAAAAGTGCAGAGCCTTGCACATGAAGGTACAAGACCTGGTAGACTCTAAGGCCTTGAACTTCGCACCACCACCCAATGTTAACAAAAACCCTATGCCACACCACGGAGGTCCCAGAATCAATGCTATTGAAGAAGACAAGCCGTCTTATTTAATAACCAGTGTGGGTCAGATTCGGACACCGTTGGTAGAGATCAAAGCTCAACTCCTTGAATGTCAAATATTCCCGGGGTGTGAGTTAGGGTGTGCTTACTGCAACATTTCAGTGAATGGGTGTGATAACTTGAGGGATGGCATAGATGGTCTCATCCAGAGTGGCCTACTTCAAATTACAACGTCAATTCCAACAAATCCAGCAATCTCATCAGCAACAATTCCGGTATCTCCTACAACTGTAACAACCATTGTTCCCGACAACTCTTCAGCTTCATCAACAAATGTTTCATCTGTCATTTCAACTGACCAGATATCAGCAAACCTTCCTTCTACAACTTCAACACCACTTCATTTTGAATCTCCTACAACAACAACACCCATCCTTCCAACAATGTCTCCTACAACATCAACAACAAACCATGAAGATGTCTCAACAGTTACGATTTATTACGATCCTGAAAACAATTCTGCCTACAACTCACAAAGTGCTACCCCCATCAGAGCACCAGTCACGATATACTATGATCCACAGACTATCACAGTCCCTTCCGCAGCTGCAATCAGTCCAGTCAATATCACAGTGCCTGGGCCAGTACCTTATGAAAGCAGTAATGCCATCCCCTGGCATTACGGCTCTGATCTATACTGCGAAGGACAAAAAATCACTTTTGAATCATCAACCCCTGCACCACAAATAGACAATGTGGTAGGAGGCGGAAGCTTCACTCGAAGCGGACGTTTCTTTGCTCCACAAATTCAAAAACCCACTGCCGAAGCAGAAGCTGCTGCCAAGGCAAAAGGGAAAAGCTTGGTGCAGGAGGAGCAGATTGTTAAAGAAGCTTTGAAAACACCCTTTGATCAGGAAGTTGATGAATTCATGAGAATCATCAAGAAAAGTGATTACAAAATAGTGGATCAGCTTCATCAGACGCCTTCCAAGATCTCTATTCTATCATTGCTCATGTGCTCCGAAGCCCATCGGAACGCACTACTAAAAGTCTTGCACGCAGCTTATGTGCCTGAAGAGATCACAGTCAATCAGTTGGAAGCCGTGGTAGGAAATGTTAATGCTAGTCATGGACTAGGGTTCACCAACACTGATTTGACTACGGAAGGCCGCAACCATAACAAGGCTTTGCACATAACCATGGAATGTAAAGGTGCAGTCCTTTCCCATGTGCTGGTAGACACGGGGTCATCCCTCAATGTCTTACCTAAAAAAGCCCTTGTGAATCTAGAGTATGACGGATTGGCATTACGACCCAGCAACCTGGTAGTGAGAGCCTTTGATGGTTCTAAGAGATCGGTTCTGGGTGAGATTGAGTTGCCTGTAACGATTGGCCCGCAAACTTTCAAAACGACCTTCTACGTGATGGATATACAGCCTGCCTACAGCTGTCTATTGGGTAGGCCATGGATTCACGCCACTGGCTCCGTGACCTCAACCCTTCACCAGAAGTTAAAATTCGAGTGGGAGGGTTAAGTCGTTACTATCTGTGGAGAGGAGGATATTTTTGTCAGTCACCTGGCTACCTATAAATACATTGAGATGGATGGGGAGATCCATGAAACAATGAGTCAAGGGTTTGAGGCCTTGAACGTAAATGAAACATCTGCTGTACCTGGAACCTCAATGACATCCTATCAACAAGCCCGGAAGGTTGTTGAAGAAGGGACTGCCCAAGGCTGGGGCAAATTGTTACCTGTGGAGAAGAAAGAGGATAGATTTGGGTTGGGTTACAAACCAACTCAACAAGATCAAGCAGAGGCCGCAAAGGAGCCCAACTTTGTTAGTGGGGGGATGCTCACCCCTGATGCTGTCAACAATTTGGAAGACGAGGATGAAAGCGACCGCAACCTGGAGAGTTGGATCCGTCCAAAGATCCCGGGGAGCAGTATCTCGAACTGGTCTTCCCAGGAAATTATAAGAGTTACTCATGCAGAGTAATTATTATTTCCTGTATTTTTATAGCATGCATCAAAGTCTTGCATCTTGCCCAAGATGACAAGACTCATTTTGTAATCGGGCCATCTGTACTTTTTGTGCAACAAGATTAATCAATGAAATATCAGACATCTTTTTGCAAATGAGTCGTTTTTCTTTTCCGTTCACTGTTTTTCCATTTTTCTTTTTGTACAAAAAATAAATGGCAGTGTTTTCAAAATGACAACTTTATTTCACTTTTTCTAAACAAGATTAAAATCAAATCACTAAAATGAACAAACTGAACCCTTGCAGAGAGTGCCTTCCAGACTGCACCGACAACAACACGGCTATGACTTCGTATGACTTTGACAATCCAATCAATCAAGCTGATGAAGGGGTTGAAGAAGAGTATGAGCTTCCTGAAGAGCTAGCCAGGTTGTTAAGACAAGAGGAAAAGGTTATTACTCCTCACCAGGAGGAGGTTGAAACGATCAATCTTGGTACAGATGAAGACGTGAATGTAGTTAAAATCGGGGCCTGCTTACAGGACTCAGTGAAGAGACAACTGATTGACCTACTTCAAGAGTATGTGGACGTGTTCGCTTGGTCTTATCAAGATATGCCAGGGTTGGATACCGATATTGTGGTGCACAAGCTGCCTTTGAGAGAGGAATGCCCGCCGGTTAAACAAAAGCTACGCCGTACTCGTCCAGACATGGCAATGAAAATCAAAGAAGAGGTACAAAAGCAATGGGACGCCGGGTTCCTTGCCGTAACTAGCTATCCACCGTGGGTTGCTAATATAGTACCTGTGCCTAAGAAAGACGGCAAAGTAAGAATGTGTGTTGATTATCGGGATCTGAACAGAGCCAGCCCGAAAGATGACTTCCCTTTACCTCACATTGATGTATTGGTGGATAATACGGCTCAGTTCTCGGTATTCTCCTTCATGGATGGATTTTCAGGATACAATCAGATTAAAATGTCACCTGAAGACATGGAGAAGACAACCTTCATCACACCCTGGGGCACGTTCTGCTACAAGGTAATGCCATTTGGGCTCAAGAATGCCGGTGCGACGTATCAACGGGCTATGGTGACATTATTCCACGACATGATCCATAAAGAAATAGAATGTTATGTGGATGACATGATCGCCAAGTCCCTTACTGAAGAAGATCACCTGGTAAATCTGCTAAAGTTGTTCAAGCGTCTGAGGAAGTACCAACTGAAGTTGAACCCCAACAAGTGCACGTTCGGGGTGCGATCTGGTAAGCTGTTGGGTTTTATTGTAAGCGAAAAAGGGATTGAAGTTGACCCTGATAAAGTCAAAGCCATTCAAGAGATGCCTGCGCCAAAGACAGAGAAAGAAGTTTGAGGGTTCTTGGGTCGATTGAACTACATCTCAAGGTTCATATCTCACCTTACAGCAACCTGTGAACCTTTGTTCAAATTGTTGAGAAAAGAACAAACGGTCAGGTGGAACGAAGACTGTCAGAAGGCTTTTGACAAGATCAAAGAGTACTTGCAAGAACCTCCAATACTTATGCCTCCAGTTGAAGGAAGACCTCTGATCATGTACTTGACAGTATTAGAAGAGTCAATGGGGTGTGTGCTGGGCTAGCATGACGAGTCTGGTCGAAAAGAGTATGCAATATACTACCTAAGCAAAAAGTTTACCGACTGTGAACAACGTTATTCACTGCTCGAGAAAACTTGCTGTGCTTTAGCGTGGGCTGCTCGCCGACTGAGACAGTATATGTTGACCCACACTACCTTGTTGATCTCAAAGATGGACCCAGTCAAGTACGTATTTGAGAAGCCAGCACTTACCGGACGGGTTGCAAGATGGCAAATGATCCTCACAGAATATGACATCCAGTACACTTCTCAGAAAGCCATCAAGGGCAGTGTATTGTCTGAATATCTTGCTGAGCAACCTATTGATGATTACCAGCCTATGAGATTTGACTTCCCTGATGAAGACATCATGTTCATAAAAGCAAAAGATCATGAAGAGCCTGTTCACACTGAAGGGCCTGACCCGGAAGAAGAATGGACTATGATGTTTGACGGGGCTGTTAACATGAATGGTCGTGGTGTTGGTGCAGTACTCATTACACCTAAAGGAGTTCACATGCCTTTCTCGGCAAAGCTCACTTTCAACTGCACTAACAACGAAGCTGAATACGAAGCTTGCATTATGGGTCTTGAGGAAGCCATTGACCTCAGGATCAAGACATTGACCGTATTCGGAGATTCAGCTCTGGTAATCAATCAAACCAACGGCAAATGGTACACCCACCAAGATCATTTGGTACCTTACAGGGATTATACAAGGAGGTTATTGACTTTCTTTACAACAGTCAAGCTTGAGTATATCCCTCGGGACGAGAATCAGTTTGCAGATGCTCTTGCCACCATTTCATCTATGATCAAAGTTCAAGCTGCCAACTTTGTACCGCAAATCTCAGTGTCCAGACTTGACAGGCCAGCATATGTGTTCACAGCAGATGTTGTTAAAGATAATAAGCCTTGGTTCCATGACATTAAGTGTTTCTTGGAGGACCAAACATACCCACCTGGGGCATCTTCCAATGATAAGAAGACTTTGAGAAGGCTTGCTGGTAGTTTCTTTCTGAACACTGATGGTTCCCTGTATAAGAGAAACTTTGATATGATACTCCTCAGATGCGTCGACAAGATAGAAGCAGATTTGTTAATGCATGAAGTGCACGAAGGATCCTTTGGTACCCATGCGGGAGGACATGCCATGGCTAAGAAGCTGTTAAGGTCGGGCTATTACTGGATCACAATGGATGCTGATTGTTGTGCCTACGCCAGAAAATGCCATAAATGCCAGATCTATGCCGATAAGGTGCATGTGCCTCCCAATCCTCTGAATGTGATGTCTTCACCCTGGCCCTTTGCTATGTGGGGCATTGACATGATCGGCAAGATTGAACCAACTGCTTCAAATGGCCACAGATTCATCTTGGTCGCCATTGACTATTTCACCAAGTGGGTCGAAGCAGCCTCATATGCCAATGTTACAAGACAAGTGGTAGCCAGATTTCTGAAGAGAGATATCATCTGTCGGTATGGAGTGCCCGAGCGAATCATTACTGATAATGGTTCCAACTTAAACAACAAAATGATGGTAGAGCTGTGCCGGGACTTCAAAATCCAACATCACAATTCTTCTCCTTACAGGCCAAAGATGAACGACGTTGTTGAGGCAGCAAATAAGAATATCAAGAAGATTGTGCAGAAGATGGTAGTCACCTACAAGGACTGGCATGAAATGCTACCGTTTGCCTTGCATGGGTACCGCACGTCAATCAGAACGTCCACTGGGACAACACCGTATCAGCTTGTGTATGGTATGGAAGCAGTCCTACCTGTCGAAGTTGAATTACCCTCTCTGCGGGTACTAATGGATGTTAAACTAAGTGAAGCAGAATGGGTTCGGGCCCGATGCGAACAACTGAGTCTGATTGAAGATAAAAGGTTGGCTGCAATCTGTCATGGGCAGTTGTATCAGAAAAGAATGAAGAGAGCCTTCGATCAGAAAGTCAGGCACCGAGAGTACCAAGTAGGAGATCTTGTGCTGAAGAGAATCCTCCCTCCTTATACAGACCACAGGGGCAAGTGGACTCCGAACTATGAAGGACCATTTGTGGTAAAGAAAGTTTTCTCTGGTGGAGCACTGATGCTCAGCACCATGGATGGTGAAGATTTCCCATCCCCTGTTAATTCAGATGCAGTTAAAAAATACTTCGCATAAAATGACCCGCTGGACACAAAAACAGAATGTAAGTCCAGGCAAAAATAGGGCATCCCGACGAGTCAAAAACAGAATAAAAGGCTCGGGCAAAAATAAGGGAAAATAAGCAAAAAAATGTACACCCGCTGAGTTGAAAAGCCGCATTGGACAGCTCAGGCAAAAATGGGTATCCCGATGGATTGAAAACCCGAAAGGGCGATTCATGCAAAATAAGGGAATAAGCGAACAACTGCACTCTGGATTCGTCCGTATCACTTACAACTTGGTAAGTTCCGAAAGGATCAAGTTCCAATCAGAATTGGCCTCCTACAGAAAGCAAGACGAGAAGAGCGTCAAAAGTCATACAAGTCATAGCAAAAGAGGAAGCTCCTTAAAGCGTCATCAACATTGCCAGCATTTTGTTTCTCAATTTGTAACAATCTCCTCATTCCAGGGGATATGTTTCTCCGACTGTATTTCGCCAATTTAGGGCATATGAATTAATAAAATCAGATTTTCAGTCATGTCTCGTCTTGTACATTTTATTTGCAAAAAATGTCTGATGTAAACACTGATTGCATAGAATACAGATGTTTATCTTCAAATAAAAACGTGCTTGCAGGAAATATACTTACTGTCAGAGGTGTCTAAACTCCTATGACGGAATCCAGTAAAGGATACCTCGGGATTACTTGTGCGTTTCTCTATCTTTTCAGGATTTGCAGGAATCTAGAGCGCAACTTGGGGCATGTAAACTTCATCCCAGCAAGCTGACAAGTCAACACTCAGCCTTAGCACCCGAAGTGTCTTCTCCCCAGCTGAGTTGCCACTTATCGCTTCTCCCCATCAGAGTTGCCAGGCATCACAGAAGGCGCCCATATCCCCGGCTGAGTCAAGAATCCACCTCAACAGAATTTCTGGGAAGGTCTTTTAGTGATCTCTCTTTCTCCCCGGCCGAGTTGCCATTTCATCCTCAGCCGAGTACAAAAGTCAGGGAACCATTCCCCCACAGAGCTCCAGCCTCTATCCAGAAGAGCGACGCATGAAGGAATCGCAACAGAGTAAAGAAAGCTGCTACAAACCCCAGCTGGGTCCCTTATTGCTGAGACAGGTCTACCAGTGACCTGAATCCCCAAGCAATAGCATCTCATCAGATCTACCAATGATCCCATCCCCAGCTGGGATGTCCATTTCAAGCAGATCGGCCGAAGATCTTCGCAGCAGCGGGACCCGGATCCCGGTTTGGTATCTTTGCATAATCATAGCATTCGCATCATACTCACCCACAAAGCGTAGCATTCCGTCTAATACGGAGCGTTACGGCAAAAATCAAACATATTGCATAGTCATAAGCCATGTTTTTGAATCAACACTTGTGAATAATGACTTTGCAACAATATACAGAATACTTCCCCCCAAAATCCCCAGCGGAGATTCCCCAGCAAAAGAAGTTGCCTCACATTCACAAACACCAGTATATACTCTCTTTGGCACCCGTCCGTGTCATCATTCCCTAATAAAGTCGCCCGAACCCCCTGTGCAAACAATAACACTCGTATTACAGATACTTTTTGACACCCATCTGTGTCATAACCCCAGCAGAAAGCCAAGACGTCCTCTTTGCACTCACATACACTTACATATAACAATCCTTTGACACCCGTCCGTGTCATATCCCCAGCGTGGTCGCCTACACTTTGTATATCAGATACTTGTTTATATTACACTCTTCTCCTTTTGACACTCGTCCGTGTCACTCTCCCCAGCAGTTAAATACTCATCTATATACCAATCACTCTTATACAGATACTCGTCCGTATCTTGTATATACCACCTATATCCCCGCGGATTCAACACTAGTCCCTGTTCTTTGTTAACCCGTTGGTACTCGTCCGTACCATCATCTCAGAACATGCGTCAAGAGTTTGTTTTTACATGATACTCGTCCGTATCATAGTCTTAAGGATACTCGTCCGCATCTTTAATCCATACACTGTGTCAAACACTTTTGTCTTCTTGAATATAAGTACTCGCCTGTGTCTACTATTCCCCAGAAGAGTCCCTTCAGATTCAACACTCGTCCGTGTTCCTTGTTAACCAGTTGATACTCGTCCGTATCATCATCTCTGAACACGTGTCAGTTATTTGTTTCTACCCGATACTCGTCCGTATCGTAGTCTTAGGGTGCTCGTCCGCATCTTTAATCTATACACAACATCTAAACACTTATACCTTTTGTTTCTTGGATGCGAACACTCGTCCGTGTTTACTATTCCCCAGTAGATCACCAACAAATCATTTTTCTCTTTTTATCTGACACTCGTCCTGTGTCATGATAAACCCTGAGAGCAGCCGTACCCTGCTAGGTGGTCGTCCTCCACCTCTTGATGGTCGTCCTCCATCATGCTCATCCGATGGCCGTCCCCATCGTTGATATTTAGCAGCCGTCCCCTGCTAGGTGGTCGTCCTCCACCTTTTGATGATCGTTCTTCATCATTTTATCTAATGGCCGTCCCCATTGTTGATTTTGGTTATCTGGCATTCGTCATATGTCATGATAGACCTTGAGAGCAGCCGTCCCCTGCTAGGTGGTCGTCCTCCACCTCTTGATGGTCGTCCTCCATCATGCTCATCCGATGGCCGTCCCCATCGTTGACCCTTTTATCCGGCATTCGTCCTATGTCGCGATACTTTCGGCAGCCGTACCCTGCCTGGTGGTCGTCCTCCACCTTAGATGACCGTCCCTCATCTTAACCCAACAGAGCAGCCGTCCCCTGCTAGGTGATCGTCCTTCACCTTTGATGATTGTACCTCATCATCTGTTTATTTCATTTATTCTTTAACCCGATGGCCGTCCCCGTCGTGGTCCCTTTTCTTTTTAGCCCGATGGCCGTCCCCATCGTTGGTTACTTTACTTTATGAACTTGATGGCCGTCCCCGTCATGTTTCATTAATCCCCATAGAATTTTACAGCTTTATCTTGATGGCCGTCCCCGTCATAATTCTTTTATCCACGGCATGTCGGCCGTCCCCGTCATTGCTTCTTTTCCCGCATCTTTTCCCAGCATGTCGGCCGTCCCCGTCATTGCTCTTTACCCAGCAGTCGTCCTCTGCTCGACGGTCGTCCTCCGTCGCCCACACTTTACAATATACTTTATTTTCCTTTACAATCTATATCCCTTTTCTTCTTCATCCTGTGAGTGCAAATTTTGGACTGTCTTTGGTATTCAACCACAAGTTATCTTGTTTGCCTGTTAAGCCGTCGCTTACAACCTGCACAGCTAACTCATGTTTGAATAGGGGCAGCTGTAAACACCCCAAATTTTCCCTCACCCATTCACATCATGGCTTGTGATCATTTCATGTGCATAAACACAATCATACCATCTCATATCACAGTTTTAATTCACTGCATAGGTTCTAAGTCATCTGCATCTAGGGTTTGTGATCTGAGCAATCCAAGAGCTTCTTGAGCCACTCCAAAAGTCATCAATCACTTCAAAGGGATCCATATGTGTTCAAGCATCATATTATATCCTCTCAAAGTCAAGGATGCCAAAGAATCACAAGAACTGGGATTGGTGTGAAGGCAGAGCCAGGCTTGACTGCACAGTTGACCTAAAATTAGGGTTTTGGTTTCAGAGGCCATAACTCCAAATTTTTTGGTCATTCTTGTTTCTATTGATCTCTATATGATATAGGGAGTATGCATATCAATTTTCATGAAGAAATTCCATGGGGAAGTCATCTGATCAAGAGTTGACTTTTCAGACAAGTCAGTGCAAAATCAAGGCATCTGAGGCCCCCAATGACCCAACCAAGGGGTGATCTTCATCATTTTGAGTGTATTTGATCTTTATTTGATCATGGAAGAAGTTTGAAGTTCACAAAATTCAAGAATTACAAGTTTTTGCAAAGTTGACTTTTTGGGTTAAGTTTGACTTTTAAGGATTTTGTCATTTTAGGCAACTTTTCAACCCTTACTTTTTGATCCAAAAATGCTTCAAATGGAAAAACTTTGGTCATGAAAGTTGTAGATTAGATCTTTCCCTTTTCAAAAAGTACAAGAACATGACCTAATTCATTTTGGATCAAAAGTTATGGTTTGTCAAAGTTGGCAAAAATCACTAAAATTCAAAGTTTCTACCAAAGAGGTATTTTGCAAAATGACTTGATCAAGTGTTCTAAGGCTATCAAATGGACTTATAATTCACATAACATGATCATGTAACATCTAAAGTTCAGATTGAACCAAAGAATTGCATGTTTGTATGGCCTTGGAAGCAAGATATTTCCATGTGAACTAAAAGTGAGCAAGTTGCAAAAACCATCATCACACCTCATCCACTTGCTGCCTTGGATACTGAATCACACTAGCCTTTCCCTCACACCATGCTGCGCCAGACAAGCCCTTTGTACTTGGCTAGAAGCTGCCCATGCCCTCTCTTACAAGAAGTTGACATTTTGGCAAAAGCTAGCACACCTATCACTAAAGCACAGGTCACATCTTCTGACCAATCCCATTTGTTTATACAAACAAATAGCAAGACATTTCACATAGCCAGCAAGCCTGAAACCAGCAAGAACATCACTTTCTCATTTTTCACTCCCTTGAGCAAAACCCTTCGAAACTCAGCATACAAGCCACAAACATAAAAACAAACTTCACAAACCTTCTCCACTCATCACCCTGATCACAAAGAACCCCTCACCATTGCCTGAAACAGCCTGAGTCCAAAACACGATTCCTTCACTTCACTGAACAGAACTTGTTCAACCTCCCAAACTAGCCAACAAAAACTCCTTCTAAGCATCCAGACATCATCAGGGGATCAAAGGGAGTAGATTGCACAAAGAGGAGAGGCCAGAAAGCTGTGAACTGAAAGCTTCAAAACTCAGGTAGCTCAAGAACATTTTTTCCAGAAATCCTTTTTTAAGTTCTAAATAGATTCTATATGTTCTCCTGATCATTCTGATGTCATTGGTTTTGAAAATGGTGGAAAAATAAGGATGTAATCGTGTTCTGAAAGTCTTGCCCTAATTTTTCTTTTGTTTCGATTCATGTGTTTGATGCAATATAAATGATGTTTGTGTTAGGGTTTTGATTCAGTGGGTTGTAGGAATCATTTCTGTGTTTTTAGATTTCATTTTAGTTACGTTTTGAGGATTCTAGGAATTTTCAGGTGGGGTTCCCACCGGAGAAGACGACCGGAGGTCTTCTCCGGCCACCTGAAAATGATTAGGGTTTTAATCCCTGTAATTAAGGAAGTTTGAATCTCGTGCGTTGGATCAGTTGACCTGGTTGACTTGGCGCGCGTGTGTGTGGCTGAGATTCATCATTAGAAACCTTAATCACATTTAATTAATTCATAATTCAGTTTAGTCAAGTTTGAATGTGATCCATTAGATCTGGCGCGCAGTCAATGTTTTCATCTCCAGATTCAATCTCAGCCTCTCATTTAGCATACTTCTATTTATTTTAATTTTTATTTCAATTTTCTCATTTAATTTGTACAATTAATTAAAAATAGCAAAAACCATTTAAAAATTATGAAATTTTTTACCAAGGGTTTCATTAATTTTTAAAACACAAAAATATTTTTATTTTCATTTTTTGCATTAAAAAAGTATTTTTAAATATTTAAAAGTTTCTTTTTAATTAATTAATGAGAATTAATTAATTAAAAATACTTTTAGGTATTTAAAAATCACCAAAAAATTCATGAAACCTTTAAAAACATTTAGAAACATTGTCCAACCCTCAAACCAAATTTATTTTTTGATCTTGATGCATTTTGAGAATTTTCCATGGAATTAAAATCATTTTTATGCATTATTTTGATCCAAACTTCCAAAAATCATTTCTGCCTAACCCTAAAGAGTTGGACCTTGATTCTTTTTGCATTGCATTATGTTTAGCATGTAGTTTGTGAGATTAAATGGCCATGATTTGATCTTTCATTTTCAATTTGTTTGGTAATTTTCTTGTTAAGGAACCCTAAAACCCTAAGAAACTTAGAAAAATCATATCTTGAATTAGGTTAAGAGTTGAGACCTCTCCTTTGGGCAGTGAGTTAGTATAGGTTTAGGGATCCTTTGAGTGCATTTTCAATTTTTTGTAATGTTTGTTTGCTTCTGATTTTGGCTTGTGTTTGATGTATTGATCATAAACCCTAATTTGGGCTTTCATATGCATCCATCTTGCATTTGCATTCATGCCTTGACTTGCCATGATATTTTATGCATCCATGTGATTCATTTAACATCATAAGACATATTGAAAGCATGTTTGATCATTGCATCCCTCATTTTCCATGTTGTATGCCATATGCATCTCATAACTTGTCATGCATGATCATGTGTCTTAACTTGCTTCATTTGCATTCATAAGCTTGTATGGTCATCCACATGTGTTGTTTCTGGTTTGTAGCATCTCATAGCATCATTAACATCATGTATGTGCTTCTGGTTTGGTTTTTCATCATACCATTTCATCTCATTTTGCATTGCACTGCATTTTCTTTTCTAACTTTTCAGGTGGTAAGTGACTTTGAGAAGTGAATTTGCCTTCACTTCTCATAACTTCTCTTCATCTCTTTTATGCATCTTTGCTGCATTTTTGTATGTGTTTGAGTTTGAGCTTGCTCATTCTTCTTCTTCTTACTTTCTTTCCTCAAGTGACTTGACTTCTTAAATGAAGCAAGTTACTTTGCTTCTCTTGATCCTTTCATCTGCTTCCTGGTGGTTCCATTGAAGACTTCTCTTGTTAACCTCACAAACCTTAGGAACAACCAAGCATGACAATGATTAGGGTTTTGATTAGTCTCCCCTCTTAGTTTTACCTTTGTGTCATCCTTGAGTCTTCTCTTCTCATCCCTTAATCAAGGACTAAACCTTAAAGGTTTTAAGGCTTTGTGATTAGGGTTATGCCTGCATCCTTCTATTAGGATGGAGTGTATAACTTTAATCCTAAGTGTTAAACCCTTAATGTGTTTAAATCCTTTAATCAATCCACTTAATAATCATCAAGACAACACACTTGTAACTTGGGCCTTGCATCAGGGTTCTAATTCTTCCTTAATTGGTTAAGAAGGACTAACCCTAGTGTTAATGGACAAGTCCCCCTCAAGTTGTCTTACAAACCCTAAAATTCACTTCATCATCATATCATTAAATAAAATCCATCTAATAAAGGCTTGTTTTGTCATGAGTTTAATCCCTAATCATGGATTAAGTTGAGGAGCTTTCCTCAGCTTAAACATTCTCATCTATTATCCTTCTATTAGGATGGTGTAATGACTTTGTTTAATCCTTGATTATGGATTAATCTCATTACTCAACACTAAACACAAACACCAAAAACATTTAAATAATCACAAGTAGGTTAATGATCTTAATCCTACACCAAAGGTGATTAAGTGTGAGAATCTGACTTCACACTTAAGGTATTCTCATTACCCCTAATCAGAGGGAGGATGTGATGAGTTTACTAAGTCCATTGGTTTAGACTTAAGCTCATTAACTTATGACAAAATCCAAAAAACAATAAAAGACTGAAAACACAAAAACAAACAATAATCGTCTCCTCCGGGATTCTTTTCTCATCATCTTCACTCACAAACGAGAACTTGCTTCTTCCGTCTAATGCAAGACAGTTTGCACCTGAGCCAGACAGGTCATACACTTGAGCATAGACAAGTAAGCAGTTCACAAGTCAATTTATCTTTCAGTCTCTTTGGGTCGAACTACGGTGTTCTGACTTCCTCATTGCACGAGAGGATACGTAGGCATAACTTAACAGTTATCGAACAAAAGTCTCTGTATATCCCCCCCTCTTTCTAGCCTCATTCTTTAGCCTCATTATCCTGAGCATTTCACTCTCGTTCCTACACTAACACTTTCATACTTCATATCACTTATACACTATACACTGACACCTGTACATCTTTCCAGCTCTTTTACACACAGATTGCACTGACACTACTGTAACCCGGTGAACTGACTTTAAACAATGTTGCGGATAGCAAGAGTCGCCACCGACTTTTATTTTATCCATAAGGAAAGGTTATAAAAGAACAGGAAAGACCTTAGAGAATATTTTTGGGTCCGGGGGGTAGGTTATGAAAAGGGAAGGTGTTAGCACCCTTTTCATCCATGGTTATCCATGGGCTCTTAGATACTTAAGCTCACTTTTGAATTGTTTTGAAAGTGTAGTGTATGAATAGCAAAAAATTTCAGAATAGTTTAATAATAATCCATGTATGGATGTGTAAAAAACTTGTTTGAAAATTTGTTTGAAAATAGTTTAAGTGTGAAAATGTTTTGAAATGAGCTTAAGTACCTAGGAGTAACTTACCCTAATGTTTAAAGGTCTTTCTTATTCTTTATTCTTTCCTTTAGTAAGACTATCCCTACTATAATGGAGTAGGTAGTCCTTACTTTGGATGTTTAAGGGACATATGAGGGACAAGTTGATTTTGAAGGCAATGGTGGGGTGTAATAAGCATTTATAAGGGACTATCATCATTTTTCGAAAGGGACTCGATTCGTATAGGCAACATAAGGGACTTTGATGATTTTTACTCGAGGGACTTGCTTTTATACACCCCACTTAACCATTATTCGTAGGCAACGAGAGGGATAACCTTAGAAGGTGAGACGGCGATTAAAATCGACTTACGTGTGTGAAGTGTTTAAATTAATTATCTTTATTAAAAATTATCTAAATTTATTTTAAATAACAAACATATTAACACTCCCTAATTACTAACCATAATGACAATAATAATTAAATAATTACATCCGGGAAACAATTACAAGAAATTATAATAGAAATAATAAGCAAAATAATTAAATAAAAATAAACCAAATATAAATAAGCAATAAGAAAATAAGGGGGTTAGTAAATAAAATTAACAAAATAATAATAGTAAACATAATTAAATCATAAATGGGTTAGTAATTAGAAATAATAAATAATGTTAGAAACATAAGAATAGAATATAAATAATAATATGTTTAGTAATAAAAATTAAAAGATTAATGAAATTATAATAAGCAAGAAATTAATTAATAATAATAATAGAAATCAACAATATAAAAGAATAATTAACATACATAATTAGATAATTTTTTTAATTCATATAATATTTAAATTATTATAATTACAAAAAAAAATTTTAATTATTATGAACATATATTTACATTTATATACATATTATAAGAAAAAGATAAACTTTAAATATCATATTAAAATTTAATTTCTATTGGTCATTATATTTATAAATTAATTTTAACTATATACAAAATATATAAATTAAACTATTTCTAAATATTAAAAGAAAATTAATTTAAGTTACAAATACAAAATTTTATGAAAAATTATAATTATATTAGGAATAATAAAAAAAAACAGAATTAAATGTTATTTAGAAAAATATTTTAAGATTAAGTTTTTATAGTTTTTAGGGTTTAAGAATTAGGGTTAGAAAAAAAATATTTTTTAGGGTTTGATTATTAAGATTTATGCATATACAAAATTTATTTAAAACTAAGTATCTTGACTAAAAAAAAAAAATTATATTGAAAAAATAATTTGAATACATGATATATACATTTTATAATATAAATAATAATATACTAATTATTTTAAAACAATTAAATTAAACATGGAAATAAAAGAAAAGGAGAAGGAAAAGGAACCTGGTGGGACTGGGATTTGAACCCAGTCCCTTATGATTAACAGCAACATGCCTTCACCACTGAGCCATTCACACGCAGGCATCAAGGAAATACCTCCCAATGGTTTTGTTCTCTATTTGGAAAAATCAGAAAAATGCAAGAAATAAAAAGGCCTGGTTCATGGTTTGAACCCAGGACCTCATAGCAATGTACGCGCGCATGTTACCACCCGGCTGGAAGAGCCAATCTGAAAGCATACTGATAACACAATATAATATATTCAAATCATAAATTAAATGAAGAATGCAGCAAAAAGAATTGCTGGAGGCTGGACTCGATCTCATGACTTCAGGTCCTACATGCGTCATTGCTACCACTGGGCCAACCAGCCGGTTGTGATAAACAAATAGAAAGAATCTATAATATTTTAAAACAGAATTTGAATACGAATTTTCGCGCCAGCCAAGCTTCATCTTCAACCTTGAGATCTTCGAATTTACCTGCGATTTAACCTACGATATTTCCTGCGAAAACCAATTCCCAGCAAGACCTGCGAATGTCAACAAGCAACAAAACCATACAATTTTCCAAAATTAAACATAACAACATGATCCTGGCATTTACACGAGTCATTCCATGTTTTTAGAATTGATTTAAGTCTCTTAAATTGGAAATCCCTAAACCTAGGTCAAAACCCTAGTTATGGTGTTTTGCGAATTAACCATGATTCCTTGAGTTTTCCTGCCCAGAAACACTCTACAACACACAACAAATAATATTAGCCAAACAAAATCCATTTAAATGCAATGAATTGGTGTAACTGAAAAATAAATTTCAAACATGAACATTGCTTCGGGTTCATCATATGTGCATGAATGGGATGCATTTGAAGGTTGTTTTCGACTCAATGATGACTAAGGAAGCTAGCCATGTCTTTGGAATACCTTGTAATGCCTTGGTTTGAAAAATCCGAATCCCACTTTTTCCTTGAATTTTTGATCTTTGAACTTACCAATGAGCAGCTGCAAATTCGTGAATGAGCTAGGGTTTGTGTTATGTATATATATGGGATTGATTTAGGTCAGAAAAATCATTTGGTTGTGTGAAGATTTGGTCCAAAAAATATTGAAAAAGATCCTTGTGTAAATTTCAAATATTTGATCATAAGGCCTTACTATTTTGGGAGGAATCTCATGATTTCTTTCTCCTTTGACTCCAATCTATAATTATGAATTTTTAGGAACAAAATCTTCACCCAAAAATAACTTTTCATATTTTTTATTTATTTAAAATGATTTTTAGGAGTTAAATCAATAATAAATAAATAAAAAATAATAAAAATGATGATTTTTGTTCAATTGGGTCGTGCACCATATTAGGAGATGGATTGGGTCATGAATTAGGCAGCCCATTTGGAAAGAAATACTTTTAAGCCTCCATTTTCAACATAAACCATCCTAAAATTGTCCAACTTTGCAAGGGCACATCTCCCTCAATTTTAAAGGTATGAGGGTGTTCTTGGACTTTTTGGAAAGCTTGAAGAGTCCTCTAAACAACCCCATTGGTTTCAGGTCCATATCATTTACCAATCTCAAGTTATGCCCTCTTGAAGTTGTTGACTTTTTGTTGACTTTTGAAATGACCTATAATGTCTTAGATCATATCTTTCAAATGAAGCATTTTTGGGCTTAACCTTCAACATCAAAGTTGTAGAGAATTCAATTTCCTTCAAAATGAGCTTTGGATGGAGACTTGGTGATGAAGTATGTGAAAGTTATGCCTGGTCAAAGTTCAGTTGACTTTTACTGAGGAAACCCTAATTTAGAAACTCCTGATTATTGATGATCTGGAATCTCCTTGATGAATCATGATCAACCCTTGATCAAATGATGAATTTTACTTCATATACTTGATGTTGGCAAAAAATCATGAAGTTTGACTTTGGTTTGACCACAGTTGACCTCAGTTTGACTTTTTAACTGCATTGACTGATTTTGACTTATCTGATCATCTGACTGAGCAAACTTTTGAGAAAAGTCTTAAAACTTGACATGGGGGTTCTTATACACATATAAGATGTTATGAAACTCACTTGAGGTATTGGAAGTCCATTTAGCCTGATTAAAGTCAAAACCCTAGTTATGGATGCCCTGCTTAGGAGGTGCATTGTCTGAGGGAATTGTCAACTTCTTGGACCAATTGTGAACTTTGTGAACCTTGTGAATCTTCATAAGATGTCTTATGATACTCATGGGAAGTATTGTGAAGCTTGTAAATCTTGTGAACCTCATGAAGTGGCTTTGTAGACCTCATGACCCTCAAGAAAGCTTTGTAATCATTGTGGAACTTGTGAACCTTGTGAACCTTCAAGAAGCAACCTAGGGATTTCATGAACCTCATGAAAGGTATTGTAAATGTTGAGAAGCTTGTGAACCTTGTGAACCTTCATAAAGTAACTTATAGACTTCATGAACCTCATTAAAGGTTATATAAGCATTGTGAAACTTGTGAACCTTATGAACCTTCAAGAAGCAACCTATGGACTTCATGAACCTCATGAAAGGTCTTGCAAGTGTTGGAGAACTTGTGAACTTTGTGAACCTTCAAGAAGTGACTTGTAGACTTCATGAACTTCAAGAAAGGTCTTGTAAATGTAGAGAAACTTGTGAACCTTGTGAACCTTCTTAGAACACAAAGTCTTGTATTGTGAGGGCAAATTTTGGGGTGCAACAGCTGCCCCTGTTCAATTTTCTGAAACCTGAGGGGTTAGATTGGTATATTTGCCAGTCGTGACCTGGAAGGTTGAAGGGGATTGAACACAAAAGCCCAAAAATTTGCACTCACCAGTGTATTAGAGTGGTACAGATGGCTAGTTGAATATGATTGAGTGGGCTTAAAGATGCCACTAGGGGAAAGTTCTTCAGATATATTTCTTGGAAGATAAAGCAGTCCAAAATATGGAGGTATAATGAAAGCTGTCAAGAGTCTGGAGCAGTCCTGAGGTATTGATGATATGCTTTCAGGATACTGGAGTAATACTGATGTAACAGTATGTCTTCATGAGGATAGAGCAATCAATAATGATAACCCTAAAGCAGTCTTGAAGTAATAATATGATTTCAGGAGGATAGAGCAATGATAACTCTAAAGCAGTCTTGAAGTAATGATTTCAGGAGGATAGAGCCATCAATAATGATAACTCTAAAGCAGTCTTGAAGTAATGATTTCAGGAGGATAGAGCCATCAATAATGATAACTCTAAAGCAGTCTTGAAATAATAATATGATTTCAGGAGGATAGAGCAAAGCAATGATAACTCTAAAGCAGTCTTGAAGTAATGATTTCAGGAGGATAGAGCCATCAATAATGATAACTCTAAAGCAGTCTTGAAGTAATGATTTCAGGAGGATAGAGCCATCAATAATGATAACTCTAAAGCAGTCTTGAAGTAATGATTTCAGGAGGATAGAGCCATCAATAATGATAACTCTAAAGCAGTCTTGAAATAATAATGTAATTGCCTTCAGGAGGATAGAGCACTGGATGGCTCTAAAGCAGTCTTGAAGTCATGAGAAATTATCAGGAGGATAAAATAACCCTGAGGTTACAATAAAGCAGTCTCAAAGTAATAAGAAGCTCATCAGGAGGATAAAGTAACCCTGAGGTTACAATAAAGCAGTCCCAAAGTAATAAGAAGCTCATCAGGAGGATAAAGTAACCCTGAGGTTACAATAAAGCAGTCCTGGAGACCATAAGTTTGTTTGTTGGACAATTAACCTGAAACAA
The DNA here is from genome assembly GCA_963966055.1 of Lathyrus aphaca. NCBI lineage: Eukaryota > Viridiplantae > Streptophyta > Magnoliopsida > Fabales > Fabaceae > Lathyrus > Lathyrus aphaca. Next base: position 13,653,674 of record OZ014525.1, read on the forward strand.
GGTAGCATTAGTTTATGCTTTATGTATGCATATATGATATGATGCACTTAGGTAATGTACTATATGTCTATGGATATATATGCTATGGTATGATGTAAATGATGTATGTATGATATGATACTGCTGGAAGCGTCTGGATATCTTCGTATAACAACTGCTGGCCAGGGAAAATAAATCCCGATTTGTTGCTGAAGAATATATAACCCTCTGTCTGCTGGGGATAACAGGGTATAGATAACCTCCCGTCTGCTGGGGATAGTAAGGTATAGATATAACCTCCCATTGTTGGGGATAGTAAGGTATATATAACCTTCGTCTTCGTTTGGTAGTAGGATAAGTATAACATCCCGTCTTCGTTCGTCGTACCCTTATTGGAAAGTAGTTTCCCGAATATCCGTATGAGGATAAAAGAGATGGATATAAATTCCAGGGGAGATAAGACTTTATGAAGATGGATTTGTCCTACTGAGGGATTTGTAACTGTCTTATAAAGGTGAACCGGCGAAGCTTCGTTGAAATCCTTCCCTCGTTCGTCCTTAGTAAATACTATTACTGCATTTTCATGCATTTCTGGTAAACATCAATCATATTAAGCACACATGCATTCAAGCCCAACTAATGGACGTTTCGCTTATGTAAAATAGGGTAAAAGTAAATCTGGATTCAGAGGGAAAAGTAAAGCTGAACTTGAAAACAGAATCGTTTCAACTTCGAGAGTGTATAACCAATTGGATTTAGAGCTCCTGAAATCCATAACTTTCCTGCATACTTTCCCAGAAATCTTCATAGCTGAGTCTTGAAGACATGATACTGACACCATCTGATACTACCGGCATAGACAATTAATTTCCATCATGGTTTTAACTGAGAATCCAATGAGAAGAATGTGTCTTTAAATCGTGATGGACCATATACGCTCCAGGTGTTAGATTTGAAGAGAAAGAATTGCCCCTTGGTTGAGGATGAATTGTCCCATAATGGAAGTATCTGTAATGAGCTATCTCAAGAGAAACAAGCAGAATGCCCCATAAGCATATGCCCCTGGCATCGTGAACTCTGTAATGTCACCTTTGGTAATTCAACTGTATGAAGAAAAATGCCCCTGGCATATTAAGCACAGCTGAGTCTGGACCTAATTGCCCCAACTGAACTAAACAGTAACTTGGTATGCCTCTTGACTGGGAAACAGTGACTATGCCCTTGGCATTTCAGATAGATGAGGAGATCTGCCTCTGGCTGCTTAAACATAGTTGAATCTTGTCCTGATTGCCCCAAATGAGTTAGGAAATATCATGGCCTGCCCCCTTGATTTGGGAGGTCATGACTATGCCCCTTTGTATACATGGACTTTGATCCAGGAAACAACTTTGTTTATCGGAAGGACTTTGGTTCATTGAACATTCATCCTGTAAGCTTCTCCATTTGTCAAACACTCAGGTATATGCAAACAGATATATTCAAAAATGCAATGCTTATGTCTGTCTTGAAGTTTTGAAACAAGTTGTTTTAGAAAAACTTTTTTTTTTTTTTTTTTTTTGTGAAAACTGTGATATTAACTCAAGTTTTATAACAAGCCCTAAAGGAGTCAGGATACCTTTTTGTAGCAGTACACTTTCGAACTAACCATGCTTCAGTTAGGACTTTTAACGGGTTATAACGTGGCCTGGTTCATGGTTTAAGAAACAAAGGATATAGGCTCAAATTTTATTTGTCCCCAACCCAATCTCCATGATGTTCTTCAGTCCTATGCTCAGTTAACTTATGCATTGAAGTTCCAAAGAGTTTTGGTATTGTAACACTGATATTTGTGATGGTTCAGAAACTCAAAGTTTATTTGAACATTCAGTCATCTTTCTTTGTTGAGGATTCATAGTGACCTCTTTTTTCTTTTGACTTTGTTATCCCTTCTTTTTGCCTGAACTGTTTATTTCAAGGTTACAGTCAGCGGGATGTCTTAATGTTCTACTAAGTCTTTTTCATAGGTTTTGACTTAGTGAACTATTCTTTTGCTGGATATTGACTGTCAGGTTTCATGATTACAGAGAACCATCATTAGTTGTGTACAACACATATAATTGGCATATTTTGAGTTAACTGAGTAACTACCCTGCCCCGGGTTATGAATAAGGGTTTTAATTTGTGCGAGAATAAAAACTCCTACTTCATAGGCTCAAAAGGGTTGACTAGGGATTAACTTCCTTATATCTCCACTGTTTAGGAATTGAAACAATGCCTGTACATCGTCAGCACAGTCTGTTCAAAAGCATACTGCATAAGATTATGGTATTGTTTTCGTCATCCTCCCTCTACAGGCTTATAGCTTTATCAGGAGTTAAATATCACAAGATAGAAATAAGAAGCATAATTCAAAATATAGTGGAACGAATGGATTAATTCAAGACAAACATATGCAATGCATTAATGAAAACAAAAGTTTAACATAATAGTAAGTGTTCAAACAAATAAAAGAAATTACAAATGAAAATTCAAATGTTCTCAAAGTCTCTTCCTCTAAACTTGTCACTCCAGTTATCTGGAAACTTTGATGCTTGATGGAAGATAGAAGAACTCAACCTGGCCTTCTGGCGTAACCTCGAGTATTCCTTCGTCAATTAGGTCTTGAATCTTATTCTTCAATGCCCAACAGTTACTAGTGTCATGTCCAGGACAGTTGGAGTGATACATACACCTTGCCTTGGGATTATAGCGAGGAGAAGAGGTATTAGGATTTTTAGGAGAATTTTCCAAGGAAATCATCTTCATCTCCAACAGGCATTGCAAAACTTGTGACATTGGAGTGCTGAACTTGATAAACTGCCTTCTACATTTCTGGCGTTGAGGTGGATTAACCTTATCAGGTCTTTCTTCTTCAATTGAAGAATAATCAATGGCAACCTGTCTCTTACCCTCTTTTATCCTCATCCTCCTTTCAACCAAATCAGCTTGTTTTAATGGAGGTTGACTGACAATTAGATCCCTGACTTTATCACTTTGAAGTTTGTGGACAAAGGTTCTCAGCTCTTCTTGCCCCTGAGCTAAACTTTGGATAAGGGCCACCTGGCCATTCATTTGGATCCTTATTTCTGTTATCTCAGCTTGCAATTGTTCCAACTGACCATCCTTGTTGTCCTCAGGACTCTTCTTCTTAGCCAGCAGTGTCTTCAATTCATCCTGCCCCTTGGTCAGGTTCAGGATCAGCTCTTGGAACTGTGCATTTTGTGCCTGGAGATCCTTAACTGTTTGTTCAAGAGCCATTGCTGAAATAAACAGCGAGAAGATGAGAAACCTGTGCACAATTATAAACCTGTGATGCAATGAAATGATATGGGAATGCATATGCAATGTTTTCAAGGACCGCATGATTTAAATTTGCTTAAACAAACACGAAAGTAAACTTTTATTAGTAATAACTTGTTTTGCCTTTTAGGCTTACAAAAAATGAAATGAAATAAGTACAAAAGATGGGGTTTTAAGTCTCCCATGGACGTTTCCTCTTTATGTTGAGGTATGAATTGAGGTTTCGTTCCTCATGAAGTTGCTTTGTTAGTTCTAGGATCCTTGCTTGGCTTGTTTTGTAATGAGCCTCGAAAGTATCCCTTTGCTCCTTCAGTTGGATCCATGATCTCTGCAAGTCTTCCATATCAGTTGGCATGTCTGGGTGAAGGATGGTATAAGCTGTGTCTCCTTCAGCAACAGGTTCCATGGTAACTGGTAGGACGGCAGGATATGGCATCATGAGTGTCTGAGCACGAGATCGTACCCATCTGAGATAAGCCTCCATAGGAATAGTGTACTTAGGCTCCAGTGTCTTGCTGTCAATCCTGTTTACCTTTCCCCAAGCTCGTATGAATCTCTGACGGTAACCCTGAAGATCGTTGTCGTAATCAAACACAATGCCCTGAATCAACATGTCATGTGGACCATCACTTCGGGCGTAACCAAACTGTCGTAAAGCTAGAGAGGGGTTGTAGGTAATGCCTCCTCTTATGCCTAGAAGTGGCACATTAGGAAACTCCCCACAACGGTCAATGATGGTGACATTCTCCATAGATCTGGAGCACCAATGGATATCTGAGTGAGATAGTGACATGATCCTCTTGGACCATCTGAACCCTTGCTCATTCTTCATTACTGAGCGAGGAAGGTGAGAAATAAACCACCTAGAGAGTAAAGGTATGCAGCACATCAAAGTTCCTCTTGCCCTTGTAGTACGGGTGTGAAGAGAATGCAGGATGTCTCCAAGCAATGTAGGCACTGGATTGTGACTCAGGAAAATGTTGATGGCATGAACATCTATGAACTGATCTGGATTGGGGAACAATACTAAGCCATATATCAGCAAGGCTAGGATCTCCTCAAAAGCATCATAGCTCATGGCCTTCAAGAACATTTGAGCTTTATCCACTAATACCTTGGCAAGAATACCCTTGACTCCACTTCTGGTTTCTAGAACAATGTCAGACTTTTTCAGATGTAGGGCTGCAGCAATAACCTCTGGTTTAAGTTCTTTCTCTAAGCCTGTGAAGGGTCTTTGATCAAGAACAGGTATACCCAGAAGTTTAGAGAACTCCTCCATAGTTGGAACCAGCTGATAGTCAGGGAATGTAAAGCAATGGTGCTTAGGGTCAAAGAACTGAAACAGGACACTCATCATGTCTTCACTGAACCCTGAAGTGACTAGGTCCAATAGGTGACCATGTCTTTTGTTGAACTGGGAATGATCAGACACTTGAGAAACCAACTCTTTAAGCTTGGGAGGTATCCCTACAAAGTTGATCCTGATGGTGTTTCTACGAGCAGAAGCCATGACCTGCAACAAAGAACAAAGATAAATCCCTTGGTCCTTGAAATGGTTAGGGAAAATGATATGCTCATGATGCATGATGATGTCATGATGTTCTGCTCAATCACAAACATGTGGCACACACAAACAAGTCACACCATAGCCCTAGGTTTAAAGGCTTGCATGAGGTTCAAAGGTAAGTACCCTCCCCTGAAGTTAGATGGTTCATCCTGTCCTACAAAAGTAACCAGGTTCTAAGGGATCTCAATATCATTGATCCTTCACAAGGGTGGTTGATCAGAAGGCAACTTACTTGCCAACCAAAACCCTCCAAGTTTAAGATCTCAATGAGCGTAGTATCGAGTGTCAACCAACTTCAGTCTGCACCAAAGCCGGTTACCTCACTACTTTCTAAAGGCCAAGATGAGTTAACTAGGGTTCTAAAAGTTAGTTAGTGCATTGACAACATATGGCAGCCTCAATATTATCCTCAACTTGACTTAAGGAATATAAGCACCAACCAATGAGTCGCACTAACTATGGCCACCAGATCAACCGTGTCGATATACGTCGCACAGTTTCCTTGGTCTATTGCCATTTACCTAAGGTACACTAGATCCGGGTTAGGACCTTTCACACATAAGAGCACCCCAACAAGATAATATAAAGCAAATAAGGCAAACAATTTAAAGTGATCTTATTTCCTAAGGGTACCCCTCTTAAATAGATCCCCAGCAGAGTCGCCAGTTCTGTAACCCGGTGAACTGACTTTAAACAATGTTGCGGATAGCAAGAGTCGCCACCGACTTTTATTTTATCCATAAGGAAAGGTTATAAAAGAACAGGAAAGACCTTAGAGAATATTTTTGGGTCCGGGGGGTAGGTTATGAAAAGGGAAGGTGTTAGCACCCTTTTCATCCATGGTTATCCATGGGCTCTTAGATACTTAAGCTCACTTTTGAATTGTTTTGAAAGTGTAGTGTATGAATAGCAAAAAATTTCAGAATAGTTTAATAATAATCCATGTATGGATGTGTAAAAAACTTGTTTGAAAATTTGTTTGAAAATAGTTTAAGTGTGAAAATGTTTTGAAATGAGCTTAAGTACCTAGGAGTAACTTACCCTAATGTTTAAAGGTCTTTCTTATTCTTTATTCTTTCCTTTAGTAAGACTATCCCTACTATAATGGAGTAGGTAGTCCTTACTTTGGATGTTTAAGGGACATATGAGGGACAAGTTGATTTTGAAGGCAATGGTGGGGTGTAATAAGCATTTATAAGGGACTATCATCATTTTTCGAAAGGGACTCGATTCGTATAGGCAACATAAGGGACTTTGATGATTTTTACTCGAGGGACTTGCTTTTATACACCCCACTTAACCATTATTCGTAGGCAACGAGAGGGATAACCTTAGAAGGTGAGACGGCGATTAAAATCGACTTACGTGTGTGAAGTGTTTAAATTAATTATCTTTATTAAAAATTATCTAAATTTATTTTAAATAACAAACATATTAACACTCCCTAATTACTAACCATAATGACAATAATAATTAAATAATTACATCCGGGAAACAATTACAAGAAATTATAATAGAAATAATAAGCAAAATAATTAAATAAAAATAAACCAAATATAAATAAGCAATAAGAAAATAAGGGGGTTAGTAAATAAAATTAACAAAATAATAATAGTAAACATAATTAAATCATAAATGGGTTAGTAATTAGAAATAATAAATAATGTTAGAAACATAAGAATAGAATATAAATAATAATATGTTTAGTAATAAAAATTAAAAGATTAATGAAATTATAATAAGCAAGAAATTAATTAATAATAATAATAGAAATCAACAATATAAAAGAATAATTAACATACATAATTAGATAATTTTTTTAATTCATATAATATTTAAATTATTATAATTACAAAAAAAAAATTTTAATTATTATGAACATATATTTACATTTATATACATATTATAAGAAAAAGATAAACTTTAAATATCATATTAAAATTTAATTTCTATTGGTCATTATATTTATAAATTAATTTTAACTATATACAAAATATATAAATTAAACTATTTCTAAATATTAAAAGAAAATTAATTTAAGTTACAAATACAAAATTTTATGAAAAATTATAATTATATTAGGAATAATAAAAAAAAACAGAATTAAATGTTATTTAGAAAAATATTTTAAGATTAAGTTTTTATAGTTTTTAGGGTTTAAGAATTAGGGTTAGAAAAAAAATATTTTTTAGGGTTTGATTATTAAGATTTATGCATATACAAAATTTATTTAAAACTAAGTATCTTGACTAAAAAAAAAAAATTATATTGAAAAAATAATTTGAATACATGATATATACATTTTATAATATAAATAATAATATACTAATTATTTTAAAACAATTAAATTAAACATGGAAATAAAAGAAAAGGAGAAGGAAAAGGAACCTGGTGGGACTGGGATTTGAACCCAGTCCCTTATGATTAACAGCAACATGCCTTCACCACTGAGCCATTCACACGCAGGCATCAAGGAAATACCTCCCAATGGTTTTGTTCTCTATTTGGAAAAATCAGAAAAATGCAAGAAATAAAAAGGCCTGGTTCATGGTTTGAACCCAGGACCTCATAGCAATGTACGCGCGCATGTTACCACCCGGCTGGAAGAGCCAATCTGAAAGCATACTGATAACACAATATAATATATTCAAATCATAAATTAAATGAAGAATGCAGCAAAAAGAATTGCTGGAGGCTGGACTCGATCTCATGACTTCAGGTCCTACATGCGTCATTGCTACCACTGGGCCAACCAGCCGGTTGTGATAAACAAATAGAAAGAATCTATAATATTTTAAAACAGAATTTGAATACGAATTTTCGCGCCAGCCAAGCTTCATCTTCAACCTTGAGATCTTCGAATTTACCTGCGATTTAACCTACGATATTTCCTGCGAAAACCAATTCCCAGCAAGACCTGCGAATGTCAACAAGCAACAAAACCATACAATTTTCCAAAATTAAACATAACAACATGATCCTGGCATTTACACGAGTCATTCCATGTTTTTAGAATTGATTTAAGTCTCTTAAATTGGAAATCCCTAAACCTAGGTCAAAACCCTAGTTATGGTGTTTTGCGAATTAACCATGATTCCTTGAGTTTTCCTGCCCAGAAACACTCTACAACACACAACAAATAATATTAGCCAAACAAAATCCATTTAAATGCAATGAATTGGTGTAACTGAAAAATAAATTTCAAACATGAACATTGCTTCGGGTTCATCATATGTGCATGAATGGGATGCATTTGAAGGTTGTTTTCGACTCAATGATGACTAAGGAAGCTAGCCATGTCTTTGGAATACCTTGTAATGCCTTGGTTTGAAAAATCCAAATCCCACTTTTTCCTTGAATTTTTGATCTTTGAACTTACCAATGAGCAGCTGCAAATTCGTGAATGAGCTAGGGTTTGTGTTATGTATATATATGGGATTGATTTAGGTCAGAAAAATCATTTGGTTGTGTGAAGATTTGGTCCAAAAAATATTGAAAAAGATCCTTGTGTAAATTTCAAATATTTGATCATAAGGCCTTACTATTTTGGGAGGAATCTCATGATTTCTTTCTCCTTTGACTCCAATCTATAATTATGAATTTTTAGGAACAAAATCTTCACCCAAAAATAACTTTTCATATTTTTTATTTATTTAAAATGATTTTTAGGAGTTAAATCAATAATAAATAAATAAAAAATAATAAAAATGATGATTTTTGTTCAATTGGGTCGTGCACCATATTAGGAGATGGATTGGGTCATGAATTAGGCAGCCCATTTGGAAAGAAATACTTTTAAGCCTCCATTTTCAACATAAACCATCCTAAAATTGTCCAACTTTGCAAGGGCACATCTCCCTCAATTTTAAAGGTATGAGGGTGTTCTTGGACTTTTTGGAAAGCTTGAAGAGTCCTCTAAACAACCCCATTGGTTTCAGGTCCATATCATTTACCAATCTCAAGTTATGCCCTCTTGAAGTTGTTGACTTTTTGTTGACTTTTGAAATGACCTATAATGTCTTAGATCATATCTTTCAAATGAAGCATTTTTGGGCTTAACCTTCAACATCAAAGTTGTAGAGAATTCAATTTCCTTCAAAATGAGCTTTGGATGGAGACTTGGTGATGAAGTATGTGAAAGTTATGCCTGGTCAAAGTTTAGTTGACTTTTACTGAGGAAACCCTAATTTAGAAACTCCTGATTATTGATGATCTGGAATCTCCTTGATGAATCATGATCAACCCTTGATCAAATGATGAATTTTACTTCATATACTTGATGTTGGCAAAAAATCATGAAGTTTGACTTTGGTTTGACCACAGTTGACCTCAGTTTGACTTTTTAACTGCATTGACTGATTTTGACTTATCTGATCATCTGACTGAGCAAACTTTTGAGAAAAGTCTTAAAACTTGACATGGGGGTTCTTATACACATATAAGATGTTATGAAACTCACTTGAGGTATTGGAAGTCCATTTAGCCTGATTAAAGTCAAAACCCTAGTTATGGATGCCCTGCTTAGGAGGTGCATTGTCTGAGGGAATTGTCAACTTCTTGGACCAATTGTGAACTTTGTGAACCTTGTGAATCTTCATAAGATGTCTTATGATACTCATGGGAAGTATTGTGAAGCTTGTAAATCTTGTGAACCTCATGAAGTGGCTTTGTAGACCTCATGACCCTCAAGAAAGCTTTGTAATCATTGTGGAACTTGTGAACCTTGTGAACCTTCAAGAAGCAACCTAGGGATTTCATGAACCTCATGAAAGGTATTGTAAATGTTGAGAAGCTTGTGAACCTTGTGAACCTTCATAAAGTAACTTATAGACTTCATGAACCTCATTAAAGGTTATATAAGCATTGTGAAACTTGTGAACCTTATGAACCTTCAAGAAGCAACCTATGGACTTCATGAACCTCATGAAAGGTCTTGCAAGTGTTGGAGAACTTGTGAACTTTGTGAACCTTCAAGAAGTGACTTGTAGACTTCATGAACTTCAAGAAAGGTCTTGTAAATGTAGAGAAACTTGTGAACCTTGTGAACCTTCTTAGAACACAAAGTCTTGTATTGTGAGGGCAAATTTTGGGGTGCAACAACTACCCCTTTAAAACACAAATCTTTTAAGCGTGGATCCCTTCGAGTACGGCGGACAATCTGGGTGCTAATACCTTCCCAGGTTGTAACCAACCCCCTTTATCAGTCTCTCTGGTTCGCGACCGTCTTGTCCATCTTTTTCTAGGTCTATGCAGCATTGCCTTTCCTCCGGGATAAAAATGCCTAGCTGGCGACTCTTTTCATCTCCAGTGAGTTCACGGCTGTGCGTTCTCACTGTCCCTCTCGCCGACCGTTCGCGTCTGTACCTTTATTTGGGCCAGTCCCATCTATTGGGAGCGACACCGGTTCCTGGCCATATCATTGCTTCAGAATGGAAGACGTCAAAAAGAGAACTGTGCACTACAAATTCTTCGATACCAAGATGGACCTGATCAACCAATTGGTGTCTCTGATTACCCCGGGTCATTTGGGCTACTTCAAGGAAAAGTATGGTGATATTCTGGATCTGGTATTCAACTTTGATAGTTCTCAGAGAAGCGCCATTCACACTTTGTTGCAGTATTACGATCCACAGATTAGGTGTTTCACATTTCATGACTTTCAGTTGGGTCCTTTGCTGGAAGAATATGTTGAGATTATGGGAGTTTCAATCAAGGATCAGCTTCCTTTTAACTCAGAGATGACAAGACCTACTCACGATGACATTGCTAAAGCTCTTTATTTGAGCCCATCAGAGGTATCTTCTAATCTGGTTTCCACCAAAGCAGGAATACTTGGTTTTCCCTTAGAGTTTCTGGTCAGGAGAGCTGAAGAATGTGTCGTGGAAAAGTAGTGGGATTCAGTTTGTGCCATCTTGGCGTTATCTGTGTATGGGATAGTTTTATTTGCCGATATGGACAAGTTTGTGGACATGAATGTTATTCATTTGTTTGTGTTGAAGAATTCGATGCCCACCCTCTTAGGTGATTTGTATTATTCTGTGCATTATAAGAATGAGAAGAAGCGAGGAGGTCTTGTTAGATGTTGTGCTCCTTTATTCTACAAGTGGGTTATGAGACATTTGCCTACTACTGAGAGTTTTACTGGTCCTAATTCTACTTGGGCTCAGAAGCTGAGTACTTTGTCTGCTGGAGATATCAGGTGGTTTACTTTGAGGTTGAAAGGAAGGGATTTCATTACCAGTTGTGGTAATTACCCTAATGTGCCTTTGTTAGGAGTATCGGGAGGTATCAACTACAATCCCATCCTTTTAAGAAGACAGTTAGGGTATGCGCTCAAGGAGGTTCCTGATGAGTCTGAATTATTCCAAACTTTCTATTTCCCGGTGAAAGACAATCTTCCTTTGGTCCAAAAAGCTGCAGGTTCTTGGAAGGTGATCAAGAGAAAGGGTATAGCATGTCTGGGCAAGAGCAACAATCGGATGTTCCCTGAATTTGAAGCTTGGATAAAGAAGGAGGTTCAAGCGGCTCTAGTCCCTTTTTCTGTACCAACTCCGCCTCCAGAAACGGTACCTTTGGAAGACTATCAGAAGTTGGAAGCTTTGGTTAAGCAGCTTAGGGTCGAGAATCAAGAGGCTCTTAATTCTTGTCAGAAACTGATGATCCAGAACCGTCGGTTGGAAGATAGAGCTGTACAAGCCGAGGAAATAGTTCGTCTCAAGCAGAAGGACTTTGAAGATAGAGAGCTCTACTTCCGGAAAAAGGGGTTAGCCGAGACTCACAAGACGGACTAGCGCCGAAGAGAGAAGAAAGATCTTAGTGAAGCCAATGAAGCTTTTACTTTATGGCAGGAGAAATGGGATGACAATTTGAAGAAGCAAAAGGATTTAGACGCCAAGCACAAGCAGGAAATCAAAAGTCTTCAGGATTCTTTGGATGGGCAGAAAGAACTCCTCAGGAAGGCTTATCATCAGGAGAAGGGCCGTCTCCAATGCTTAGCAGAAAGCCAGCAGGCACTGAAGGAAGCTCAAAAAGAAATTGAAGACTTGAAGTTGAAAGCTGATGTGAAGAGGTCGAAGGCCGAGTCGAGTCAAAGCCAGGAGAATGAGACAGTTTTGTAGATGTCTTGAATTGGCAGAATTTTTGACCAACAAGAAATATTGAATTCAGTTCAGAATGTCCTATCAAATGTTGGGACATTATCAAACAGAGTATATGAACTTATTTCAGGATGTCTCACCAGATGTTGGGACATTGTGTAAATGACTTAAGTTCAGTTTTTCAGGATGTCCCAACAGATGTTGAGACATCTCAAACCTGCTACCAGAATTACTTAATGTCTAACTGATCAGAGATATTTAAGGAGAGTTATCTGGAATTGATTATTGATTGATAAAAACAGAACAAGGCGCATCTGTAGGGAATGTTATATTGAGGATTCAGATTAAAAACAGAAGACCTAATTCACCTAGAATCTAGGAAGTAACAAACCCTAATTCAAGGTGGAAGCTGCTTGCGCATTAGGGCTGGATCATTCTACAGAAAGCCCAAAATTACAGATACCTATTTAATGAACAGAAACTCATAGAATTGAGTAAGAATTTCAGAAGACCAAATAGGGTGTCTAGTGTTTTAATAGCAGGTGTTTTATATTGTACCACTTTATGAGCTTTTAAGCAAAAGTGCATTTGTGACTTGATTGAAACTGTGAAGTAAGATCAAGCTGTTTTGTTTGAAGTATGACTTCAATTTCATTAAACTTGTAAACAAAATCACTGTGTGATTGAGGGGGAGTGAGTAGGGTACTCTTATCTAAGTTGTGTCTTAGGTAGAAATTGCATTGGGTAGTTATTAAGTGATAGATTAAACAGGGTGGTTTAAGTCTAGAATTAATATTACTTATAGTGGATTTCCTCTTGGCTTGGTAGCCTCCAGATGTAAGTGTGGTTATACACTGAACTGGGTTAACAAACTTCTGTGTTGTTTATTTTTCTTGCTATTTAAGTTTTGGTTAAGTCTGTCAAGTGTTGGGACATCTCTTAGGACATCTCATACCTGAACACAGAATTTCAATTGGCATCAGAGCAGGCACCCTGCCTGTTTATACTGGGTGAGATCTAGGGAATACAAATTCTGTAACATGGACAGAGATATAGGGTCAGTAAATAGACCACCTATTCTGGATGGATCTAATTATGACTACTGGAAGCCAAGAATGATTGCATTCTTAAAGTCACTTGACAACAGGGCATGGAGAGCAGTCAACATTGGATGGGATTATCCTGTCCAAGATACCAAAGATGGATCAAAAGTGCTGAAACCTGAAGAAGAATGGAGTAAGGAAGAAGAAGATTCAGCACTAGGCAACTCAAAGGCCTTAAATGCTTTATTCAATGGCATTGATAGGAACATCTTCAGACTTGTACATCATTGTGAGCTAGCCAAAGATGTGTGGGATACTCTCAAAACAACTCATGAAGGAACATCAAAAGTAAAGATGTCAAGACTTCAACTTCTCACCACAAAGTTTGAAAACTTGAGAATGAAGGAAGATGAGACAGTTCATGAATTCTACATGAACATATTAGAAGTAGCTAATACTTCTGGAGCCTTGGGAGAAAAGATGACTGATGAAAAGCTTGTAAGAAAAATCCTCAGATCTTTGCCAAAAAGATTTGACATGAAAGTCACAGCAATAGAAGAAGCTCAAGACATATGCTCTATGAAAGTTGAAGAACTCATTGGTTCCCTTCAAACTTTTGAGATGGGAATGAATGACACAAATATTAAGAAGAACAAAAGCATAGCCTTGGTGACAAATACTGATGAAGTAGAAGATGATGAATCAGAAAATGATAAAAGCTTATCAGACAATCTTGCTATGCTTGGAAGACAATTTAAACAAATTCTCAGAGGAATGGGAGGCAAATCCAAACCCAGTGGAAGATACACAAACTCTTCTGAGAACAGAAGACCTTATGATGCTAACAGAAGGTCAAATTATGCTGAAAAGACCAGTCAAGAAAAAGGAGTCAAATGCCATGGATGTGAAGGATATGGACATCTCAGGAATGAATGTCCTACCTACTTAAAAAGGCAAAAGAAAGGACTCTCTGTGACCTGGTCTGATGAAGACTCAGGAGGTGATTCAGAAGAAGAATCAGCTAAGCATATCACTGCTTTAGCTGGATTATGTGAGTCTGAAAGTGAATCCAGTGATGGAGAACTTACTTATGAAGAACTTGAGCAAGCATTCAAAGATCTATACAAAAGAAGCTCTGAAATATGCAGTGAGGTTATAAAGCTAAAGAAGCAGAATGAGGCATTAGAAGATGAAAAAGCAAGTGATCAAGAGATCATTGACACCTTGAAAAGTGAAGTAAGTCTCCTCAACTCCAAGTTGGAACATATGTCCAAATCTGTTAGAATGTTGAATAGCAGCTCAAATACACTGGATGTTATTCTCAACAACAATAAGCACTCAGGGGATAAAAGTGGACTGGGATTTAACAGAGTTCATAAAGATGAACCTAGCTCTAGCAAAACAACTTCAAAATCCATACAGTCAAACAAGATGTCCCAACAGATGCTTCAACATCAGGAAAAGAACACAAAGTCAAACATAATGTTCCAACAGATGTTTCAACATTCTGAAAAGAACAAAATGAAAAAGAAGTATCAAAGATGGAGATGCCATCACTGTGGAAGATTTGGACACATCAAACCTCATTGTTATAAGCTGCATGGATATCCAAATCAGGTGTATCAGCAACCTTCCAAGAATAAAATAGAAGTTAACAAGAAAGTGCTGCATAAACATCAAAGAAATCAGCAACCTCCTAAGCAGAAGACAGAAGTCATCAAGAAGGTATGGAGACTAAAAGCTAGCACTGAGGCTGATCAAAGCTACAAGAACAAGATCAACAATCAAGTTTGGAGATCAGCTGATGAACAACACACAGGGCAGAGGCATCAAAAGAAATCTCAACTCAAATGGTCAAAGAAAAGTACTGCATATATAGCACATACATCACTAAGAGTATCAGCTAAAGAAGACTGGTACTTTGACAGTGGATGTTCAAGACACATGACTGGATTGAAGAATCTGCTAGTAAACTTAAAGTCACATTCATCCAGGTATGTAACCTTTGGAGATGGAGCTAAAGGAGAAATCAAGGGAGTTGGGAACTTGGATTGTCAAGATGTTCCAAGACTAGATGATGTGCTGCTAGTTAAAGGTTTAACTGCTAACCTGATCAGCATAAGTCAACTATGTGATCAAGGGTACAGTGTAAACTTTACCAAAACTGAATGCATAGTGACTAACAAAGAACAAGAGGTTGTCATGAGAGGAGCCAGATCTAAAGACAACTGTTACATGTGGGAATCCCAAAACCTCAGTCTCACTTCAACTTGTGCTTTAGCTAAAGAAGAAGAGGTGAAACTATGGCACCAAAGACTAGGTCATCTTCATTTCAGAGGCATAAAGAAGATAATATCTATGGATGTTGTAAGATGTATTCCTAAACTGAAGATTGATGATGGCAAAATATGTGGTGAATGTCAAATAGGCAAGCAAACCAAGATGTCCCATCCAAAGCTCCAACATCTGACAACTTCCAAAGTTTTGGAACTTTTGCACATGGATCTGATGGGACCTATGCAGGTTGAAAGCCTTGGTGGTAAGAGGTATGCCTATGTTGTGGTTGATGACTTTTCAAGATATACATGGATAAATTTCATCAAAGAAAAGTCTGATGTATTTGATGTATTCAAAGAATTATGTCAAAGATTACAAAGGGAAAAATCCAGTTGTGTGATCAGAATAAGAAGTGATCATGGAAAAGAATTTGAGAACCAAAAGTTCTTAGATTTCTGCTCTTCAGAAAGAATCAATCATGAATATTCTTCACCAATCACTCCTCAACAGAATGGGATTGTTGAAAGGAAGAATAGAACTATTCAAGAATCAGCAAGAGCTATGATCCATGCTAAAAAGTTACCTCTGTACTTCTGGGCTGAAGCTATGAACACTGCCTGTTACATCCATAACAGAGTTACTTTAAGGAAAGGAACTTTGTCCACAATATATGAAGTCTGGAAGGGCAGAAAACCCACAGTTAAGTACTTCCATGTATTTGGAAGTAACTGTTATATTCTGGCAGATAGGGAGCAAAGAAGAAAAATGGATCCTAAAAGTGATGAAGGGATTTTCCTTGGATACTCCATAAACAGCAGAGCATATAGAGTATTTAATTCTAGAACCAAGGTTATCATGGAGTCCATAAATGTGATAATTGATGATGCTCCTACAGATGTCCCAGAAGATGTTGGAACATCTGCTGATATCAAAATTGAAGCTGAAGAAAAGAATGATCATTATAACTTCACTCAAACTGATACAAGGACAGAAGAATCCAGCAAACCTCCCTCCATCAGAATACAGAAGGATCATCCCAAAGATTTGATAATTGGTGATCCCAACAGAGGTGTAAGCACTAGATCAAGAGAAGTGATTTCAGGTTCTTGTTTTGTTTCCAAAATAGAACCTAAAAACATCAAGGAAGCTCTTACTGATGAATACTGGATTTGTGCTATGCAAGAGGAATTAGGTCAATTCACAAGGAATGAAGTGTGGAATCTTGTTCCTAGACCTGATGACATAAATGTGATTGGAACAAAGTGGGTGTATAAGAACAAGTCAAATGAACAAGGGGTTGTTACAAAGAACAAAGCCAGACTTGTAGCTCAAGGATACACTCAAATTGAAGGAGTAGACTTTGATGAAACCTTTGCACCAGTAGCAAGGCTTGAATCAATCAGACTACTTTTGGGAATTGCTTGTATCTTAAAATTCAAGCTATTTCAAATGGATGTGAAAAGTGCCTTTTTAAATGGCTATCTTAATGAAGAGGTATATGTAGAACAGCCTAAAGGATTTGTTGATCCAAGCTGTCTAAATCATGTATACAAACTAAAGAAGGCACTTTATGGTTTGAAGCAAGCTCCAAGGGCTTGGTATGAAAGACTGACCACATTTCTTATCAAGCAAGGGTACAGAAAAGGTGGAATTGACAAAACCCTGTTTGTTAAAGATGAAGAAGGAAATGTCATGATTGCTCAAATATATGTTGATGACATTGTCTTTGGTGGGATGTCTGACAGGATGGTCAAACATTTTGTCAAGCAGATGGAATCTGAATTTGAAATGAGCCTAGTAGGAGAGTTAACCTACTTTCATGGTCTGCAAATAAAGCAAATGGAAGACTCAATGTTCATTTCCCAAACAAGTATACCAAGAACATAGTCAAGAAATTTGGAATGGAAAATGCCACTCATAAGAGAACTCCTGCCCCCACACATTTAAAGCTGACTAAAGATGAAAAGGGTGAGAATATAGATCAAAGCTTATACAGAAGCATGATTGGAAGCTTGTTATACTTGACTGCTAGCAGACCAGACATAGCATTTGCAGTAGGTGTATGTGCAAGATATCAAGCTGATCCAAAAGTCAGTCATCTCAATCAAGTCAAGAGAATTCTTAAATATGTTAATGGTACTGGTGACTATGGCATAGTGTACTTTCATGGTTGCAAACCAATTCTCACTAGCTTCTGTGATGCTGATTGGGCTGGAAGTGCTGATGACAGAAAAAGCACTTCAGGAGGATGCTTCTTTCTAGGAAACAATTTGATTTCTTGGTTCAGTAAGAAACAAAATTGTGTATCCTTATCTACAGCTGAAGCTGAATATATAGCAGCTGGCAGCAGTTGTTCTCAGTTGGTTTGGATGAAGCAAATGCTCACTGAGTACAATGTCCCACAGGATGTCATGACATTGTACTGTGACAACTTAAGTGCAATAAACATATCAAAGAATCCTATCCAACATAGCAGGACCAAGCATATTGATATCAGACATCATTTCATCAGAGATCTTGTAGAAGAAAAGGTGATTTCATTGGAACATGTAGCTACAAATCTGCAGTTAGCTGATATCTTTACCAAAGCATTGGATGCTACACAATTTGAGAACTTAAGGGGCAAACTAGGAATCTGTTTATGTGATATTTAGCAGTTAATGAGATGTGCCAACATGTCATATGACATTGTATGGCATAAGTTCCAGATGGCAAAACCAGTCTGGACAAGAACCTTGGGAATTCCATTCCTAATAATTTGCAATGTAACGGCTATTTATTTAGTAACTGCTTATAATCAGCTATCAAGATTCTCATCATACTATCACAAGCGAATCACATTAACTAGCTGTACTTCAGAAATCATCAACCCTAAAGCTCTTCATCCATCTTCCTTAACAATGTCTCAAAACCCTAACACTCCTGAAGAAGTTCTCAACAAAGAAGACGTAGTTCATGCAACTCCCATCTCTGTGGTACCAATGAAATCAACCCCATTGGACGAACTCAGAGGAAGTGCTTCTCATGCTAAAAAGCCAAGAACCCCTAAAAGAGCTAAAGATCAAGTCTGCAGCAAATCCAAAGGAGGCATTCCTTCTCCAGCAAACATGCCTCCAAAATCTTCTGACTATGTGGATGCTTCCATCAAGGAGATAGTCAACAAGATTCTTTTTGAACAGAGAGTGGTTAGTGGGATTTCTATTCCTCTGAACACCATGCCTGCACCTCAAGAAGAACAAGCTCAAGCTGCAGAGGACACTCCTGTTCAACAGGATGTCCCAATAGATGTTGGAACATCTGAAGATGAGAAAAAGAACTCAGCTGATGCTGATATTGAACAAACTGAGGACCAGAAAAAGGCCTCAAATGAAAGTAATGAAGAAGTCTCTGAGGATCAGACCAAAGCCTCAAATGAAGATCAAATCTCTGCTGATCAACCAGCTGAAGAGGAGACTGCTCAATCTCCTCTAGTGGTGAACCTGGAATAGGACTCTGATACAGAGATCATAGCCTCTGTTAGACCTAGCATAGCCAAAAGGCTCAGGTCCAGAAAAGGAAAGATGCAAGCTGAACCTGAAATTCCTGAGAAGAAGAAAGCTACACCAAAGAAAGGCAAAGCTAAAGCTGCCTTTGGTCCAACAAAACAATGGAGTAAAGTCCAAACCCAAAAGAGGAAAGTTGTTACCCCATCAGACTCAGATGTTGAATCAGATGTCCCAACATCTCCTCCCAAGAAGAAACCAGCACCATCTAGGGCTTCAACTGCTGTTCCAGAAGCTCCCTTGGACAACATCTCATTCCATCTTGTCTCCAGTGTTAACAGATGGAAGTTTGTGTACCAAAGAAGGGTTGCCCTTGAAAGAGAACTGAGAAGTAATGCACTTGAGTGCACTGAACTGATTGATCTCATCTCTGCTGCAGGCCTCTTCAAAACAGTCTCAGATCTCTCTCCCTGCTATGAACTTCTTGTCAAAGAATTCATTGTTAATCTTCAGGAGGATTGTGCCAATGGTAAGTCCTCTGAATTTAGAAAAGTCTTTGTTAGAGGTAGGTGTGTAGAGTTCTCTCCTCAAATCATCAACCAATACCTAGGAAGAGAAAAAGATGGTCCAAATGAGCTAGGTAAAACAGATAACCAAGTCTGCAAGGTTATCACTGCAAACCAGGTCAAGGCATGGCCTGTTAAAGGAAAGCTCTCAGTGAGCATGTTAACAAGAAAATATGCCATGCTGAACAGGATTGGAACAGCAAACTGGGTGCCTACCAACCACACATCTTCAATATCCACTGGTCTGGCCAGGTTTATCTATGCCGTGGGAACTCAGACTAAGCTGGATTATGGTGCTTACATTTTTTATCAGACCTTGAAGCATGCCAGCTCTTCTGCAACAAAGCTGCCAATAGCTTTTCCCTCTTTGCTATGTGGTATAGTTCTAAGTCAATACCCTGGGATCCTCACTGAGAAAGACACAGTCTGCAAGAGAGAAAGCCCCCTGGCATTTCACTACAAACTGTTCCTCAGTCATCATGCAGCAGATGTTGAAGCACCTTCTGGGACATCTGCAGGTCCTTCAACTGCTAAGACTCCAATCTCCAAGAAGGCATTAATTGCTGAACTCAAGAGCACTTGCAAAGAGCTTGAAGCTAGAAAGCAGAAACTTGAGGAAATCATTCAAAGGCTGGAGAGTGAAGGAGATCAGAAAGCTGCATCTGATGAAGAAACTGCCTCTGATGAAGAAACTGAAGCTGAGGAGTCTGAGTGATCATTGTATGTGAGGCAAATTGTAATGAAAGCACTGCATTGTATGTCTGGATTAGTGTCTTTGGCCCCATAATTTGTGTCTAACAAGGGGGAGAACAACAACAACAAATTGTATTGCTGTTTAAATTATGAATGAAAAATCTGTTTGTTAAGTCTGAACTGAATCAGTGTGTTTTGATAAATATTTCTGTTGCAACAAGATTGGATACATATATGTTTGAGGGGGAGTAATCTCAAATATGAATCAACAGAAAAGTAATGTTATACTCTGATAAAAAGAACTTCTGCTGCACTCTGAAAACCAGAAAAGATGTTAGCCAAAAATTAGCCAAAGGGGGAGTTTGTAGATGTCTTGAATTGGCAGAATTTTTGACCAACAAGAAATATTGAATTCAGTTCAGAATGTCCTATCAAATGTTGGGACATTATCAAACAGAGTATATGAACTTATTTCAGGATGTCTCACCAGATGTTGGGACATTGTGTAAATGACTTAAGTTCAGTTTTTCAGGATGTCCCAACAGATGTTGAGACATCTCAAACCTGCTACCAGAATTACTTAATGTCTAACTGATCAGAGATATTTAAGGAGAGTTATCTGGAATTGATTATTGATTGATAAAAACAGAGCAAGGTGCATCTGTAGGGAATGTTATATTGAGGATTCAGATTAAAAACAGAAGACCTAATTCACCTAGAATCTAGGAAGTAACAAACCCTAATTCAAGGTGGAAGCTGCTTGCGCATTAGGGCTGGATCATTCTACAGAAAGCCCAAAATTACAGATACCTATTTAATGAACAGAAACTCATAGAATTGAGTAAGAATTTCAGAAGACCAAATAGGGTGTTTAGTGTTTTAATAGCAGGTGTTTTATATTGTACCACTTTATGAGCTTTTAAGCAAAAGTGCATTTGTGACTTGATTGAAACTGTGAAGTAAGATCAAGCTGTTTTGTTTGAAGTATGACTTCAATTTCATTAAACTTGTAAACAAAATCACTGTGTGATTGAGGGGGAGTGAGTAGGGTACTCTTATCTAAGTTGTGTCTTAGGTAGAAATTGCATTGGGTAGTTATTAAGTGATAGATTAAACAGGGTGGTTTAAGTCTAGAATTAATATTACTTATAGTGGATTTCCTCCTGGCTTGGTAGCCTCCAGATGTAAGTGTGGTTATACACTGAACTAGGTTAACAAACTTCTGTGTTGTTTATTTTTCTTGCTATTTAAGTTTTGGTTAAGTCTGTCAAGTGTTGGGACATCTCTTAGGACATCTCATACCTGAACACAGAATTTCAAGTTTTCCTACAGCAGATTGAGGAGTTACACGCTTCTTCTGATACGAGGGACCTTCTCATTCAGAAACTCATCCAAGAGCCTGGTCATCCAGATGTAGTTCAGCTGTTCCAGAACGTCAAGCGCCTTAGCTGGAGATTGAGGGATATAGAGTTCCATAGGGTTTAATTTCATGTTATTGTACTTGGATTACCCACAGGCTTGTTGTGGGATTCCTTATATTTGATGTACTTTTGTTATTGTGATTGGCACCCTTCGGGGACTTTGTATTTTCAAACTCCAGTTTATATGATTGATTTGTTCTGAATTTCTTGTTCGTTATTTGTTGCACCGACACGGGGTTATGAGCACCAACTCTCCACAGCCGTAATTATATCTGAATATTACTTGGGTCTTCTTCCCAATTCTTATCTTCTTAATTCCAGGACCGGAAACGGGAAAGGTCTCGGGAATAAAAGGAACACATTGCATTGCATATGCATCATTTTCATTTTTTGTCTTTGTCTTTGCAGGTTTTTCTACGGGATGTTTAATTTATCTGTGTTCAGCAGGCAAAGATTGCGAGAGCCGCCAAGACCCGGTACCTTCGACAAGATATCCCTCATCGGTACGCGACCCGCAGCAATCAAAGAACAGCAATGGACGCCATGCAGACAGAGCTCAATGAAGTCCGTACCAAGATGGCAGAATTTATGACCCTGATGCAAGGGATGGCCCAGGGGCAACAAGAGCTGAGAAATGAAATTCAAGGGTTAACTCCTCCTAATACTAATGCTCAGGTGACCACTTCCGGCGGGCTAGGGGCTCCTCCCAACACCAACAACGGCCAGGGTGGACCTCATGTTCCAGATCCAGCTATGGCAACGTTCGTTCCTGTGCACGACAGGCAAGAGGATCAATTCCAGTATTTCAACAATGATATGGGTTTCGGAGGTGATGGAAATCTTAATGACTTCTTGGTGCTTGCGGAGAAGGTCAAGGCCCTCGAGTGCAAAGACACTTTGGGGATTGACGTGTCAGACATAGGTTTAGTGCTTGGGGTGGTCATTCCACACAAGTTCAGACCACCAGCATTTGATAAATACAACGGCAGCTCCTGCCCGAAAACTCACCTACAGGCCTTCTACCGGAAGATCGCGGCCCATACGCGAGATGAAAAACTCTGGATGTACTACTTCCAGGATAGTCTCTCAGGAGGGTCCTTGGAGTGGTACATGAAGCTGGAGAGGAGCTCTATCAGAAGCTGGAAGGATTTGGGAGAAGCCTTCCTCAGGCAATATCAATACAACATTGACATGGCACCCAGCCGCACTCAGCTTCAGAGCTTGACACAGAGGAGCTCGGAGAGCTTCAAAGACTATGCACAAAGGTGGCGTGAGGTGGCCGCCCGAGTGCAACCACCTTTATTGGAAAGAGAGATGGTAGACCTTTTCCTGAATACCCTCCCAGGGCATTTCATGGAAAGATTGGCTGGTTGTTCCTCAAGTGGCTTCTCGGACATTATCTTGACTGGAGAAAGAATTGAAAGTTGGCTCAAACAGGGGAAAATTCAGAATGGAGGCGCTTCGGTGTCTGGTATCAAGAAAACCTTTGTGAAAAGAAGGGAAGGAGAAACAGGTGCAGTATACACACAGAGGGGAATGATTAACCGAGGATATTATTAGCAAGTGGCCCCTGTCACTATTTCAACTCCGCCCGTTCAACAACAGGTCCAGCCTCCACAGCCGCAGCGCTCACAAGGGTATCAGCCAAGAGCCCCTCGTCCATACTACTCCCAGAGGCCGAAGGATAGACATATTGAAGCTCCACCAATGTCTTACTCCCAACTTTTGAAGAATCTCCTACAGCTTCAAATGATTCAGCTTCGAACCTTGCAACCTCCGAAGCCAGGCCAAATTCCTGAGGGTTATGACTTAAATGCTAGATGTGAATTTCATTCCGGAGCTCCCGACCATAGTACCGAGAATTGTAAAGCATTGAAGCATGTCGTTCAGGATTTATTGGACACTAAGGCGATCAACTTTGCTCCCTCTCCTAATGTGCTTCAGAACCCCATGCCTCCTCACAGGGGTACAGTTGGGGCAATTGATGAAGGGGAGAATTTGAATTTGGTGGATGATGTTGATGACTTGCAGACTTCATTGATTGCTGTCAAGGTTTGCTTGTTGAAGAAAGGTATCTTCCCTGGGTGCGAGGAAGATTGTTCGGAATATGCTGAAGCTACCAACGGTTGTGAATGGTTGAAGGCAGGAATCCAAGGCATGATTGACGAAGGAGTACTGCAATTTGACAAGATTGTAAAAGAAAGTGAAGTATCCACAGTAACTATCTTTTATGATCCATCTCAAGTCCCTTCACGGGCCATAGCGGCACCAATAACCATTACCACTGCTGGACCCATAATGTACCAAAGTGACAGAGCTGTTCCTTGGAATTATGGTGGTGAAGTGTACTGCAACGGCCAGAGGCAAGAGTTGGCCATGACTAGTATAACCCCAGCTCAAGTAGAAAATGTTGGAGTAGGGGGTTTTACTCGAAGTGGAAGGTTGTTTGCGCCTGAAATGCTGAGAAACAATGTGATACCACCCAGAGATACTGCCGAAGCCCAAGCTAGAGCCAGAGGGAAGCAACCAGTAGTTGTCAATGATCCAACGCCATCAACTGATCCAGACCTCACCTTTGATAAAGAAGCTGAAGAATTCCTGAGGATCATCAAGAAGAGTGACTACAAGATCGTAGACCATTTGCAGCAGACGCCGTCGAAGATCTCCATCTTGTCCTTGCTTATGTGTTCCGACTCTCACAAGAAAGCTCTCCTAAATATTCTGAACAAGGCATACGTGCCTCAGGATATTTCTGTAAATCAGTTAGAAACGGTGGTGTCCAGCGTCAACGCCAATCATGGATTGGGTTTCACAGACTTGGATTTGACTTCTGACGGGCGTGCTCATAATCGGGCATTGCATATATCTCTGGAATGTAAGGGTGCAGTATTCTCCCATGTGTTGGTAGATACTGGATCATCTTTGAACGTCTTGCCCAAGAAAGCACTGATGAAGTTGGACTATGATGGAGTGGTTCTAAAGCCCAGTGATCTAGTAGTTCGAGCATTTGATGGGTCGAGAAGATCGGTGTTTGGAGAGGTGGAGTTAGCTATCAAGGTAGGTCCACAAGTCTTCAATACCACGTTCTACGTGATGGATATCCAACCTGCATATAGCTGTTTACTCGGAAGACCTTGGATACATTCGACAGGAGCAGTATCGTCTACACTCCATCAGAAGCTAAAGTTTGTCTGGGAGGGTCAAATTGTGACTGTCAGTGGGGAAGAAGATATATTTGTTAGTCATCTAGCCTCATTCAAATATGTGGAGATGGACGGCGAAATAGTCGAGACCCCATGTCAGGCTTTTGAGCCCTTGAAGTCTGAGTAAGCATCCGTAGTGGCAACTTCTCCTGAAGAACCGAAGAAGGGGGTTTCCATAGCCTCTTATAAGCAAGCGCTTGAATTGGTAGAATCTGGAATACGAGAAGGCTGGGGCAGTCCGGTAGAAGTGCCAGAGAAGAAAGACATGTTCGGGATTGGCTATCACCCTGGAAGATCTTCGTCTGAACCAAGTGCTAAAGGTTGTCAGAGCC
Source organism: Lathyrus aphaca (assembly GCA_963966055.1). NCBI lineage: Eukaryota > Viridiplantae > Streptophyta > Magnoliopsida > Fabales > Fabaceae > Lathyrus > Lathyrus aphaca. Next base: position 13,678,652 of record OZ014525.1, read on the forward strand.
CGGTCACTTTCACAAGCGCGGGAGTAGTAGACTACGAAAACATCAGTGTTGTGCAGGATGACATTGTCGATAGTGATTGTGACCTAGATGAATGGATCAGGCCTGCCGCTCCAGGAACTCGGCTTAGCAACTGGACATCGGAAAGGCTTATTTCGGTCACCTCTTTCGAAGAGTAATGATGTTTTGTTTCTATTTTTCCTGTATTAAAGCACTATGTCTTGCCCGAGGCATAGTGGCTCTTTGTAAGGGTTCATTTGTTCATTAACACAATCATAAATAAAATTGACGTTTCACATTCATTCATGTTGTTCTCTGTCTTTCGTTTTTTACTTTTTGAAATTCTGTGATCAGGTATGAGATGTCCTAAGAGATGTCCCAACACTTGATAGGACACTTGACAAATTTAACCAAAACTTAAATAGCAAGAAAAGTAAACAACACAGAAGTTTGTTAACCCAGTTCAGTGTATAACCACACCTACATCTGGAGGCTACCAAGCCAGGAGGAAATCCACTATTAGTAATATTAATTCTAGACTTAAACCACCCTGTTTAATCTATCACTTAATAACTACCCAATGCAATTTCTACCTAAGACACACCTTAGATATGAGTACCCTACTCACTCCCCCTCAATCACACAGTGATCAAGTTTACAGAAATTGAAGACATCCTTCAAACAATACAACTTGATCTTACTTCACAGTTTCAATCAAGTCACAAATGCACTTTTGCTTAAAAGCTCATAAAGTGGTACATAAAACACAACCTGCTATTAAAACACTAGACACCCTATTTGGTCTTCTGAAATTCGTACTCAATTCTATGAGTTTCTGTTGCTTAAATAGGTATCTGAATTTTGGGCTTTCTGTAGAATGATCCAGCCCTAATGTGCAGCAGCTGTCACCTTGAATTTAGGGTTTGTTACTTCCTATATTCTAGGTGATTTAGGTCTTCTGTTTTAATCTGAATCTTCAATATAAAACACCCTACAGATACGCCTTGTTCTGTTTTTATCCATCATTAATTAATTCCAGATACTCCTCCTTAAATATCTCTGATCAGTTAATCATTAATTAATTCTGGTAGCAGGTCTGAGATGTCTCAACATCTGTTGGGACATCCTAAAAAACTGAACTTAAGTTATTTACACAATGTCCCAACATCTGGTAGGACATCCTGAAATAAGTTCATATACTCTGTTTGCTAATGTCCCAACATCTGATAGGACATTCTGAACTGAATTTAACATTTCTTGTTTGGTCAAAAATTCTGCCAATTCTTAAACATCTACAAACTCCCCCTTTGGCTAATTTTTGGCTAACATCTTTTCTGGTTTTCAGAGTGCAGCAGAAGTTCTTTTTATCAGAGTATATCATTACTTTTCTGTTGGTTCTTATTTGAGATTACTCCCCCTCAAACATATATGTGTCCAGTTTTGTTGCAACAGAAATATTCATCAAAACACACTTATTCAGTTCAGGCAGAAACAAACAGATTTTTCATTTATAATTAAACAGCAGTACAATTTGTTGTTGTTCTCCCCCTTGTTAGTCACAAAATTTGGGGCCAAAGACACTATTATCCAGAAATACAAAGCAGTGCTGTCATTACAATTTCCTCACCTACATAGATCACTCAGATTCATCACTCTCAGTTGCTTCCTCAACTTCTGTTTCTTCATCAGCTTCTGTTTCTTCATCAGCTTCACTGTTTTCATCAGAGTTAGCTTTCTGGTCTTCTTCACTCTCAAACCTTTGAATGATTTCTTCAAGTTTCAACTTCCTTGCTTCAAGCTCCTTGCATGTGCACTTTAGCTCAGCAATTAACTCTTTCTTGGAGATTGAAATCTTAGTAGTTGAGGGACCAGCAGATGTCCCAGAAGGTGCTTCAACATCTGCAGCATGGTGACTGAGGAATAATTTGTAGTGAAAAGCCAGGGGGCTTTCTCTCTTGCAGATTGTGTCTTTCTCAGTTAAAATTCCAGGGTATTGACTTAGAACAATCCCACACAGCAATGATGGAAAAGCTATTGGTAGCTTTGTTGCAGAAGAGATGGCATGCTTCATAGTCTGATCAAAAATATAAGCTCCATAATCTATCTTGGTTTGAGTTCCCACATCATAGATGAATCTGGCCAAACTAGTTGAGATGGAAGAAGTGTGATTGGTAGGCACCCAGTTAGCAGTTCCAATCCTGTTCAGCATGGCATACTTTCTGGTAAGCATGCTCACTGAGAGCTTTCCCTTCACAGGCCAAGCCTTGACCTGATTTGCAGTGATCACCTTACAGATTTGATTATCTGTCTTGCCTAGCTCATTTGGTCCATCTGTTTCTCTTCCTAGGTATTGATTTATGATTTGAGGAGAGAACTCAACACACTTACCTCTCACAAACACTTTTCTGAACTCAGATGACTTACCATTTGAGCAATCCTCCTGAAGATTTACAATGAACTCTTTGACAAGAAGTTCATAGCAGGGAGAGAACTCTGAGACTGTCTTGAATAGTCCTGCAGCAGAGATGAGGTCAATAAGTTCTGTGCACTCAAGTGCATTGCTGCTCAGTTCTCTTTCCAGGGCAACCCTTCTTTGGTACACATACTTCCATCTGTTAACACTAGAGACAAGATGGAATGATATGTTGTCCAAGGGAGCTTCTGGTACAGCAGTTGAAGCTCTAGATGGTGCTGGTCTCTTCTTGGGAGGAGATGTTGGGACATCTGATTCAACATCTGAATCTGATGGTGTTGCAGCTTTTCTCTTCTGGGATTGAACTTTGCTCCATGGTTTTGTTGGCCCAAAAGTGACTTTAGCTTTCCCTTTCTTTGGAGATGCTTTCTTCTTTTCAGGAATTGCTGCTTCAGCTTGCAGCTTGCCCTTCCTAGACCTGAGTCTTTTGGCAATGCTGGGTTTAACAGATGCTATGATTTCTGCATCAGAGTCCTGCTCCAGGTTGACCACTGGAGGAGATTGAGCAGTTTCCTCTTCAGCTTGTTGATCAGCAGGGGTTTGATCTTCATTTGAGTCTTTAGCCTGTTCCACAGAGACTTCTTTATCACTTTCACTTGAGGCCTTTTTCTGATCCTCAGTCTGTTCAGTATCAGCATTAGATGAATTTTCTTTCTCATCTGCAGATGTTCCAACATTCATTGGGACATCTTGTTCTGCAGGAGTGTCTTCTGCAGTCTGAGCTGGTTCTTCTTGAGGTGCAGGCATGGTATTCAAGGGAACAGAGATTCCACTCACCTTCCTTTGTTCAAACAGAATTTGAGTGACAATTTCCTTGATTGAATCATCCACGTATTGTGAAGATTTAGGGGGCATGTTAGCAGGAGAGGGAGTGCCTTTAGCTTTGCTTCTGATTTGATCTTTACCTCTCTTTGGAGTTCTTGCCTTTTTGGTGTGAGAAACGCTTCCCCTGAGTTCGTCCAATGGGGTTGAATGCATTGGCACAACAGAGATTGGAGTGGCATGAACCACGTCTTCTTTGTTGAGAATTTCTTCAGTTGAGTTAGGGTTTTGAGACATTGTTGAGAAGGATGAAAGAAAAACTTTAGGGTTTATGATTTCTGGAGAATAGCTGGTGAATGTGATTCGCTTGTGATAGTATGATGAGAATCTTGATAGCTGATTATAAACAGTTACTAAGTAAGTAGCCGTTACTGTCCAAATGATGAGAGATGGACTTCCCAAGGATCTTGTCCAGACTGGTTTTGCCATCTGGAACTTATGCCATGCAATGTCATATGACATGTTGGCACATCTCATTAATTGCTAAATCTCACATAAACAGATTCCAAGTTTGCCCCTTAAATTCTCAAATTGAGTAGCATCCAATGCTTTGGTAAAGATATCAGCTAATTGCAAATCTGTAGCTACATGCTCCAATGAAATCACCTTTTCTTCTACAAGATCTCTGATGAAATGATGTTTGATATCAATATGCTTAGTCCTGCTGTGTTGGATAGGATTCTTAGATATGTTGATTGCACTTAAGTTGTCACAGTACAATGTCATGACATCCTGTGGGACATTGTACTCAGTGAGCATTTGCTTCATCCAAACCAACTGAGAACAACTGCTACCTGCTGCTATGTACTCAGCTTCAGCTGTAGATAAGGATACACAATTCTGTTTCTTACTGAACCAAGAAATCAGATTGTTTCCTAGAAAGAAGCATCCTCCTGAAGTGCTTTTTCTGTCATCAGCACTTCCTGCCCAATCAGCATCACAGAAGCCAGTGAGAATTGGTTTGCACCCATGAAAGTACATTATGCCATAGTCACAAGTACCATTAACATATTTAAGGATTCTCTTGACTTTATTGAGATGACTGACTTTTGGATCAGCTTGATATCTTGCACAAACTCCTACTGCAAATGCAATGTCTGGTCTGCTAGCAGTCAAGTATAACAAGCTTCCAATCATGCTCCTGTATAAGCTTTGATCTACATTCTCACCCTTTTCATCTTTAGTAAGCTTTAAATGTGTGGGGGCAGGAGTTCTCTTGTGAGCAGCATTTTCCATTCCAAATTTCTTGACTATGTTCTTGGAATACTTGCTTTGTGAGATGAACATTGAGTCTTCCATTTGCTTTACTTGCAGACCAAGAAAGTAGGTTAACTCTCCTACTAGGCTCATTTCAAATTCAGATTCCATCTGCTTGACAAAATGTTTGACCATCCTGTCAGACATTCCACCAAACACAATGTCATCAACATATATTTGTGCAATCATGACATTTCCTTCTTCATCTTTAACAAACAGGGTTTTATCAATCCCACCTTTTCTGTATCCTTGCTTGATAAGAAATGTGGTCAGTCTTTCATACCATGCCCTTGGAGCTTGCTTCAGACCATAAAGTGCTTTCTTTAATTTGTATACATGATTTGGACAGCTTGGATCAACAAATCCTTTAGGCTGTTCTACATATACCTCTTCATTAAGATAACCATTAAGAAAGGCACTTTTCACATCCATTTGAAATAGTTTGAACTTTAAGATACAAGCAATTCCCAACAGTAGTCTTATTGATTCAAGCCTTGCTACTGGTGCAAAGGTTTCATCAAAGTCTACCCCTTCAATTTGAGTGTATCCTTGAGCCACAAGTCTAGCTTTGTTCTTTGTAACAACTCCTTGTTCATTTGACTTGTTCTTATACACCCATTTTGTACCAATCACATTTATGTCATCAGGTCTAGGAACAAGATTCCACACTTCATTCCTTGTGAATTGACCTAATTCCTCTTGCATAGCACAAATCCAATATTCATCAGTGAGAGCTTCCTTGATATTTTTAGGTTCTATTTTGGAAACAAAACAAGAACCTGAAATCACTTCTCTTGATCTAGTGCTCACACCTCTGTTGGGATCACCAATGATCAAATCTTTGGGATGATCCTTCTGTATTCTGATGGAGGGAGGTTTGCTTGATTCTTCTGTCCTTGTATCAGTTTGAGTGAAATTATATTGATCATTCTTTTCTTCAGCTTCAATCTTGATATCAGCAGATGTTCCAACATCTTCTGGGACATCTGTAGGAGCATCATCAATTATCACATTTATGGATTCCATGATAACCTTGGTTCTAGAATTAAATACTCTATATGCTCTGCTGTTTATGGAGTATCCAAGGAAAATTCCTTCATCACTTTTAGGATCCATTTTTCTTCTTTGCTCCCTATCTGCCAGAATATAACAGATACTTCCAAAAACATGGAAGTACTTAACTGTGGGTTTTCTGCCCTTCCAGACTTCATATATTGTGGACAAAGTTCCTTTCCTTAAAGTAACTCTGTTATGGATGTAACAGGCAGTGTTCATAGCTTCAGCCCAAAAGTATAGAGGTAACTTTTTAGCATGGATCATAGCTCTTGCTGATTCTTGAATGGTTCTATTCTTCCTTTCAACAATCCCATTCTGTTGAGGAGTGATAGGTGAAGAATACTCATGATTGATTCCTTCTGAAGAGCAGAAATCTAAGAACTTTTGATTCTCAAATTCTTTTCCATGATCACTTCTTATTCTGATCACACAGCTGGATTTTTCCCTTTGCAATCTTTGACATAATTCTTTGAATACATCAAATACATCTGACTTTTCTTTGATGAAGTTTATCCATGTATATCTTGAAAAATCATCAACCACAACATAGGCATACCTCTTACCACCAATACTTTCAACCTCATAGGTCCCATAAGATCCATATGTAGAAGTTCCAAAACTTTGGAAGTTGTCAGATGTTGGAGTTTTGGATGGGACATCTTGGTTTGCTTGCCTATTTGACATTCACCACATATTTTGCCATCATCAATCTTCAGTTTAGGAATACCTCTTACAGCATCCATAGATATGATCTTCTTTATGCCTCTGAAATGAAGATGACCTAGTCTTTGATGCCACAGTTTCACTTCTTCTTCTTTAGCTAGAGAGCAGGTTGAAGTGAGACTGAGATTTTGGGATTCCCACATGTAACAGTTGTCTTTAGATCTGGCTCCTTTCATGACAACCTCTTGTTCTTTTTTAGTCACTATACATTCAGATTTGGTAAAGTTTACACTGTATCCTTGATCACATAGTTGACTTATACTGATCAGGTTAGCAGTTAAACCTTTAACTAGCAGCACATCATCTAGTCTTGGAACATCTTGACAATCCAAGGTTCCAACTCCCTTGATTTCTCCTTTAGCTCCATCTCCAAAGGTAACATACCTGGATGAATGTGATTTTAAGTTTACTAGCAAATTCTTCAATCCAGTCATGTGTCTTGAGCATCCACTGTCAAAGTACCAGTCTTCTTTAGCTGATACTCTTAGAGATGTATGTGCTATGTATGCAGTATTTTTCTTTGACCAGATGAGTTGAGATTTCTTTTGATGCCTCTGCCCTGTGTGTTGTTCAGCTGATCTCCAAGCTTGATTGTTGATCTGGTTCTTGGGTATGTGGCTTTGATCAGTCTGAATGTCAGCTTTTGGTCTCCAAACCTTCTTGATGACCTCTGTCTTCTGCTTAGGAGGTTGCTGATTTCTTTGATGTCTATGCAACACTTTCTTGGTACCTTCTACTTTCTGTTTGGAAGGTTGCTGATACATCTGATTTGGATATCCATGTAGCTTATAACAGTGAGGTTTGATATGCCCAAATCTTCCACAGTGATGGCATCTCCATCTTTGATACTTCTTCTTCATTTTGTTCTTTCCAGAATGTTGAGACATCTGTTGGAACATTATGTTTGTCTTTGTGTTCTGATGTTGAAGCATCTGTTGGGACATCTTGTTTGACTGTGTAGTTTTTGCAGTAGCTTTGCTAGAGCTGGCTTCATCTCTGTTATATCCCAGTCCACTTTTGTCCCCTGAATGTTTATTATTGCTGAGAATAACATCCAGTGTATTTGAGCTACTGTTCAACATTTTAACAGATTTTGACATATGTTCCAACTTAGAGTTGAGAAGAGTTACTTCACTTTTCAAGGTATCAATGATTACTTGATCACTTGCTTTTTCATCTTCTAATACCTCATTTTGCTTCTTTAGCTTTATAACCTCACTGCATATTTCAGAGCTTCTTTTGTATAGATCTTTGAATGCTTGCTCAAGTTCTTCATAAGTAAGCTCTCCACAACTGGAATCACTATCATATTCACACAGTCCAGCTAAGGCAGTAATATGCTTAGCTGATTCTTCTTCTGAATCTCCTCCTGAGTCTTCATCAGACCAGGTTACAGATAGTCCCTTCTTTTGTCTTTTTAAGAAGGTAGGACATTCTTTCTTAATGTGTCCATATCCTTCACATTCATGGCATTTGACTCCTTTATCTTGACTGGTCTTTTCAGCAAACTTTGACTTTCTGTTAGCATCATATGGTCTCCTGTTCTCAGAGTTTGTGTTTCTTCCACTGGATTTGGATTGGCCTTCCATTCCTCTGAGAATCTGTTTGAATTGTCTTCCAAGCATGGCAAGGTTGTCTGATAAGCTTTTATCATTTGTTGATTCATCATCTTCTTCTTCATCTGTATTTGACACCAAGGCTATGCTTTTGTTCTTTTTGACATTTGTGTCATTCATTCCCATCTCAAAAGTTTGAAGGGAACCAATGAGTTCTTCAACTTTCATGGAGCATATGTCTTGAGCTTCTTCTATTGCAGTGACTTTCATGTCAAATCTTTTTGGCAAAGATCTGAGAATCTTCCTTACAAGCTTTTCATCAGTCATCTTTTCTCCCAAAGCTCCAGAAGTATTGGCAATATCCAAGATGTTCATATAGAACTCATGAATTGATTCATCTTCCTTCATTCTCAAGTTCTCAAACTTGGTGGTGAGAAGTTGAATTCTTGACATTTTTACTTTTGATGTTCCTTCATGAGTTGTTTTGAGAGTATCCCAAACATCTTTGGCCAGCTCACAATGATGCACAAGTCTGAAAATGTTCCTATCAATGCCATTGAATAAAGCATTTAAGGCTTTTGAGTTGCCTAGTGCTGAATCCTCTTCCTCCTTACTCCATTCTTCTTCAGGTTTCAGCACTTTTGATCCATCTTTGGTGTCTTGGACAGGATGATCCCATCCAACATTGACTGCTCTCCATGCCCTGTTGTTAAGTGATCTTAAGAATGCAATCATTCTTGGCTTCCAGTAGTCATAATTAGATCCATCCAGTATAGGTGGTCTATTTACTGACCCTATATCTCTGTCCATGTTACAGAATTTGTATTCCCTAGATCTCACCCAGTATAAACAGGCAGGGTGCCTGCTCTGATGCCAATTGAAATTCTGTGATCAGGTATGAGATGTCCTAAGAGATGTCCCAACACTTGATAGGACACTTGACAAATTTAACCAAAACTTAAATAGCAAGAAAAGTAAACAACACAGAAGTTTGTTAACCCAGTTCAGTGTATAACCACACCTACATCTGGAGGCTACCAAGCCAGGAGGAAATCCACTATTAGTAATATTAATTCTAGACTTAAACCACCCTGTTTAATCTATCACTTAATAACTACCCAATGCAATTTCTACCTAAGACACACCTTAGATATGAGTACCCTACTCACTCCCCCTCAATCACACAGTGATCAAGTTTACAAGTTTACAGAAATTGAAGACATCCTTCAAACAATACAGCTTGATCTTACTTCACAGTTTCAATCAAGTCACAAATGCACTTTTGCTTAAAAGCTCATAAAGTGGTACATAAAACACAACCTGCTATTAAAACACTAGACACCCTATTTGGTCTTCTGAAATTCGTACTCAATTCTATGAGTTTCTGTTGCTTAAATAGGTATCTGAATTTTGGGCTTTCTGTAGAATGATCCAGCCCTAATGTGCAGCAGCTGTCACCTTGAATTTAGGGTTTGTTACTTCCTATATTCTAGGTGATTTAGGTCTTCTATTTTAATCTGAATCTTCAATATAAAACACCCTACAGATGCGCCTTGTTCTGTTTTTATCCATCATTAATTAATTCCAGATACTCCTCCTTAAATATCTCTGATCAGTTAATCATTAATTAATTCTGGTAGCAGGTCTGAGATGTCTCAACATCTGTTGGGACATCCTGAAAAACTGAACTTAAGTTATTTACACAATGTCCCAACATCTGGTAGGACATCCTGAAATAAGTTCATATACTCTGTTTGCTAATGTCCCAACATCTGATAGGACATTCTGAACTGAATTTAACATTTCTTGTTTGGTCAAAAATTCTGCCAATTCTTAAACATCTACACTTTTGTTTTTCAAAAAGAAAGAAAAGTTTTAAAATGGCAATGTTTCTCATTTTCTCAAGTTGTTGCTAAAGCCTTGCATGAATCATCATTCATGCAGGTGCTCGTCACCGGATCTTATCAATGACGACCCTGTTATGGCTAAGTATGACTTCGACAATCCAATTTATCAAGCTGATGAGGAAGGTGAAGAGGATTGCGATTTACCCGAAGAATTGGCCAGACTGCTTAAACAGGAGGAGAAGACGATTCAGCCGCACGAAGAAGATGTTGAAGTAATAAACCTGGGTACTGAAGAAGATAAGAAAGAAGTCAAGATCGGAGCTGCATTAGAAGAATCTGTCAAGACTCGTTTGATGGCTATGCTTCGAGAATACGTTGATGTCTTCGCATGGTCCTACCAAGATATTCCTGGTTTAGACACTGACATTGTGGTACACAAGCTACCTCTCAGAGCAGATTGTCCTCCGGTAAAGCAGAAGTTGAGGCGCACGCGTCCAGACATGGCAATTAAAATAAAAGAAGAAGTGCAAAAACAGTTTGATGTTGGCTTCTTGGCCGTGACCAGTTATCCTCCATGGGTTGCTAACATTGTGTCGGTTCCCAAGAAAGATGGCAAAGTCAGGATGTGTGTGGACTACAGGGATTTGAATAGGGCTAGCCCCAAAGATGACTTCCCTCTACCTCACATAGATGTACTTGTCGATAATACTGCTCAGTTTTCCGTGTTCTCCTTCATGGACGGATTCTCAGGCTATAATCAGATCAAGATGGCTCCCGAGGACATGGAAAAGACAACTTTCACCACTCCTTGGGGCACCTTTTGTTACAAGGTCATGCCATTTGGTTTAAAGAATGCAGGAGCTACCTATCAACGGGCAATGGTGACGTTGTTTCACGACATGATCCATCATGAAATTGAGGTTTATGTTGATGACATGATAGCAAAATCCCAGACAGAGGAAGAGCACTTGGTCAACCTAGCAAAATTGTTTGACAGGCTTCGAAAGTTCAGATTGAGGTTAAATCCGAATAAGTGTACCTTCGGGGTTCGTTCTGGCAAGTTACTCGGCTTCATTGTTAGTGAACGAGGAATTGAGGTTGATCCAGCCAAGGTGAAAGCTATCCAAGAAATGCCTGAGCCGAAGACTGAAAAGCAAGTGCGTGGTTTCTTAGGGAGGCTAAACTACATTGCACGGTTTATTTCTCACCTAACGGCCACGTGCGAGCCCATCTTTAAGCTTCTGAGGAAGAATCAGGCCATTAAATGGAACGAAGACTGCCAGCAAGCTTTCGACCGAATCAAAGAATACCTGTTAGAACCACCAATTCTTATGCCTCCAGTGCCAGGGAGACCTTTGATTATGTATCTTACTGTGCTTGAAGGATCGATGGGATGTGTGTTGGGTCAGCAAGACGAGTCTGGTCGAAAATAGCACGCCATTTATTACCTTAGCCAAAAGTTTACCGATTGTGAGACGCGATACTCACTACTCGAGAAAACTTGCTGCGCTTTGGCATGGGCTGCTCGCCGACTAAGACAGTACATGCTGACTCACACTACTCTCTTAATTTCCAAGATGGATCCTGTGAAATATATATTTGAGAAGCCGACTTTGACAGGAAGAGTGGCCTGTTGGCAGATGATACTAACGGAGTATGACATACAATACACTTCACAAAAAGCGATCAAGGGGAGTGTTTTGTCAGAATACTTGGCCCAGCAACCGATTGATGATTATCAACCCATGAGGTTTGAGTTTCCGGATGAGGACATCGTGTTCCTCAAGTCTAAAGACTACGAAGAACCACTTCCGGAGGAGGGGCCCGACACTGAATCCAGATGGAAGTTGATGTTTGACGGGGCTGTAAACATGAATGGGAATGGAGTAGGTGATGTTATTATCTCGCCAGACGGGGTCCACACACCTTTAGCCGCTCGGTTGACCTTCGAGTGCACTAACAATGAGGCAGAGTATGAAGCTTGTATCATGGGGATCGAAGAGGCAATAGACTTGCGAGTCAAGAACCTTGAAATCTTCGGAGATTCTGCTTTGGTGGTAAATCAAGTCAATGGCAAATGGCTAGTTCATCAAGCTCGTTTGATTCCTTACAGAGATTATGTCAGGAGGCTGTTAACTTTCTTTACCAAAGTCAAGCTGAGCTACGTTCCTAGAGACGAAAACCAGTTCGCCGATGCTCTCACAACTTTGTCGTCCATGATTAAAGTTTGTCGAGAGAATTTCATGCCTCGAATTTCGATCTCCCGGCTTGAAAGACCTGCTTATGTCTTCGCAGTCGGTGATGGTGAAGATAACAAGCCTTGGTACCACGACATCAAACAATTCCTGAAGGTTCAAGAATACCCGGCTGGGGCATCTAGTAAGGATAAGAAGACCCTTAGAAGACTGGCAGGAGGTTTCTTCTTGAATCAAGATGGTGTGTTGTACAAACGGAACTTCGACATGGTGCTGCTCAGATGCGTGGATAGACACGAAGTAGACCTGTTAATGCAGGAGTTTCACGAAGGCTCCTTTCTTACCCATGCTGGAGGACATGCCATGGCCAAGAAATTATTGAGATCGGGATACTATTGGATTACTATGGAATCTGATTGCTGTAAGTACTCCCGTAAATGCCATAAGTGTCAAATTTATGCCGACAAGGTCCATGTGCCTCCGAATCCGTTGAGTGTCATGTCTTCACCATGGTCATTCGCTATGTGGGGCATCGATATGATTGGAAAAATTGAGCCAACAACTTCTAATGGTCATCGCTTCATCCTAGTCGCTATTGATTATTTCACGAAGTGGGTTGAAGCGGCATCCTACACCAATGTCACTAAGCAAGTGGTCTCCCGATTTATTAAGCGAGACATCATCTGCCGGTACGGAGTTCCTGAAAGGATCATTACTGATAATGGTTTTAATCTCAACAACAAGATGATGGCTGACTTGTGTCAAGACTTCAAAATAGAGCACCCCAACTCTTCTCCATATCGTCCGAATATGAACGGCGCCGTCGAGGCGGCTAATAAAAACATCAAGAAGATTGTGCAAAAGATGGTTGTGACATACAAAGACTGGCACGAGATGTTACCATTCGCGTTGCATGGGTACAGGACATCAGTACGCACTTCAACTGGGGCAACTCCTTTCTCATTGGTGTATGGTATAGAGGCAGTTCTACCAATCGAAGTGGAAATCCCCTCAATGAGGTTGATGATGGATATCAAGCTAGATGAAGCTGAGTGGCTCCGATCCAGATATAATCAATTGAGCCTCATTGAAGAGAAGCGTCTAGCAGCTGTATGCCATGGACAGTTGTATCAGCGACGCATGAAGCAGGCTTTTAACAAAAAGGTGCGACCACAGAGGTACACGCCAGGAGATTTAGTGCTAAAAAGGATTCTTCCTCCTCTCAACGATCACAGGGGCAAGTGGACACCCAACTATGAAGGACCGTTCGTGGTTAAAAAGGTTTTCTCAGGCGGAGCCTTAATGCTGACAACCATGGACGGAGAAGACTTCCAATCCCCTGTCAACGCAGACGCAGTAAGAAAATACTTCGTGTAAAAAGGACCCGCTGGATAAAAACAGAATAAAGATCCAGGCAAAAATGGGCATCCCGGCGAGCCAAAAACAGAATAAAAGGCTCGGGCAAAAATTAGGGAAATCTTGAAAAAAAATGTACACCCGCTAAGTTGAAAAGCCACATCAGACAACTCAGGCAAAAAAGGGTATCCTGGTGGATTGAAAACCTGAAAGGGCGATCGACGCAAAAGAGGGATTAACACGAACGACTGCGGTCTGCGAGATCCATGACCTACCTACAGTTGAGGCTATCCTAAGGGTTGAAGATCAGTTCACTTACTTTTTCTCAAGAGGCAGAGCGAGCGGAGCGTCTTGAAGACATACGAGTCATAACTGGGTTGAGATTTGATGAGTTTCACGTCTCACATTGCCAATAGGATAGTTTGTTTTTCTTTTTAGTTGTTCCCTCATTCCAGGGAACTACTTCCTTTGTATTGCCTATTCAGGGCCACCTTTCCAAATCAATGAGAATTCAACTTCAGTCAAATGACTATTTTGCTTCTTTGTTTTTGCTTTTTTCATCTAGCATGGATTGATTGTGAAAACGTCTAGCAAATGGTAACTTGCATTGTGTTATGAACATTTGAATGCTTTCTAATTCGTGCAGGAGAATAGAAACATTTAATACAACTCTGAAAGGGTGTTGAGATACCTAGATAATGATTCATGCTACGAGCCTGGGGCAAGCAGGTCCCAAACTAACTCTCTATGTTGCAGGTACTATCGATTGTGTTCGTGCAGGTACAGGTACTGGTGTTGCTAACAGAGCTACAAGATTATTATCCAGGATGGGCATTCCCTTTTGTTTGAACAGAAACAAGTGTCTCCTAGGGTGTTTCCAATCATCCCCAGCCATGTGAAAGTTGAAATTTCACCCAGCAAGGTAGCAGAGAGTGGGTGTCACCCCCGAGTAGAAGTTTCCCTTCAGACAGGGGCAATTCTCAGTAGTATAAGGAGTGTTTTTCCTCCCCAGCAGTTGCTTCCTCAGCAGTATCATGCCTTTGGTTCCCAGCCAAGCCAGGGGGTCCTCACTTCCCCACCAGAGTTCAAGATGGGTCCATCTCCAGCAGGGTCTTGGCACTCCAATCTCAAAGTCCAATTTATTTTTGGCAGTGGAGGCTATTCAGAGCTGGTGAACTATTAACAGCTTTCCCCGCAGAGTTGTTTCCTCCTCATCAGGACGAACCAGATCAATGCAGTGATAATCGTTTCTCCCCAGCCAAGTTATCTGGGATACGTGCAGTCTTCTTGTCAGAAGATCTCTTCGCATTTGCATATGCATATTCATCACATTTGCATCCTCTGAAGCGTAGCATTTCCATCGTCATGGAGCATTACGCCATAAATTCAAACATATGCATACCAGCATGGGCCAGTTTTGAGGTATATTACATAAGACCCGTTACACCTCCAATCAGATTGAAGTGTTACCCACAGAATGCAACTTCGTTTCCCAGGGTGGTTACTTCTACCACGTCTTGTTGTTATCCCCGGTTGAGTCCTGTTTCAGTACAACAGTCTCATTTTTTCGTGTCTCCGTTTCAGTACAACGATCGCGTCTCGGGTTATCATTTAAGTACAATGATCCCATTCCTTTCGAGTCTCCATTTAAGTACAATGGTCTCGTCTTTGAGTCTTGTTTCAGTACGACAGTCTCATTTTCTCGCGTCTCCGTTTCAGTACAACGGTCGCGTCTTGGGCTCTCGTTTAAGTACAACGATCCCATTCCTTTCGAGTCTCCATTTAAGTACGATGGCCTCGTCTTTGAGTCTTGTTTCAGTACAACAGTCTCATTTTTTTCGCGTTTCCGTTTCAGTACAACGGTCGCGTCTTGGGCTCTCGTTTAAGTACAACGATCCCGTTCCTTTCGAGTCTCCATTTAAGTACAATGACCTCGTCTTTGAGTCTTGTTTCAGTACAACAGTCTCATTTTTTCGCGTCTCCGTTTCAGTACAACGATCACGTCTTGGGCTCTCGTTTAAGTACAACGATCCCATTCCTTTCGAGTCTCCATTTAAGTACAATGGTCTCGTCTTTGAGTTTTGTTTCAGTACAACAGTCTCATCTTTTCGCGTCTCCGTTTCAGTACAACGATCGCGTTCCAGGTTATCATTTAAGTACAATGATCCTGTTTGCTTGGGCTCTCGTTTATGTACAACGATCCCGTTCCATCTTGTCCTATTTTCTTTTTGTGTTTGGTTATCGGTCGAGGCTGATATACCTTTGCGTCTCCATTCGAGAATGGTTTCGTATTAGATCCGAGGATCTTTTGAGTTGTCATTCGAGGATGGCATTCTTCCCAACATATTTCCACCTGTCTTATTTTCCGCTACCTATTCAGAGGTCAAAATCAGAAAATACACAAATAAATAAACGGGCAGATGGCATTTGCATTATCCTCGATGTGCAAATTTTCAGGTTTTATTCGAGTATTCAATCACTCCATACCTTGAACGTCTAAAAGTTGTTGCAATTATTTGTTCATGTCTGCAAATGATTGAATAGGGGCAGCTGTAATACCTCAAAATTTGCCCTCATATTCATCCCTCTATTGGCGTATCATTTCGCATTCGTCTGCATTTCGCATTAGTTCATTAATATCGTAATAGTGCATTTCATGGATTTCTGAGGCATGTGATTCAGGCTCTTCGAATCTAGGGTTTCGCTCCTTATCTGTATATGTCAGATATTGAAAGGGTGGAGGACATTCACTGGATATTGATTCCATTTTGAATACGGGTGTTCAGTTGTGTCTCAATTCAGATGGGAGACTGACTTAATTTTGGTCGAATTATCAAAGGATCACTGCAGCTGCAAGATTATCTGGGCCATTAGTCTATTTCTTAGACAATGTGCATTCAAAGTTCAGGTTGTCGAGTGTTGAGATTCATCAGATTATCAAGCATTGTTTTTGTGTGAAGTTTGGTTTGAATCTTCAGTTTATCAGTGATTCATCTGGATTCGATCGGGCATGACGTGTTTCAGAGGGGTGTGACTTATCTGGGAAATTCTTCAGTGGTTACGCAAGTTCACTTTTAATCGGAGATCCTTGGAAGAAGCTCAAATGTGGTGTATGCGTCAGTGACAATTATAACCAGAGAAGTATTTAAAAGGTTGTGGTATGATGATTTCTTTATATTCCAAGGATGTTTCTTTCATAAGGTCATAAGCATCAAGTTGTTCTCAGTTTATGGTTTTGCTACTATTTGACGCTTAAGCTGCACAAAATAATGTCACGGACCCTACCGAAGTTGAAGCATTAAACGTCATAAAAGAAAGGCTGATTGATCCTAATAGAAGTTGAGCAATTGGGAACATAACGACCGATGTACATTTCGATGGATAGGAGTTTTATGTTTCATTGGAACATTGATTGATAGCCATTCATACATTCAAGAAGTGCAACTAATGAATTTGGGTTTATCCGGAAAATTGCCACTAAAATTGGCAGTTTAGATTATAGGGAAAGATTGAATGTCATGGGGAAGTGTTCCAAAGGAAATTGGCAATATCAAATATTTAGTCTTCTTGCTATTAAATGGAAGTCTATTAACATGATTGCATACTCATTGATGTTGCGCTGATTTTACCGGCCTTGAAGCTATTCAAACAATTACAGGTGCTGTCACTAGCGGGTGTTCCAACGGTTTATGAGTTATTGCTAAACATTGTCATAGTTTGTACGTGCTTGATATTATGAACTTGGGAAAATTGACAGACCTATCTATTGGTTGTCTTGCGAATAGTTGTTGCGGATTGCGTGCATTGAAACTCTACTGCAATTTATTCAGTGATGAAGCAAATTCGGTATTTTTGGAGTTAGCAAGCAAACTCTTGGAAGAATTTTCACTTAATAGTTCACTTCTAGATGAGTTTAATTTTATCCCAGCAAGACAAAGCACCTTTACATAAACATTAATTCTGTTAGCGGGCAAATCTCACCGGAACTCTCGCAATTACCAAAGTTTGTTTACATCCTTTTGACAACAATAAATTACAAGGATAATATATAAGGGCCCATTACATAGAAAAATAAAAGAGTCATTTATGATAAAAAATTGATATACAAAACCAGAATCTATCTACAGGAATTAACTGAAAATAACAACAAATGTTCAGTGGCAGAGATCTAAAGAAGATAGCAAGTTCTAGCACTAATACAGGAAAAGAGAAGGAAAATAACAAAAAAGGGTACAAAACTCTCTCAAGAATTCTCCATGTTACTTTCAAACTTCAAGTCTTCACCGGTCTCGTCTTTGAACCTTCAGCTTTAATCATGAATCGCCATTTTCGGCACTGTTTGCATTTTCAACAACACTTGGAATTACCTGCAAGAGCTCATATCAGTTACGGCATTAATGGATAATTAAATGTTACGAAGATTCGATAGGAAATGTAGTAAAAGATAGTTACGAAATCAGTTGCAAGAAGGCCAAATATCTAACAGAATTTTACTAAAGAAAACATTAGAAACTGCATAACAGAATTGAGAGAGGAAATTGAAACAGATAACTGAATCGTAACAAACTCAAAATTCAGAACAACAAAAACAGAAATTTCAACTGAATTGATAACCGAATTTCTTTCCAGAAGGTTCACCTGATAACTTTCCAGAACCATCTTCAAATCTCCTATAAATCAGTAATCTCCTCTTCAGTTTTGCGGCTTCGACAATCTCCACACATATTGCACCATTTTTTCCACTCTCCACCATTATTCTCACCACATAATTTCTCATCACTCTTTTTTTCAATCTCCATAACAACCACATCTTCAAAGAGCTTCTTCTTCTTCACCACCTTCCTTCACCCTGGCCTCATCATCACAAATCTATCCATCCACTTCTGTTTCCTCTCAACCTATTTTCCATACATTCCCCTATTTTTGTTATACAATCTTCATAGGTCATGCTTCAATCTACAGCTTCGGTTTTCTTCACACTTTTTTTCACAACTACCATCCCTCTTCTGCGATCTGCATAGTACCACCATTGTCAACCTGCAATCATAAACACCAGATGCAATCATCGGTTCACAGAATCATTCCACAAGAATCAGTAAAGATTCTTCGATTTAGAGAAGCCTAAAGGAAAATAGATCGAGTGGCGGAATGATTCTCATCCAAAACAGAGATTTAGTTACCTGAGATAGCAGCTTCTTCAAGATTGTCACACTAATACATCGTTTCCGTTGCTTCATCATCGTCCGCCTTCATCCAGTATCTTCATCAGGCCACTAAGCAAACCTGCAACAACAAGAGTTATAGTGCAGAGGAAAGTCAAAGATGGATCGAAACGACAAAGTAGCGTTTTGATAATTCTCAAATTCGAAGCAAGTTGAAATCAGAAGCGAAAGGGGATTGAGGGACAAATTGTACCGAGAAGCTTCATCCCGTGGCGCGTCTCGTATCGGCTCCTCTGCCTATTTTCAGCTCAGATCACTACCTTCGTCTTCATAACGGATTCGGAAGCCGTGGATTACTACTTTCGGTGAACGGCGGTGATTCCTTCCCTTTCATCGATAACACATACCTAGCATCGAATCAAGGTACGAATTCATCTCTGTTATGAAGTTATTCTGGAAATAGTTAGGTTTTGCTGTTGGTTTGAATTCGGATTGGGAGAATCTTGAGGGTTTCGATCAATTTTGGTTCGGTTTAGGGGGATGAGTTTATTGTCATGAGGGGTTAGATGTCGTTTTGTTTGAGTTTAGAAGAAGAAAGGTAAGGCAAGAAATTGAGAGGAAGCGGGTGGAAGACGAAGGTGAAGCTGAGAGGGGGGCTGCGGCGGCCTCTGTGAGAAGAAGAGAGGATAAAAATTAGGGTTTCATATTCAGCCCTTTTAATATTCTGATTTTGGTTTCTTTTTATTTTAATTGTGTTAATTAATAAAGAATTCAAGAGTTATGAGTTTTTTGTTTAATTAAGGAAAGAATATGAATGGAAAACATTAAGGATCATTAAGGTAAATTAATCAACCATTAATTTCTGTTTAATCTTCATAAAATCCATTAATCCATAATCTACCATATACCCTCATAAAATCATGTGCGTTTTGGGCCCAGTTTGCTATCCGCACCTCCTCTCATAAGCCCACTAAATAAACAAGCCAAAAATTGCCCCCTACACCTCCTGCGAAATTTGGGCCTTCTGTTTTTGCTAATCAAACCCCTGTTCTAGGCCCATATAAAAAATGAACTAGAAAAAACTGTTTTCTGCACTCCCCTCTCATCAGCTTGCGTTTGGGCCCAGTTTGCTATCCGCACCTCCTCCTTTAGGCCCAATTAATAAAAACAACCTAGAAAAATTACTAAATTTACCCCCATTTATTTTTCTTAGATTTTAGTTTTTATTTTCCATTAGTTCATAAATAATTCATTAAAAATAGTAAAATCCACTAGAAAATTCTATAAAAATTCCAGTAGGCTAATAAATCTAATTAGAAATTTTTGGTATTTTTATTTTCTGAATTTTGATTATTTTTCGATTTAATTCTGATTTTTCTTGTGACTAGCTTTTAATGAATTTCCTTTTAATATACATAATTTTGTTGATTTTATTTTTTAGCTTTCCAGTAATTTTTTTAGCCCACTCTTCTTACTGTAGTTAGAAAACTAATGATAGTACTTAGGATAATTTTTGTAGATTTTTTAGAATATTTTATCTTCGGTTTTAGAGGCCAATTCTTTAGAAATTAAGGATTAATTCATAGCTGAAAATAATCATTTTTTAGACCTAGTTAAATTTTGATTTTGTAGGATTCCTTTTAGTACAATATTATAGGTAGTTTTAGGATCCTATAGGTTTAATTCCATAATTTTTCCAGAACTTTTAATATTTTTTAGAATATTAGTTCTTAGGCTTAGTTATGTGATATTTCCCATAGTTTAGGTTATGAAAATAAAGTTCAATAAAAATAGTTTAGTTTAATTTGAGCCTTAGAATTTAATGTAGACTTAGGTTAGTTTAATTTGGATTTTTAGAATGGACATTAGGCTTGACTTTGATTTAGAATGTAGGTTAAAGTTCCCTTTTAATTAGGATTAGAATAAATAAATGAGACTATTTTTCATGCCTTTAATGTTTTGTTTAGAATTTTATTTCTTATGTCCATTTCTATTGCTTTGCCTTTATTGGATTTTTATAACTTGTATAGGCTTCCCCATTGTTCTTAGAATCAACTTAACTTCCTTGGGAAGTAAGTTGAATTCTAATAGTTTCTAGTTTTTTTCATTAGGAATAGAAAACCCCATTAACCATAGGATCTCTTGTGAATAAATCAATTAACTTAGGGTTGTGTCTTAGTTCCCCTTAGTTTTTTCCCTTTATCAACTTGAGTCATTCTTTCTCATCTCATGAAGAAAAGCAATAAAACACTTAATAAAAACCAAACAATCTTGTACGACACGAGACTTTGTTGCGGAGTGTTTATACGCATCCTGTTTCGGGGCGAGGTGTAAGTACTTCCCGCGATTGATAGGTCTTAGTATGAGAATGTTCACAAACAAATTCAAAACACTTCTCATAAAAGACAAGAACAAATAAAAAGCGACTATCCTGCGGGAACTTCTTTTCTCATCTCATTCACTCACAACGCGAACTCGTGGCGACTTGTCTTTCATGCAAGACGGTAAACGCACTCGTACCAGACGAGCCTGCAACGCCTGAGCATAGACATACGCAGTTCCAGCATAAAAAACACAAACAAATAGTTCCCGCCTTAGATAGGCGAACTACGTCGACTCTGATCCTCATTATCCCGATGAGGTGGGAGAACTGACTTTAAGTAATGTTGCGGATAGCAAGAGTCGCCACCGACTTTTATTTTATCCAAAAGGAAAGGTTATAAAAGAACAGGAAAGACCTTAAGAGAATGTTTTGGGTCCGGGGGGTAGGTTATGAAAAGGGAAGGTGTTAGCACCCTTTTCATCCATGGTTATCCATGGGCTCTTAGGTACTTAAGCTCACTTTAAATTGTTTAGGGTTTAGGGTCACGGTGGGAGAACTGACTTTAAGTAATGTTGCGGATAGCAAGAGTCGCCACCGACTTTTATTTTATCCAAAAGGAAAGGTTATAAAAGAACAGGAAAGACCTTAAGAGAATGTTTTGGGTCCGGGGGGTAGGTTATGAAAAGGGAAGGTGTTAGCACCCTTTTCATCCATGGTTATCCATGGGCTCTTAGGTACTTAAGCTCACTTTAAATTGTTTTTGAAAATGTAGTGTGTGAATAGAAAAATTTTCAGAATAGTTTAATAATAATCCATGTACGGATGTGTAAAAAAAACTTGTTTGAAAATTTGTTTGAAATTGTTAAGTTTGAAAATTTTTTGAAGTGAGCAAGTACATAAGAGGAACCTACCCTAATGTTTAAAGTCTTTCTTGTTCTTTTTCCTTTCCTTGGTAAGACTATCCCTACTATTAAGGAATAGGTAGTCTTTACCTTGGATGTAAGGGACATGTGAGGGACATTCTGATTATGAAGGCAACTGTGGGGTGTATTAAGCACATATAAGGGACTATCATCATTTTTCGAAAGGGACTCGATTCGTATAGGCAACCATGAGGGACTTGATGATTTATCTTTTGAAGGGACTTGCTTTATACACCCCACTTGACCATTATTCGTAGGCAACTTGAGGGATAACCTTAGGAAGTGAGACGGCGATTAAAATCGGCTTACGTGTGTGTGAGTGTTTATTTTAATTATCTTATATTAAAGTGATCTAATTTATTTTAAATAAAATACATATTAACACTCCCTAATTACTAACCATAGCAATAATAATAATTAAAATATTACAAAATTTACATCCAAGAAACAATTACAACATAATAATAATAATAAATAAAATAGCAAATTAAATAATAAGCAAAAAAAATAAAAAATAAATAATAATGGGTTAGTAACAATAAAATAATAATAATAATTTAGAAATAATGAACATGGTTAGAAACATAATAATAAAAATATAATAATAAATAATAATATGGTTAGTAAATATAATAATAAGAATAATTAGAAAGAATAAACAAGTTTAGAATAATAGAAATATAATATAATAATACATGACAATTTAGTTAGTAACAATAATTAAAATAAATGGAAACAATATTATAATGATATTAACATAAAGTCTAATTTCAAATATAAAATTTTTTTAAGCACATTATAATTATAAATTTTAATTATTTACAAAAATTTAATTATAAAAAAAAAATATTTAGACATTATATAAACTTTAAGTATCATAAGAACATATTTACAAAACTTTAATTTCTAATAATATGAAACATATTTATATTTTAGATGAGAGAAATAATTTATAATTATATTTATAATATTTATATGAATCATATTAAATAAATAAATATATATATATTATAATTACATTAACAATTAAAAAATAAAATTACTTAGAAATAAAAAAGAATTAGATTTTATTTAGAAAAATATTTTAGGGTTTATGAGAATTAGGGTTTATCTTAGAACATATTTTTAGGATTTTGATACAAGATTATTTTAGTATACATATTATAATTTATTTACATGGTTATAAAAATAGTTTTCAAAAAAAAAGAAATATAGAATTTGAATATTATCTTAATTATATTTATATACATATATTCCAAAAATTAGATTTAATTTAAGATTATATTACATAAGACAAATAAAATAAGAAAAAGTATGAAAAACTTACCTGACTGGGGTTTGAACCCAGGTCAGTCTGTTTGCAGCCAACAAGGAAAACCATCAGGCCACCACACACGCAGGTGAGAAAGAGGAGAGCATAATTGTGTTTGTGCGTTACCCAGTAAAAATCAGGAAAAAAATAATAGAAACCAAAAGGCCTGGGGTAGGATTCGTACCCAGGACCTAATGAATACAAGCAAGCATGCGCTACCACCTGGCTGGGAGAGCCTTCCTATTAGCTTGTTGGCCATAATTAATAATATATCAAACCTGAAAAGTAAACAAAATAAAAGCACAAAATGTCATAAACGGGGAATCGAACCCCAGACTAAGTCCATGTACGTGCACGCCACAACCACTGGGCCAACCTCATAGTTGTGATAAACAAACAGAGAGAATATGTAATATTTTAAAATAATATTTGAATTTCAAAACAGGCGCGAACTGGCCTTCATCTTCTTCCTCACATCCTTCGAAAATAGCTGCGAAATCTCCTATGAATTTTCCTGCGAAATCAAAACGGTAACAAAACCTGCGAAATTCAAACATGGACAAAACAGCAAGATTTTGTAAAATTGATTATGCCATTAAGTTCCTAACAAGATTTCCAATGTTTCTACGTTCTTAGAATCCATTCATATGGGTTGGATTGAAGAACCCCAATTGGAACCCTAAACCCTAAAAATGGCAGATCACGCATTAGGCTATGAAACTTCATCAATCGCTCCAGATTTCATCTATGGTCATCAACAAACACAATTATGTAATCAAATTTCATTTATATGCAAGAAATCATTGAAATCGAAAAAAAAATATTCAAGAGCGAAGTGGATTCGGGTTGTCCAATGTAGTGCACATGGGATGCAAATGAGTGATGCTTTAGCTTCAGGGATGTCCATAGAACACGTCTACGTGCTTAGTTTACCTTAAAACTTCCTGGATTGAAGAATCCGAATCTCACTTTTTTGATGAATTTTGAGTTTTTGAATCTTACCTTTGGCTGCTGGAAATCGTGAGCTAGGGTTATGCTTATGCTTGATACTTATATGGGAGTAATTTAGGTCAGAAATATGTAGTCATTGTGTGAAGATTTGATCCAAAAATATTGAAAAAGATTATGGTGTAAAAGTTCAAATATTTGATCATGAATGCTTGCTATTTTTGGAGAGATCACATGATTTCATTCCTCTTTGACTCTAATCACCAATTATGAAATTCTAGAAGCTTTATCCAAATAAAATCTTTAATTTTCATATTTTATTTATATTTAAAATGATTTTTAATGATTTAAATCAAAATAAATAGAAATAAAAATAATAAAAATTAGATTTTAAGTGGTTTGGGTCGTGCATGGTGTTAGTGCATGGATTGGATCACAACTTGGGCAGCCCATTTGGAAAGAAGTGATTTTACACCTCCATTTTCAACATAAACCATCACAAAATTTCCCAACTTTGCAAAGGCACATCTCCCTCATTTTTAAAGGTATGAGGGTTTTCTTGTACTTTTTGGAAAGCTTGAAGAGTCCTCTAAACAACCCCATTGGTTTCAGGTCCATATCATTTACCAATCTCAAGTTATGCCCTTTTGAAGTTGTTGACTTTTTGTTGACTTTTGAAATGACCTATAATGTCTTGGATCATATCTTTCAAATGAAGCATTTTTGGGCTTAACTTTCAACATCAAAGTTGTATAGAATTCAATTTCCTTCAAAATGAGCTTTGGATGGAGACTTGGTGATGAAGCATGTGAAAGTTATGGCTGGTCAAAGTTCAGTTGACTTTTACTGAGGAAACCCTAATTTAGAAACTCCTGATTATTGATGATCTGGAATCTCCTTGATGAATCATGATCAACCCTTGATCAAATGATGAATTTTACTTCATATACTTGATGTTGGCAAAAAATCATGAAGTTTGACTTTGGTTTGACCACAGTTGACCTCAGTTTGACTTTTTAACTGCATTGACTGATTTTGACTTATCTGATCATCTGACTGAGCAAACCTTTGAGAAAAGTCTTGAAACTTGACATGGGGGTTCTTACACACATATAAGATGTTATGAAACTCACTTGAGGTATTGGAAGTCCATTTAGCCTGATTAAAGTCAAAACCCTAGTTTTGGATGCCCTGCTTAGGAGGTGCATTGTTTGAGGGCATTGTCAACTTCTTTGACCCATTGTGAACTTTGTGAACCTTGTGAATCTTCATAAGATGTCTTGTGATACTCATGGGAGGTATTGTGAAGCTTGTGAACCTTGTGAACCTCATGAAGTGGCTTTGTAGACCTCATGAACCTCAGGAAAGCTTTGTAATCATTATGGAATTTGTGAACCTTGTGAACCTTCAAGAAATAACTTGTAGACTTCTTGAACCTCATGAAAGGTCTTGTAAATGTTGAGAAACTTGTGAACCTTGTGAACCTTGTGAACCTTCATAAAGTAACTTGTAGACTTCATGAACCTCATGAAAGGTCTTGAAAGCATTGTGGGACTTGTGAACCTTGTGAACCTTCATAAAGTAGCTCGTGGACTTTATGAACCTCATGAAAGGTTATGCAAGTTGTTGGAGAACTTGTGAACCTTGTGAATCTTCTTAGATCACAAAGTCTTGTATTGTGAGGGCAAATTTTGGGGTGCAACAGCTGCCCCTGTTCAATTTTCTGAAACCTGAGGGGTTAGATTGGTATATTTGCCAGTCGTAACCTGGAAGGTTGAAGGGGATTGAACACAAAAGCCCAAAAATTTGCACTCACCAGTGCGTAGAGTGATATTGATGGTTGGTTGAATATGATTGAGTGGGCTTAAAGATGCCACTAGGGGAAAGTTCTTCAGATATATAATGAGAGCTGTCAGGAGTTTGGAGCAGTCCTGAAGTATGCTTTCAGGATACTGGAGTAATACTGATGTAACAACATGTCTTCATGAGGATAGAGCAATCAATAATGATAATCCTAAAGCAGTCTTGAAGTAGTAAATCTGACCTCAGGAGGATAGAGCAATCAATAGCTCTAAAGCAGTCTTGAAGTAGTAATATGACCTCAGGAGGATAGAGCAATCAATAGCTCTAAAGCAGTCTTGAAGTGATAATATGACCTCAGGAGGATAGAGCAATCAATAGCTCTAAAGCAGTCTTGAAGTAATAATTTCAGGAGGATAGAGCCATTAATAATGATAACTCTAAAGCAGTCTTGAAATAATAATGTGATGTGTCTTCAGGAGGATAGAGCAATCAATAATGATAACTCTAAAGCAGTCTTGAAGTAGTAAATCTGACCTCAGGAGGATAGAGCAATCAATAGCTCTAAAGCAGTCTTGAAGTAGTAATATGACCTCAGGAGGATAGAGCAATCAATAGCTCTAAAGCAGTCTTGAAGTGATAATATGACCTCAGGAGGATAGAGCAATCAATAGCTCTAAAGCAGTCTTGAAGTGATAATATGACCTCAGGAGGATAGAGCAATCAATAGCTCTAAAGCAGTCTTGAAGTAATAATTTCAGGAGGATAGAGCCATTAATAATGATAACTCTAAAGCAGTCTTGAAATAATAATGTGATGTGTCTTCAGGAGGATAGAGCAATCAATAATGATAACTCTAAAGCAGTCTTGAAGTAATAATTTCAGGAGGATAGAGCAATCAATAGCTCTAAAGCAGTCTTGAAATAATAAGATGATTTCAGGAGGATAGAGCAGTCAGTAGCTCTAAAGCAGTCTTGAAGTCATGAGAAGTTATCAGGAGGATAAAGTAACCCTGAGGTTACAATAAAGCAGTCCCAAAATAATAAGAAGCTCATCAGGAGGATAAAGTAACCCTGAGGTTACAATAAAGCAGTCCCAAAGTAATAAGAAGCTCATCAGGAGGATAAAGTAACCATGAGGTTACAATAAAGCAGTCCCAAAGATCATAAGTTTGCTTGTTGGATGATTAACCTGTAACAAGGTAGCTTTTGTATAATAACATTAGTTTATGCTTTATGTATGCATGTATGATATGATGCACTTAGGTAATGTTCTATATGTCTATGGATATGTATGCTATGGTATGATGTAAATGATGTATGTATGATATGATACTGCCGGAAGCGTCTGGATATCTTCGTATAACAACTGTTGGCCAGGGAAAATAAATCCCGATTCGCTGCTGAAGAATATATAACCCTCCGTCTGCTGGGGATAGTAGGGTATAGATAACCTCCCGTATGCTGGGGATGGTAAGGTATATATAACCTCCCATATGTTGGGGATAGCAGGGTATATATAACCTTCGGTCTTCGTTTGGTAGTAGAGTAGATACAACATCCCGTCTTCGTTCGCCGTACCCTTATTGGAAAGTAATTTCCCGAACATCCATATGAGGATAAAAGAGATGGATATAAATTCCAGGGGAAATAAGACTTTATGAAGATGGATTCGTCCTACTGAGGGTTTGTAACTGTCCTATAAAGATGAACCGGCGAAGCTTCGTTGGAATCCTTCCCTCGTTCGTCCTTAGTAAATACTATTACTGCATTTTCATGCATTTCTGGTAAACATTAATCATATTAAGAGCATACATGCATTTCTGGTAAACATCAATCATATTCAAAAGCATACACACATTCAAACACAACCAATGGACGTTTCGCTTATGTAAATAGGGTAAAAGTAAATCTGGATTCAAAAGATGGAATTTATTTATATCAAAAAGTGATCCATACACGGGTAAGTTTGTACAAGGAGACATAAACCCTAGTAAGAGGATTTTGTCATAAAGTTTTACAAAAGAGTCAGCTATGTGGGAAACAATCCTATTGAGTTTCAATTCTACTATTGCCACTCAAGTATCTCATCTTCTTGCTGTTGAGACGGAAATGATTGAATTGAGCTTTATCTGTTCGAGCTTGAGTAAGTAGTACAACTGGTTGCAGTTTCATGAGTGATCCAAACGAGACATAGTCATACGCTTTAATCCCTAACTTTTGCCTGGATTGCCCTTTCAGGTTTTCAATCCACCGGGATACCCTTTTTTGCCCAAGCCGCCTTTTCAGGTTTTCGACTTGCCGGGTGTACATCTTTTCATATATATCCCTAATTTTTGCCCAAACCCTTTTGGTTTGCCGGGATGCCCTTATTTTTGCCTAGGCCTGTCAACCTAGCGGGTCTCTTTTTATGCGTAGTATTTTTTAACTATGTCTGCGTTTACAGGCTGTGGGAAATCCTCTCCATCCATTGTAGTCAATATCATGGCACCTCCTGAGAACACTGTCTTGACTACAAATGGTCCTTCATATGTTGGAGTCCACTTGCCCCTAGGATCACCCTGTGGTAATATGATACGCTTGATTACCAAGTCACCAGCCTGATATACCTTTGGCTTAACCTTCTTGTTAAAAGCTTTGATCATTCGCTTCTGGTACATCTGGCCATGACAAACTGCTGCTAACCTCTTCTCATCAATCAAATTTATCTGGTCCAGTCGAGTCTGAATCCACTCATCTTCATCCAAGCCTGCATCCTTCATAATTCTCAAGGAGGGGATCTGAACTTCAATGGGCAGAACTGCTTCCATACCATAGACTAAGGAGAATGGGGTTGCCCCTGTTGAAGTACGTATTGTAGTACGATAACCATGAAGAGCAAATGGTAACATCTCATGCCAATCCTTGTAAGTAACAGTCATCTTCTGTATAATCTTCTTAATGTTCTTATTAGCAGCTTCAACTGCCCCATTCATCTTCGGACGATACGGAGAAGAGTTGTGATGCTTAATCTTGAACTGCGTGCAGAGATCAGTAATCATAGTGTTGTTCAGATTAGAGCCATTGTCAGTGATAATCCTTTCAGGGATGCCATACCTACATATGAGGTTATTCTTAATGAACCGAGCCACAACATTCTTAGTCACAGATGCAAATGAAGCTGCCTCTACCCACTTCGTGAAGTAATCAATAGCAACCAGGATGAAACGATGCCCATTAGAAGCAGTAGGCTTGATCTCACCAATCATATCAATGCCCCACATGGCAAAGGGCCAAGGAGCAGTCAACACATTCAATGGTGATGGAGGTACATGTACTTTATCAGCATAGATTTGACACTTGTGACAAGTTCTGGAGTGTTGATAGCAATCAGCTTCCATGGTAGACCAATAGTAACCTGCTCTCAATATCTTCTTTGCCATAGTATGACCACTGGAATGAGTGCCAAAGGTCCCATCATGCATCTCTTCCATAATCTCAATTGCTTCCTTCTTATCCACACAACGAAGCATAGTTGAATCATGATTACGCTTGTACAAAATCCCATTACTCAAAAAGAACTTAGCAGAAAACCTTCTCAGGAATTTCCTATCTTTGACAGATGCCCCTTCAGGGAACTCTTGAGCTTCAAGATATCTTTTCACTTCATGGAACCAAGGCTTCTCCTCTGCCCCTTCAGTGTCAATCTCATTGCAGTATGCAGGCTTTTCAAATCTGTCAATAGTAATCTTGGGAGCTTCATCATCCCAGCTGATCTCAAACATGGATGCCATGGTGGCCAATGCATCTGCCAACTGATTCTCTCTTCGTGGAATATGCTCAAAGGTAATCCCTTTGAAATGTGGGATCAAAGACAACACATGCTCTCTGTAAGGAATGAGGTTATCATGCTTGGTATCCCAATCTCCTTTAATCTGACTTACTACCAGGGCTGAATCTCCATACACATCAAGGAACTGAATCTTCATATCAATAGTAGCTTTAATGCCCAGGATACATGCCTCATACTCAGCCATGTTATTGGTACAATAGAAACAAAGTCTGGCCGTAATCGGGGTATGACAACCTTCAGGGGAACTAATCACAACACCAACACCATTACCAAGTGCATTAGAGGCACCATCAAAAACCATAGTCCATCGGGATCCTTGTTCAGGTCCGTCATATTGTCCAGGTTCTTTGGTAATGATCATAATGTCTTCATCAGGGAACTCAAAATTCATTGACTGGTAATCATCCACTGCTTGATGAGCCAAATGATCAGCAACAACACTTCCTTTAATGGCCTTCTGAGTAGTATACTGTATATCATATTCTGTCAAGATCATTTGCCATCTTGCAATTCTTCCGGAGAGAGCAGGTTTCTCAAATATGTACTTGATTGGATTTATCTTAGAAATCAATAAGGTAGTATGGGTCAACATATACTGTCTTAGTCGGCGAGCAGCCCATGCCAAAGCGCAGCAAGTTTTCTCGAGCAGTGAGTATCTTGTTTCACAGTCGGTAAACTTTTTGCTAAGGTAGTATATTGCCTGCTCTTTTCGACCAGACTCGTCATGTTGCCCCAACACACACCCCATTGAGTTGTCTAACACTGTTAAGTACATAATCAAGGGTCTTCCATCAACTG
Source organism: Lathyrus aphaca (assembly GCA_963966055.1). Lineage (NCBI taxonomy): Eukaryota > Viridiplantae > Streptophyta > Magnoliopsida > Fabales > Fabaceae > Lathyrus > Lathyrus aphaca. The sequence goes on from OZ014525.1 coordinate 13,709,031, forward strand.
GTGGCATCAAAATTGGAGGTTCTAGCAGATATCTCTTGATTTCATCAAAGGCAGTTTGGCACTCATCATTCCATTCCATCACCTGATCTTTCTTCAACAGCTTGAAGATTGGCTCACAGATGGTAGTTAATTGGGAAATAAATCTTGCAATATAGTTCAATCGTCCCAAGAAACCTCTAACCTCCTTCTCAGTACGGGGAGCTGGCATCTCTCGTATAGCTTTTACTTTTACAGGATCCACTTCAATACCTTTTCCACTGACAATGAAACCCAGGAGCTTTCCAGATCTAACTCCAAAAGTGCACTTGTTTGGGTTCAATCTCAACTTGTATTTCTTCAACCTCTCAAACAACTTGTGCAGATGATCAAGATGTTGTTCTTCATTCTGAGACCTGGCTATCATATCATCTACATATACCTCTATCTCATGATGAATCATATCATGAAACAAAGCCACCATAGCACGCTGATATGTTGCCCCTGCATTCTTCAAACCAAATAGCACCCTTGATCTTTTCTGACATTTCAGGACGCATACGACGAACCTTCTGCTTCTTTGGACGACAATCTTCTTTCACTGGTAACCGGTGAACCACAATGTCTGTATCCAACCCTGGCATATCTTCATAAGACCAAGCAAAGATCTCCACATAGTCACGCAACATCTGGATCAACCTGCTCTTGACACTGTCCTCTAAATCAGCCCCTATCTTAACCTCTTTTCTGTTTTCTTCAGTTCCCAGATTCACAACTTCGACTGGCTCTTCATGTGGCTGTATAGCTTTCTCTTCTTGTTGTAACAACCTAGCAAGCTCTACAGGTATTTCACAATCGTCCTCATTTCCGCCTTCAGTTTGATAGATCGGATTCTCGAAATTATAATTGGCAATAGTAGAACTGTTATCAACAGGATCCAGAGTGGATGAGGATCTGCATTTTAGTGATGTGGGTGTGTGTAAGAACACATAGCTGATAAAACGAAAATAAAAGAAAAAGAAAGACAAGGAACACAATATTTACTAAAACGAAACGTCCACTGATTTTATTGAATGAAGTATGCAAATGAAATGACAGCCCGTAACAAGCACACCATTGTGCCCCGGGTAAGGCACATGGCTTGAAAGTTTTTATTGTTCAAGAAATTACAAATTTAAAACATAACACAGTAATAGTATTTACTCCTGACTAAAGGAGATAGGGATAACATCTTCAGCTTTCCAATTATTGAGTCCAGCACCCACAGTAGGAAAAATCCATGCATCCAAGTTGTAGTCTTCATCATAGTCTCCCACAGCATTGATAACCCCTTGATTGGTGATGCGAGCAGCACGAGCACGACGAACAGCCTTCTGGGACTCTGCAGTGAAACCCAAACCAAACTTGTCAGACTTGTATGGAATATCAAGAAGCTGACCCCACATAGTACAACCACCTTCATCCACCACAGCTCTAGCATCATTGAGGGAGGCCATTGCCATTGTTGGAGGTTTTCTGGTGACCACAGGAACTTTCTTCACAGCAGGAGGAGCTACACAATCATTAACAACCCAGGGAACCACTTCAAATGACTGACACGGAGTCTCAATGTATTCACCTTCCACTTCCAGATACTTGAAAGTGTTTACATGGCTGACAAAGTATTCTTCTTCTCCATAGACAGTAACAATCTTTCCATTCACCGGATATCTCAACTTTTGGTGCAATGTAGAGGTCACAGCACCTGCCCCATGGATCCAGGGACGACCAAGCAGACAAGAGTATGAAGGATGAATATCCATCACATAAAATGTAGCAGTAAACACCTGGGAACCAACTTGGATTGGAAGATCAATTTCCCCGTGCACTACTCTTCTAGAACCATCAAAAGCCTTTACCACAATATTACTGGGCTTTAGCACAGTATCTTTAGGACTCAGCTTGTTCAGGACTTCTTTAGGCAACACATTCAGAGAGGAACCATTGTCTATCAGCACATGAGACAGGGTAGTGCCCCTGCATTCAATTGAAATATGCAAGGCCCTGTTATGATCCCTCTTGGCAGGGGTCAAGTCAGCATCAGAAAATCCTAACCCATTGTCATAGGTCAGGTGGGCAACACAGTTTTCAAATTGGTCCACAGAAATTGCACTGGGTACATGAGCCATCTTCAGAAACTTGATCAATGACTTGGCATGAGCTTCAGAACATAATAACAGGGAGAGCATAGAAATCTTTGAGGGAGTATGCCCCAGCTGATCAACAATGTCATAATCACTCTTACGAATGATTTTCAATACTTCTTCCATTTGCTTAGAGAGATCATCAGCAGCTGGCACATTAGTAGATACAGGCTCGATAACAGGACCTTTGCCCCGAGCATCAGTGGTAGAAGTAGCAGCAGGAGCAACTGCACTCTTAGAAGCAACTGGAGGAGAGAAGACTCTTCCACTACGAGTGATCTTGCTAGATCCGGCAATATTATCAATGTCAACAGGCACATCAGGTAAAGGCTCCTGCTTAACACCATGGATGTAAACATCAGACCCATAGTGCCAAGGCACAGCTTTGTCAGATGTATAAGGAATAGGACCAGGAGTGGTAATGATCAGAGGAGCCACTCTGGCTTCAGCAATAACTTTCACGGGACCTTCAGCAGTAATCTTGATTGGGCCCTGATGAGTGATTTTAATAGGACCCTTTGAAGTGATTCTTATCGGTACTTTGTCAACCATATCAACCTCTTCAATCTTCTTACCCCGAGTCAGATGATCCACCATACTTTCTACAGATGCTGGTCTTCTTTCAAACACTATAGTATACTTATCCATGAGACGTTGAATTCCATCTCTCAAAATGAAGCAACTATCCGGCTTATAGGTACAATACAGACAATCTTCACGACAACCTGGAAAGATCCCAGCTTGTACTAACCTCTTTTTGATAACAGACAATGGTGTACTCAACTCCATTACTGAATAAACATGCAAGTCTTCATCAATGGCATTGACAGTCTTCTCGTGATTTGGCATTGGAGCTGTAATCACATTTGGAGTACCTGGTGGATCAAACTCAATTTCTCCAGCATCAATCATATCTTGAATTTTGTTCTTCAAGACCCAGCAGTTATTAGTATCATGTCCTGGACAGTTCGAATGATATGCACATCGTGCATTGGGATTGTACTTGGGAGAAGTAACATTAGGATTCTGAGGAGCCTCCCTCAGGGTAATAAGTTCAGCCTTCAACAAGTGTTGCAATGCCTGAGCCATTGACATGTTGATCTTCGTGAACTGTCTTCTAGCCCTCTGTTGGTTGCCTTGAGGCTGCTCTGTTGTTGCAGGAGTTGGATTTGAAATATGAACTACACTAACAGACTGATGCCTTCTGTTACGATCAGGTTGACCATAAACAACATTGGATTCTTTCTTCCCAGTGGGAGGCTTCTTTGCAGCACCTGATGAAGAAGTGCCCACTTGGATCTTACCACTCTTGATACCATTTTCTACCCGCTCTCCTGTCATGATCAACTCAGTGAAGCCAGATGATGAGCTTCCAATGAGATGACTGTAAAACGGACCATTCAGCGTACACATGAACATATCAACCAATTCCCTATCAGTCAAAGGGGGTTGAACTCTTCCAGCTAAATCTCTCCATTTCTGAGCATACTCTTTAAAACTTTCTTTGGCACCCATAGACATGCTCTGAAGCTGCATGCGAGTGGGGGCTAAGTCAGCATTGTATTGGTACTGCTTATAGAAAGCTTCAGCAAGATCATTCCAGTCTCTGATGTTGACACTCTCCAACTGATAATACCACTCTAGCTGAGCTCCAGATAAGCTCTCTTGAAAAAAATGGATCCACAGCTTCTTATCAACAGTGTGAGGTTGAATTCTTCTAACATAAGATCTCAGATGCAATTTGGGACAAGAGACCCCATCATAGACAACAAATGTAGGAACCTTGAACCCAATGGGTATGACTACCCCAGATATCAGACTCAAATCCTCAAAATCCAGCCCAGATGATTTCTGCAACTCCATAGCATCCATTCTATCCACCAGCATCTTGAATTTGTCTTCATTAGGCTCATGGTAATAATTAGCCTCAGAATCAGAGTCCCCCATAGTGTTGTGGAGACTGCCTCTCTCTTTCTCAGATTCCTCAGATTCATAGTCTTCAACCTCTTCCTTGGTCTTGACAGGACCTTTGAATCTTCTTCCCATATTGAGCAACCCAGCAGACCTTCTAGTCTTCTTAGTCTTCTTGGCCAGCAGTGCCTTCAATTCATCCTGCCCCTTGGACAGGTTCAAGATCAGCTCTTGGAACTGTGCATTCTGTGCCTGAAGATCCTTAACTGATTGTTCAAGAGCCATTTCTGAAATAAACAGCGAGAAGATGAGAAACCTGTGCACAATTATAAACCTGTGATGCAATGAAATGATATGGGAATGTATATGCAATGTTTTCAAGGACCGCAGGATTTAAATTTGCTTAAACACACAAGAAAGTAACTTTTTATTAGTAATAACTTGTTTTGCCTTTTAGGCTTACAAAGAATGAAAGTGAAATAAGTACAAAAGATGGGTTTTTAAGTCTCCCATGGACGTTTCCTCTTTGTGTTGAGGTATGAGTTGAGGTTTCGTTCCTCGTGAAGCTGTTTTGTTAGCTCTAGGATTCTTGCTTGGCTTGCTTTGTAATGAGCCTCGAAAGTATCCCTTTGCTCCTTCAGTTGGATCCAAGATCTCTGCAAATCTTCCATATCAGTAGGCATGTCTGGGTGAAGGATGGTATAAGCAGTGTCTCCTTCAGCAACAGGTTCCATGGTAACTGGTAGGACGGCAGGATATGGCATCATGAGTGTCTGAGCACGAGATCGTACCCATCTGAGATAAGCCTCCATAGGAATAGTGTACTTAGGCTCCAGTGTCTTGCTGTCAACCCTGTTTACCTTTCCCCAAGCTCGTATGAATCTCTGACGGTAACCTTGAAGATCGTTGTCATAATCAAACACAATGCCTTGAATCAACATGTCATGTGGACCATTGCTCCGGGCGTAACCAAACTGTCGTAAAGCTAGAGAGGGGTTGTAGGTGATGCCTCCTCTTATGCCTAGAAGTGGCACATTAGGAAACTCCCCACAACGGTCAATGATGGTGACATTCTCCATAGATCTGGAGCACCAATGGATGTCTGAGTGAGAAAGTGACATGATCCTCTTGGACCATCTGAACCCTTGCTCATTCTTCATTACTGAGCGAGGAAGGTGAGAAATAAACCACCTAGAAAGTAAAGGTATGCAGCACATCAAAGTTCCTCTTGCCCTCGTAGTACGGGTGTGAAGAGAATGCAGGATGTCTCCAAGCAGTGTAGGCACTGGATTGTGACTCAGGAAAATGTTGATGGCATGAACATCTATGAACTGATCTGGATTGGGGAACAATACTAAGCCATATATCAGCAAGGCTAAGACCTCCTCAAAAGCATCATAGCTCATGGCCTTCAAGAACATCTGAGCTTTATCCATTAATACCTTAGCAAGAATACCCTTGACTCCACTTCTCGTTTCTAGAACAATGTCAGACTTCTTCAGATGTAGGGCTGCAGCAATAACCTCTGGTTTGGGCTCCTTCTCCAAACCTGTGAAGGGTCTTTGATCAAGAACAGGTATACCCAGAAGCTTAGAGAACTCCTCCATGGTTGGAACCAGCTGATAGTCGGGGAATGTAAAGCAGTGGTGCTTAGGGTCAAAGAACTGAAACAGGACACTCATCATGTCTTCATTGAACCCTGAAGTGACTAGATCCAATAGGTGACCATGTCTCTTGATGAACTGGGAATGATCAGACACTTGAGAAGCCAACTCTTTAATCTTGGCAGGTATGCCCACAAAGTTGATCCTGACGGTGTTTCTACGAGCAGAAGCCATGACCTGCAACAAAGAACAAAGATAAATCCTTTGGTCCTTGAAATGGTTAGTGAAAATGCTATGCTTATGATGCATGATGATGTCATGATGTTATGCTCAATCAAAGACATGTGGCACACACAAACAAGTCATACAATAGCCCTAGGTTTAAAGGCTTGCATGAGGTTTAAGGTAAGTACCCTCCCCTGAAGTTAGATGGTTCATCCTGTCCTACAAAAGTAACCAGGTTCTAAGGGATCTCAATATCATTGATCCTTCACAAGGGTGGTTGTTCAGAAGGCAACTTACTTGCCAACCAAAACCCTCCAAGTTTAAGATCTCAATGAGCGTAGCATCGAGTGTCAACCAACTTCAGTCTGCACCAAAGCCGGTTACCTCACTACTCTTCTAAAGGCCAAGATGAGTTAACTAGGGTTCTAAAAGTTAGTTAGTGCATTGACAACATATGGAAGCCTCAATATTATCCTCAACTTGACTTAAGGAACATAAGCACCAACCAAGAAGTCGCACTAACTATGGCCACCAGATCAACCATATCGATATACGTCGTACAGTTTCCTTGGTCTATTGCCATTTACCTAAGGTACACTAGATCCGGGTTAGGACCTTTCACACATAAGAGCACCCCAACAATGTAAAGTAAAGCAAACAAAGCAAACAATATTAAAGTGATCTTAATTCCTAAGGGTACCCCTCTTTAATTTAAATCCCCAGCAGAGTCGCCAGTTCTGTAACACGGTGGGAGAACTGACTTTAAGTAATGTTGCGGATAGCAAGAGTCGCCACCGACTTTTATTTTATCCAAAAGGAAAGGTTATAAAAGAACAGGAAAGACCTTAAGAGAATGTTTTGGGTCCGGGGGGTAGGTTATGAAAAGGGAAGGTGTTAGCACCCTTTTCATCCATGGTTATCCATGGGCTCTTAGGTACTTAAGCTCACTTTAAATTGTTTTTGAAAATGTAGTGTGTGAATAGAAAAATTTTCAGAATAGTTTAATAATAATCCATGTACGGATGTGTAAAAAAAACTTGTTTGAAAATTTGTTTGAAATTGTTAAGTTTGAAAATTTTTTGAAGTGAGCAAGTACATAAGAGGAACCTACCCTAATGTTTAAAGTCTTTCTTGTTCTTTTTCCTTTCCTTGGTAAGACTATCCCTACTATTAAGGAATAGGTAGTCTTTACCTTGGATGTAAGGGACATGTGAGGGACATTCTGATTATGAAGGCAACTGTGGGGTGTATTAAGCACATATAAGGGACTATCATCATTTTTCGAAAGGGACTCGATTCGTATAGGCAACCATGAGGGACTTGATGATTTATCTTTTGAAGGGACTTGCTTTATACACCCCACTTGACCATTATTCGTAGGCAACTTGAGGGATAACCTTAGGAAGTGAGACGGCGATTAAAATCGGCTTACGTGTGTGTGAGTGTTTATTTTAATTATCTTATATTAAAGTGATCTAATTTATTTTAAATAAAATACATATTAACACTCCCTAATTACTAACCATAGCAATAATAATAATTAAAATATTACAAAATTTACATCCAAGAAACAATTACAACATAATAATAATAATAAATAAAATAGCAAATTAAATAATAAGCAAAAAAAAATAATAATAATAATAATGGGTTAGTAACAATAAAATAATAATAATAATTTAGAAATAATGAACATGGTTAGAAACATAATAATAAAAATATAATAATAAATAATAATATGGTTAGTAAATATAATAATAAGAATAATTAGAAAGAATAAACAAGTTTAGAATAATAGAAATATAATATAATAATACATGACAATTTAGTTAGTAACAATAATTAAAATAAATGGAAACAATATTATAATGATATTAACATAAAGTCTAATTTCAAATATAAAAAATTTTTAAGCACATTATAATTATAAATTTTAATTATTTACAAAAATTTAATTATAAAAAAAAAATATTTAGACATTATATAAACTTTAAGTATCATAAGAACATATTTACAAAACTTTAATTTCTAATAATATGAAACATATTTATATTTTAGATGAGAGAAATAATTTATAATTATATTTATAATATTTATATGAATCATATTAAATAAATAAATATATATATATATTATAATTACATTAACAATTAAAAAATAAAATTACTTAGAAATAAAAAAGAATTAGATTTTATTTAGAAAAATATTTTAGGGTTTATGAGAATTAGGGTTTATCTTAGAACATATTTTTAGGATTTTGATACAAGATTATTTTAGTATACATATTATAATTTATTTACATGATTATAAAAATAGTTTTCAAAAAAAAAGAAATATAGAATTTGAATATTATCTTAATTATATTTATATACATATATTCCAAAAATTAGATTTAATTTAAGATTATATTACATAAGACAAATAAAATAAGAAAAAGTATGAAAAACTTACCTGACTGGGGTTTGAACCCAGGTCAGTCTGTTTGCAGCCAACAAGGAAAACCATCAGGCCACCACACACGCAGGTGAGAAAGAGGAGAGCATAATTGTGTTTGTGCGTTACCCAGTAAAAATCAGGAAAAAAATAATAGAAACCAAAAGGCCTGGGGTAGGATTCGTACCCAGGACCTAATGAATACAAGCAAGCATGCGCTACCACCTGGCTGGGAGAGCCTTCCTATTAGCTTGTTGGCCATAATTAATAATATATCAAACCTGAAAAGTAAACAAAATAAAAGCACAAAATGTCATAAACGGGGAATCGAACCCCAGACTAAGTCCATGTACGCGCACGCCACAACCACTGGGCCAACCTCATAGTTGTGATAAACAAACAGAGAGAATATGTAATATTTTAAAATAATATTTGAATTTCAAAACAGGCGCGAACTGGCCTTCATCTTCTTCCTCACATCCTTCGAAAATAGCTGCGAAATCTCCTATGAATTTTCCTGCGAAATCAAAACGGTAACAAAACCTGCGAAATTCAAACATGGACAAAACAGCAAGATTTTGTAAAATTGATTATGCCATTAAGTTCCTAACAAGATTTCCAATGTTTCTACGTTCTTAGAATCCATTCATATGGGTTGGATTGAAGAACCCCAATTGGAACCCTAAACCCTAAAAATGGCAGATCACGCATTAGGCTATGAAACTTCATCAATCGCTCCAGATTTCATCTATGGTCATCAACAAACACAATTATGTAATCAAATTTCATTTATATGCAAGAAATCATTGAAATCGAAAAAAAAATATTCAAGAGCGAAGTGGATTCGGGTTGTCCAATGTAGTGCACATGGGATGCAAATGAGTGATGCTTTAGCTTCAGGGATGTCCATAGAACACGTCTACGTTCTTAGTTTACCTTAAAACTTCCTGGATTGAAGAATCCGAATCTCACTTTTTTGATGAATTTTGAGTTTTTGAATCTTACCTTTGGCTGCTGGAAATCGTGAGCTAGGGTTATGCTTATGCTTGATACTTATATGGGAGTAATTTAGGTCAGAAATATGTAGTCATTGTGTGAAGATTTGATCCAAAAATATTGAAAAAGATTATGGTGTAAAAGTTCAAATATTTGATCATGAATGCTTGCTATTTTTGGAGAGATCACATGATTTCATTCCTCTTTGACTCTAATCACCAATTATGAAATTCTAGAAGCTTTATCCAAATAAAATCTTTAATTTTCATATTTTATTTATATTTAAAATGATTTTTAATGATTTAAATCAAAATAAATAGAAATAAAAATAATAAAAATTAGATTTTAAGTGGTTTGGGTCGTGCATGGTGTTAGTGCATGGATTGGATCACAACTTGGGCAGCCCATTTGGAAAGAAGTGATTTTACACCTCCATTTTCAACATAAACCATCACAAAATTTCCCAACTTTGCAAAGGCACATATCCCTCATTTTTAAAGGTATTAGGTTGTTCTTGTACTTTTTGGAAAGCTTGAAGAGTCCTCTAAACAACCCCATTGGTTTCAGGTCCATATCATTTACCAATCTCAAGTTATGCCCTTTTGAAGTTGTTGACTTTTTGTTGACTTTTGAAATGACCTATAATGTCTTGGATCATATCTTTCAAATGAAGCATTTTTGGGCTTAACTTTCAACATCAAAGTTGTAGAGAATTCAATTTCCTTCAAAATGAGCTTTGGATGGAGACTTGGTGATGAAGCATGTGAAAGTTATGGCTGGTCAAAGTTCAGTTGACTTTTACTAAGGAAACCCTAATTTAGAAACTCCTGATTATTGATGATCTGGAATCTCCTTGATGAATCATGATCAACCCTTGATCAAATGATGAATTTTACTTCATATACTTGATGTTGGCAAAAAATCATGAAGTTTGACTTTGGTTTGACCACAGTTGACCTCAGTTTGACTTTTTAACTGCATTGACTGATTTTGACTTATCTGATCATCTGACTGAGCAAACCTTTGAGAAAAGTCTTGAAACTTGACATGGGGGTTCTTACACACATATAAAATGTTATGAAACTCACTTGAGGTATTGGAAGTCCATTTAGCCTGATTAAAGTCAAAACCCTAGTTTTGGATGCCCTGCTTAGGAGGTGCATTGTTTGAGGGCATTGTCAACTTCTTTGACCCATTGTGAACTTTGTGAACCTTGTGAATCTTCATAAGATGTCTTGTGATACTCATGGGAGGTATTGTGAAGATTGTGAACCTTGTGAACCTCATGAAGTGGCTTTGTAGACCTCATGAACCTCAGGAAAGCTTTGTAATCATTATGGAATTTGTGAACCTTGTGAACCTTCAAGAAATAACTTGTAGACTTCTTGAACCTCATGAAAGGTCTTGTAAATGTTGAGAAACTTGTGGACCTTGTGAACCTTCATAAAGTAACTTGTAGACTTCATGAACCTCATGAAAGGTCTTAAAAGCATTGTGGGACTTGTGAACCTTGTGAACCTTCATAAAGTAGCTTGTGGACTTTATGAACCTCATGAAAGGTTATGCAAGTTGTTGGAGAACTTGTGAACCTTGTGAATCTTCTTAGATCACAAAGTCTTGTATTGTGAGGGCAAATTTTGGGGTGCAACAGTAGGCAGCGGGGTAGGGCCCGTTCGAGCACACTCTTTATTTTCCCTACATTTCCCCCTTTCTTTCCAGTTCCTTTCTCATTTCTCATTTCAGTTCCAGTAGCAGTTTTATTCAGCAACATTTTTTATTTCTCACCCTTTGAAACAAAACAAGCAAGCGTGGATCCCGTCGGGTACGACGGACGATCTGGGGTGCTAATACCTTCCCAGGTCGTAACCGACTCCCGAACCCCGATCTTTGGTTCGCAGGACCTTGTCCTTTCCTTCTTCCTCAGGTTTGTGCAACATTACCTTTCCCATTCATTCAGGATAAAAATGTCTGGCTGGCGACTCTAACCTTTCCGCGCCACTTTCGCGTTTGTACTAGGATGAAAATCCCGGGAGCGACAAACACAAGAATGACGATTGACGCTGCCGCAGGCGGCGCACTAATGGACAAAGAATATAATGATGCTTATGCACTTATCGAGAGTATGGCTCAGAATCATTACCAATGGGGAAGCGAGAGAGTCGCAACTGAGAAACCAACAAAAGGAGGTATGTACGAAGTGAGTAGTATGAACCAAGTTAATGCAAAGTTTGACCAACTTAACCAAAAGATCGACAACTTGACCATAACACCAACAGCCACCGTGGCTGCGGTAACACCTAACTGTGAGTTATGTGGAGTTCCAGGACATGATGTCCCTGATTGTCAACTATTAGCAGGAATTCCCATAGATCAAGTGAATTATGCTCAAGGAAACCCGTACTCAAACACATACAACCCAGGTTGGAAGAATCATCTGAACTTCTCTTATAAGAACAACAATGCTTTATACGCACCAGGTCAAGCACCAGCTACACCACCAGGATATCAAAAGACTGCTCCTAATGTTCCTAGAAAATCAAGCCTTGAGTTGATGATGGAGAACTTCATAGCTACTCAATCTCAAACAAACAAGGATTTCTTAAACCAAAACATACAGACTAGTGAGCAGATTAAGCAATTAGTGAGCAAGGTAGATGCGTTAGCTACACATAACAAAATGCTTGAAACTCAGATTTCACAAGTAGCTCAACAACAAGCACCTACCGCTGCACCAGCTGAAGTATTTCCTGGACAACCCCAACCTAATCCAAAAGGACAGGCCAATGCTGTGATACTAAGAAGTGGCAAGGAACTTGACGGACCTGCCGATCCAAGACTTGACAATCCAGCCATGTACCAAAAGCAAGATAAGCCGACTGAAAAGGAGAATGAACCAGAAGAAAAGGAAGATAATAATCAAGAGGCAGTGGAGAAAGAAAAGCCTTATGTGCCTCCACCACCTTATAAACCACCAATTCCGTACCCTCAGAGATTAACCAATTCCAAGACGATGGGCCGGTTTAAGAAATTTGTTGAACTTCTGAAACAGTTGAATATTACTATTCCGTTTACAGAAGCTATCACTCAAATGCCCTCGTATGCTAAATTTATAAAGGAAATCTTATCTAATAAGAAGAAGATAGAGGATAACGTAACCGTTACACTTACTGCTGAGTGTAGCGCAATAATTCAAAACAATATGCCTCCTAAGTTAAAAGATCCAGGTAGTTTCTCTATACCCCGTGTAATTGGAAAATTCGTCATTGACAAAGCTCTATGCGATTTAGGAGCCAGTATCAGTGTTATGCCCTTAACAATTTGCAAAAGGCTAGACATGGGAGACCTAAGACCAACTAAAATGTCTGTTCAACTAGCCGACCGCTCTATTAAATATCCTGTAGGCATACTAGAAAATGTCCCAGTACATATAGGACAATTCTATATTCCTACTGATTTTATAATCATGGACATCTCTGAAGACTCCACTACACCTATCATACTAGGAAGACCATTCTTAGCCACCGCCGGAGCTATTATAGACGTAAAGAAAGGAAAGCTAACCTTTGAAGTAGGTGAAGAGAAAGTTGAATTTATTTTAACACAATTCTTACAATCACCAGCTATAGAGGACACATGCTATTTATTGTATGTAATTGACGAATATGTAAGAGAAATGGAAATGAAAGAAACTACTTATTCTGAAATTATGAAAATTCAAATCCCTCAGATTTTCGAAGATGACAATTGGCGTGAACCATATCAAGATGATAGTCTAAGCGAAAGTTTAGCACTTACACCGGATCCCATGCCAAGTAAGAAAAAACCTACATTAGAGTTAAAAACCTTACCTAAGAACCTAAGATACGAATTCTTAGACACTGAATGTACAAGACCAGTTATAATCAATTCCAGTTTAGGAACAATTGAAACGAAGAAACTTTTAGATGTCTTAAAGAAATACCCAACTGCATTAGGATATAACATATCTGATCTCAAAGGAATATGTCCTTCAATCTGTATGCATCGTATTTTGCTAGAAGAAGATTGCAAAACCTCCAGAGAATCTCAAAGAAGAATTAACCCAATCCTTAGCACTGTAGAAAAGGAAGAAGTTAAGAAACTACTAGATGTTGGAATAATATATCCAATCTCTGATAGTAAATGGGTTAGTACAGTACATGTAGTACCAAAGAAAGGAGGTATCACTGTTGTGAAAAACGCTAAAGGCAAATCGATATCACAAAGAGTAGTGACCGGACATAGAGTGTGCATCGATTATCGTAAACTAAACAAAGCCACTCGGAAAGATCATTTCCCACTACCTTTTATAGATCAAATGTTAGAACGATTAGCCAAACACTCGTATTTCTGTTATCTTGATGGTTACTCAGGATTTTTCCAAATCCCGATCCACCCAGATGATCAAGAGAAGACTACATTCACATGCCCCTATGGAACGTTCGCTTATAGACGAATGCCCTTTGGATTATGCAACGCTCCTGCAACCTTTCAAAGATGTATGATGTCAATCTTTGCAGATTTCATAGACAACATCATGGAAGTGTTCATGGACGACTTCTCTGTATGCGGGCAAAGTTTTGAAGGATGTCTGTCAAATTTAGAAATGGTGTTAGAAAGATGTGTAAAAGTAAACCTCGTGCTTAACTAGGAGAAATGTCATTTTATGGTCAGAGAAGGAATCGTACTAGGACACGTTATATCTGATAAGGGAATTGAAGTTGATAAAGCTAAGATAGAAGTCATAAAAGATCTTCAACCCCCTAAGACCGTTCGAGAAATACGAAGCTTTTTAGGACACGCCGGTTTCTACCGACGATTCATCAAAGATTTCTCGAAAATCACTAAACCTCTCACTGGTTTATTAATGAAAGACGCTGAGTTCATATTCAATAAAGATTGTCTTAAAGCATTCGAAACTCTAAAAACAGCCCTCATCACCGCACCAATCATGCAACCACCTGACTGGAGATTACCTTTCGAAATCATGTGCGATGCGAGTGATTATGTTGTAGGCGCAGTTCTAGGACAAAGGAAGGACAAGAAACTTCACGCAATTTACTATGCCAGTAGAACTTTAGATTCTGCTCAGATGAACTACGCCACTACTGAAAAAGAATTATTAGCAGTTGTCTTTGTGCTTGATAAATTTCGTTCCTACCTAGTGGGAGCAAAAATAATCATCTACAAGAACCACACTGCTATCAGATATCTATTAACTAAGAAAGATGCTAAACCAAGACTCTTGAGATGGATCTTACTCTTACAAGAGTTTGATCTCGAAATCAAAGATAAGAAAGGTACTGAAAACGTCGTAGCGGATCATTTATCTAGAATAGAAGGTATTAAACCCGAACAAGTGCCGATTAACGACGATTTTCCGTATGAACAACTGATAGCACAAATAGGAAGCGACCCAGTTCAGTTAGACATAGATGAACCAAAAACCGTGGAAACAATCCAAACAACCGTAGGACTACCATGGTACGTTGACATTGTCAACTACTTAGCTGCAGGAGCACTTCCACCTGACTTAAACCTATCAGCAGAAAAAGAAATTTTTCCACAATCTCAAGCATTACTATTGGGACGAACCATTATTGTTTAAAAGAGGACCTGACGGAATCTTTCGTCGGTGTATTCCCGAAGAAGAAATAGAAGATGTCATTGCTCATTGTCATTCATCTCCTTACGGTGGACATGCAAGCACTTCCAAGACTTGTGCAAAAATCTTACAAGCCGGCCTATTTTGGCCTAATCTATGCAAAGACGTCCACATCGCTGTTATAAATTGCGATCGGTGTCAACGCACCGGTAATATTTCAAGAAGAGATGAAATTCCCCAAAGAGGAATATTAGAAGTAGAAGTCTTTGACGTCTGGGGAATAGATTTCATGGGACCATTCCCATCATCTTTCGGTAATAAGTACATACTCGTAGCTGTCGATTATGTTTCTAAATGGATTGAGGCTATAGCTTCTCCTACAAACGACACACGAGTAGTAATTAATCTTTTCAAGAATATAATCTTTCCAAGATTTGGTGTGCCTAGACTTGTCATAAGTGACGGTGGCTCGCATTTCATTTCGAAAATATTTGACAAATTACTAGCTAAGTATGGAGTCAGACATCGTGTAGCAACACCATATCATCCATAAACAAGTGGACAGGTCGAAGTCTCGAACAGAGAAATAAAACAAATCTTAGAAAATACTGTCGCCATATCTAGGAAAGATTGGTCATCTAAACTTAATGAAGCTTTATGGGCTTATAGGACAGCCTACAAGACACCCATAGGAACTACACCTTTCAAACTAGTGTATGGGAAGGCTTGTCATCTCCCGGTAGAAATAGAACACAAAGCATATTGGGCGATTAAAACACTCAATATAAACTACAATGCCGCTGGAGAAAAGCGAATATTCGACATTAATGAATTAGAAGAATTAAGGTTAGATGCTTATGAGAATGCTAAGATATACAAAGAAAGAACCAAGCGATGGCATGATAAACGCCTATCTAGGAAAGAATTTAGTGTGGGAGACGTTGTACTCCTCTTTAATTCAAGACTTAGGCTCTTTCCTGGAAAACTAAAATCTAGATGGTCAGGACCCTTTGAAATAACTAGAGTGTTCCCGAGCGGAGCAATAGAAATTAAGGGTAGGAATAGTGAACCGTTCACAGTAAACGGACAACGATTAAAACATTACCATAACATTGAAAATAGAGATTATGCCAATAATTTAAAGCTTTTAGAGTTGTCCACTAACTTCCCTGATTAATCTACGCCTAAGCATTACGTCTGGCTTATGACGATAAAAACAACGCTTAGTGGGAGGCAACCCAATTTATCATTTTATCATTTTATTGTTTTATTTCATTATTATTATTATTGACTTTATTTATGCATTTATTTTCCTATTTTCTTTATCTTAATTTTTATTTTCTAAATCACTTTTACAGATTTTTCTAAAGTCTTTTCTACCTTCCTTTTCCCCCTGATTTGTTTCCTCCACATTAACACTAACTATGGCTAACCAACCAAGAAACATTATGGAAACCAAATTTAGAGGTAGAAACCAAAGAATGAAATTTGAGGAATTATCACAGAGACAAATGGATTTGACTCTGTACTATGATGAACAGACTATGAAAACTCTAGGTATACATGATAACATCCTATACCTGTTTAACCAACTTGGATGGGAGAATGCTCTCATAAAACATAGGGTTATGACTTACTGCGAGCTCACCCTTGAGTTTTTAAGTTCCTTAGTTTACTTACCCGAGCGCGGATTTGGATTAAGGAAAGGATTTATTAGTTTCCAACTATTCAGGATCGAATATGACTTTAACCATAAGGAACTAGCTGACCTATTAGGATTCCCTAGTGGACCTTTTGCCTTTACTACCACCCAGGTAGAATTAATGGATATTGAGCTAGACTTCTTTTGGGGAACCTTAACCAGAAATTACCATCCTGAGCCGGATAACATGAACAATGATGAAATACATAACCCAGCTATCCGCTATTTTCATAAGATCCTTGCCCACACCTTCTTTGGAAAGGAAGAGAACCTCACTGGAGTATCTAAAGATGAGATATTCATAATGTCCTGTTTGACCGATGGAAAACCCATTAATGTTGTACCATTCATGATGCAAACCTTTACCCGCATCCAAGAGGAACCTGATCTACCAATATTGGTAGGAGGCCTGGTCACCATGATTGCTGATGCCCTCGGACTTAGATACCAATTACACAAGTGCAACCGTTTAGGTACCATCCGCCCTATGAATCTGAACTTCTGCTTTAACCGTCAAATTATAAGAAACTTAGGACAACCACCTTACGAGTACCTAATCAGAAATGAAATAGTAACCCTGTTCACATTACCAAACCATGCTAAAGTCAGTGTTCACAATAGAGATAATTGGCTTTATAAGCTTACCCCTCCTGACTATCCATCCACACCTGAAACACCACAATCTTACCAAATTAGGGATGACATAATGACTGATGTAGAAAGTGACCCCAATACACCTCCTGGTTACCATGACATCGACCACACTGATGAAGTTATTGAAACCCCTGAAATTAATCAAGTAGGATATGCTGACAACTTAAAGAAAATTCTGAATACTCTTGAAGTTTACCAAGCTGATATTAATGATGTTAAGGATGAAGTTAAAAGCATGCGATTGGACGTTATAGGTTTAACTGACATAACATGTGAACAATTCTATCATATAAACTCCGCACTTGAAGATTTGAAGAAGCAACTTTGATAATGCTGTAGTGATTTGATTTATCTTACTTTTCGTTTTTGTTTCTAGTTAGTTTTGATATTTTGAAACATTTCATAGATTATTTTTATTACTGTAATTTCTTTCTATTATGTCAAAAGCAAAGTACTTCTATTTATGCAATTTTCCAATTTAATCAATTTCCATACTTTTCATTATTTGCTGATACCTTTGAATTGCTGGATATTTTGTGAACTTTCGCACGATGAAATCCACTGCTTATATATAAATTGATCTACTGTTATGCGTTATGTTTATGTTGGAATTAAATGAAAGTGATAAGAATTGCAATTGAACTGAACTGAGGTAATCCATTCTGTGAAAATTCCATGTTTTGTAATCATCACGGTCGTCACCATCCCCTCACGATCGTAACGGGCTATTTAGCGCGTCACGACCGTAAGACCCCCCTCACGACCGTGACAACCCTAATTCACGAGTTCTGAAGTTACAGAGGCCGTTCACCTTCGTAACACCCACTTCCATTTTCATAAAAATCTCTAACCTCCCATTACCTCCTCTTCTCCCGTAACCACCCATTACTCTCAAGATCAATTCCATTAACCCGTTCCACCTTTCCATTTATTCACAACTCCTCACATTCACTTCATTCCATTAATCCGAACAATTTCTTCACATTTTCTCACAAAACTTCAAACACACCTATCTCTCATTTACCTCATTTGCATGCAATGGAGAATATTCAGTTTAGAGATGGAGACCAAGGAGAAGCACAAAGAGAGAAGTTTGTAAGGTTTCAAAACCGTGGCATCCAACCCACTCGGTACGTCGACCTCGACTGCTTGAGGGAGTTAGGATTGCTCGACGGAGTGAAGCTACTGCTTGAGCATGTTGGCTTGTGGGACTTATGCAGTCAACCACAACCGACATTCGAAAACCTCACCTTGGAGTTTCTGAATTCGTTTCAGTATATCACACCATCCGGTTCAACAAGTCAACTCACCGGCATTGCAAAATTCAGAATACTTGGAAGAGAGTTCCAAATCACTCAAACCAGAATCTCTGAACTGTTAGGCTTCAGTCACGGCGATGGTGCTCACCTCCACGTTCCCGATAACTTCAATGAAGTTGCTTTCACTTTGTGGCACAACATCACGAACAGCCGTGCTACCGCCTACCAGAGCCTGAATGCCACCCACATCCATAATCCTGCGATTCGGTATTTCTATCGTATCATCTGCAACACAATCTTCGCAAGAGAGAGCAACCACAAGCTAAATTCCAAAGAGCTCTTATTCTTGCATTGTGCCTTGAATGAGGAACGCATCAATGTTGCTCCGTTCCTTTTGGCCCACATTCAGTCCGTAGTGCAAAGAGGCGCCACTCCCTTCTTCATTGGTGGGATTGTCACTTCTCTTGCCATACAGCTGGATTTTGGTGACCAGATATCTCATTTGCCTCATAGAGCACCGGAGCTGCTTACTAAGAACTATTGCAAGTCCGCCCATTTGATCTCGCAGCGAGAGGATAGCAGGTTCAACCCTGTGATCCAAGGCACCATCTATCATCACATCACTTTGCCTTGCAGGAACCTCATCGATCCCTCAAACCGAGCCAATTGGTTATTTGATTTGCCGGATGCCGCATGCCATGTTCCGATTATTGACGAGCAACCTGATGCACCTGCGGACGAGATGCAGGATGCGATGGATGCTGCTGAGCCAGTTCAGGACATCCCTGAGTCCTCCATCAGGCAGCCACCTTCCTCCAACATCACCCTTGAAGACATCCTCCGTGCCATTCATTAGCAGAATCAGATGAATGCCGCACTTGAGCGAAGGCAGAAAGAGCAATACGATGCACTCCTTTCAACTGTTGCTAATAACCAGAGGACAACAGATGAAAAGTGAGGAGAGATTTTTAGCGAGCTGGAAGCTTTGCGTATAGATATCACTGCTCTCACCACCACCGGTTCTGATGAGGAAGCCACTCCTGCCAGACGCTCCCGCACCAGAAGCCGAGGCCGTGGTCGTCAGCAGCATTAGTTTATGATTTTGTTTTTGCATTTCTGTTCATGTATTGTATTTTCCCCGCTATTATATCACAACATTGGTAGGGCGTGCTACGGCTCGATCCCCCACAACCTCCAATTTGGATAATATGTAAAGGGTTACCACATTCGTGTACCAGACCCCGTGCTTATAAAGGATCAAAGTCACTAACCGGCTACTCCACTATGTGCGTGCTAAGGCAAAGGGCTTAATGTGATTGCGCTAGAACGAAACCGGGTGAAATAAGATCGAAAGACTCTAGGTAGAATCATAACGCAATTACCGAATGTTTCGTTTAACGGGAAGTCGACGACTTAGCTTGTTGCTTGTGTCATTAGTGTATCGTTAGTGTTCTATTCTAGTACCGGTTTATCTAACTAAATGATTTCTCATACGGTTTGTTATGTGTATGCGTCCGATGAAAATTGTCCGATCATTTTTCAATCGACTATTTGCTTGAGGACAAGCAAAGGTTTAAGTTTGGGGAAGTTTGATAACGAGAAATCGTATCACTTTATTACTACGTTTTAAGTCCATTTTATCGCACATTTATCTTATTAACTTCCGATTGTTCGAGTTTTTTTATGTCACATTGCAGGTATAACATGTCTAGAGCTAAATTATGAGAAAAAGATCAAATGAACCAAAACTAGCATGAAAATAAGATGAAGAGAAGAATTCTGCTAAGTCTGCATATTTTGCAACACTCACGGTCGTCACAACATCATCACGACCGTGACTCTCTATTTTAAGGTCTCACGACCGTTGCTCAATGGTCACGACCGTGACGCGCTGGAATTGGAAAATCTGCCCGTTACGCCCTTGTCACGAACGTGACAAGGAAAATGTGTTTAAATTAATTGAAGTCATTCATGAAGACGTGCAACGAGTCAAAGACGACTCCTATTTTTCCTCAGACCCAGTATGCCACTTTTGCTAAATCCTCTCGTTTTGGAACGAAGCCCACGCTCATCAAATTCAACTGCCCAAAATCTAGTTCTATAAATAGCCTAGTTACAAATTGAAAACTACAGAGTATTATTTTCATTTTCACGCGGAAGCTCTGCCGTAATTTTCTTGCACCCATTTAATTTTTTCAGCCTTGTTCTTGTTTATTTTTCTGTTTCTATTTCTAACCCAATTCAATAACAATTTCCAAAATTAGGAAATTGTTATTTAAATTAATTTCTTTCTAGCTTCAGCAATTCGTATTATTTTTACTTTTGATTCCGGTTCCGAACACTCCGAGCTTGTCAATCTGTGGAAGAAGGAGTTTAAGAATTTGATTATCCAGGTTTCTATTTTTGCATTTATATTAAGTTTATTTATTTGTTTATGTTAAGATATTATTATTATTTTATAATGTATGCTTTAATTAATATTTATTTATTTATGCATCTGTCTGTTGGTATAAATAAAATGAGTAGCTAAATTAATTAGGCGGTATGTAATAAACTAAACCAAATCGGTAAAATCGAATCTAAGCTAAAATAATTAAGAAATTATATTCTGGCTGTGGCTTTTTATAATTAAAATTAATCTCTTTGTTACGAGAGTAAGAAAAGTGTAATAGGTTAGGTCGAGACCACGAGAGTGTGAGATTTTAACCGGATAGCTAAAGTTAGGCATTTGATTTAAATACAGCGAGAGCGCTTTAAAATGAATTAGACTTATTAAGTTTTCAAAAATTATTTTCTAAACACTTATGGGCTAGCGAGAGCAGGCATAGGGCTTTAGGAGTAAGATCTGAGATAAGACCACGAGAGTGTGAGTCGAGGGTTTTTAAACTGATAACCTCTACAGAATAATTTAAGTGAACCATCTTTATAAGCTTAGGTTATATTGACCCGCATAGGTTAATATAATTACATACCGACCGCCTTCTCATTATTTCCTTAAAACTAAATTTAATTCCCGTTTTTAATCCTTAAAACCAAAATCGTGACAAATATCCACCTTAGCTAAATTAGCAGACCTTCTAGCACTAGAGTGATTACAAAGTCCCTGTGGGTTCGACAATCTTTTATATTACTTCGATAGGCTGTGCGCTTGCAGTTCAGATACCGCTAGACACATATCGCGTCTTCGCGCCCATCACTTTACACTTTACAAGCCATGTGTCCTTATCCATTAATAAGCATATAGGAAGCCAAGTCCAAGCTTCTTGAAGTGGCAAAACTTCATGCTTATATAGGTGATTCTTTTAATCTTGCACCTGCATTTGCATTTTTCCAAAAGAAACATTAAGAAGATATACTTCAACCTATCCATCACTTGCAGGTCTGAGCACATACCTTGGGAAGACAAATACAATTGCTCCAATCTCTAACTATGATCTTTCCACATTGAATTCTGCTTCTAACATTGTATAGAAGGGAATTGGGTATACCGTAGCTAATAGATTTAAATGGACTTTAATCCCATCCCAATTACCGACTTCTTTACTAAGTCTCTAGCTAACCCCTTCGTCAAGTGGTCAGCTAAGTTTTGTTGCGACCGAACAAATTCAATAAATATCACCCCATTCATGATTAATTCCCTAATCATACTATGTCTAACACCCAAATGTCTAGACTTTCCATTATATATTTGACTATAAGCTTTAGCCAATGTGGCAGTACTATCATAACGGATAAATATTGGTGATATCGGTTTAGGTCATATCGGAATCTCATATACCAATTTTCTTAGTCATTCCGCTTCTTTTCCAGCAACAGCTAATACTACAAACTCAGATTCCATTGTGGAACCAGTTATACATGTTTGCTTCTTGGAAGCCCACGAGATGGCACCTCCCCCAAGCAAGAATACCCATCCACTTGTAGAGGATGAATCTTCAGCATTATTTATCCAACTAGCATCCGAATAACCCTCTAACACCGAAGGAAATCCCATATATGACAATCCATAATTCATTGTACCCTTCAGGTACTTGAATACCCTAGTTATCGTATGCCAATGATGTCTACTAGGATTACTAGTAAATTTGCTCAACTTTCCAACCGCATAAGCAATATCCGGTCTAGTGCTAATCATAGCATACATCAAAGAGCCTATAGCTTTTGAATATTCGAGTTGATCCACAGGTTTACCTGTATTTGGCATAAGCTTTTCTCCTGGATCCATGGGAGTACTTACTGGAGAACAACTTTCATAATTGAACTTCTTGAGTATTTTCTCAATGTAATGAGATTGCGTAATTACAATCCCCTTATTCTCCTGTTTAATCTTAATACCAAGAATAACGTCTGCTTCTCCCATATCCTTCATGGAGAACTTTGATGACAAGAAATTCTTCGTTTTATCAATTTAATTTTGGTCGGTGCCAAAGATCAACATGTCATCAACATATAGACAAATGAAAACTCCTTTACCGGATGTATCAAATTTACTATATACACATTTGTCAGCTTGGTTTAGAATGAAACCATTAGACAAAACAACCTCATCAAACTTTTGATGCCACTACTTTGGAGCTTGTTTCATCCCATACAATGACTTAACTAGTTTACACACTTTATGCTCATTACCAGGCATTACAAATCCTTCAGGTTGCTTCATATACACTTCTTCTTCCAAATCACCATTAAGAAATGTTGTTTTGACATCCATTTGATGAATCACTAGATTATGAATAGCCGCCAAGGCAATCAACAATCTAATATTAGTGATACGGGCAACTGGAGCATAGGTATCGAAATAATAAATTCCTTCCTTTTGTCTGAAGCCTTGGATAACTAATCTAGCTTTAAACTTGTCAATTGTACCATCGACTTTCATCTTCCTTTTGAAGATCCATTTGCAACCCAATGGTTTGCAACCTGGTGGTAAATCAGATAATACCCAAGTATTATTTTCCATGATAGAACCAATCTCTTCATCAATTGCTTCTTTCCAAAAAATAGAATCTCGAGATTTCACAGCTTCATCATACGTTCTTGGATCCTCCTCTATACTATAGCAATAATAGTATTGAGTGTCAATCTGATCCTTTAATCCCTCAACTAAATATAGTTGAAAATCAGATCCATAAGATCTAGATTTTCTAGCTCTTTTGCTCCTACGGGGTTCAAGTGTCTCACTTGGCACATCATTTGAATGATCATCCCTTAGAGATTCATCTGAATTAGGTATAGTGTCCTTTGGTCTAGGTACAGAGGAGAAACAATTCTCATCAAATATGGCATCTCTTGATTCTATAATTGTGTTAATAGAAATCGAGTCATTAGGTTCTATAACATAAAACCTATAGGCCTTGGAGTGCTCAGCATATCCAACAAAGATGCAAGCCACACCCTTTTCGCCCAAAGTTTTCCTTTTTGGGTCCGGGAGTCTAACCACGGCCCTACAACCCCAAACACGTAGAGATGTTAAGTTGGGTCGTTTCTTATACCAAAGTTCATATGGGGTAGTCTTGTTCCTTTTATAAGGAACCCTATTTAACAAATAGCAAGCCGTTAACATAGCTTCTCCCCAAAACCCTTCACTCAAACTAGAGTTAGATAACATGGCATTTACCATTTCCTTAAGAACTCTATTTTTCCTTTCAGCCACACCATTTTGTTGAGGTGTATAAGGCGTCGTAGTCTCATGAATGATTCCTACGGATTGGAAAATTACATGATCATAATATTCACCACCTCTATCTGTACGTAATGTTTTAATCAACAAATTTTGTTGTACTTCAACTTCAGTTTTATAAATTTTAAATTTATCTAATGCTTCGTCCTTAGCATGCAACAAATAAACATAGCAAAATCTAGATGCATCATCTATGAAAGTGACAAAATATTTTTTATGCCCTAATGATGGAGTAGCATGCAAATCACATAAATCACTATGTATTAACTCAAGAATGATAGATTTCCTTGTTATACTTTTAAAAGGTTGCCTAGTGATCTTTGTTAACATGCAAGTTTTACAATTTTCTACATTTTTATCAAAAACAGGAATTAACTCATTTTTAGACATTTCATGCAATCTTTTATAATGTACATGTCCTAGACGAGCATGCCATAATGATGAATTGATAACATTCGATGAGGACATAAATACATAACCAGAATCTTTAGGAACTCCATTCAAATTCATCATAAACATACCATTATTATAATATCCAAATCCTACAAACACACCAGACTTTGATAATACATATTTATCAGATTCACACACTTGCTTGTAAACAAGCTTATTTAATACAGGACCAAAAATTAAATTCTTACGTAATTTAGGAACATACAAAACATTAAACAAAGTAATAGTCTTTCCAGAACTGAATTCTAGCACCACGTTTCCTTTGCCTTCAACGGGAGCGAAGTGATCATCTCCCATGTAGAGGACAAAACCATCTTCCACTGGAACAAGAGTCTTGAACCAGAAACGATCCTTGCAAACATGTGTTGTGGCGCCAGAATCAATCCACCCCGCGATAGCATCATCCTGCACATAAAATGCTTCAGAATTTAGTGAAACCGAATGTTTAATCAAACTATTCAAATCACAAATTGATTTCTGACCTTGGTTTTCGGATTGGTCCTTAGACCCCTTTCCTGAACCACTTGCATTCGCGTTATCGTGCTTTTTGCCGGAACGATAATCCTTCTTGAAGTGGCCTGTTTTGCCACACTTCCAGCATTCTAGTTTTGGTTTCTTGTTAGCACCGAAACTGCCCTTTTTGTTCTTGAAAGCACGCTTCTTTCCTTTGTTTTTGTTGTTATCGTACTTACCACCCTCTTCGACCATATTAACCGAGGGTCCAGCAATTTCTTTGCCTTTTCCTTTGTCATCCTCATGCGCTCTTAGAGATTCTTCTATGCGCAAGTGACTTCCAAGTTGGACCAAAGACAATTCGTCTTTTCCATGTTTCAGATTGTGTTTGAAATCCTTCCACGAAGGAGGCAACTTGTCTATGATGCTTGAGACATATATTGTTTCATCCATCTTCAATCCGTGTTGTGTGAGTTGTCCAAGGATTCAGAGGAGTTCATTGAATTGTTCCATGACATACCTCGATTCAACCATTTTGTAATTGTTGAAATCGGTTACCAGGAACTTTTTACTGGATGAGTCCTCTGCCATGTACTTGGATTCAAGACAATCCCACAATTTCTTAGCAGATTCCATGTTTTGATAAATATCAAATAAGGGATCAGACATACCATTAAGAATGTGCCCTCTGCATATGTAGTCGTCGTTCTCCCATTTTGATCTGCGTCTCAGATTTTCAACTGTGTCGTCCTCTAGAAGTTCAGGAATCGGTGTAGACAGGACGTGCACCACCTTCAACGTTGTCAACATGAAATGCATCTTCTTCTGCCAGCGCCTGAAGTCTTGTCCTTGAAACTTGTCCAATTTTCCGAAGTTTGTAGTCATCTCCTTGACGGTGCTTCCTCCAGCCATAATTATCAAAAAGATTACTTTGTTCGTTTGTTAGAAAATTGGGTTTGATAATCTAGGATATCTTCGAAGAATCGTGTTCGTACACTTTCCGAACAAAGTATTTCGACCTTTTTCTGCCTAGGTTCACGAAATCTTTGCGGGGATAATTCTTTGAAGAACGAATTGTTTCTGGCAAAAGAAAATTCGTGCAGAATGTAGAAGGCTTTCTGTTTTTTTATCTGTACGTAAATCGAAGCCAAACGACTCCTTATATAGGAGTTCAATAATTCAAACGAAAAGACACACCAGTTCGGAAATGGTCATGTCTGTTGGGAAAAGGTTCAGGGCGCTGCCCCGCACCCCGCCCGCTGTCCTGGCAGCGGGACCCCAGCCAGGGGCTCTGCCCCTTGGAACCTCACGGGGCGCTGCCCCTCACCCCGCCAGGGGCTTCGCCCCTTGGAACCCCAACGGGGCGCTTCCCCGCACCCCGCCAGGGGCTTCGCCCCTTGGAACCCCGTTTGAATTATTCGCATTCAATTATATGTTGGCTTGACGAGCGTGCACTCCGCACTACCCTAACTCTTTTCCAAGCTTTAACGCATAATTGCATTGGCCTGTAGTAAATCCCATTACTACTAAAATACATTGATGATACTAAAATCACCAACATCATATTTAACATTTGATGTTACCTTTTGAATTATCAAATTAAATCTTCTTGTAAATAAAAATTGAAAACATATATGATGTTACCTTTTGAATTATCAAATTAAATCTTCTTGTAAATAAAAATTGAAAACATATATGATGTTACCTTTTGAATTATCAAATGAAAAGTAAATCAAAGTTGATCGAGAAAAAGAGAAAGTAGAGAACAGAGGAAAAAACATTTTTTTTATTTACAGTCTCTCTATCTCGAAATATATATTGTACGTGGAATCAATTGTTAAAAGAAGAAGAAAAAAATGATTCATATTTATATGAAGAGACCTAGCTTTAAATTCTTACAATTTTTTTTCCAAATTTTTATGCTATCAAACAATTGAGAGGGAGTCTAAATAATAAAAAAAATTGAATCTAATTTTGTGGAGAATGATTGAAAGTGATTTTGATTTTGAGGAATTGAGAAAGATGAAGAGTAGTTGAGATTATGAAATCATGAAGTTTTTGCGTCGACTAATTCCTCTTAATTGGAAAAAACTTTTTTCATTAAATAAACAAAATTGAAGACAAACTGAAATGTTAATGGGTAGTTATTGTCTTAAAATTAGAAACTGTTTTTTTTATTATAATAAACCACTAAAATGAAAGAGGAAGTTGAAGGGTAAATTAGTCTTAAAAATAATCCAGACCAAAAAATTTGTATCTCTTTATATATAGTATAGATTATGTGTGAAACAAATATTTATCGCTTATTATTACTTATTTAAAAAATCATGTGTATTCTTTTTATGAGTGTATATATATTTAATATTTTTTACATAAAAGTATGGAAAAAGTAAAATATATTAAATTAATATATCACACATATGACAAAAAAAATGTATTTACTTATCATAAAAGAATAATGTGTATTTTTTTTGTTATGTACCTTTTAAGTATATTAGAAAGAAAAAAATGAAAAAATGATAATATAGTAATTATAATTTTATTAAACATATTATACTCGAAAAAAATATTTATTTCATACCAATTAGTTAATAGAAAACTTTGTGTTTTATTATTATTTATCTTTTATAGTGTTCTAGTTCGGTTAGAAGGGTCGATGACCACGAACGACCCAATGAAGGCAATAATTTGCATGTTCATTCGTAGCGTGAAAGTGTTATCCTAGGAAATAGCGTAGGAGATATATATTCCAGATACTCCAATGGCTACTCGCGTCCTACACCTAAAGAATAATGGATTGTTAAAATCGCCCCATTACATGAAAGAAAAGTACGTCATTCTCCAAATACCCAATTTCAAATTCATACTTCACTCACTCATGTTACTCTAATATTGACTTGAGAGTTGAAGTGTTAATCTTGCAAATCATTTCCTCTTCCTCATCCCGTCGAAAAAGTTAACTCTATTTTTGCACCATGCAACCTCTAGTCTCTAATTAACTTTGGTTCCTTAACGGACCAATGGTGCAGTCTGTCGGAGTCAACTTCTTATTCTCGCGGTTTCTACGACCGAATACTTCTATTTTGATGCACTGAATCAAAGCTTTCTCAACCTAGGATATCGATGTTCATAAGATCGAACCACTAATTCACTATTTTTGATCTACTCTGATGATACATCAACTTTGATTTTTTTCAGAATTTCCAATCTCTAATATCAATATCTTCCGGAAATGGCAGGATCTAAAGCCATTTGCACAATTGTTTTACGTTAAGCAACTGTTGTTGATGTTTCTGTTACTCAGGTCGTAAGAGATCCACATCCTCATCCTCAAGGCGGTACAAATTAAGTAGTTGTGAATAATTTATTACATCCAAATATTCTCCAACCTCATTTGATTATAGGATCCATTGTGCAGTTCCAACATGGAGATCCTTTGCTCAAACCTCTAGCACCACCATCGACCTCAAAACTGAAGGCACTTCCTAGGTTCCAATTTTTAAAAGCTAAACTTGTAATACAAAACGTGAACGAGTTGTTGAATAATATGTATAACATAGTTTGTTAGTAAGACTCGCAAGAAATAGAAGAAAAAAATACTTCATATGGAATAAATTTTAAACAACGTGAACCTAAAGGGAAACACAATGCAGAAAACCACTTCTAGAAGAAGCCTAACTATTATCGTCGAGCCAGCCATGTCACAAAGAGATGCATCCCCGAAATTTCTAAGTCACCAAAAGAGAAAGATACATCAAACTCCACCTCACAGTTCTAGAGGAGGCCAATATAGTCACATTCCTCATAAACGTCTTCTTTATGCATAAATAGTGGACAACTAAATACTAAATTCATTGGAAAAACCTCCAATGCTGAAGGAGTATGATGGGAAGGGAGATTCCAACAAGCATATACAACAAGTTGATGACCATTTGAAATACTTCCATACTGATAAGGAAATAAAGTATAAATAAATTTTCTCTAAGACTAGCAGGACCTTCCATACTCTGGTTCAAAGCTCTATTGAACGGAAGTATTGATTCGTGAACTGATCTATGCAAGAGCTTAACCACTCATTTTACAGTTTGAACTAGGAAACTAGTGATAATATTTACCTTGAGAGGGATAACTATGGGGGACAAACAAAGCTTACATGCATACACTGACTATTTCATGCAAGTAGTTGTGGAAGTAGGATAAACTAAAGAAGGCATTTAAGTGTTAGATCTTATATAATGGTCAAAGGCAGGATAACTCCTTCATGAATAAATTAGGATGCATAGAGACCTGTAGTTTAGAAGAGTTGTTGAATGGAGTGAAACTCTTTATTAACCTTGAGGAGAAACAAATTTCTGGGTTGATAACCAGGCGACAATAAATGCAGGTTTCAGACGGTCATCTTGGAAAGATTCCAACAGGAAAAGGGAGGAATTAAACTGTGTGACTTGTGGCTGGTACGACAAGTACACCCTTTAAACACTTCCCAAGAGAAGATATACCAAGAGTGTGCCAGCAAAAAACTTTGAAAGGCCTGGATAACAAAAACCCTTCCCTATCAAAGTATCTTTAAGAACTAACAAGGTGAAAATTTTCCACTTTCACAAGAGTCATGGCCACAACACAAATGACTACGCCTAGCTGAATAATGCCATAAATGGTTTGATAAAGATGGACAGCTTGTCTGAGTATACCAAATATGAAAAGAGAGGTAGAGAAGACTCAACAAATAAAAATTTAGTGAAGATAAAAGAGCAAGTAAGGGGAAATGCCAACACATTACGGTCATTACTGGGGGAGCACCCTGGGTGAACATCCTGTAAAAAGGAACAATGAAGATGAAAATTGCAGAACTGATGGTCATCCATAAGAAAGATGGAAGTGCCTCAGCCAAGACCCCAAATAGACCAATGTTTGGGTTCTAGGACAACGAGAAAGTCATGGGGGAATGATATCTTCCCTCTAGTCATAACTGCCACAATATGCCATTTCAACGTATCACATATACTTATCGACGATGGTAGTGTAACACCCCAATTTAATTAGTCATTTATTTATTTTAATGTTGATTTATGTGATTTATATCGTGTTTAGATGGTGTTGCTCCCTGGATTTCCATCCTGGTACAAACGCGAAAGTGGCGCAGAATAGGGTAGAGTCCCCAGCCAGACATTTTTATCCCGAAGGAACGGGAATGGTAAAGTTGCACAAACCAGAAAAATAAAGGAAAGGACAATGTCATGCGAACCAAAGAACTAGGTTCGGGAGTCGGTTACGACCTGGGAAGGTATTAGCACCCCAAATCGTCCTTCGTACCCTACGGGATCCACGCTTGCAAAGAAAATGTTTCAAAGGGTGAAAAAATGAAAACTTCTGCAAAAAGAAAGACTGAAACTGGCTAAGAAAAGAAAGGTGGAAAATGTAGGGAAAATAAAAGAGTGCTCGAATGGGCCCTACCCCACTGCCTACGTACCTTATCTAGACATGAGGATTAGAGACGCCATAGTTCCCCTAACTAGGAAGGAAAATGGCTTGTGTTTTAAAAGCTTGAACTGCGTATGTCAATGCTCAGGTGTTATAGGCTCGTCTGGCACGAGTGCGTTACCGTCTTGTGAAGAGACAAGTAGGAGCAAGTTCTTACATTGAGAGTGAGGGTGATGAGAAAAGAAGTCTCGAAGGAGAGACGATTATTTTGTGTTCAGTGTTTTTAGAAGCTTTTATGATTTTGGAACAAGAAAGTAAACTCAAGTCTTTTTCCATGGAATGTATAATTGTTACTATATTCCAAGATGGAATAAAGAACAATCAGACCCAAGTGAGAGGAATATCCCAAAAACTTGGTTCCAGATATTAGGGCATAAGCTCACTAACTCATTGACTTTATTAAGTGTTTTGTGATTTGAAATGAAGAAGTATTTTTTATGATTTTCTTTGTGAAAACAGTCTCATGATTATACTTGTACATCATGCTAGAGAAGATAGTATTATCCCAATATGGGAAGATTACAAGTGCCCAATGGAATAACTCCATACACAAAAGACTACCTCAACCATTATTAAGTGTTTTTTTGGGTTTTTGTTTGAAGATGAGAAAGAGAGAGAACCAAAAGGATCTCAAAGGTAAAAGACTAAAGGGGGGACTAACAATCCTAGATGTTATCATGCATAGGAATCCTAGGTTAGTGATATTTGAATTCTATCCTAATGAAGAAGAAGGAAAGAAAATAAAAAAGAAGAAGAAGAAGAAGAAGAGGAGAAGAAGTAGAAAGCAACTTACTTCCCTTAAAGAAGTTAAGTTGTTTCCAAAAGGGGTGAAAATAAGTTGAAACATTGATGGCCTAAGCTCATCACAAACACAAATAAGAAGCATAAAATAAAGAGGAGAAAGAAGTTTGAAGTGTGAAAATCTCATCCACACCTCTTACTTACCATAGTCCCTACAAGTGTTAGAAATATTCACAAAGTTCAAAAAGGTTCAAATAATGGAAGAACAAGCATTTAATCATCACAAACCAATACAACCAGAACCTAATAACCATGTAAGAGTGCTAATGTTAGTCATACAAAGTCACACAAAAAAGAGTGAAAGAAACCCCACAAACAATTAGCAAAGTAACATGGGAGAAGTAAGATGAAAGCATGTGATTAAAAGAAGCAAACAAGTTAAAAACCATCAAGTAACATCAAATTTAGAACCTAAACATGTTTATTGAGTGCCTAAAAAGGAGATACAATCATCACACAAGGCATACAAGAACATACTAAGTCCATTATAAGAGACATGAGAAGTGTGAAGTGAAGTGGGGCATACTTGTGAAAGTGTAACTTAGTGCACAAGTTAACACCAAATAAGCAAGGGTGAGGCTCACATACTAAAACCAGGGATCAAATATCATGTTATCAATCACCAAACAAGATCCAAAGAGATGGCACAAGTGTCCTTCTACTCAAGCAAACAAGCAAAGCTCAAAACCTCTCAAACTAGGGCAATTTAAGATCATATCCCAAACAATTAGTAAGCATGCTTTAAAAATTAAACCAATAAGCCACAAGGTACTTAAAACTCATAAAAATATCATAGCAAAGTCACATGACCAAAAATAGAAGAAAAATCAAACAAAAGATTGGTCAAAGTGCAATTAGGGTTTCATTTTCTTACACAAGAAGCAATAGGCTAAAAACCAGCCAAACAAAGCCTAACAAATCTCACAAAAATCAAATAAGTACTTTAGTATGTTAGAAAAGCATAGCAAAAAGAATCAACCTCATATCTATTTTAGAACTCAAGATAAAAATTCTACAAGTCAGGGTATGCATATTATAAAGAAAAATAAAAGAAATTAATTGCAAAACTAAATCAGGCTATTATAAAAATAAAGAAAAATGAAAAATAAAAATTTGACAAAATTTTGTAAAATCCTCAATATCATTCATGAATTTTTGTGGAATTTTTAAAAGCAATTAACTATTTTTATCAATTAAAAATGAAATTAGAAAAAGAAAAATAAAATAAAAGAAATAAAAGGCAAGGGAAGTGAGCAAGCAGGCCCAAACACGCTGAAAAAGCAAACACATGCCCAAGGGGGTGCGGAAAGAAACCAAGCCCAACGCATGTTTCATGAAGTTCGGTCAACAATTCAATGGTACTCAGAT
The DNA here is from genome assembly GCA_963966055.1 of Lathyrus aphaca. Classification (NCBI taxonomy): domain Eukaryota; kingdom Viridiplantae; phylum Streptophyta; class Magnoliopsida; order Fabales; family Fabaceae; genus Lathyrus; species Lathyrus aphaca. The sequence goes on from OZ014525.1 coordinate 13,741,833, forward strand.
CCTATGGTTCATATCAGTCCCATACAAGTCACCAAGTCTAATGGACACTACGCCAGTCAACGCAATCATTCAAGTATATGCATCCTATGAACCATATTCAAACTTAGCAATCCACAAGGATCCAACGTCTCACAAATATTCTGGAAAATAGTACATAAAACGAAACAAAACACACAAGCATTAAAATAAGCATGTGACCTCCCACACTTTCATTAATATGCTGGCGTGATTGAGGCCACAGGATGAAAGCGAATCGAACGTTGTTTTAAAACTGGAAAACAAAGCAAAGCACACATAGTTCACCGGTCGGAGAAGTTCCGATCATCTTCTCCGGCCACAATCTGGTGAAGATCAACACAATTTTTTCTAGAACCAAGCAAAATGTACATCAATCGAAAGCTAGCAATATGTAGAGTATGAATCCATCATTCAAATTCACAAACCATCAACATACAGAGCAAATCGAGTCCAACAAGATCACAAATCAAAACTGTAATTCAAGATCTAGTACCTCACAAAGCTTCTAGACATTTCATAGAGTGAAAATCAAGTAACATCAGCATGAAACAAGCAACATTTGACCAAATCCGAAGCAAAATTAAATGGAGATTCAAACTTGATATGAATCTTCTTGCAAATTTTGAGAAAACCATAGGATCTCCAAGCTTCCTTGAGCTTCTATTTGGCCAAATAAAGGCTCAAATTCTGAAGATGAATGTGGAAATGTAAAAAACAGAAAGTTGATTCTTAGATGTTCAAGCCATTACTTCACCAGCACACTCAGAAGATATGATGATGATGATGATGATAGTGAGATGACACTGAGGATGATACACATAATGAGTTGAAGAAGGTTATGAATGAACAAATTCAGATTGGAATCCATTGAATGTGAGTAAAATGTAGTGAGAGAGAGAGAGAGAAGTTTTGTGTGCTTTGTAGGTGATGAAAATGATGCTCTCTCCTTCAAAATTCGTGGAAATGTCTCTTATATAGTTCAGGTGTGAGGAGTGCAAAATGAAGGTGTGCAAGCAAAGTTGTTATTGAGCAAATTGCAGAGGGTGCATGTGTTTCTTCTTCAACTTTAATTTGATTTTAAAATTTAATCAAGTGTATGAGAGTGTATTGTAACTATGATGAGGTTGGTGTGCTGGAAGTGTCATACCCCAAATTTGTCCTACCCGCATTATTTTACTGTCTCATCATTTATTTCAAAAAAATCCAAAAAATATGTGTTATTTTGCTTTTTGTCTGATATTAAAAAAATATAATAAGGAGGGGATTTTATTTCCTTTTCCTGATTAGAAATTTGAACTCTCTTTTAGTTCATCTTTATTATTTGCTTCATTATCAAAAATACAAAAATTTACTCTATATTTTATTCTCGTTATTTCCAGTTTTATTAATTATTTATATTAATATTAGTATTATCTCTAATTTTTGCATAACACCATTTTTATTATTGTTAATATTTTTATAGTTTATTACCATAGACTTAACATTACTATTATTCCGTTATTATTCATGTTTTTATTTTCAGTATTATTACTTTATTACTATTATTATTATTATTATTATTATTATTATTATTATCATCATCATTAATCATTTTTCTATTACTTCTATCATTCTTACTTATATTATTGTTACATATTTCATTTTCTTTTATTATTATTATTACTATCATTATAAACATTTCTTTTTTGTTATTTTTCATTTACTAAACAAAATGTCCACTATCATTAATTTTTTTTTTATTACTCACTTTTATTTCTGTTATTATTATTATTAGTTTTTTTATATATCCATACTTAGAGCATGACTACAAAGGAGGATTTTGCACAAACCTTTTATTGCAATTACATTATTATATATTTGTCTTACCACAAATTATCAAGCCATACTTTTATTTTATTTCTTTCGTACATAACCTGTAAATATCTTTCAGCCAATATTCTAATTGTGAATGCAACTAGTGGTCCCACACGCACATGCCTTCCATTATCTGCCCTCACCACAACAAATAGAATCTTCTCACCATCCCACTCAGTGAATCGTACGCTCCACTCACAACAGAAATGCATATCACTCAACAACTTTTTGTCCCAACTCATTTTTATCACAAACAGCTCATCACCAATTCTTTTTGCCATACCTGAAGAGTAATTCTCCAAAAACACCCTTAAAGTTTCCTATAAGAGAAGAACTCAAGATTATCCTCAAAAGGGGGGACCTGGACAGACTAAGTAATCGCACAGAAAATCTCTCTCAAAACTCAGCAAGAAATAAAATTCTCCTCTCCATTCAACCTCTTTTGCAGAACCTTCACCACCATATACAACCCTCCTTCATCGAACCACCATCTTTATCCACAATAACTCACAGAAAAATAACAAAAAAACAGAACCAAAATATTCATTCACCTTTCTTCAACGAACCATAAATCCCAAGAAAAAAAAGCCATAATCAAAACTAAAACTTTCTTTCATCAAACCAAACAGCCATTGTGACTGCATCTTTACCACTCCTCTGCATCAACCCTTTTCAAAATATCACTCTTCATCAATCCACAAACCATCCAAAACTGTTACCTTCTTCCTTCAAAAATGGCGATTCGAAACCGTGACGCACCAAAACTCTTTGAATCTGCACAAACACGTCATTGCCATCTCCATATAACATCATTACCACCACCGTGCGAAACTACCCCAAATTCGTGAAACTATCCCAAGACCTTCATTGAACCCTTTTCACAAAACTGAAATCTCACCATAAACAAACCAAAACCTTACCGCAGCTCCTTTCGAACCAAACCAGCCACCACTTCCACTGTGACGCAAAAACCGTTTCAAATCCCACAAACATAACACAGCCAAGCCGTAACTCGCAGGAAACAAAATAAACTCAGAATCACCGCACAAACAAAAACATGAAAACTCAGCCGCGGGCGAAATCCGAACCGCCACCACCTCTTTAATCCTCTTCAACCTATATCAGAACCCAAACTCCATTTACTCATCATCACCGAACAACAAAAATCCACCTGCAACCATCAAACACCTCAACCAACCCTTCACACCGTCAAACCCATCCTCTCAGCCAACCCGCAAACGACGGAGAACCAACAAACAACCGCCGAAGCCATCACCAGAACCTCAGCCGTTCCGAAATCGCTTCACCAAACCGCAAAGAAACAAACTCAGCCGCGCGACCGGAGCAATAATCAACCATCCGCGAGTAAGAGAGCGGAGATTGTGGCCGCCTCCGTCGGAACAGATCCGCGCGGGTTGAGAGGTACGACAGCTGGCGACTCTGCTGGGGACTGGTTCACCCCTATGCGAGTCAAGCCTAATCTAGGTTGTTTCACGCTTGTTTGTATGCTTACCTTTATGTCTTACTTGTTTATGTTTTACCGCTTTCTTTATCGCTTTCCATATTATACCTTGTGGTTCTTGGATCGATATTTTGAAACTTGGGTGAAAGGCTTTATACCCGGGCTTTCGAGTGCAAACATAAGTTAGCGAGGTTGTGTAGTATGGGCTCCTGAGAGAACCACTCTCATGGGTTGTCGATACGAAAACCTCACTCGGAGTAGATTTTAATGGAAATACTGACAACCGTCAAGCTCTTGACGTGTGTGCTCAGTTGTTTTCATTAAAGTCGTCGACTCTGAGGACCTTTAGAACCTTTTGGTTAAAAACATCGGTTGATGGTTGCGTAGTATTGGGCACCAGGGTTCGCCCTCGCGTGGCTCGATACGAAAACCTCACTTGGAATAGACTTACTCAATGGAGTTGATTGACTGTCAAGAATGTATGAAATTGACACGTGCATCAAACAGTTGAGAAAGTTCCATAACTCCAGGACTTTGTTTTAAACCTTGTGTCGATGATCACGTAGTATGGACTCCCGAGAAAACTTGCTCTCGTGGGTTGTCGATACGAAGATCTCACCCAAAATAGATTCATATGGCGGAGTCAATCAACCGTCATGCTTATGGCGCGTGTGATGAACAACCATATGAATTGACAACTTTGGGATCCCTAAAATTTTAGAGTCTACCCAGTGAGTCCTTGATCAGAGTATCCTTCATCTGTACCTCGGACTCATGGATTCCTGTTATCGAAATTCTGGATTAATACCAAGACCCTGATCTTGTGATCCTGGATTCTGACATTGCATATCATTGCATTTACATTATTTATTCATCTTGCATTTCATTCCAAAAGCCAAAAACTTATTTTCATGTTCCTCCATCTTCAGTAAATCAAGTTGGTTTCCCGGCGCCCGTATCGAGCTAGACGACCGTATTTAACTAGAGCCAACACTAGAAGACTGATGAACGTGATTCAAGAAGAGCAAGCTGCTATGAGAGAAGAGATCGACTCGGTCAAGAGCAAGATTGACCAGATTTATGAGACTTTGCAATCTTTGGCAAGAATGGAAGAACGTCGCGAAGCTGCTGCCGCAATGAACAATGCTCAAGTGCAAGGATCTACCTCACGAGCAATGCCTTCAGTTCCCGTTCCAAATCCTTTGGTCTATGGTTTGCCTCCAGGTTTCACTCCTGCTGTTGAAGAGGCCACTTCCCAACCAATACCTGCTTCCGGTGTTACTGTTGGTGCTATTCCTCAAGCTCAACCTATTCCCATTCAAGTCCAGTTCCCTCAAACTGAAGAGAATCATCAAGTTGAGTATGAGATGCATACTGCTGTTCCAATCACCAATCCTCATGCTGTTCAAGAGTCAGAAGCTATGAAGATGTGTCGCGAGTTAGCTGAAAAACTCCGAGTCATGGAAGGACACAACTCAACTTCTCTGAGTGCCTCAGACATGTGCTTAGTTCCAGATGTTGTGATCCCTACTAAGTTCAAACTGCCGGAGTTTGAAAAATACAAAGGCCTCAGCTGTCCTGAGCTTCATTTGAGGATGTATTGCAGAAAAATGGCCGTTCATGCCAAGGATGATAAGCTTATGATCCATTGCTTCCAAGATAGCCTATCTGGAGCGTCTCTAGAATGGTACATGCAACTTGAGCGCAACAATGTTCGTACTTGGCTTGATCTATCTGATGCATTCAAAAAGCAGTACAAGTACAACACTGACCTAGCTCCGAACCGCACTCAGCTTCAGAGCATGTCTCAAAAGGAAAGTGAATCCTTTAAGGAATACGCCCAACGCTGGAGGGAGTTAGCCGCCAGAGTGCATCCTCCATTGGTTGACCGTGAATTGATCGATATCTTCATGGGTACCCTACAGGGGCAATACTACGAGAAGCTGATCAGCAGCGTATCTTCTGGATTTTCTGACATGGTGATGGTAGGAGAAAGAATTGAAGAGGGTCTGAAAAGCGGAAAGATCCAAGGAGGCTCTAGCAGCCAGAATAATGCCAAGAAGCCTTTCAACGGGTACAAAAAGGGCGACACAAATGCCATTTCTACTGCAAGTGGGAATTTTCAACAGAGTGCACCTGCACCAGTTCCCTACTACCAGTATCCCTATGTTGCTGCTGCACAATATGCTCCTATGCCATATCAGCCAGCTTCTCCAATGCCTTATCAGCAGGCCTTTCAAGCTTTATTTCCGCCTCAGATGGCTCATCAACCACGTCCGCCTCCAATGGTTGCAGCTGCGCAGTATGCGCCCAATCCATACCAGCAACATGCTTATCAACCACGGCCTGGTCAGCAACAACAACGCGCTCCTCAACAGCGTCCACCATATCAACAAAGAGGATATGATAGGCACATTGATCCCCTGCCTATGACATATTCTGAAATCTTTAAACAGCTGATAGCAAAAGGACCTCTTACTTTGAGAGATATGCCGCCTCAGGCTGGTAATGCCCGGAACTATGATGCCAATGCTCGCTGTGAGTATCACAAAGGCGCTCCAGGCCACAACATCGAGAACTGCCATGCCTTCAAACACTTGATTCAGGATATGATCAACTCTAAGGACCTCACTCTCACTCCGAGAAATCCAAATGTCCAGAATGATCCAATGCCGTCACACGGTGCCAATAAGTGAAGACATGTGAAGGGTTTGTTGAAGACCAAGCTGAGTAGTCTCCAACTTTTGAAACATTCAATCAAGAGAAGTTCATTCCTCAAATCAAGGCAGCCATCGCCATTTTATCATTTTCCGCATTCCTGTTGTTTTGTAATGTTTGTTTAAGTACTATTTGCTTTGAACATTGTTATCGTGTGTTCTTGGTTATGTTAATGTTATGTTTATGCATGTTTTGAATTAATTTATTCGCATTCGCTCATTATTTATCATTTATCACAAAAGCACAAAAAATATTCCCTCACTTCACTTTAGCAAATATTTGAGGGAGGATGATGAAAACGAAATACCCATAACTGTTGCGGTATGCTTTCATATAAAATCTCGCCAATGATGTACAGGCATTCTTTCAAATCCCCAAACACTGGAGATATAAGGAGTTAATCCCTAGTCAACCACTTCGAGCCTAGAAGTAGGAGTTTCTTTCGGATACAACCCTTTTATTTAACCCGGGGCAGGGTAGTTATTCAGTTAACCTGACTACACCTTCGAATCGCAAGATGAGACATCCCGTCAGAGGACCATCAACAAATGACTTGGCAGTCACAACATTCAAACAAAAAAAGAAAAGAAAAAACCACTAAGTTGAGCACCCGAAGGGAGACTTAGTCAAAAAAAAAAAAAAAAAAAAGGAGCTCGAATCCTCAGCAAAAACAAAACAAATATCAGTGACCATAAAATCAAAAATCAAAGGGTCACCAACAGCAAAAAGGATGACTGCCATCTTCAAGCAAACTTTGAAGCTTCATCTTCACTCTTGCAAAGTCGAAAACAAATGCATATGTAGAGTTAACTGAACGTAGGACTGGAGAATATCACGAAGAAGGGTTGGGTACAAATCAAACTTTGAGCCTTATACCTTTGTTTCTCAAACCATTAACCAGACCACGTTACAACCCTCGAAAGTCCTAATTGAGGCGCGATTTATTCTGAAAGTATGCTACCGACAAGGTTGCGTAAATTGACTCCCATATATTTGCTAATCTTCAAATCTCGACTGCACGTTATTCTTGCTGCATATTTCACGCGATTTCTAAATCAGCAACTCGTTTGGGCTAACGGTCCATTCGTCACACTTTCACAACATTCAAATAAATTGACTTTTTCAAAACTTACATGAACTTTACATTAACACTACCATTTGTGTGTGAACAATTTAATTGCAAATCATTGCTTAACATCAGTACAATCCCAACAAGGGACAATCAAAGGAGAAATTTGAACTTCATTGCCAATATGAATCAAGACTACCTCAACAGTCCAATCAAGGGCATTTCATCTTCAAACAGCCCAATCAGGGGCAAATCACTTTCAAAAGCTCAATCAGGGGCAGGTCATGTCGTGGCCATTGTCAAAGCTTCCCCATCAAATTTATTTCAAATACCATACAGGCAGGGGCAAGCGAACAAGGAGCAAATCTTCCTATCACTTCTCCCCAGCCGGACAACTAGATCTTGCTAGACATTGGCAATCATTCAAAGCAAAATCAGTCTTCATGTGTCAATTAAGTCGCTTCGCTCATCAGCTTAGAGCATTCAGATACATCTTCTGACCAAACAACGTCAAAGATCGAGTGTCGGGAAATCAGTCCCTCCACCCACCCAAAAGTCCAATTATCATTAGCAACTACCAGACCAAAAGTCCACCAAGCTGGCGCCTTTCTTTTTTCAATCACTCATATGCATCATTATGCATCATATGCAGTCATACGCATCATTTGCATCAATCATTTACAGCATGTGCATCATATGCATACTTAAATAAATCAGCTTTTTATTATCCCCAACAGTTTTAACTTACATCTCAAGTGCATAAACATTTGCATCGTATCTCCATCGCTATGGAATACCATTTCAAAAAGCATAGTTGCATAATTCAGGATCCAGGATCAGCACAAGTTTCCAGTCCTTTCCCCAGTGGAGGATCACATCAATCAGATTCCAGGCATTCTCTTGGCGGATTCAATAGCCGTGTATAAATCTCAGTCCATTTGCCTTATCACCCTCCGGGGATAAGTGATTTTATTTATTTGCCTTATCATCCTCTGTTGATAAGTGAGTTTATTTTTCTGTTTATTGCCTTATCTTCCTCTGTTGATAAGTGAGTTTATTTTTCTGTTTATTGCCTTATCTTCCTCTGTTGATAAGTGAGTTTGTTTTTCAGTTTATTGCCTTATCATCCTCTGTTGATAAGTGAATTTATTTTCAGTTTGTTGCCTTATCTTCCTCTGTTGATAAGTGAGTTTGTTTTCAGTTTATTGCCTTATCTTCCTCTGTTGATAAGTGAGTTTGTTTTCAGTTTATTGCCTTATCATCCTCTGTTGATAAGTGAGTTTATTTTTCTGTTTATTGCCTTATCATCCTCTGGTGATAAGTGATTTATTTCGTCAATCTGTTTCTTGCTGTGTCACCCATCTTTTCCAATTTATTTCATTTATTATTTTCGCAATTTCTTTTGCGGACAAATTTGGAGTCTGTTAATATCTAATTATCTTATACCTTGAAAGATTGAACGCGAGCCAGTTCATCTTACTCGGTTTAAACCAATTCGATAGGGGCATCTGTCATACCCCAAATTTGTCCTACCCGCATTATTTTACTGTCTCATCATTTATTTCAAAAAAATCCAAAAAATATGTGTTATTTTGCTTTTTGTCTGATATTAAAAAAATATAATAAGGAGGGGATTTTATTTCCTTTTCCTGATTAGAAATTTGAACTCTCTTTTATTTCATCTTTATTATTTGCTTCATTATCAAAAATACAAAAATTTACTCTATATTTTATTCTCGTTATTTCCAGTTTTATTAATTATTTATATTAATATTAGTATTATCTCTAATTTTTGCATAACACCATTTTTATTATTGTTAATATTTTTATAGTTTATTACCATAGACTTAACATTACTATTATTCCGTTATTATTCATGTTTTTATTTTCAGTATTATTACTTTATTACTATTATTATTATTATTATTATTATTATCATCATTAATCATTTTTCTATTACTTCTATCATTCTTACTTATATTATTGTTACATATTTCATTTTCTTTTATTATTATTATTACTATCATTATAAACATTTCTTTTTTGTTATTTTTCATTTACTAAACAAAATGTCCACTATCATTAATTTTTTTTTTTATTACTCACTTTTATTTCTGTTATTATTATTATTAGTTTTTTTATATATCCATACTTAGAGCGTGACTACAAAGGAGGATTTTGCACAAACCTTTTATTGCAATTACATTATTATATATTTGTCTTACCACAAATTATCAAGCCATACTTTTATTTTATTTCTTTCGTACATAACCTGTAAATATCTTTCAGCCAATATTCTAATTGTGAATGCAACTAGTGGTCCCACACGCACATGCCTTCCATTATCTGCCCTCACCACAACAAATAGAATCTTCTCACCATCCCACTCAGTGAATCGTACGCTCCACTCACAACAGAAATGCATATCACTCAACAACTTTTTGTCCCAACTCATTTTTATCACAAACAGCTCATCACCAATTCTTTTTGCCATACCTGAAGAGTAATTCTCCAAAAACACCCTTAAAGTTTCCTATAAGAGAAGAACTCAAGATTATCCTCAAAAGGGGGGACCTGGACAGACTAAGTAATCGCACAGAAAATCTCTCTCAAAACTCAGCAAGAAATAAAATTCTCCTCTCCATTCAACCTCTTTTGCAGAACCTTCACCACCATATACAACCCTCCTTCATCGAACCACCATCTTTATCCACAATAACTCACAGAAAAATAACAAAAAAACAGAACCAAAATATTCATTCACCTTTCTTCAACGAACCATAAATCCCAAGAAAAAAAAGCCATAATCAAAACTAAAACTTTCTTTCATCAAACCAAACAGCCATTGTGACTGCATCTTTACCACTCCTCTGCATCAACCCTTTTCAAAATATCACTCTTCATCAATCCACAAACCATCCAAAATTGTTACCCTCTTCCTTCAAAAATGGCGATTCGAAACCGTGACGCACCAAAACTCTTTGAATCTGCACAAACACGTCATTGCCATCTCCATATAACATCATTACCACCACCGTGCGAAACTACCCCAAATTCGTGAAACTATCCCAAGACCTTCATTGAACCCTTTTCACAAAACTGAAATCTCACCATAAACAAACCAAAACCTTACCGTAGCTCCTTTCGAACCAAACCAGCCACCACTTCCACTGTGACGCAAAAACCGTTTCAAATCCCACAAACATAACACAGCCAAGCCGTAACTCGCAGGAAACAAAATAAACTCAGAATCACCGCACAAACAAAAACATGAAAACTCAGCCGCGGGCGAAATCCGAACCGCCACCACCTCTTTAATCTTCTTCAACCTATATCAGAACCCAAACTCCATTTACTCATCATCACCGAACAACAAAAATCCACCTGCAACCATCAAACACCTCAACCAACCCTTCACACCGTCAAACCCATCCTCTCAGCCAACCCGCAAACGACGGAGAACCAACAAACAACCGCCGAAGCCATCACCAGAACCTCAGCCGTTCCGAAATCGCTTCACCAAACCGCAAAGAAACAAACTCAGCCGCGCGACCGAAGCAATAATCAACCATCCGCGAGTAAGAGAGCGGAGATTGTGGTCGCCTCCGCCGGAACAGATCCGCGCGGGTTGAGAGGTACGACAGGAAGCATCAAGTTTTATGATATAGTTTTGATGAGAAGCAAAAGAAATCAAAGGTGGTGATTGACTTGCTATCATGGAGTGCATGGTGTCCACTTTCACGTGATCTTACCTTATTCATTGTGCACCAAAATTGTGAGTGCGAGAGAGGGAAAACAAGTGCTTTCCCAAAAGTGTGAGTGGAACAGGGTGTGAGTGATTGGCTTCCTTCATTCCCTTCCCTCATATGCCTCATTTGTATCTTTATTTTTTTCTAATTCTTCCACTAAATGACACAAACTATACTATGTACCACTCATGCACTTTTAGGCCACGTGAAACAACAATACGACTTGCTAAAAATGTATAGGAAAATGTAACATAAAAAGTGTGACATAAAAAAATAAAAGAAATAAAGAAAGGACTTATGGTATTGTGACAAAAATACACAAAAGACCCTAAAAATGCACTAAACTTCAAAAATTCATATCTTGAGTTCTAAAAAGGATATGAAGGTGTTATTGACTTTTTGGAAATAGAAATAATTATCTACAACTTTCATGTTCAAAGAAAAACCATTTGAAGCTTTTTTGCACATGAAATAATAGCTTGAAGATTAGGGCAAATACTTCCAAAAAATAGAAACTTCTAACTTGAAACTTCCAAATTTGGCAACTTTTGCACATTCTTGATTTTTGACACTTGAGATCATCCAAGTCATTCCTTGATCAAATATGGGACTCATGAAGTTGATGAACTTGATTGAAACCCTAAAAATCCCATTGTTTGACTTTTCTTTGGCACAATTGACTTCTTACTTCATGCACAAGTAACTGGATCAATGCCTGACTTCCTCAATGAATTTTTGCACCAAATTTCATCCACAGGCCTTATATATATATATATATATATATATATATATATATATATATATATATACACTATAGAAGCCTTTGACCACAAGAATTGGTCAAAGCTATGAGGATATAATGATCTGAGGCAAAACCCTAATTAGGGTTTCTCTGTATAGGAGGATATTGCACTGCTGAGCTTCTGATGAACTTCACCCCTCCTAGGACTTTGAGGATGCGCTTGAGCTTATATAAGATATGAGGATTATTTGTAGGCTTCTTGTAAGACCACTTGGCTCTTATCTTGACCTTGAAGAATCACAACTTGCTGGATGACTGATCACATGCCCTATGCTTCTAACCATGGATGTCATGCCTCATCTTTCTATACAAAATGTTAGGATATGTATGCTTTATGATATGCTATATGATATGAAATGAGAGGGAAAATTTGGAGTTCTACAGATGGTAACAAAACTTGTTGTGAATTATACGCGATTAGTTAGATTTTCGGTGGAATTGAATTAGTTGAATAGTTGGAAATCGGAAGGTTAGTAAGAGATTTGGTAAAAAAAGTGTAATTATAGGAATATAATGAGTTAGGAAAGAGATCTTATGCTTTAGTTGGGACATAATTGAATTAAGAGAAATTTAATTAGGTTATAATATATATTAAGAGAAATAGAAGAGATAAAGAGTTTTGAGAGAATTTTCCAGTACGTGAAAAGAGAATAGGAGAGCAAGAGCTTTTGGAGAGAGAACTAGAGCTTTGGGGAGAGAAGACCATACGAAATTGCTTGCTTGTGTTTTTGCTGAAATTACAAGGTAGGGTATTATTCATCTAAGGGTGCATTAATCTTGAAAGGGTGGAGAGGTTTCCCTTAACATCCAATAGTATTCCCTTTTCTCTATTGTTTGATGTTAATATGATAAATGATGATTGCGATTATGTTTTTATGCCATAAATTAATGTGAAATTTGTGTTTGATGTTATGGTGATTTATGTTCATGAGTTAATTGATTTAATGATGAGATTGTGTTAAAATTCGATGTTTTAAGGTATGAACATAATTCAATACATTCATTATAAAATGATGGATTAAGTATCTAATTAGTGAGAAATTGATGTATTAATCATAGTCTTATAAGTATAAGATGTTTCCTAGTCAATTTAGGTGACTGGGGGATCAAAGCTTTTATATGGCTCAAATGGAAAAATCACGCTTCTGATTTTTGTAGGCCTGGATGATCTCACCCAGCAAGCTTCGCTTGGCGAGAATAGGAGTACAGAGTTGTTGATTTCGACTAGAATTGTCATAACTTGAGTTTCGTGACTCAGATTGAGGCGTGATTTGAAGCGTTGGAAAGCTAACATGCAGAGCTACCTTATGGTAGTTCCCTGTGAGATAATTGATATGTTTAAGTGATATATGAATGTATGTTCAATGTATGAATATATGATGTGAAATGCAAGTATAATTGTGTGACTTATTGTACATAATTGCTAATGAATTGATGAGATGAGTAGTTCGGAATGAGAACTACTGACGATGAATTGAATGCATGATTGTTTACATCAGAAGTGGGTATGTATGAATTGTTATGTTATTGTTGTTAAATGATTATTTCCAGTCAGATGTGGGGATGTATTTATTTGTTGTGTTGTTATGATTGCATTGTTACATGATATACATCATATGTTATCTTGTTGTGAAAGAGGCAATTCACGAGTTCATATAGGGGAGTAGTGACTTGTTCCAAGCTCAGAGTGGGGGCTCGGGGTTCAGAGAGGAAACTCAGATCGTATGAAGAACCATTTGTTGATTCGGTACCACATACATGAGTTGAGTCGATGTTGCATTACATTACATAATGTTTATGCATATGAGATGCTTGACTGTTGTTGAATACTCCTGTATGGATTCGTGTGATTTTCAATGTGATGAATAACATTATGATTGGTGATTAATTATGATGTAGTTGAATTATGAATACGTGATATTATGGTGCATGTTTGATATGTGTATGATTTGTAATGTGTGAATCTATTTTGATATTTTATGCATCGATTATTATTTGAATGTATTCTCATCCCTTTTCATGTTGTTGCAATTGTGCTCCTCTGGAGTACATATAAACAAGTATCTGAGTAGGAGCTTGATGTAGAGGATGACATTGTGCCTCTTTAATCGCTTGTCGATCGATTCTATAGTTGGAGTCAGTCTAATATGTAAAATGAGGGGAACAAATTATTCTTGTATTTTTTTTTCTTATGTTTCATATCTTTTCTTTATTTGGATATTGAACCATTTTTCAAACTTATTGTTATTGAGGCTTTTTATGCTGATTATTTTATAATTTCCTATGCTTATCAAATGATTCAATTTTCAGTTATGTGGTTCATGTATGTTTTGTTGATGTATGAGTAGCACTCTACTTGAATGATTTTATATGATATCTATGCTTTAATTGATGATTTTTCAATTCGGGAAGTATAGTGTTACAGGAAGCTCCTTCGATCTAATGTATTCATAGTTGTTTGAAAAGATATTTCTCAAGAAAGAAAATTTGTGTCCACATGAAGGGTCACACTTGCAAGCGTACAACTACATTTTTTGTAGACCTTTTACGACAGCCCTAGATGTCGTACCTTCATTTATGCACCTCAAACTCAAATTCCACAATCTTCATAGTGAGCCAATCGCGATCAATGATGACCTCGAGGGAGCCAAAAAGATTTATTAGGTAATTCAGCAAGACCAGCGGGAGTACAAAACCATGGAGATCAACGTAGATTACCTCACCGACCAGCTAAGAAGAATGACATTTTGCCTCCCTCATAAAAAACAAGTCGTGTCGACCCAAAAGGAAGGAATATCTAACCCAACGAGCTACAAACTAGGGAGAATAATTGGTGGTAGGTCTGTCTAGTTATGTTTATGGATTTATATTTGATGTTATTTATTATTTAAATAATTAACTCAAAAAGTGTATTTTGATCTATCTAGTATTAATGAACAATACACAAGTTCTAAAATATCTCTTTTCTTTGTGATCATGTAAGGTAGCAACGAGTTCACGGTATTACCAAATGGATCAAATCCCTATCAAAAATATTTAAGGGCGGTGTCATAAATGCCACGGGTGTATGACTAAATCAATCAAACCTTATAATACAAAGCACACACACACAAAGAAAGTATAAAAAAACTGCTAAAACGACTATAATCGGTTCATCTTCCACTCTTGGTAACTAGCTACTCCAGAGGCTATTGTGGATTTTCCACACGTAAACCTTGAACCTACATTTCACATGGGAGGAAGGGGTACCGACCATTGACCGAACATGGCCCTTGAGACGTCCAATAAACTTCGAGCAAAAACCTCTTAAGTTGACGCAAAGTCTGGAGCAATTAGCTTGGGAACAAATGCATACAACTTAAACAGGTAAAAGCAATATCATAACATAAATTTCATTTACTCACACATCCCAATGCAGGGTATTACATTAAAAAAAGAGAAGAAGAGGACACAACTAATTCCTAAGTAAGATGATTGTTCCATCTTTAAGCATAAGGTATGATCGTACTTGCTTCCTCGAAATATGCAAAGGAAAGTGAAAATTATCCACTTACAACAAAACATTTTAAGGACTCATAAATTACTATGAGACTAGATGTGGACAATTCATATAATTTTTGGGCTAATAAGGTGTTTTCAAGGTGCAAGTTTACAAGATCTTCCTGAACGTCCGAAAGAGACGATATTGTTGATACAATGATTCAAGGTGCAAGTTTTCAAGTTTAGCACATACGAATGCTATTGTTGATCCAATGATTCAAGATTCGATATACCAATAAGTATCATAGAGAATTCTAAGTGTCATACCAGGCCAAATAATTTTTTAGATAAAGAATTATGTGCTTTAGGAAAATATCATATCATAAATAATATTGGAAAAAAGCTTATATCTCCAGATTATCTCTGACTCCAGCCGACCCTAGAATTTCATTCACTATAAATAAAATCCAATGTCAATCTTCTTTAAATGTTGATATATATCTTATAAATCATGTATTTGATGTTTTACGCATTACTTCGTGTGCTAGGTTGAAGATACTTTTATACGGTGGTGAATGACATGTATCTAACAAAATTTATAATGTTATATAATTTTCAAACAAAAATTTTAGAATTTGAAATTGATAAATTATGGATGCAAATATTAGGATCTATTAAGATACTAATTTTATATGTATTTTGTTATTCTCAAAACTATAATATAAATTAAATAAATTATATATTTTATATATTTGAATATTAAATATTTATTGAATAAGTTAATTAACTGTCTATCCATGCATAGCAGGGATGTAATTACAGTAATGATACATTGAAGAAAGTTTAATAATATTAATTACAAATATAGAATCACCTTTGAAATCAAGGTAACCACAACACATAATAGAAACACATATATATTAGTAGTAAACAACTCACTTTAACTAAATTAATTAACGTAGAAGTAGGGTAATGGTGGTATAATTAGTTACGAAATGAATGGTGGAAATATCAAACACAAAATTAAGTAAATCCCTTATTATTAGAATCCTATTTAATTAACCATACTTATCCTACATTTTCCACTTTCACCTTTCTTTTCATTCTTTTCTCCAATTCTTATCCTTCCTCGGCGGCGAGGGAGTTTCTTCTTCCTTAACTGCCTCCGCCGTCACCATAACCACCATAAACAACCGTCAAAATTTATAATAATTTTAAATTTTGATTAATATTATGAGTAGCGAGGAAGTAGTGTTACAAGGAGGAGGAATAGTTTCCGAAAACGAATTTTCAGATCAAGAAGAGGTTTCACAAGAAATTTTGGATCAGAAACCGACATTTGAGTTCAAAAAAAGGAAACGTTTAACAAAGCAACAATCAATGTGTGGAACTCTAGGTGATAAGGCCTGGGAGAGAAGGAGGCGACAAACTCAACGGAGAAGAAATAGTATTCATGATTGTAACGACGAAGATTTGCATGAGCTTAGAGGTTGTATTGAATTAGGGTTTGGATTCAATGAAGAAGATGGACAGAAGCTTTGTAATACATTGCCGGCGCTTGATCTGTATTTTGCTGTTAATAGAAACTTGTATCCGAGTCCCGTATCCTCCCCCACACCTATACCTATGCCTCACCGCATTTCCCACAGCCTAGCATCTTCGACTATTGTCAGTCCTACCGAAAGTATGATTGATTCTGATTCTTGGAAGATTTGCAATCCAGGTAATACATTTTTGTTTTTATTTCACCCAACTAATGTTAAAATCATATATTATATAACTAAATTTTGAAATTAATATTGAATGTTGTAATTTGGTTGTAGGGGATGATCCAGCTCTTATTAAAACCAAATTAAGGCACTGGGCTCAGGCGGTTGCTTGTTCAGTAATGCAATCTCATTGATGAATTCAAGTGTGTACATCTTATATATATATTTTATTTTTTCTTTTGTACAGGGAGAGAGGTTTTCATTCTAATTAAAAAAAGTTTAAAAAAATACCAAAAGATCTAAAAGAAAAAAAGTGCTAATGTTTTGAGGGTTTTTGTTGGGCTGAACAAACACTTTGGTTGGCTCCAATTTATATATAGGCTAGAAGGTTATGGTGTTATCAAATATTTCTCCATTTTCTTCTACCTTTTTCCTTCTTTATATGTATATTTTTCAATTGGATGTGGAATTATCTCTCTAAGAAGCTACTTATTTCATGAAAACAATTTTGATTTGAGCCTCATGGCAAATACTTCTTGTATATTGTAATAATAATGATGATAATTATAATATTAATAATAATAATAATGATAATATCAACATGTGATTAATTGAGCAAGGAATTTTAGTTAGACTCCAATTGTATATGATTCCAATGTTTTATTTTTGTTCTCATACAATCACAATTGTAATAAAAAGTATTTGATACAATGATTTATTTTTCTTACAACACAATCGACTTTTACTAAAAAATAATTGTTTCTTTATGCATATAAATGGTTGTTTATTGCACTACATAGTTTAGTTCTTAAGATTGATTAAGTGAAATATTAGTGGAGTAATTAATATGACTTTTCTTAATTGATAAATTTACTAACGTGGAGTAAGTTAGAGTCGCAAGTCTAAGTTTAAATTATATAGAATATGTTTATGTTTTTCCTCTGTCACGATATCTGTTAAATAACAATTCGTGTTTGTATATTAACATAAAAATATTCAATAATAATCATAGACTTTGTTCCATTATCTGCTTTGAGCCTATTATGGCTATTAATCTACATTGAATGTTATTTTGCTCTAAAACAAGATGAAAATCTAAGAGGATGAATTCACAGTTTCTTACCATGGTTTAAAGCTTTCGATGCGGTGGAAAGGATATAACTTGCAAGGTTAACACTCCACACTCAAGTCAATAAGAAAATGAGAAATGAAATTTTAATGGGAAAGAATTTGAATTACTGAGGAATGGTGTGATCTTCTCTTTAAATAAGGGAATTAGTAATGGATATATGTGCTTGAGGGTATAGTCAAGAAGTGACCCAAGACGGTACAACTTGTGGATAACAAAGAGGCAAGTCAACTAGTAGATACTTAGATTTGATGATGGCAACACTTGAAGTCAAGCATCTATCTAAGATAGCTCCAACGATAAAAGATTCACAAGATGATTAATCAAGTTATCCTCCTAGATCAAGTTAAAGACAACTAAAGACATTTGTTTAAAGTCAACATTATAGTCCAATGAATTTCAAGTGAAGACTTAAGTTTCAAGGATAAATGGTGGTTTAGCCTTTAATACTCTCAAATCTTGGTATTCAACATAAAGATATCTCAAGTATCATCAAGAAGACTCAAGGTTCTTGTATGCTGCTAAAGTCAAGGCTAATGATACCATGACTTGAAACTTTAGAATGCGAAAAATATGAAGTGTAAAATCTCTTTTGGTTATCTATGTCTGAGTGACCAGTGTATTATAAAGACACAAAGGCATTTTTAGAAACATTATGGCTAAATCACACACATAAACACACACATACACACACACACACACACACACACACACACACACACACAAACTCTAGAGAATATGTGGTTTGGGCTCCCTTCCTATATGGAGATAGGCCCAAATATGTTATCTCATTTGTGTCTCACTTATTTAAATTGGGAGAGTCAATTTAGGGTTGATAGGGGGAGAGAAAGAGAGAGTGAGAGAGAGAGAGAATAAGGCATAAAAGTCAACTTCAAAAGAGATAAAATAGTTTTTCTGCAACCAGACTCAATAAATCGGTGATCCTGGATTCGTTAACCTTTGGATCCAACTCATTTTTGGATGGAAAGTTTGAAATTACCGTGTCTACGTTTTGACTGTCCAACTCTTCAAAGCATAGTCGGAGCTGAGAGATACTAGCTTCACATTGAAGCTGTAGATTTAGGTATTTTTCAGCTTCTTATTTCCAATTTGTAACTTAGTTTACTTTGTGATTGTTTGTTTTATTTTTAGCACTAGTATGTGAATCATTTTGAGACTCTCTTATACCCTAATTTGATTATAATGGATCTATTTCTTTTGTTTGGACGACATGTGGTTTTAGTCTCACATTGAAGGTTTTCTACGTTAAAATTTAGATATTCTCTAGTGTCTTTATTTTTTCTTATTTTATCTCATATATTTGTTGTTGATCCTCATAGGTTCTTACAAGTTTGGAGAATTTTATATCCATTGCATATAAAATTATTATTGTGTATTAATTTCTCATAAGAGTGGCATCAGAGCTCTTGGTTAGGAGTTATTTTACTTGTTTGAATAATGGAGTCAAATACAAATAGGTAGATGACATTGTTGGATTGTTCTAGTTACCATTTGTGGAAGGGAGAGATGAAAGAATTACTAATTGTGAATAAATTGCATTTACCAGTGTTTAGTTCTGTGAAGATGAATTTTGTGTCTGGTGAGGAATGGGAGTTTGAACATCTACATGTATGTGGTTTTATTCGACAATGTGTAGAAGATAATATTTATAATCATATTGTTAATGAGACACATGAAAAAAAAATTATGGGAGAAGATAAAGTCCTTGTATGCCTCTAAATCAAGAAATAATAAATTGTTCATATTGAAAAGCTTCATAAGTTTGAAGTATAAGAATGGGAGTTCTATTTCAAATCACTTGAGTGAATTTCAAGGGCTCCTTGGTCATATGTAGGAATGAGTATCCAATTTGATTATGAAATTTTGGAATTTTTCTATTGCTATCTTTACCAGAATCTTGGGAGATGTTTCAGGTTTTTGTCACAATTTCTGCTCCTAGAGGTGTTGTTTCCTTGGAAATGGATAAAGGTGGTATTCTTATTGAGGATATGAGAAGTAAGACATATGGTTCTTCATCTCAATCTAAAGTACTTGTCACTAAAAATAAGGTGAGAAGTCAGAAAAAGGAACTGAATGGTGGTAGAGAGAATAGTAAAAGCAAGTCCAATTCGCGATAGAAGAATTTGGAGTGTTATTATTGTCACAAAATAAGACAGGTACAAAAGTATTGTTATCAGTGGAAAAGGGATAACGAAGGCAAGAAGGGTATTTCTTAATAAAGAGATCATGAGGATCACATGATGACCGTGTTACTACTGATATTAGTGATGATCTTGTTATTATCTATGATCATGAGTTTATTAATCTTGTATCAGACAAGATCATGTGGATAATTGATAATGGTGCTACATTGCATGTAGAAAGGATTTCTTCACATCTTATACTTTTGGTGATTTTGGAATGTTTAAAATGGGTAATCATAGTGTATCTAAGGTTATTGGTGTTAGTGATATTTGCTTACAAACCAACATTGGAATGCAATTGTTGCTTAGAAGTGTCAAACATGTTCCAGATGTCTTATTTAATTTGATATTTGTGCATATGCTTTATGATTGTGGTAACGATAATCACTATTGTTCTAGAAATTGGAAACTCAATAAAGGTAATTTGGTGGTTTCTATAGGGAAGAAGACTTTTAAATTGTATTGGACAAAAGGTTTGGTTGCTAGGGAGAATGTGAATGCTATCGGCATGGAAACATCTTTGTGCAACTGAAGTCTTGGTAATATCAATGAAACGGGGTTGAATGTTTTGGCTAAAAAGGATTTTCTTCCAGGATTAAAGAATGCAGATTTGGAAAAGTGTTCTCAATGCATGGGTGGTAAACAGACAAGAGTATCCTTCAAGAGACATCCACCCTCAAGGAAGTCAAAGTTGCTTCAGTTGGTACATTCTGGTGTATGTGTTCCATTAAAGGTAAATTCATTTAGTGGTGCACTTTATCTTGTTGCATTTATTAATGATTGTTCCAGAAAACTATGGGTTTATCCCTTGAAGACAAAATACTAAGTTTTATATAAGTTTAAAATAAATTCATGCTTTGGTTGAGAGAAAGACAAGCGAGAAGCTGGAATGTGTTCATTCTGACCATTGTAGGGTGCTTTGTGGACCATTTGATAGCTATTGAAAGCAGCATGGTATTGCACATGAAAAGACTCATCCTAAAACTCCTCAATTGAATGGTTTAGTAGAGAGGATGAATCAAACACTAATTTAGAAAGTAAGGTGTATGTGTCATAATCCAAATTTGTCCTACTTGTAAATACCTGATTTGTGTTTCTGTCTGTTATTTAAAAAGTGTAGTTGTTATCATTTCCCTTGTTGTCTGAGTCCATGTTATTTCAAGGAAAAATTAAGGTTCATTTGAAGTTATCAGGTCAAAAGTGTGTGTGCTTAGTAATGGTTAAAGTTCAGTTGGGTCCGACCCAATCTTTATTAGACACGAGTTTGCTTCATTCTCAAGTTATCATGGTGTGCATAGTTCAAGTGATATGTGGATCCAAATTAGGGTTTTATGCATTGTGGACCATATCTCCAGTCACAGTCCTCTGATTTTAAAGCACTTTCTTACTCAGTTGGTTCATAATGAAGATTTTGACTTATCAGCACTCAGGTGGCCAGTTTCAGATGAATTCATTTGTTTTGATTCAGGTTATCAATTTATTAAAAATGGATCTTTATAGATAATTCAACTTGGTTTCAAGGATAATTTTTGGAGTTAACTCAAGCATAACACTATTCAAAGGAAAAGTCCAGATTAACTCATTTTGGATTCAAAGATTTCAATCCAATTCATTTCTTTACATGCATCCACTTTCAAAACCCATTTTCCATTATTCTAAGTTCAAATATCCAATTCTAAATCTCCATAATATCCATTGTTATTCAAATATCCAATTTTCATCTATCCATTTTTTTAAAATTTAAGCCATCTTCAAATCATAATTTCAATATCTATTTCATTCATAATCCAATTCATTATCCATTTTTCACTGCCATATTCAATCCATTTTTAATCCAAATAAATTCACAAAATTACACAAATTCC
This sequence comes from Lathyrus aphaca, assembly GCA_963966055.1. NCBI lineage: Eukaryota > Viridiplantae > Streptophyta > Magnoliopsida > Fabales > Fabaceae > Lathyrus > Lathyrus aphaca. The sequence goes on from OZ014525.1 coordinate 13,763,892, forward strand.
ATCTAAGCAAACAAAAATAAAATAAAAATCCAAAATCATAAAAGTACATTTATCTTATACCCAAATTCAATTATCCAATATTCATTATTCAAATTCTCATCCAAATCCAATCTTTTTATTCATAAACCCATTTTCCTTACTACAACCAAAAATACAAAAAAGAAAAATGGACTCCTCATGCCATGACCCCACCAATTTTCCTATGAAGTCAAACTATACTCCAAGACACAAGTACCACAAACTACACCAGACCAAGACAAACATCACACTTGCTACACTACAAACTGGTCCTACACGCACCTACACCATACCCCAAAATTGTACATGCCAAGACCTGTAACAAATATGCTACCACTTGCATACACACTAAGATCCCACATAAAAATCTATAAGCCATGTGCAAAAAATAGACTGCACATCTTCAGCATACACAAATCGTACCACCTGGATAACTGTACTAACAACACAAGTCAGGCCTTAATGCTACACCCATGCGCAACACTCGCCTGCAAGAAATACATATAAAAAAGGTACAAGCCAAGACTCAAAGAAATAGTGACATCATCTTCACAATACAATAAAACTTGCAAATCCATATGTTGCTTCAAACAACGAACAACATATACCAAGCCAAGACAAACACAAAAAGCCAAGCCTTGCACAACATGTCTCAAAACTGTATGACCTATGAGACGAAAGCGACGCATCAGAGCAACCTAAAACCAACAACCTCTGCATATAAGAAAGGGACACGACAACAATATCAAAGACAACTTGCAAAATATGTTTAAAAGAAAGAGGAGTAAAACGATTCGAGGAGGAGAAAATTGGAAGAAAAACTCTCTTAACAAAAAACTTACATTGGAAAATTCTTCACCCTTCCATAAACTCAAATCAACTAATCAGCCATATATCAATCTTCTAATTTGTATCAACAATACACACTTCAACTCATTAATTCAAACCCAAGCACAAGGCTATCGTGTTAATCTTTCGTTCCCGCAGTGAAACCCCTTTTGTTTCTCACTCAATCACTTCAGCAACATCCTCACAAACACACTTTCAAAAAAATCGGTGAACATTCAATTGAAAATCACCCATCAACAACGTGCAACCTTCAACCATTGTTTGTACACAACTGTGTGAGGGAGAGAGAAGAAATGAACCAACAACAAAGACAAAATCTAATTCAGAAGCAATAGAGGGAGATTCGAGAAAGAGAGGCGGTGTGATACGATGATGTGATGCGGTGGTTACGATTTTTTTTGGCTTTGAGAAAGTGAGAAGAAGAAGAAGAAATGTGTTGCATTTGTTGTTGAACCCTTTTGTTCTCATTATTAGTACTAGCATCCAAACGTGCACTCTCATGCCCGTTTATCCATTTTTTTAAGGTGCACCATATGAAAATATTAATCATTTCAATTTTTATAAACGTATGTTTTAACATTAACTATTTATATGATGAAGCTAATGATATTAACTCAGAAAGTGTACTATGTGATTAGCAAAATTTCTTTATTCAAGAATTGTTAAATATAGAACATTGGAATAGGTACTTGGCAATAGCGTTTTTCCGATTGATTTGGTCAATGTTAAAACAACCGAATAGGTGAAAGTAGATGCAATCATTAGGACAAGCATGTATTTTGATATACTCCAAACGTTGTATTTTGATATACTTTTGTGCCCGTCTGTCCGCTTTTTTTAATGCGCACAGGAGAGAAAAATAAACATGTGTATATTTTGTATGATGTTTTTATTGTACGTCGCATTATTAAAAATAATATTATTTAGACACCCTTAAATAGACTTAAAATCAAGAAGATAAATGTGTCCGCCAATCCGCTTTTATGATGTTTTTCGTGTATATTCCATTAAAAATAATATTAACATAATTATTAAAATTTAAATATCTTTCTTCTTCCTTACCTCCCTCCCTCATTGTCTCTTTAATTCAGTTAAAATGAACATAACACATGGTCAAAATGGTAGTGACCCATAGTATGCAAAAAGAACATCTATCTCTTATCCTCAATCACAAAATTAAATGAAATTTTACAGTAGTCTTTTAAATTCAATCACAATAAATGAAAATTTGCTTAGACCAAGTGACATTGCCACTTCATTTTGGTATAGTATGATTATCCCAGGTAAAATTAAAAGGATTTTAGTGTGTTTAATTTAAAAAAAAAAATCGATAAATATAAACACTAACCCTATTATTTGTTTTTTTATCATGTTTATGAAGCAAACATTCATTTTGAAACAATTCATTTATTATCTTAAAAAACAAAATGGAAAAATGGTGGAAATTCTTATTCAAACAAAGATTAAAAAAATATGGGTGCCACGTGTGTTTAAATATAAAGACTAATAAAAATGCCTTCAATACTGTCAAATTCCATGATATGTGCATTCTCGTATCATTCTTCCTACATGCTTTCTTTCCTTTTCTCTAATGTATTTGTTTCATTCTTTCTCCATTTTTTCTTTCTTTTTTCAACTATGCTTGTACAATTCTTCCTCCTTTTTTTATATCTTTTTCTCCACTGCATTTCATCAATTCTTTTTTGTTTCTTGTACAATTTCCCTCTCTAATCTTTTGTCATTTTCATCTATTAATAAATTGTATCATGACGAAGATACAATTAATTAAATAGGTTTAACAAAGAAACTCAACTCACTTCATCTTCTTCCTTGCAGACATACTTATGGCCTTATTTTCTTCTCTGCAAATCACCACCACTGTCTCTTTGTTCTCTTTTAATCCCTCCTCATCTATCTTCCACAAATCCTTTCTATACATAATGGTTAAAATGTTGAATAAATAGGAAAAGTGATGGAGCAATTTTTATTTACATGGGCAGCTACAAAAAAGGGATGAAACCGTTTTTATTTTTAAAGATTATTTTAGAAATAACAATAATATTTAAAGGGTAATTTAGGAGAGAATATAGGTCAGACCAAAATCTCTTATCCTCTTTATAGATAGGTATAGATAAAAAAAATCATTAAATTTGTATCCCTCTAATAGGATAGGATTTTCAATTTTGATTTTTTATATTCTCCAAATTAAATCATTGTGAAAAAAAATGAAACTAGACATTGTTACTTTACTTTTGATTTTTCAAATGAGAAATAAATAAAAGTTCAAAAAGAGAGAGCGTAGATATAGAGAGGTAAAACCTCTTTTTATGTTACATTATCTCTCTTTTAATATTTTTTTGTTTGTGGAATCAATGGCTGAAAGAGAAGGAAAAAAATGATCAATATTTTCAAGAATTAAAATTTTCTCAAATTTCCATGTCACTAAACATTTGAGAGAGAGGGAGAGTCTAAGTAGTGAATGATTAAATATAATTATGTGAAATGAATGATTGAAAGTGATTTTAATTTTGAGAGATTGGCAAGATGAAAAGCAAGCAGTTTTTTGCATGACTGATTCATCATAATCGTAATATAAAAAAATTGAAAGCAAGCTAAATTTGTATAATGTAGTAGTGATTGAAAAATTAGGAAGTAGTTAGGTTTTTATAAAAAAAAACTTCTAAGGGAATGTGAGGGTAAATTATTCTTAAAAATAAGTCAGTCCAAAATTCACTTCTATACTTATAATAACTTTTCTTTTTCTGCTATTATTTCATCCTTCTACAACTCTTCAAAATAAATTCAAACACTAACACATTAGCCACACACACAAAAATCATATATATATATATATATATATATATATATATATATATATATATATATATATATATATATATATATATATATATATATATATATATATATATATATATATATATATACCGCAAGATTTTTTTTTCAAACATAAACATCACAAACTTAACTTAGTTTAGTCAACCAAACAATGTAACAAACTACAAAAATTGAAACTCGATGAATGAAATCTAATAGAAAGGAAACAAAAAGATACATAATTGAAATATTATATTCCGTGTAAATTAAAAAATCAAACTGAGAAATTGGATCTTGAAATTGAGTTGATCTAATTGGATCTTGAGAGCATATGAATAATTGGATCTTAATAAAGACATGTTTAAAGGAGAGAAACATGAATTATTGGAGGCAATTAAGGAGAAGGTATATGAAGGGGTTACTTTGCTTTCTTAACTTCTCATTTTAACTTCTATGTAGTTATTTGAGGGTATTTTTGGAAGAAATTAAGGTCAGACCAAAATCACAATCCTCTTTATATATAGTAATAGATTATTAAAAAAAATCTTCTTCAAATTGATACATGGGTTTAGCCCATGCTGGTTTTTAAGTCATCACTAACCACACATCATGGTCCAATGCACATACATTCCCCTGTCTCTTTTTCTCATTTGTTTTTAATTCCATTTCTTCTTTGTTTTATTCTTTTTCATATGTTAGAATTTTTTTTTAACTTTTACTATTTTGATTACACTTTGATACAATGTTACTTGATTCATGTGTTTTATTTATTATTTTATTTCATCTTGATTCATTTTTATTTTCGGTCAATGAACATCTAAATAACATGGATGTTGGTTGTCAGGGATGTTCAATCTTCAACACTTCAAACCTATTAATGAGTGGTCATTGGATCATTCTTGATACTTTTGGGTGTTGATAGGTTGCCTTTGACGAATGAAAATTCTTGATGGAGTTGAAATCGTTCTTTGTTTTCTCTTTTCAATCATTTACACTCTCGTCATGCACTTATTGTTCATCATTGACGTGTTTATTATATTATCGACTAACTCATCTTTGTTTCTTATGTCATTGAAAAACATAAAAAACATGATAAATAATTAAAACCCTAAAAACATATGCCAACTTCCTTTGTTTATTGTTTGGTCTAGGACACTTGCACACGTACGGCTTCCTCTTGGGCTACCTGACAATGACCTTTTTATTTCTCGCATTATTATTGTGTTGTACTTTTCATATGCCCCGCTTCCCTTTAAGATGCATTGTATTTACTTTCTCACATTTACATTGGTTATGGTTTTGTTCACTAGGAGCACCCTTAGGGACTAGGATCGACATTGACCTTTAGTTTCTCGCATTTACCTTAGGTTATGGTTTTGTTTACTAGGAGCACCCTATGGAATAGATTCCACCTAACTCTTTCTAGAGCCCTTGATCCAAACTAAAATGTCTCATTTCCTTAACTTTTAAGGCGAGTACCTTTTGCCTGCCATCAACCTTTCCCTTTTCCCCGTATCCAACTAAGGACGCTCTGATTTCTCACTTCAGTTGAGAATACGTAGGCACAAGTATCATATTCCTTGGCGAGCCCATAAACCACTAACCAAATTTTTCTCTCATCCTCGTTGCGATTGAGACCAACCCTCGTAGTTTCCTAACTATGAATGCTCTGACTTTCTCATTACACAAGGGAATACGTAGGCACAATGGCCATAATCCTTGGCAAGCACACTAACAACTTACCTACCCTCTTTTACTATTCACAAGTAAACCTTTAGCGAGTAAAATTTATAGATTAGTACACCCTTCCGGGTGTAGACAACCTAGATGGTTTCAATCAAGTACGATGTATGCGATGGGGTGTTAATATCTTCCCTTCACATAACCTACTTTCAAATCCTGACATTTGTTGTGATGACCATGTCATATCCTTTTCTATTTCCTTAAAGATTTATCGATATTTTCCTTTTCCCTCTTTGGGAATAAAAACGTTTGGTGGCGATTCTTCTATTCTAGAGCCAATTCCGTGGGCTTTTCTCTTGTAGGTGTCGTACCTCGAAAAATATGATCCTCGCGAAGGACACGGAAAAACAGACAAATAGAGTCGCCACCTAATTTAATCTATTCCTAACAAAGGAAAAGGGAAATATAGATAAAACCTATACGGAAAGAACTTGGTCGTTGGAACCAAATTCTAGGTTCGGGAGTCGGTTACGCAAGAGGAAGGTATTAGCACCTCTTGCGTCCGCTATACTCAACGGGAACCTCTTAGTCTAGTTTGCGATCGGCTGTAAACTTATGCTAAATGTATTCTTAAGGGTAAACGATACGTTAATGGGTGGTTTTGGTCCTAGGGTGATCGGAAAGGAGTAAGATCTGTATGCCTACGCATTCCCTTGTATAATGGGAAAGTCAGAGCCTCGTAGTTTGTGGTACTATGGTTGGTCGGTTGTTCGTTTTAGAGGCGTCAACTGCTCACGTGCGTGACAGATGCCTCGCACAGAAACAATTGAGGAAAGGCATCGGAGATCTGACAACTTTATTTTACACCAATTAAAAAGTGTTTGATAGTCATTAAATGTCTTAATTTTGAATTAAGAAAATGGCTGATCGTTCGTTGATTTGTTTTAGAAGCGTCAACAGCTCACGTGCGTGACAGATGCCTCACATAGAAACAATCGAGGAATGGCATCGGAGATCCGACAACTTTCTTTTACACCTTTAAGAAAAGATGCCTCATATTTAAACAGTTAAGGAGAAACATAGAAGATTCCATATTTCTCTTTTACACCTTTAAGAAAATAACTCGATGTTGGATCGAGGTTTACGTTCGTATAAGAAAGTTTTAAGTTTGAGGTAAATTGGTACGGATAACCTAATGGACTAGGTTAAAGTAAATTGCGAGGCACGATGCGCTCGACTTTGGAAGAGTTGGATGTAACTTGATATGTGGATCAAGTATGCTATGATTGAGTAACTATGGAAAACAAGCGCGATGTATTCATTTAATTGAATTGTTTTCTTTTAAGTGTACTAACAGAAGATGTTAGCCTTCATAGAAAACCGATTAGATATAATCGATAAACTACCGCTCATTGTAAGAAAGCCCGAGAGAAGTCGTGCAGTGGGTGCGAGTGTTGGGATAAGGTTGATGGCGATCATAGGGATAATCGGCTTACGTATGTGCGTGGATGAAGTGTATGAAAATATTTACTTGGCGTTGGACCAAGAAGTTAAATTTTGAAACGATTATTTGTAATGTGATCACATTAATTTTTACTTGAGAAATTTATGGTCATGATGCAAGAATAACATACAAATTCATACAAGTCATACATCATCATCATACGACTAAATAATGAGCAAGGGCATAAGAATACAATCACACACCATACACATAAAATTGATCAAAGATAATTAATTAACTAAATTAAATACAATTATTTAATAAAATTAATTAATTAATTAATTAATTAATTAATTAAATTAAATTAAATTATTTAAGATAATTAATTAATACAAAATGTTTTTGGAATTTTAGAATTTTCGTTTTAATTATAATAAAAAAAAGAAAGTAAAAATAACTAGTAAAAAAACTAATAAAGAAAGATTAATGGGTCAGGTTTAGTAAAACAGGAGGTGTTGTTAGTGAAATTCAGATCAGGCCCCCAAAAGATGAAGCCCAGGACGCATGAGAGTCCAAAATATGGGTGTTCGGTCAACTGTTGACCATAGGAATGAATTAGGTGCGTAGGATCCTTGGAAAAGTTCATCGTTGACTTAGATCAAACAGGGAGAAGGAATGGTGCACTGTAAGCGGTATAGGGATGAGTGTGTTGAATCATTCCCGACATGAGCCTTGGGCGGTGACAGGTGTCCAATGTGGCGACACCTGTCACCGCCGTATTGAACCAAACAACAACAACAAAGGTTAAATGAAAAAACCAAGAATTGAATTTATCAATAAAACATTTTATAAAGGTTCAATGACTCTCTCAAGTTCTCCCTCTCCAACTCGCCTCTCACTCTCTGCAACGTAAGTCGTCGGAAACAGAAAGGAGGCGGTGGGCGGCGGTGTCGCCCCTCCTCTTTAGCCAAACACCCAACCCAAAACCTAACCTTACACTATTGAAGCTTCTGAGTTCGAATATGAACTCATATTCTATAGATTCCCGCTTAAACTCACAAAATCTGAAACCCTAAAGGAACCCTAGATTCAAAAAACGAAACGCAAACGATCCATTATAAAGAGAATAAGAAGAGGCAATAAAATCTATATAATAATACATACAAGGCAACAAGAGCTCGAAGTTTACCTAATCGGAATAAATCCGACGTGATTCCGGCGAGCTTCAGGTAATCTCAGATCCTTCTTTTTGCTTTGTTTCGTTTCTTCTTCTTGTTTTCGCTTGTACCTTCTTCTTCTTCAGACTTCCACTTCTTGCGCTCTTGTTGTTATTGTTGTTGTTTGCTTCAGTATGCTTCCCTTATGCTTATGCGATGGTTTTTATGTCTTTATGCTTGAGGATTTAGGTTCAACTCTTCAGACTCTAAATTTCAATGTGAAATTCAGAGTTGAAATTGTGATAGACTGAGCTTTTAGTGATAGGTTTTGGCTGCTGAAGAGTAGAAATTTTTATGGTTTTTTTTTCAATGTTGTGTGTTGTCCTCTAGCGTTTTTTGTGTCCCAATGATTGCTTGATTTATAGAGGAATATTGTGTGAGGTAATACGTGTGAGAAATGAAACTTGTGTGAGGTTTGTTATTTGGTACGTGAGAATGATTTGTATGAGTGAGTTGTAATTCTGTTAGAATCATTTACGAGGAATTTCCCCTGATTTCATGGGATTGTGGAATGAATGAAAATTGTGAAAATATTTTGTGGTCCCCATGTGAATCATTCTGATTTCACTCTGCTGGTTTTTTATGCTTGTAAAAATCGTGAGTTATTTTCACTGTTTTTCAAACTTGTCTTTACTGCTGTAACATTTGGTCACTTGCTGTAAATTATTTCCACTGCTACACATATACTTTTCTAGATGCTTGAACTTGTCTCAACTCATGCCCTGACTCTATCTGCTTATGTGTATTCTAATTTTTTGAATTGAATGTTTATGACAATGAATCTTGAATGTGTGATGAATAATTGAACAACTTTTTTCATAATTTTGGATTGCATTTGTATTTATGCTTTCATGGGGATGGTTCTGATACTTGCATTGCTGGATTTCACTAGGAACCTTTTTGTGTGTTTCACTGCTTTGTTGCTTTTACCACTTATTGTAGCCATCTCTTGAAATTGTTATGCCATGAAATGGAAATTTCCTCCATGTTGTTGCTGATATAACTTGGTATTTGTTTGTGAATTGTTCGTTTTGTATTCACTTATGTTTCTTGTATTCTTGCTGACTATATTCCTTTTCATGTGTGCTTTGGAACTGTTTGGCATGAGGATCACCTTGGGATACTTGGATTAAAGAAGAATATGGAGGCTTGGAAGGGGTGAGATTTTCTTGTAACCGATATTTTCCGCCTAATGGTTTTTCATTCTGGATGTTCTGGATACTCTTTTATACATTCTGACTTCATGAAATATTTTGATATTGTAGGCTTAGGTCTTGGCATGAAATTGGTTTTAAAACAAACATTCTTGACTTCTCAAAAATGAATTTTTGTGGTGACCTCAAATTCTTCTTGTGAACCAAAGTGCTCGTGACTTTGTAGGTGGATGGCATGGGACTGTTTTGGATTTAACATAATCTTTCCTTGTTTCCTGCAGGATGAAAGGTTAGGCATAACAAGCAGCCTATGGCACTTCAATCTTAGAGCCTTGGATTTTTGGTGCTTTCCTAGATCATCGATACTTGGTCTTGGTATAAAGGCATTTTGAGGGATCCAAAAAAAAGAACATGGTTAACATGAAGAATGATATGGCATATATAACTTGGACGATGAAGAAGAAAAAACACAAGTCTTGGTTGTCCTTGGGTTGTACTTGATCCAAACATTAATTCCAATCTTTTAGATTTAGTTTCCATTAACTTTATAGTATTAACAATTATTCCTCATGTAATCTTGTTCAAACAAACTGTAATCATCTTTTGAACTTTGGATTCAATTCGAATTTTGGACTTTGGCATTCTTGACTTCAAATGGCACAAATAAACTTAGAATTTCCTTAGAAATTTCTTTATCACAACCTTATACACTTTATTGCAATTCACATCACTGTAGCTCCAAAACTTCACTTGACTCTTGAAAACTCATTAAGTCATATATCTTGAAATACATGATAATAACTTGAAACAAATGTAACAATTCATCACGTCTTAAGACCAACTTGAGAATTCTTGCCATGTCTTGATCGCAAATTTGCACTTTTATCTTGAACATAAATTGAACTTGGAAATAATCAAGCTTTAATGTAAATTTGGAGTGCTTGCTCCATTAATTCACAAATTAAACTCAATTTCGATCAACTTTACACTTGTGGCATATTTGTCCTTCTTTGTATCTTGAAATTCAAGTAATGGAATTCAAAATTTGAACTGTACCACATGCCTTCTCATTGAAATATTTGAATCTCATACATTGATCATACCACATTTGAATTCTTGAATATTCACACAAACAATGCTTACTTCTAACCATTGTCATTTATGACCAAACCTCCACAAATTTTCCTAGCCATCAAACCAGACATGACTATGAGGCCACCACTTAATACCACCAACAAGAGATAGTTATTGAAGCAAGGTAAGGACAAACAAGTGCTATTAAGGTTTAAGCCTGGGGAAATCATGGCCAGAGCCCAACTGATCACTTAAAAGAGGAGTCAGGAAAAAAGAAGATTGAGATACAGAAATATGAAAAGGCGTGACAAATTTGGGGTACAACAGATGCCCCTATATAATTGTCTTGAACTCGAGAAATTGAAATGCTGCATGACATTCATTTTTAGGGAAAAAGTCAATTAGATATAAGAAGACCCCAAAATTTGTCCGACAAGGAAGAGGATGCAATGCAATAATAAGAGATATGAGGATGGGATGACAAATTGTACATAATTTCTGATATTCTTTGAATTAACAATGCAATATCTCAAATTAATGAATGAGTTTTTTCAAGTCGCACGAAGCATTCCCTTATGAATTAAGGTTCTTCATGGATAATATTTTAACAAAACGTGAGATTCTTTGGGTCCTGCGAAGCAATTCATTAAAAATAAAGGCTCTTCGGAGAATGCCAACGCGGTGAAATTCATAAGTCGGATATGCGAAGGGAAGGTATTAGAACCCCCTCGCATCCATCATACTCGATAGGAACCATCTAGGTTGTCTACGCTCGGAAGGGTATCTAATTTATAAAGTATACTCGCTAAAGGCTTACTTGCAAAAGGGAAAAAAGGGTAGGTTAGTTTTTAGTGAGCTCACCAAGGATTATGGCCCTTGTGCCTACATATTCTTTTTTGCAATGGGAAAGTCGGAGCATTCATGGTTCAGAAACTACGGGGGTTGGTCCCGATCGCAACGAGGGGGAGAGAAAAGCTTAGTTAGTGTTTAGTGGGCTCTCCAAGGAATATGATCTTTGTGCCTAAGTATTCTCAATTAAAATGAGAAATCATAGCGTTCGTAGTTCGTGGCTACGAGGAAAAGGGAAAGGTTGATGGCAAGGAAAAATACACTCACCTTACAAGTTAAGGGAATGAGACATTTGATGTTGGAACAAGGGCTCGAGAAAGAGTTAGGCCGAATCTAGTCCCTAGGGGGATCGAAGTAAACAAAACCATAACCTAAGGTAAATGCGAGAAACTAAAGGTCGAGGTCGGTCCTAGTCCCTAAGGGTGCTCCTAGTGAATGAAACCATAACCAAAGTAAATGCGAGAAAGTAAATACATTACATCTAAAAGGGAAGCAGGGCATATGAAAATTACAACTGAATAATAATGCAAGAAATAAAAGGGGTCATTTTCAGGTAACCCAAGAGGAAGTTGTACGTGTGCAAATGTCCTAGACTAAACAATAAACAAATGAAGTTCACATCTATTTTTAGGGTCTTAATTATTTATCATGCTTTTTGTTTTTTCAATAACATAAGAAACAAATACGGGTTATTAAATAATATAATAAAGATGACGATGATGAGAAATAAATTCATGACGATAGTGTAAGTAAATGAAAGGAGAAAACAAAGAACAATCTCATCTCCATCAAGAATTTGCATTGGTTAATCAAAGGCAAACTATCAACACCTCAAAGTATCAAGAATGATCCAATGACCACTCATTAAGAGGTTTGAAGCCTTGAAGATTGAACATCTCTAACAACCAACATCCGGGATATTTAGATGTTCATCGACCGAAAATTAAAATGAATCAAGATGAAATAAAATAATAAAAAAACACAATGAATTAATATTGTATCAAAGTGTAATTAAAATAGTCAAAGTTAAAAATAATTATAACATATGAAAAACAAAAGAAAAAAGAAAAGAAATATAAAAAAAAAACATGAGAAATGAGACAAAAGGGATGTGTGTGCATTGGACCATGATGTGTGGTTAGTGATGACTTAAAAACCAGTATGCGCTAAGCCCGTGTATCAATTTGAAGAAGAAAAAAACAAATTTTTTTTAATAATACTAATAATAAGAACAAAAGGGTTCAATAACAAATGCAACACATTTCTTCTTTTTCCCCTCCCTTTCTCAACATCGGAAAAATCGTAACTGTCGCATCACACCGCCTAGCTCACCACCGCCTCTCTTTCTTAAATCTCCCTCTCTCGTTTCTGAATTCGATTTCGTCTTTTTTATCGGTTCATTTCTTCTATCTCTCACGCGGTTGTGGACAAACAAGGGTTGAAGGTTATATGTCGTTTATGTGTGATTTTCAATTGAATGTTCACCGATTTTTTGAAAGGGTGTTTGTGAGGATGTTTACAGGAATAAAAGATCAACATTGTGGCCTTATGTTTGGGTTTGAATTGGTGAGTTGAAGTGTGTGTTGCTGATGCAAATTAGAGGATTGATGGAGGGTCGATTAGCTATTTTTAGTTTATGGAAGGGTGAATAATTTTGCAATGTAAGTTTTTTGTTCAGAGCGTTTTTCTTCTAATTTTCCCTTCATCGAATCATTATGATCCTTTTCCTTTTAAACACAATTTGAAAGTTGTATTTGGTATCTTTGTCATGCCTTTTTCTATGTGCAATGATTGTTGGTTTTGGTTGCTTCGATGTGTCGCTTTCGTCTCACATGTCGTACGATTTTGTGACATGTTGTGCAAGGCTTGGCTTGTTGTGTTTGTCTTGGCTTGGTCTATGTTTTTGGTTGTTTGAAGCTAAATACAAATTTGTAGGTTTTGTTGTATTGTGAAGGTGATGTCGCAATTGCTTAGAGTCTTGGCTTGTACTGCTTTGATGTGTATTACTTGCAGGTGAGTGTCGCGCATGGGCGTAACACTGTGGCTTGGTTTGTGTGTCGGTACAGTTATGCGGGTGGTATGATTTGTGTATGCTTAAGATGTACAAGTTGTTTTTTGTGCATGTCTTATGGAGGTTTGTGTGGGTCATGGTGTTAATGCAAGTGGTAGCATATGTTGTTTTGTTACAGGTCTTTGTTAGGGACCAATTATCACTACTTTTCATATATTTTTATTGGTCCCTTTTACCATTTTTCCTATCGAATTTACACTTTTATGCTCACAATTTAGTAAAAATGCAATTAAGTTTAATTTAATTATGTTTGAGTAGATATTTCACTTGTTTGCTAGTTTTGTAGAATTTGTGTACAAGAAAGCATTAGATTGCATAAGCAAAATTTGGAAGGAGCTTAATGGACATTTTGGAAGCACTTGAAGAATAAAGGTGGAAGAAAAATGTGATGAGGAAGCTTTCAAGGCAAATAAGTTGTTTCGCCTTCAGTTCGCGTCGCGACCCTTTTGGCGCCGTGAACCTTGCGAAGTCAGCCAATTGTTTTAAGTTTGGTCCATTTGTTTTACTTAGGGCCCAACTTAAGTATAACAGTTTTAGTACCTTTGGGAACCACTTTTCTGTTAAAGACCAAAATGAGACAATTTTAGGAAAGATGAACTCTAAAAACCACATATTGGAAAATAGAGTTTTATCACAAGTTTGTAGAGAATCTAAAGAAAAAGCCTTCTCTTGTTAGGGATTCTCTCATATATTTTATTTTTGTTGTCAAACATGATGATGAGGAGCTAAACTCTGAAGGGGCGTAAAACACAAGGAAGGGGGGGTTGGAATTGGGTTTTCTTAACAACTTAAAAATAACTTCTATGCAAGCCAAGAAAAAAATGTTAGCTCTCTAACAAGACTCGTTTCAAATTCAGATTGCATTTGTTTGACAAAATGTTTAACTGTCTCATCGACATCCAACCAAACACTATATCATCCACATAAATCTAATCAATCATGATTTTTCCTTCTTCGTCTTTGACAAATAGAGTTTTGTCTATTCCACCTTTTCTGTAACCATTCTTGAGGAGAAACTCTTTTAATTTTTCATACCAAGCCCTAGGAGCTTGTTTCAATCCATATAAAGCCTTTCTTAATCTATAGACATGGTCTGAGAGGTTTGGATCAACAAAACCTTTAGGCTGCTCCATATAAACTTCCTTATTCAAATATCCATTTAAAAAGGCACTTTTTACATCCATTTGGAACAGTTTGAACTTCATAATACATGCAACTCCCAATAGCAATCGTATTGATTCAAGTCTAGCCACAGGAGAAAATGTCTCATCAAAGTCAATGCCCTCAATTTGAGTATATCCTTGAGCAACAAACCTGGCTTTATTCCTGGTTACAACTCCTTGTTCATCAGATTTATTCTTGTATACCCATTTAGTACCAATAACATTGGTTCCTTTAGGTCTTGGTACAAGTTCCCATACTTCATTTCTTTTGAACTCCTTCAGCTCATCTTGCATATCATTAATCCAAAATTCATCAGTCAATGCTTCTTTGACATTTTTAGGTTCAATCTTGGATACAAAACAGGAGTTAGAGATAACTTCCCTTGATCTAGTTACCACTCCACTGTTAGGGTCACCTATAATGAGATCTTTAGGATGGTCCTTCTGGATTCTGATGGAAGGTATCTTGTTTGTTGGCTCAGACTCAGATTCTGAGGTAGCTGGATTTTGATCAACTTCTTTATCTGTAACTTCAGTTGGAGTATCATAGAATGTTCCAATATCATATGTGACATCAGCTTCTTTGTATAAATCATCAATGACCATATTTATGGATTTCATCATGACTCTTGTTCTAGAGTTGAAAACTCTATAAGCTTTGTTGTTAGTAGAATAACCCATAAATATGCCTTCATCACTTTTGGGATCCATTTTTCTTCTTTGTTCTCTATCTGCCAGAATATAACACTTACTACCAAATACATGGAAGTATTTTACATTAGATTTTCTTCCCTTCCATAGCTCATAGAGAGTAGTAGGAGTTCCCTTTCTTAGAGTGACTATATTATGAACATAACACGTAGTGTTCATAGCTTCATCCCAGAAGTACAAAGGAAGTTTATTGGCATGAATATGGCCTTAGTTGATTCTTGAATAGTTTTATTCTTCCTTTCAACAACCCTATTTTGTTTAGGAGTAATGGGAGAAGAAAATTCATGGCTAATTCCTTCAGATGAGCATAATTCAAAGAATTTTTTATTCTCAAGTTCCTTCCCATGGTCACTTATAATCCCGATGACACATCTTTCCTTTTCTCTCTGAATTCTTTGACAAAGATCCTTGAACACATCAAAGACATCAGATTTCTCTTTGTCAAAGTTTATCCAAGTGAATCTTGAGTAGTCATCCACCACAACATAAGCATACATTTTTCCACCAAGACTTTCAACCTACATGGGACCCATATAGTCCATATGTAATAGCTCCAAGACTTTGGATGTAGTAAGATGTTGAATCTTCGGGTGTGACATCTTGGTTTGCTTGCCTATTTGACATTCACCACAAACTTTTCCTTCATCAATCTGAAGCTTAGGAATTCCTTTTACAACTTCTAAGGTTATGAATCTTTTCATTCCTCTTAGATGAAGATGACCCATCTTCTGATGCCACAATTTTACTTCATTTTCTTTGGATAGTGAGTACACAGACGAGTAGCTGGAATCTTGGTTAACCCAAAGATATCAGTTATCTCTAGACCTGACTCCCCTCGTGACCACTACATTTTATTCATTTATGACTTTACATTCTAATTTTATGAAGTTGACACTAAATCCTTGATCACACAATTGACTGATGCTGATGAGATTAGCAGTCAATCCCTTAACAAGTAGAACACCATCAAGATTTGGAACATCTGAACATTCAAGTTTCCCAACTCCTTTGATTTCTCCTTTAGCTCCGTCACCAAAAGTCACATAACTGGTAGGGTGAGGTTTGATATCAACCACCAGATTTTTAATTCCAGTCATATGCTTAGAACAACCACTATCAAAATACCAATCCTCTTTAGCTAACACTCCGAGAAAAGTATGAGCTATCAAAGCAACATGCTTAGGAACCCAAAGTTGTTTCTTGATGACCATGTTTTTCTTAGGTTTGGGTTGTGGAGTATGCTCAAGATATCCATGAAGTCTGAAATAGAAGGGTTTTATATGACTAAACCTCCCACAGTAATGACACCTCCTTTGATGAGTTGATCTTCCTGTTCCATGATGTTGAGACACTGGTTTCGATATATGTTTTGAAACATCATTCTTGAGGTCAGGTTGTCTGCTACTTGAGGATTTGTTTTTGGAATCATTAAATCATATCCCATATAGGTCTCCTGCACTTCTTCCAGTCTAAAGAATATCATCAAGTGTTTCAGATCCATTGTTTAACATTCTGATGGATTTGGTCATCTGATCCAGCTTAGAATTCAGCATGGTGACTTTATCATTCAGATTAAAAATTGTTGACAAATGCTCTTCCTTTTCAGCCTCCAATGTTTCTATGATCTTCTTCTGCTTTTCTCCTTCTTGAATCACTTAAGAACATATGATACATAGCTTTTGATAAGTATCAACTAGTTCTTCAAAGGTTAGCTCATCTTCACCAGAATCATCATCAGACATACATGTCCCTGTCAAAATAGTGATATGTTTAGTTGATTCCTCATCAAAGCCACTTTCAAAATCTCCATCGGACCATGTAACAACTTGGCCATTCTTATGTCCCTTCAGATAGGTAAGACATTCAACTCTAATGTGGCCAAAACCATCACACCCATGACACTAAACTCTTTTGATTTGACTTGACTTCTCTTCAGGCTTTGACCTAGACTCATTTGATCTGTTGATATCAGATAAAGTGTTCCTGACATTTGGTCATGAGTTCATATTCATCCTTTTAAATAATGTTTTAAAAACCGGACCGGACCGGCCGGTCGGACCGGTCGAACTGGGAACCGGCCAGGTAATCGGTCTGGTTCGAATGTTGGATCGCTCATGTCATTGAACCGGTCTGAACCGGTGTAAACCGGGAAAACCGAAAAAAACGGCGGTTTAATTGCAATTTTTTTTTAAAAAATTTAATTATTTTAATTAAAAATTTAAAATAAAAAAATAAAAAAATAGAAAATGAAATAAATGAAATAAAAAATAAAATAAAAATAAAATAAAACATAGTAATGATATCATTGACGAAGAAATTGTTGCGGATACGGTTGATTTTACTGCAAATTATTTTAATATTAAAGAAGGAGATCCCAATATTGAAACAATTTTCCGCTCATTTAAACAAAATTTGATACACATTTGAGTTATTTTGTTATAAACTATTTAATTATATTATATTGTAATTAGACTTTGTTTGCAATAGACTTTGTAATTTTATACTATTTTGTTACGTGTGATACCTTTATTTAATATTTGAATTTAGATTATAAACTTGTGAATTTATGATATGATATTTTAAAATAAATCAAGTGTTATTTATATTTTGTAGAGATTGAATCATCTGGTTCGACCAGTTTTATACCTATATAGTGTTCTTATAAAGACCGGTCTATTTAACCGAGTTATCCGGTTTAATCCGGTTTGGCCATGCGGTTCGACCAGTGACCCAGTGGTTCAACCAATAAACCAGTGACCCAGTACCCTTACCGGTTTGATGACCGGTCTGATTTTTAAAACACTAGGACCTTGTTGAATTGTCTTCCCATCATGGCAACAACTTCTTTCAGACTTTCTTCATCATCCACTTCACCTCTTCCTGCCTTTTCCTCAGTATTTGACACAAAAGCTATATTTTTATTCTTCTTTTCAGGCACATCATTGAACCCCATTTCAAATGTCTGAAGAGATCCAATGAGATCTTCAACCTTGATATTACAGATGTCCTGTACCTGTTCTATAACAGTCACCTTCATGGCAAATCTTTTGGGAAGTGATATGAGAAATTTCCTAACAAGCTTTTCATCAAACATTTTTTCTCCTAAAGCTCTTGAGGTGTTAGCAATATCAATAATATTCATGTGAAAGTCATGAATAGTATCATCTTCTTTCATTCTCAGATTTTCAAATTTGGTTGTGAGCATTTGAAGTCTTGACATCTTAACTTTGGAAGTTCCTTCATGAGTGGTTCTGATAATATCCCAAACTTCCTTGGCCAATTCACAATGATGCACTAATTTGAATATGTTCTTATCAATTCCATTGAACAAAGCATTCAAGGCTTTAGAATTCTATAGTGCCAAATCATCCTCATCTTTGCTCTAATCCTCCTGAGGCTTTAAAGTCGTATTTCCATCTTTATGAGTAATGACAGGATGTTCCCATCCTTTATCTGCATCTTTCCATGCCTTCTTGTCCATAGTAACCATGCGAGGTTTCCAATAGTCATAGTTAGATCCATCCAAACTAGGTGGTCTATTCCCAAATCCTCCATCCTTGTCCATAGTACCAGAAAATTGCCCCTAGATCTCACCCAGAAAAGCAAGCAAGGTGCCTGCTCTGATGCCAATTGAAATTCTGGAAACAAATATACAATGTCGAATACAATGTCATGACACGATATCTGACAAGATTAAAAGTAACAAGAGATATAAACAAAACAGAAGTAAAGAACACAGGGAATTGTTAACCCAGTTTGGTGCAAATAAACCTACTCTGGGGGCTATCAAGCCAGGAAGGAACTCCACTATCAGTAGTATCAATTCAAAGACCCTCAGTAAACATCTCAGTTTACGATCTTCTCACTTAATGACTACCCAATGCTAGTTCTATTTAGGAACTCCTAAATATGAGACCCCTCTCACTCCCCCTAAATCACTACAATGATAACAGACAAACAATTCAGAAAAGATGAAGACACACTTCATGAAACAATCCTTGACCTTGCTTAAAAGCTTCAGTTAAGTACAAAACTCTTGCTTAAAAGCTTTGAGTGGACAACAAATACAACTCAATAAACCTAGTCCAAAAAAACCATCAACATGACAATTGCTTGGCTCACAAGAAAACTAACACACATGAAAACACTGAATACGATAATCCTTATTCTCTCTATCTATCTTCGTTATCAAACTAGGGTAACAACAACCTTTAAATAAAGTCTTGAATAATGGGCATGGGTCTGCTGAACTTGCACAAAACAAATACAATATTTCCTTAAATAAAGGAACAAAAATAGCAACATATAATGTTCTGCTAAAAAATCTCCAAGCTAAATCCTTGATATGTAATAGACCGTGCTAATTGATACTCAATCAAAACACACAATTAAAAATAGCAAACTACACGCACAAAATAGGATTCATCTAAGTCTTCAGGCCCAATCAGGGATGTCATGACATCAATCTTGACATCCTGATAAAACAACTGCATACAAACATCTTTACACCTGCATAATGCTTAAATCACATGTCATAACATTACATATGACATTCAGAATCAGAAAGCACGTTTTACCATAAAATATAGTCAATCTAAAACATCTATAGTTTTATTTTCGATTTATTTTCCCTTTTAGAAATGTGTCTTTTCGATTTATTTTTTGGGCCGATGATATAACAAACTGTCAACTATTTTGTTCGATTTCATTAAATCGGCAAAACATGATCAATATGAGGCCGATTTAGTTTAGTTTAGTGATTTTTTCATTTTAATTTCGATTTATTTTCCCTTTTGGAAATTAGTTTAGCTTATTTTATTTATCGTTTTGTTTTCAATTTATGGTCGATGAACATCTAAAATCGGAGATTCGTCGCAAGCCGACTTGAAATATCGATTAATGATGAGACCACTTTATTTTTCCTTTTGAAAATTTAGTTTATTTAGTTTAGTTTATTTTATTTTTGGATTTGGTTGATGAAAGTCTAAAAATAGAGATTGTCACAAACCGATAAAATCTTGATTAAGACGAGACCATTCTTTCGATTATTCGATTAACTTCGCGTTGTGCAATCGAAATTAAAATTCAATTTAATTTTCGAAATCTACATGGACGCATAAAGTAACGCTAGACTTCTCATAGAGTGATTCTAACATTGAATTCGCTCTAAGATAGTTAAAGAGATACATTTCGACGCTTTCGATTTAATCTCAAGTCCCTCGACTTCGTGTAATTTAGGACACTTCATACACGCTTCCTCTTGGGCCCAAACAATGAACTCTTTTATTTCGTTAAATCGACAAAACTTGATCAATATGAGACCAATTTAGTTTAGTTTATTTATTTATCATTTTAATTTTGATTTATTTTCCCTTTTGTAAATTAGTTTAGCTTATTTTATTTATCTTTTTATTTTCAATTTTTGGTCGATGAACATCTAAAATCGGAGATTCGTCGCAACCCGACTTGAAATCTCGATTAATGATTAGACCACTTTATTTTCCTTTTTGGAAATTTATTTTATTTTATTTTATTTTATTTTATTTTTTCATTTGGTCGATGAAAGTCTAAAAATCGAGATTGTCATAAACCGATAAAATCTTTATTAAGACGAGACAATTCTTTCGATTATTCGATTAGCTTTGTGTTGTGAAATCGAAATTAAAATTCAATTTAATTTTCAAAATCTGCATGGATGCATAAAGTAATGTTTGACTTCTCATAGAGTGATTCTAACATTGAATCCTCTCTAAGATAGTTAAAGAGATACATTTCGACGCTTTCGATTTAATCTCAAGTCCCTCGACTTCGTATAGTTTATGACACTTCACACACGCTTCCTCTTGGGCCCATAAAATAAACCCTTTTATTTTGTGCAATCTCGTGTAATTTATTTTGTACCCCTCTCCCCATTTCCATTGTACGTCATTTATTTTTCGTGATTTTGATCGCTAGGAGCACCCTTAGGAACTAGTATCGATTTCACATTCTTTCATGAACTTTTGGTCCAACGCCAAGTGGTTTCACTCGCACACACTCACACTTTCTTTTCGGTTATGGTTTCATTTTTCTATGAGCACCCTTAGGGACTAGGATTCAAATCCACCTAACCAATCAAATAATAAACCTTCATTTTCATTCACCCTTGTTAGTCAAGAGCATTGTGCCTCGCCATTAAACCTAAAAAACCAAGATATCTCTTTTAGACCCAAACCCTTGATCCAATGTCAGACGGTCATAGGTAGTAAATAACTTTAATAATACAAGAATAATTGTACGCTACAGGCCTTAAGAGGTAGAAGGAGGATGATGGATATCCCGTTACTCACTCCAATTATTTAGACGCAAGACATTTGGATTGTTGAGTGAAATAGTCTACTCATAATCTTTAGTGAAATTCGAATCCTAAATCATTTTTTGAAAGAAAGGTAATAAAACGAACAACCAACCAACCGTATCGGCCGAACTACAGGGCTCTGACTTTTCGATTGCACAAGGGAATACATAGGTACGAGGACCTTCAATCCTTATCGAGCACCTTAGGATCAATCAAACTCTTAATTAAACTATTTTCCCTTAGCAGGTAACTCATTAGGCATAAACATCCTTTCGCGTGTGACAACTTAGATGGTTCACATCGAGTACGATGGATGTAAGGGGTGCTAATACCTTCCCCTTGTATAATCGACTTCCGAACCCAGGAAATGGTTGCGACGACCTTTGTCTTTATCCCTATTTTTTTTACGGGTTTTATCTATATATTCCCTTTCCCCTTTTGGGAATAAATCAGAATTAGGTGGTGACTCTCATGTCAAGCAAGTGCGCGGTCTTTTGTCGCAAGATCGTATTTTTCTAGGTGCAACGGCTGACTACTCTTCTGGGGAGTGGTTCACCCTTATGCAAGTCAAGCCTGGTCTAGGTTGTTCCACTCTTGTTTGCATGTTTGCCTTTACGTGTTACTTGTTTATTTTTATTATTGTTTTTATCATTTTCCATATTATATATCTTGTGGCTCCTTGATACTATGATATTGGATCGATACTTTGATTGCAAAAGAAACTTGTGGGAAAGGCTTTATACCTGAGTCTATGAGTACAAACATATTTTAGGAGAGGTTGTGTAGTATGGGCTCCCGAGAAACTGCTCTCGTGGATGGTCGATACGAAGACCTTGCTTGGAGTAGATTCTAATGTGAATGCTAACGACCATCATATTTATGGCACGGGCGATCCGTGTTTTCATTGGGATCATCGACTCTAAGGACCTTTAAAATCTTGAACCATTTGGCCCAAACAAATATTGATGGTCACATAGTATGGGGAACCGAGGGGTTTTCCCTCACATAGTTCGATACAAAGAGCTCACTAAGAATATACTTTCTCAATGGAGTTGGATGATTGTCAAACGGCTGACACGTCTAGCAAACTATTGAGAATAGTCCGCAACTCTGAGACATTTGTTTGAAATCATGTGTCGATGGTCGCGTAGTATGGGGAACCTAGAGGTTTTCTCTCGTGTAGTTCGATACGAAGATCTCACCCAAAAGATATTCATATGAGGGAGTCAATCAATCGTCATATTTATGGTGTGTCTGATGAACAACCATATGAATTTATAACTTTTGGGTTCCTTTAACTTTAGAGCTTACTTGGTGAAATCCTTGCGAGGTCTCAGAGTTTCCACCTAATTCTGATTTATTCCCAAAAGGGGAAAGGTAAGATATATATAAAACCCGTCGAAAAAGAGGGATAAAGACAAAGGTCATAGCAACCATTGTCTGGGTTCGAAAGTTGGTTATGCAAGGGGAAGGTATTAGCACCCCTTACATCCATCGTACTCAATGGAAACATCTAAGTTGTCACACGTGAAAGGATGTATATGCCTAATGAGTTACTTGCTAAGGGAAACAGTTTAATTAAGAGTTTGATTGATCCTAAGGTGCTCGAAAAGGATTGAAGGTCCTCGTGCCTATGTATTCCCTCGTGCAATAGGAAAGTCAAAGCCTTGTAGTTCGAACGACTATGGTTGGTTGGTTGTTTGTTTTATTACCTTTCTTTCAAAAAAAGAATTTAGGAGTCGAATTGCACTAAAGACTATGAGTAGACTATTTTGCTCAACACTCCAAACGTCTTGCGTTGAAATAATCAGAGTGAGTAATAGGATATCCATTATCTTACTTCTAGCGCTTAAGGCTCATGGTGTACAATTCTTCTCATATTATTAAAGTGTTTTATTACCTATGGTCGCATGAAGTTGGATCAAGGGTTTGGGTCTAAGAGAGATGTCTTGGTATTTTAGATTTGAAGACGAGGCACAATGTGCTCGAATTACAAGGGTGAATGCAAATGGATGTTTATTGTTTTATTGGTTATGTGGATTCGAAACCTAGTCTCTAAGGGTGCTCCTAGCAAAATGAAACCATAACTGAATGGAAAGTGCAAGTGTGTGCGAGTGAAACCACTTGGTGTTAGTCAAGAGTTCGCGAAAGAAGGTGAAATCAATACTAGTTCCTATGGGTGCTCCTAGAAATCAAAATCATAATGAAAAATAATTGACATACAATGGAAATGGGGAGAGAGGTACAAAATAAATTACACAAGATTGCACGAAATAAAAGGGTTCATTGCATGGGCCCAAGAGGAAGCGTGTGTGAAGTTTCCTAAACTATACGAAGTCGAGGGACTTGAGATTAAATCGAAAGCATCGAAATGTATATCTTTAACTATCTTAGAGAAGATTCAATGTTAGAATCACTCTATAAGAAGTCGAGCTTTACTTTACGCGTCCATGCGGATTTCTAAAATTAAATTAAATTTTAATTTCGATTTCACAACGTAAAGCTAATCGAATAATCGAAAGAATGGTCTCGTCTTAATCAAGATTGTAAGTTCAAAATGATCCTAAGAGGGGGTGAATTAGTTCTTAGATAATTTTTTGGCATTTTATTGGTGGTTGAATTTTTTCGTCTAAGGTTCTAAGTTATGAAAGCAGTAAATGCGGAAAGGTAAAAGACACCAGGAATTTATACATGTTCCCCTCACAGATTGAGAGTAATCTAGTCCCCTTACGACTCATAAGAGATTTTATTATACTTTTAGAAACGTACAATCCTATCACACCAAAACCTGGTGAAGCTTACTATCTAAAAACTATACAAACCAAGTGTTGAAGAACAATCCTCTTAACAACACAAAACCTTGTATCCAATAATCCTGGATAACAAGAATACAATATAGAAAACTCTTGACAAAGTTTGATAGTATCATGAAAGTTGTGATATCAATCTTCTTTGATTGATATTCTCCTTGAATCAAAAGTCACTCAAGAATATGATGAGATGAGATGAAACAAATATGATATGAAAAGTATAAAGGTTTCTTTTCTAAAAAGTATATGAACACTTTATCAAAATTTGAAAAATTATAAGAGAGTGATTGATTATGAGTTTATGAAAATTCTTGGAGGTATTTTGTAATTTGAAATTTTCAGAATTTATAAGTTGTAAAACACCTATTCAAAGAGGTATTATTTTGTACATAC
The DNA here is from genome assembly GCA_963966055.1 of Lathyrus aphaca. NCBI lineage: Eukaryota > Viridiplantae > Streptophyta > Magnoliopsida > Fabales > Fabaceae > Lathyrus > Lathyrus aphaca. The sequence goes on from OZ014525.1 coordinate 13,788,500, forward strand.
AAAGTAATAAAAAGGTATGAGAATTCAAAATAATTTTCTATGAAAAGAGTCTTATTTTCAGAAATTCGTTCAGTGTTAATCGGTTAACCAAATGGGTTAACCGGTTAACGCATTCAAACGTTAACAAAGAATTTGAAATTCAAGCTCGTTAACCGGTTAACCCATATGGTTAACCGGTTAACACTGTTAAAAAACCAGAAAACAAAATTATTAAAAGTGTTAAACCAGTTTGAAACATATACCAAATGATTATATGTAACATGCTAATGTAAGAATGATTTTTGAACACTTGTATATAAATTCTAAAGTGAGTTTTGATATACCTTTAGAAATGTCCAAATCTTGAAACTTTAAGAACTTGCAAAAGAAGCTAGATCAAATTATTCCATTGCCTTTGATAGATCATGTCCTTGTTGCTTGATATCATTGGAAGCTCTTGTCTTTTTGCAGTCATGAAATGCATAGAGACTTGTTGTCTTCATCAAAATACTTGTGATTGAAGCATGCTTCTACATTCTCCCCCTTTTTGATGATGACAACCAAACTTGTGATTGAAGCATGCTTCTACATTCTCCCCCTTTTTGATGATGACAACCAACATTGTGAGATTGCTTTGATTGAAGTTTCTCTAAACTTGATTCTCCCCCTAAGTTCATGAACTCCCCCTAAATTTCAGAGGCATGAAAAAAATTATGCACGGAGAGATGTTAGAGAAACAACCCTTCTCCCCCTTTGTCATTAGCAAAAAGGAAGAGGCATAAAAAATTATAACAAACAAGCAAGCAATATTCAAGAACATGCATACTAACATAAAACATAATTCAATTTAAATGAAACATAGTACATAAGGGAATTGAAATGAAACATAGTACGAAAACATGAGAGATCCAAAATTGCCTAAGTATATTAGGACTTAAAAACAGAATTTTAAACTAACTAGAGCAAAAGAACATAAGACATAACAACAAAACAAATGCTTTTTATTCATCTCCCGACATGTCCTCACTAGCTTCTTCCTCCTCTTCACTACCCGCATCACCCTCATCATTTTCCTCGGTTTGGTTGCGGGAACTCAAAACTAGTTTGTGGAGGCTATTGATGGCACAAGTGTTTTCACGGTGTTGGGTCATCATGGTTGTGTAGAGAAACTCATTCGTGATACCACCTTCCGGAATAGGGAAAGAGGAAGCGGAAAACCCGTCGTCATATTTGAAAGAACCATCGTTGCACTTGACTATGTCTGTGTTCTTCATGATAGTCACTTCATTGATTTCATTGGCGGTTGTCTTCATAGCAATGAAGGGTTACCTTCCTATTTCCAAATCAGTTAATTCCAAAATCCTTGAAATGAGTCGAGCATAAGGGAGCCTTGTCGAGAGAGTGAGTTGTTATTGGAGACGAGACATCATGTTTAGGAGCCAATTCACCTTGATTTTGTTCTTGATTGCAAACATCACCTGCATCTCCAAGTCGTTGATTTGTGATTGGTTTGAATCCTTGGGCAGCAGTACATAACAGATGACGTAATGGAGCATACAGTCATCAACCGACAGATTTTTCGCATAACACAGCACACGGGATGTATGTTGTGCTAACACAATCACTTCTTTTGGAAACCTGAAAATCTTGTAGTAGTAGTCCATTTTATCATACTTTTCCCAAATACCATCAGTATGGTTTACACCCTTTCAGAGAAAACACCAGAATACGAAATCTGAAGAGAGGCTGCAAGAGTAGCTAAATCCTCCTAAATCACACAATTCCTAACAATAGTCTTAAGCTTGTGTTTGCCATGATTATCCAATTTAAGAGTAAAAATGTTCATGAAGGATTTGACCAAATCCGGGTAACACTTTCCATTGTCAGCAACAAAATAATTTATCTTTTGATATTTCAACAAATTCGGAAAAGTAAATGTTAGAGGTGTAAAGGATTTGAGATTAACATATTTACCCTTTAGGAGATGTTGAACTCTTACTTTGAAATTAATCCTCCTCTTCTTGGTTGTTTCCATTTGAGTTTCTTCAGCACTGACATCTTCTAACACTGGTTCTTTTCCTTTTCTTTGTGGAGCCATGAAGAAGGATGAAGTTTTTCTAAGGTTTGGATGATTTTTGGATTTGGGGTTTGTGTGTGGAGAATGAGGTTTATGGAGATGGTTTATAGAGACTTTTGATGAGTGGAGCTTTACTAGAGAGTTAATGGGTTTAAGAGCGGTTGAAAGTTGGAGGATAATGATAAAGATGATTAAAGGGAGTCAAAGGTAGAAGAAGAGTTTATGGAATGTTGGGAAGAGACATAAAAGCACATGCATTGTACATAAAAACGCATAAATACACATTAAAATAAAATAAAACCAAAACAACATTGTTTTTTTAAGTTCAAAATATAAATTCGAACAGTGTTAACCATATGCGTTAACCGGTTAACGCACAAAAAAAATCAAAAATTTTAAAAATCCAGCAGCTTATTATAGAGAAAATGGGGAAAATCTTGATAAAAAGTTTTCACAAAGTGTTAGAACATACTATGACTCAACTTTTGATCAAAAAATATTTTGAAATCGACAAGTTTTGGGTATACGAAAGTGAGAAAAACAGAAACCGGCAAAAAGTGAGTGCTAGCTTTTTATGAGAATAAGGTGAAAAAGCATTTTTCATGATACTATACCATATAACAAGTAATTTTTAGATAAGTTTAGATGTCACCTTCATTGAGAATACCAATTTCTCTCCGAATTTTGAAGAATTGCTCTTTAGCCAATGGTTTCGTGAAGATATCGGCAAGTTGATGATGAGTATCCACGAAGGTAACGTCTACATCTCCATTAAGCACGTGATCCCGAAGGAAATGGTGCCAGATATGTGCTTTGTTCTTGAATGCATGTCCTAGTTATTTGTGATGTTGATGACACTTGTGTTGTCACATCGAAGAGGAATGCAATCGAGATCTAAGACAAAATCAAGAAGTTGTTGTTTAAGCCATATAATTTATGCACAACAACTGCCTGCTGCAATATATTCCGCTTCGGGCGTGCTAAGCGCGACACATGCTTGTTTCTTGCATGCCCACGACACTAGTGCATTCCCGAGAATGTGACACATATCACTTGTGCTTTTTTTATCGGTCTTACATCCTGCATAGTCAGCGTCAGAATAACTAATCAAAGAACATATACTACCTCTTGGATACCATAGTTCGACGTTTGTTGTTCCTTTGAGATACTTCATGATTATCTTCACAACAGTGAGATGCGACTCCTTCAGATTTTCTTGAAAGAGTGCATATAAACATACATTAAACATAATGTCAGGACGACTTGCTGTCAAATATAATAAGGAACCAATCATACCTTGATATTTTGTGATATCAATTGAAGTACCCGATTCATCTTGATCAACATACGTTCTGGATCCCATTAGAGTGGACATCACCTTGCAACTATCCATGTCGAATCTTTTCAATAATTCCTTGCAATACTTGGATTGGTTGATGAAGATGCCATCCTTTTTTTGCTTGATTTGTAGTCCAAGAAAATAATTCATTTTTCCCATCATGGACATCTCGAATTCTCCTTGCATCATTAGTGAAAACTCTTCACAAAGTTCCTTGTTCGTTGAACCGAAGATGATGTAGTCGACATTTACTTGAACCAATAAGGTGTTACCTTTTATCTTCTTTATGAACAATGTCTTGTCAACCTTTCCTTTTACAAATCCCTTTTCACAAAGAAAGATGCTGAGGCGGTCATACCACGCCCTTGGTGCTTGCTTTAAGCCATAAAGGGCTTTCTTCAACTTGTAGACATGTGAGGGATTCTTGAAGTCTTCAAAGCCCGGAGGTTGTTTGACATATACTTCTTCATTAATGTAGCCATTTAGGAAAGCGCTTTTGACATCCATCTGGAATAACTGAAAATTCATTGAATAAGCATAAGCAAGTAATAATCGTATAACTTCTAACCTTTCTACCGGAGCGAAAGTTTCATCAAAATAGATTCCTTCCTCTTGGTTGTATCCTTGTGCGACCAATCTTGTTTTGTTCAGAACTATGATTCCATTCTCATCAAGTTTGTTCTTGAACACATATCTTGTTCATATGATGTGTTTGTTGTCCGATCTTGGTACAAGACTCCAAACTTGATTTCTTTCAAATTGGTTTAGTTCTTCTTGCATTGTTACTATCCATTGATCGTTTCCTAAGGCTTTATCGACTTTGGTTGGTTCGATTTGAGATACAAAATCCATGTTGAGACAAGCATCCTTGAGATTTAGTCATGTTGCTACACCTTGGCTAATATCACCAATAACTTTATCGATCGGGTGATCTCTATGAGTCCTCCATTCTTTCGGTAGATCATGATATTCTTCAATGATTTGTGAGTCATCTTCTTGTGATTTTGGTTGATCATTTGAAACATCCTTTTATGGTTGTGAAATATCTATTATATCATCATCAACAAGAATATTGTCCTCTTTCGAGGGGTTAGTTTCATCAAAAGATACATGAATAGATTCTTCAATAGATAGAGTTCTTTATTAAAAATTCTAAATGCTTTACTAGAGAGGGAGTAACCAAGAAAAATACCTTCGTCGGATTTCTCATCAAACTTGCCAAGATTGTCCTTGTCATTGTTGAGAACAAAACACTTGCACCCAAAATTATGGAAAAAGGATATATTGGGTTTCCTTCCTTTGAATAACTCATATAGAGTCTTTTTGAGAATATGCCGAATATTGACATGGTTGCTTGTGAAACATGTTGTGCTTACCCCATCCGCCCAAAAATATTTTGGAAGATTTGAGTCGCTAAGCATCGTTCTTGGAAGTTCCACCAATGACCTATTCTTCCTTTCAACGACACCATTTTGTTGAGGAGTTCTTAGTGCAGAAAAGTTGTGAGAGATTTCGTGCTCGTCGCAAAATTCTTCAAATGAAGCGTTTTGGAATTCTCCACCATGGTCGCTTCTAATGTAGGCTATTGTGAGGGACTTCTCGTTTTGTATTTATTTCACATACTTCTTGAAGGATTTGAAAGAGTTGCACTAGAAACAATGTCCATGTATATCTAGAGAAATCATCAACAATAACTAAAGCGTAAACGTTACCTCCGAAGCTTTTCGTTCTTGATGGGCCAAAAAGATCCATATGCAATAATTGTAGTGGCCTAGATGTGGACACCACTTTCTTGGATTTGAAAGATGTCTTGGTTTGCTTCCCCTTTTGGCATGCGTCACATAACTTATCCTTGATGGATTTTATCTTTGGAAAACCAACAACTAGGTCATGCTTTATCAATTTGTTCAAGTGCTCCATGTGAATGTGAGCAAATCGTTTATGCCATAGCCAAGCCTCGTTGTTGTTCGCCAACAACCATTTTACCTTCAAGGAATTGTTATTAAAAGAAATCATAAAAATATTATTAATTCTTGTACCTTTTAGCAAGACATCATGTGTGACTTCATGTTCAATTAAACATTCGCCCTTTGTAAAGTTGATTCGGTACCCTTTGTCACACAATTGACTTATGCTAAGTGGGTTATGTCTTAGGCCTTCCACGTAAAGGGAATCTTTGATGATTGTAAACGGTGGTGCTCTAACGGTTCCTATTCCAAGAATCTTTCCTTTATTGTCATCACCTATGTTACATATCCTTTGGCCTTTAGAGATAGATGTGAAAATTTGTTGATATCGCCTGTCATATGCTTTGAACATCCGCTATCAAGATATCATTGATTGGATGTTGACTTCAAGCATACCTACAAAACAAAAATAAGTTTTGTTAGGTACCCAAATTTCTTTGGGTCCTTGATAGTTAGTACCTTTTTCAACCCACACATAATGCCCTTTTGCAATACCAATGTTACGGACATAACAAGCATTAGGTGTGTGGCATTTGATTCCACAATAAAAACAAGTTGGTTGGAAATTACTTCTATATCTAGGAACATACACCTTTTTCTTAACAACCCTTTTATTTTTAGGATTTTGATGCACAATTTTAGAATTGTTTACTTTCTCTTTAGAAATTTGCTCACTAGCTTTAACAAAAATGGTTTCATTGGTGCTTGGTTTAGAAAACTTAGAATATCCTAATCCACTCTTATCATTAGAATATCTTTGGTGCCTAAGGATTTATTCCAAGCCAATTTTACATTTTTCATATCTTTCAATAACTCTTTTAAGTTGAACAATTTGAAAAGAGAAAGATTCACAATTCTTACAAGCAAGATTTTGTTTTTCATCCATCAATTTTTGTTTTTTATTTTCAACATATTTTCCAAAGCAATGTTCTTTTCTTCTAGGGATGAAATTAGTTTCTTTTGAGATGATGTAGTTTTATACAAAAAAAATCATTCTTTTAACAATTCATCAATAGCATCTTGTGCATCATTATCATAAACAAAAAAGTTACTACTAACCTCATCTTTTTCGTCATCGGAGTGATGAGAAGCCATTATAGCCATATTTGCACATTCATCGCTTTCTGATTCCGATGAAGAACTTATCTCATTATCTTCCCAAGCAACGTATGCCTTCTTTTTCTTGACTTCCTTCTTGCCTTTGAATCCTCCTTTCTTTGCAAGTTTTGGGCAATCCCGTTTTATGTGACATTGCTTTCCACATTCATAACAAGTAACATCTTACGTAGATGTGGATGCTTCCTTTTATATGAAATGTCTATTATTTTTAGAATAAAGGGATTTTTTATTGAAAAACTTACCAAGCTTTTTCACAAGAAGCATAAAATTCCCATCTTTCGATGTCTCATCATCTTTATCATCTTTTGATTCAACCTTCAAAGGAATTCCTTTAGACTTATTTTCTTAACTTTCATGTTTCTCAAGCCTTCCAAGTTCTAACTCATGTTCTCGAAGTTTTCCAAATAGAGATGCAAATGTCATTGTTGAGAGACTCTTCTTTTCCGAGATAGCGGTCACTTTCGGTTGCCATTCTCTTGTCAAGGATCTTAGGACTTTGAGGTTTAAATCATCATTTGTAAAGGTTTTTCCGAGAGCAATCAAATGATTTGTTAGATGAACAAATCTTTTATGTAATGTTACTATGGATTCATAGAGCTACATTCAGAACATTTCATACTCTTGACTCAAAGTGTTTAACCTTGATCTCTTCACTTCGGCGGATCCTTCATGAGTTTCTACCAAAGTGTCCCAGATTTCCTTTGTCGATTTACATTGAGATATGAGAAAGAATTCATCCATACTAAAATCACTTTGTAGAATGTTGGTTTCCTTCTTTTCATTTAAAATCCTTTTCTTATCATCTTTGTCATACATACTTTTTAACTTTGCGGTTCCTATGCCATTTACGACGTTCATCGGATTATGTGGACCATTTTCAACCACTTCCAATATGCCTTCTCCTTGGGCTTCTAGATGTGCCTTCATTCTGATTTCCCAAAAGTTGAAATATTCTCCGGAGAAAAGTGGGGGCTTGTTACTACTTCCACTGTCTTTGAAAACCAGGTTTGTACTTGCAGAAGCCATGCTGAATCTTTTAGGATCAATTTACCTATAACTTGCTCTGATGCCAAATGTATGTTCAAAAAGAGCCTAATAGGGGGTGAATTAGTTTTTAGATAATTTTTCGGTATTTTATCGGTGGTTGAATTTTTCTGTCTAAGGTTCTAAGTTATGAAAGCAGTAAATGCGAAAAGGTAAAAGACACCAGGAATTTATACTGGTTCCCCTCACAGATCGAGAGTACTCCAGTCCCCTTACGACTCGTAAGAGATTTTATTATAGTTTTAGAAACGTACAAGCCTATCACACCAAAATATGGTGAAACTTACTATCTAAAAATTATACAAACCAAGTGTTGAAGAATAATCCTCCTAACAACATAAAACCTTGTATCCAACAATCCTGGATAACAAGAATACAATATAGAAAAATCTTGACAAAGTTTGATAGTATGATCAAATTTGTGATATCAATCTTATTTGATTGATCTTCTCCTTGAATCAAAAGTCACTCAAGAATTTATACAAGTGTTCACCTTTTTAAAATAAGATGAGATGAAACAAAATATGATGTGTAAAGTATAAAGGTTTCTTCTCTAAAAAGTATATGAACACTTTTATCAAAATTTGAAAAATTATAAGAGAGTAATTGATTATGAGTTTATGAAAATTCATGGAGGTATTTTCTAATTTGAAATTTTCAGAATTTATAAGTTGTAAAACACATATTCCAAGAGGTATCATTTTGTACATACAAAGTAATCAAAAGGTATGAGAATTCAAAATAATTTTCTATGAAAAGAGTTATATTTTCAGAAATTCATTCAGTGTTAACCGGTTAACCAAATGGGTTAACCGGTTAACGCATTCAAACATTATTTAAAAGTGTTAAACCAGTTTGAAACATATACCAAATGATTATATGCAACATCCTAATGTAAGAATGATTTTTGAACACTTGTATATCAATTCTAAAGTGAGTTTTGATATACCTTTAGAAATGTCCAAATCTTGAAACTTTAAGAACTTACAAAAGAAGCTTGATCAAATTATTCCATTGCCTTTGATAGATCATGTCCTTGTTACTTGATATCATTGGAAGCTCTTGTCTTTTTGCAGTCATGAAATGCATAGAGACTTGTTGTCTTCATCAAAATACTTGTGGTTGAAGCATGTTTCTACAAAGATTTTATCGATTTCTGACAATCTCAATTTTTAGACTTTCATAGACCAAATGCAAAAATTAAATAAAATAAACTAAATAAACTAAATTTCCAAAAGGGAAAATAAAATGATCTCATCATTAATCAAGATTTCTAGTCAGCTTGCGACGAATCTCCGATTTTAGATGTTCATCGACCATAAATTGAAAATAAAACGATAATTAAAATAAGCTAAACTAATTTCCAAAAAGGAAAATAAATCGAAATTAAAATGATAAATAAATAAGCTAAACTAAATTGGCCTCATATTGATCAAGTTTTGCCGATTTAATTAAATCGATAAAAGTCGTTGACCGTTTGTTATATCATCGACCCACAAAATAAGATAAAAAGGAAATGGAAATAACCAAAATATGAAGTAAAAAACAACCAAAATCTAATAATAATAATAATAATAATAATAATAATAATATAAAAATACAACTAAACTATGTTATTCTTTTTGAAAAAAAAAACAAAATCAGAATGTAAAAGGTTGAATCAATTAAAAGAGAAGAGAAGAAAATTAATAAACAAAAGAAAGGGAGAGGGAATGAGTTCCACCAGAGGGAGCATATAGAGATCCGAGTGGGCTTGAAAGCCCAATCTGGTACTCATACCCTTGGATAATTTAAAACTAGACAAAGCAAATAAATGTATTCTCCTTCACTATATCCTCAATTGAACAAACAACCAAAACACACGCATAAATGGTTCAACAAAGGGGAAAACATATTCAACCTCAAATTCGTACGATCCAACTTTGTGTTCTCACAATCAGTTTGTTTCACTGTACAGTTTTTCATTTTCTCGGTTATCTCTCTATTCATGCCTTTATTTCTCTCATCTTCTCCAGGTTTGTGTTTCGATGCTCTTTTTGTCTTGGTATTTTCTGAATTCGCTTTCAGTTTGAATCTCCATTCTCAGTTTCGCTTTGTCTCAAGATCTCATCTCTTAATCTTCACTTTGTTCTGGTTTTGTGAGTGTTGTTGTGAAGGTGTTTGTTAGTGGGTTATGTTTTACAATGGTTGAAAAAGATTTATGTATGCGTATCGGTTGAAGGCTGGAGAATGAGCATATAAATTGTATTTGTTTGTGAGTCATATGGTGGGGGTTTTGAAGAGGTGTTTGAAGGTTTGTGCAATGCAATTATAGTTTGAAAGGTTGGTATGTTTTTACGTGTGATGTTGAATGAAGGTTAAGGATATGGTGTTTTTATGCAGATGTTGATTTGTTTATGAAAGAGACGTGGGTTGAAGGTGTTAAATGAAAAAAAGTTTGGTCTGTGTTTAGATTATGCAGGGTTGATGAAGGTGAAGGATTATGGTTGAAGATGGCTTATGGAAGTATTTTAGCAGGGTTATGTTATGGTTTTCCAAGCTTGTATTGCAGAGTGAATTAGTTTATGTTAAATAGGAGAGGTTGAAAGGACATAATAGGGAGACTTGGAGAAAAAAGGGAGGAATATTGTGAGTTGTAAAAATCATTTTTGTGATCTTCCCATGTGCAGGTCGTTGTTGCGTTTGTGCGATGCCATTTTTTGTGTGATGCGTAACAGTATTTTGTTCGTTGGGTGGATGCAAAAAAGTTGTTATGAATCGTTGATGTATGTTGGTATTTTGTGGAATGGTTGTATGTAGTGAGGGAAGGTAGGGTCGTCTTATATGCATTTCTCATATATCAACCTATTTTTGATTTTGTTGTGGGGTCAAAAGGAAAGGGCGTTGGGAGATATCATATGGGGTAATATTTTCTTGGGTTGCTTAGAATAATAATATTAACAATGATAATAGTAATAAATGTAATAATAATTATAATAATAATACTAATAAGAATGATAAGAATAATAATAAGAATGATAATAGAGATAATAACAAGAACGGTGGAATTGTGATTCATATCTCAAACCCTAATTCTCTGATTTTTCAAGGCATGAGCATGTGTTCATAATATTGGTCAAGAGGATTCATAGAGAAATCTACGGTTCTTCCGGAATTAATTGCATTCAAGTTCAAAGATTAATTCAAATTGGATCCAAGATTGATTCATAGAAGCTTTTCATTCGATTCATAAATTCTAAGTCAAGATTGCCATGTGAAGTCAACCTAAGGTCTAATGGGATTTGGTTCATCTTTTGACCATTCTTTCGAGATATAGTCACTTAATTTTATGGAAAATTAATTCAAGAATTATGATGATTCAATCTTACAAGTGTGGATTCAATTCTAATTCATTCATATTAAAAGTCCGTTGTATTTCAACTCCAAAGCTCAACAAATTTAGCATAATGGTAAAAACAAAAGAATAGGTCCATGTTAAATCAAATAAAAATTCATCATTCTAAAAGAGTCTATTTTCCATCCAAAAATATAACAAAAATAAATAGAGGAATGTCTTGGTCCATTGTTACAAAGGCCAATAATTTATTTGTCAAAAAGAATAACAAAAAGGGAGAATTGCTAGCCAACTTCAGCATCCATTTCACAAACACAAGGCATCAACATGAAAGGCCCACACATCTATGCTATGTTTATTTGGTATTCATTATTATTATATGATAATTGGGAGAAATAATATTTCCTTTCGTTGAGTTAATTTTTTGGGTGAATTATTCCTGGAACTTTCTTGGACAATTAACGCATTTAAATAGAATTAAGCAACTACTCAGAAAAATCATTGCAAAAAGGAAAATTTTCATTGATATAATGAAAATAGTACAAGATGTCTTAGATTAAATAAGTTTGTTGGATCAGAACAATAAACCCTAGCTCTAAAGGAATCCTCCAATTCAATAACTCACTCCTCACTTACTTCATCTGAGTCGTAATAAAAAATATTCCTTGGCACCATTCTCTTCTTCTTCTTCAACTTATTCTTATCCTTATTTGGCTTTCTCACCCTTAACATATCCCTAACAACGGCCAACCCAAATGGTTGGGCTTCCTCAGCAGACTACTGAAGGTGTTGTATCGTGACCTCTGTCGAGATAATGCTCTTAGCCTTCTCTGATGGAGAACTCATGTTGCTATGAAGATAAGAAAAGTTGGTTGAAAGGATGAGAAATATGTCTTTGAAGTTGTGCTTATATAGAGGAGGTTGAGTGACTTGTACGTTGCAATTAGAAGATATAACATCTGATGAGTTATACCTACAGTGATTACTTCTGATGGTTTATATTCTTGAATGACATGTGTCCGTTTTGTGAAATGCATAAATATTTCAACCATTATACTCGTTTCTCTCTATTGGGAAGATAAAAGGTTGCTCTTGCTATTTTTATCATAATTAAATTTTTCCCATATTTTTTTTCATTCTTAAATACTTTTGTCTTCTTCTATGCTAATATGTCTGAGATCACTTTCTGTTGATGACAAAAGGGGGATAAATTCATGGGAGTATTTAAGAAGATTAAAAGTATTTTTTAATACTTTTAATTTACGTGAACCCTAATTTCTTAGTTTTTTTTATGTTGCATTCATTTGAACCTTTTTTTCTATCAAAATATGTCTAAATTTACTTGGATAAAACTTAATGGGAGCTTATAAAACTCAATCTTTGGACTATTAGACTCAGAGGGAGCTTACAAACCTCAGACTCTGATGTTGTCACGTTAGTTAAAATTGACCAACCATTGTTCTTAAATACATTTGTTTGTCATCATCAAAAAGGGGGAAATTATTGGAAAGAGATTGCTCATATCTCTTGGATTTTGATGATTACAAAGTATGTAGAGAACAAATGGGTATACTAACATATGTTCACGCGTGCAGGATCACAAACTTAGAATTCGCTATGAATTAATCATGTTGAAAGCATGTTTGAAAAAGCAATGTTACTCATATTCTGAATGATCATAATTTTGTGACTCTGTATGGGTTTATTAGCCTCTGAAGGTTCAAACTCTGGTAATATGTTATAGCCTCTGGTGACAACTCAGACTCATTAGACCAAAGGTGCCTATGATCCATACATTGTACAAAAAGCAGTCCAGTCTTATAAAAGCGCCAGATTTCTGGAAATAGTCAATTAGGGTTTCGTTTTACAAGGCTCAAGGAATGGTGATGTGACCTCTTCAGTTTGTTTTACCTTTTGGTAGATACCTGGTACTTCGAAAGATGTTGAGAACAATGCCTTTATTCAGTGGAAAATGCTACTAACCATATACATCTTCCAACATCTCTCTTGGCATGCTTCTCCACTAAGTTAACTCTTATTCTCAAACCCTCCAACGACTATTTCTCTACCTCTATAAAGGGAAGCTAAAGATTCTAAGGAAGGTTACAACACTACAACACAATATAATATCTTGAGCATAACTCTGAGCTTTTATTTGTAATTATTATTGCATAAGATCTTAAGATTTTTTTTATCTTTGTATATCTTAGAAATCTTACAAAGTTAAGAATCTTTGTGATTGTTTCACAAGTGCTATACTTCTGAATTATGTATCTAAGTATAATAGTAATCGTTTTTACTAAACTGTTTGTTTAAAGTAGAGGAAATCTCTTTCCTGCATGCTTGAGCATTGAAATCTCTTGTCCATGTACTTGAGCAATTAAGTCTATTTCTAGGTTGATTGAGCAAAAGTCTCTTGCAAGGTTGTTCGGGTAGTCTCTTTCTAGGTTGATTAAACATTGAAGTCTCTTGCAAATGTTCTTGAGAAAATTGTAATATGTTTGGCTATATTGAAAAGCTCTTGTTGAGGTAAGGGGACAAGACTACTCTCAGTTGATGAGAGGAACCAATAAATCTTTATATGTTTCCTGCTTTTACTTCTAATAACTATTATTTTCGTTGTTGTAACTATTTATGATACCAGACTCAAAGTGAAACGAATTTTTGGCATACACAATTCAAACCCCTTATTGTGTATTTCTCTCACCTTTAATATGGTGTCGATTGTTTCTTGGACGAGGAACTCCGATGGTGGATCCTCGTTAGACACTACTTTTGTGAGGATTTCATTAATAACAGAGAATAAAGGTGGTGGCAAATCAGAAAAGTTGGCAAAGTTCTTCGGTGTGATGCACGAGGTTACCTCTCCATCTTATAGTGACTACGGTAGAAATCTGACTTTGAATCGAAAATGATATATTTGTGGAGTTTTATTATGAAATTTAGCGGGAATTCAATGTTGATTCCCACAAACAGCGACACTATTTTGTATAAGAACCATAATTGGTGTTGATTGATGATATAAGAATATATAATTAATGATGTTGATCTTTACGGTGGCGCGGGGTGGATCTGGAAGGTTAACATTTCAACGCCTAAGTTAGTTAAAAAGTTTAAGATGAGTATAATGAAAAGTGAAAATCAAAAAATTATATCTTAAATCTTACATTTGTTGACTATATCAAATCGTTGTACCGTGTGCCTTTGACGTCAAACAAAACCCAAAGATGTTACTAAAAATTATAATTACCCATTGGATTTTTGTAATGTAATCACTATAATAGAATTTTTTTTTTAGAATAACATAGTTAGATAAATTTTTTTCCAAAATAACCTACTTTAAAAAAAAAACAAAATAACCTACTTTCTACACATGGTCAACATGTGATTTGGCAAACATGTCTTTTTAAGAAACCAATTCGCCAATTGGTATGGCTAATGCCATGCATATTCTCATGCATTCAACAAACCAATTGGCGAATGTGTGTATTGTTTTGACCAATTCTCCAATTGGTATGGCGACCATGTTGAATGCTTTGATTTGTGAATTTTTCTCTATAAATACATGTTGTAAACAACTTATGCCATTCATTCGTTACCTTTCAAACCCTCTCTCATAAATTCTGTTGAAACTCTCTCTCATAAATTTTGTTCATCCCCTCCCTCTATCATAACATGGCTTCTCCCCGTCCATTTAATTTTGCATTGACACCATCATCTTCAACAGCAGAAGAACCGCTTCCAAAGTTTGAAATGCTGAAGAAAAATGCTTTGGTGTTTTTCTCAGCAACAAAGCCTCCAATAGAGATGCTGCTCTGGAACACGCAAACTCTAGAACACTTGCACAGAGAATTAAACCGCTGGTTAGAAGGAGAAATCAGACCTAAAGAAAAGATCCTTAAAATTGAGAAGCAGGTTGTGGAGTATGGTGTGATGAAATGGAAAAAAGTGGTCAATGATGTTGGTGTTCTTATGATGATGTTAGGTCGAGATGAAGTTGTCTTGATGGTTTTAATAGGTCAAGCTTGAAATTATGTATTTTCTTGTTTTACTTATGTACGATTGTGACCGAGCTGACGACATGAACTGCATAGTCTCACCATCTTATTCGTCGTATCCATTTCGGTGCGAATACGCGTGCTGTTAGGACGCCCCCTTTTCTTTCTTCGCATGTGGTCATTGTGCCAGACTATTTCCCCGTTGTAGGTGGGCCAGTAGTCCTTATTTGCAACTACTAGAAAGCTTTTGTTGTAGATGTTGCAAAGATTGTGCACTTGGTAAACAGGGGATAGTAAGCCTGAAGGGTCCAGCCGAACCTTTGAACATGCCGCTATGACATGGGAGTAAGGCATGCAAAAGGCTTGAAATTTTCCGCAGTCGCACCAATTGTTATCAAGTTCTACCCGATAGGATCCCCTCGGTCTCCCTTCGTTGTGATCCATGATCTCAACAACATTGAAATGTCCCTTATTGCGGTTAAACACTGTGACCACATGTGTGTTAGATTTGGATGCTTCGTCTTTAATGAATGTCATAGAACTATCGCTGAACACTTGACCAGACTGTAGGATAGAACTCCACTTTGAACGCCTGGTGTCAAAAAGTTCTCCGAGCCAAAAGTAGGTTGACCTCACCAAAGCGGTTATCGGTAGGTTGCAGATGCCTTTGAAAACAAAGTTCATTGATTCCACGAGATTCATGGTCACGTGACCCCAGCGTTGTCCTTTGTTGTAGGCCCTGGTCCACTTATCCAATGGAATTTGGTTTATCCATCTGAATGCATCTTCATTTGTCAGCCTGATTTCGTCACGA
The DNA here is from genome assembly GCA_963966055.1 of Lathyrus aphaca. Classification (NCBI taxonomy): domain Eukaryota; kingdom Viridiplantae; phylum Streptophyta; class Magnoliopsida; order Fabales; family Fabaceae; genus Lathyrus; species Lathyrus aphaca. The sequence goes on from OZ014525.1 coordinate 13,804,171, forward strand.
TAGTGTTTGAATGACGGTTCGGTTAATGAGTACCCCACGTTCACGACCTTCTTCCGCAATGCCTTGTCTTTGATCTCTCTCATGAAATTTTGCGCGATGTGTCTAATGCAATAGACATGTGTTGAAGGAGGTTCCTGCCAGCCGTCATCAACATTCTTCCATGCGCTCTCAATTGATGCATGTCTGTCCGAAATCAAACATAAGTTAGACTGTGGAGCCACGTGCAAGCGGAGATTTTTTCAAGAAAAAACTCCATCCCTCGGCAGCCTCTCCCTCGACTATAGTGAATGCAATTGGGAAGATATTGTTGTTGCCGTCCTGGGCCACTGCCATCAATAGAGTTCCTTTGTATTTGTCGTAGAACCATGTTCCATCAATTTGGATTATAGGCTTGCAGAAGGCAAAACCCTTTATACATGGGTCAAAAGCCCAAAAGAGTTAGTGGAATATGCCATTTCCACTAACACAATGACTTTCTGGAGTATACGTCGGCAAGGTCTCAAGGATGACAATGGTCCCTGGTGCATAGTGCTTAAGTGCCAGCAAAAACTTTTGGAGTTCTTTGTACGAGTCCTCCCAATTTCCAAATACAACGGCAACAACCTTGGTTCTAGCAATCCATGCTTTCCTGTATGATGGAGTATAATTGTGCTTTTGAACTATGTGCTTAATTATCGTGCTGACCTTTACCAAAGGATCATCGACAACAATTGATAAGATATCGTTGCATATTAGCTGAGAGCTCAGTTGCCGATGATCCTGCAATGCGTTGGTTATTACACAAGTATGCTCCGGATCCATAGACGCAAGTTGAACCCAAAATGGTAACCTCGGTGTTACGAAAGTTGAACCCAAAATGGTTACATTCGAATATTTCACCATTTATATGGGCGTTGATCATATACTAGGGTGATTGAGACATAGTTCAAATACAAAGACACTTTTAGATATGTTTAATGTTTTGAAGTTTATGGTACAATGAATGAAGGAAAAAAATCTATAGTAAAGGATTTGCTGGGTGCTCCTCTCATTGACACAAAGCAGCCAACAAATACTCGTAGCAGGGGTTCAGGGATTAATCTAGGAGTCCTTAGAGCCCATTATGCTAGTTTAATTTTAAACGAAGAATCAACCGAGTTAGAAAAAATTCAAAAGACTCGGTGTTATATTATGCTTTTATTCGGTCATTTTTTATTTCCTGACGGTACCGGAAACACAATAAATATGATGTATTTACCATTGTTGCGAAACATCAACAATGTAAATACATATAGTTGAGGTTCAGCTGTTTTGGCTCATTTGTACAGTAGCCTTTGTAAAAATGCCGCAAAGGATACTTGTACATTTTTTGGTTGTGCATTTCTGTTACAAGCTTGGGGGTATTCAAGACTGCCGATGCTCGCCCCACGCAATATGAATCCATGCCCGTTCCCCTACGCCAACCAGTAAGTCTACTATTATTATTTATTTCCAAACATATTAAATTTTAAATATTCAAATATTATTGTAACTAAATGCTTTTAAATCTAAAATTTTTAGTTGGTCCGATCTTGGGATGGATTATAGCAGAAATCCAAGAAGTTCCATAGTTCTCTATCGCAGTTTGTTAGACCACGTGGGGGTCGATCAGGTATTGTCATCTATAAAAAATATCTTTTCTTTTTAATGCAATTTATTTACTAAAAAAATTATCTACTAAACGATTTTTTTTAATGTAGTTCATTTGGCGGCCCTATTTAGCCCTCGACCACGAGCCTAACCCAAAGGATGCTGCAATTTGGACAGCAAAAACACCAATCATCCGGTTCACTACGATTGAAATGCATCAAACAAATCGGGTGAAAATGCAGTTCGGAATGCAACAGGACATTCCAGGCCCTCCGACATGTTTGGGAGAATGACATTTGAAAAGAGTAAGTGACATGTGGAATATGGAAGATTGGAGAGACTTTGCAAGGGAATTACGTCAACAATGGAGGGATCGACACCAACATGTCCTAACTGACAAGTGCTGCAAAATGTCAGACCAACTAGAGAATATTTAATTTGGTTTAGGTCAGTTACTACGCAACAATGGGTGTCTGATAACCCATACTTGATTGACCCGCGCTCGCAGGCCGCAACATACGCTCAACCACCAACCCCACAATATGACCAACCCACCCAATTTCAGCCATCAACTTCAAACACCCATAAACCATTCTTCCAAACACGTAACCCCTTCATGCCACAAACCCAATCACAACAACAAGAGCCTTACCAACACCAATATACCCCCGATAACTCCTTCATCTCCACACCAGCCTACCATAGCCCCCCACCTTTGTTTCTTTTTCAAAACGAGGCAATATCCTCATTCGGTCAAGCTTACCGTCCTCACCCAACCCAATCCAACCCAGCCCAACCTATCCGACCCAACTTTGAAAACATGGGCACACAACTGAGTTACGGCAGCGCCTTTGGCAGCAACCCTCCTGGTTATTGGGGACAGACGGTTGCAAACATAACAAAATCATGGACTCAACAACAACCGCCTCCACCAAACACACAAAGACAAGCGGAACCTCAACCACCTCGTGGTAGAGTTCGAAGGCGGGGTCATCCCCGTGGATGTGGTACTGGGGGACATTTAGATCCGGCGGAAAATTAATCTTTGTAATGCCGTTGTTGAATTATTAATAATAATTTTCTTTTCTATTATATTTCTCTTTATCGGATTCTCTTAGTTTAATTTATTAAATTATTATTATTAACTAAAATAATCATAATTCTTTTCAATATATATATATATATATATATATATATATATATATATATATATATATATATATATATATATATATATTAAGGAAAGAAAATACATATCACATGATAGCCATATCAATTGGCGAATTGGTCCGATATATACATTTATTCGTCAATTGGTTTGACGAATTAGTATGATTTTTTTTATCATTAACCATACCAATTGGCGAATTGATTTCTAAAAAATACATGTTCGCCAAATCACATGTTGACCATGCGTAGAAAGTAAATTATTTTGGTATGGTATTTTTTTTGAAAAGTTATTTTAGAAATTGTTTTATCTAACTATATTATTCTAAAAAAAATTCGCTATAATAGCTATTCTCTACAATTCAATGTTGCCGGATACAAATATTATTTTTGGTACTTAAAACAAGTAATATATAAATTGAATAAAAATAAAACCCCATAATTCTCCAAAACAGGGTTTTTCACTTGCATTGCACACAAAACCCTGTCTTCTTCTTCTTCCTGCCATGGCTCCCGACGCTTCCGACGCACTCTCAGGTCAAATTTCTTTCTCTCTTAATCCATTCTTCAACATTCATTCTCTCGCCTTTCTCCTTGACCGTTTTCTCTTTCGATTCTCCAACCAGTAAGACAGAAAGTTCAACACTTTCTCAACGCTGCTCGTACCGGAAATCTCGATCTCCTAAAGAGTAAGTCAATTAATCAACGAACTTATTCCTTGTTATTCATTTATCTAATTGTTTATTGGTTTGTTAGAATTTGCGGAACAGTTAGATGAAGGGAAAGATTTATCGATAACTGTGGAAGCGATTAAAGATGCAAACAAGCGTGGAGCACTTCATTTTGCTGCTCTTGAAGGACAAACTGAGATTTGTAACTACCTGTTGGAGGATTTGAAGCTTCAAATTGATTCGAAAGATGATGATGGAGAAACTGCTCTCATTCATGCTGCACGCCAAGGACACACTGCCACTGCTAAGTATCTTATTGACCATGGTGCTGATCCTACTATTGCTAGTAATTTAGGAGCTACGGCATTGCATCATTCTGCTGGAATAGGTTTTTTCCTGATTTTCTCTTAGTTTTTTTTTTCTTCATTATGTTCTGTGATAGATTAGTTTTGCATGCTTGATAGACTTGTTTGGATCGACTTATTTGAGCTTAATATCAGCATGGCATTTGGAAGAGCTTAAGAAAACAATTTATTGTTTATCATAAGTTGTTTTCAGATTATTTAAATAAGCTCTCCTGGATATTGCATCGTATGAAACAACTTTAGGTTATATAAAAAAAGTCTGACTACAATAGGACTATTAAGAAAGATCTTGAGATTAATGAATTTGATAGAACCATGATTTTTATAGAACATTATGGCGCAGTTTGCTTCATGTAGTTTACCTCACTTAATGAGATAAGGCTTTAATGTTGTGATTAACTTATTATAGAAATAATTTATGCACAAGCACTTGTGCTATAAGCGCTCAATAGAAATAATTTATGCACAAACACTTGTGCTATAAGCGCTCAATAGAAATAATTTATGCACAAGCACTTATGCTATAAGCTCAACGAAACTGTTTATCCAAAAGGGGCATATAAGCCTTCCAAGATAGCTAGTGGGAATAACATATGGATTGTATGAAAAAAGTTTCACTTTATTTTATCTTTTTTTTTTTTAATCGAAATAACTTATTCAAAATCACTTGTAGGATAGACATAAATGTTATAAACCCTTATTTAAGTTGTTTATCGAAATAGTTATTTCATTATAGCTCTTGTGCAATTTTGTAAAAAATAAAGTATTGTGTTGATAAGTTTGTTATCCTTATTTCTCTTGTTATGTGTTTTCTGATTTTGTTGTAATCTGTGCTTTTTGTTCCAGGAGATATTGAGTTGCTTGAGCATTTGCTGTCCAAAGGAATTAATCCCGACTTAGAAAGTGATGCGGGAACACCTTTGGTTTGGGCTGCTGGTCATGCTCAACAAGCTGCTGTTACTGTTCTATTAAAATATGGTGCAAATGTAATTCTTCATTCCATTTTTTTTATATTGTTACATTTTGATGATCTATGAAGTACACTCGACTTCTTTTCCTTCACATGTTTGATTTTTTTCCGAGTAATTGGAGTTTTATATCCATTTGATTGGATATGCAGAGCATCAATTGGTGTTAGCACTTATCATATTCTTTTCTATTTCTTCTTTCTAAAATCGCTTTCTTTTTACTGTCTTTTGGATCTGTGGTTAATGAAGAAATAGTCATCTAACATGTTTCAATAATCAATATGCTCTAGTTTCAGCAACGTTTCTGACTTTCACATAATAATTTTATTTTTCGAATTGATAAGAGCAACCTACATAAGCTTTATTTATACACCTTGTTGATGTTGGTATTCATCTGCTTGAATAGTTTACAAGGATTGATTAATTTATTCTTCTTGCCTGACGCATGACATTCTAATGAGACAATGTCTTAGAGCTTGTTTATTTGGCCCTTAAGAAAACGTTTCTCCACTGGTTTGCATTTTTGTTTTTTTGTACTACTTATATACTTACTACATGGTATGGTTGGACAAATGTTCTTTCATAAGTATACCTTGTTCATATGAGATTTTTTATTTTAGTTTTCCGATATACCTGGTTCATAAGAATACCACTCTTGTAATAGCATTACAAATATAAACTTACCATTTCATCTTGTTGATGTTGTTTTGCAGCCTAATGCTGAAACTGATGATGGCATTACCCCACTCCTTTCATCTGTGGCAGCTGGTTCATTAGAATGCTTAGAGCTTTTAATACAGGTTATACATCTTGTTCAATTTGTCAACCCTGACTTTATAGGCTTGCAAAACAATTTACCATGTTATGATTTGGCTATGTGAAACATGGAACAAATAATAGAACATTGAGTACATGGTGTAGAATTATACTGATACTCTAGCTTGAATATTGCATGTAATTTATCAGTAGATATGGTGGGATAAATGACGTAAATTATGAATTTGTATTGTATATGTAACCACAATCCTTCATATTGATTAATTACACAGTTAATGATTTCATTTGAGTGACTTATTGTAGGAGAAATATTGGCATAAGAACTAAACAACTTAATGTATGTTAATGCAATTAAGTTGGCAATTTCATTCCATGTTATATATCCAAACCATAACAATTAGTTAGTATGAAGTATATTTGCCTGGTATTGCAAAAATGTACTGGTAAATAGTGCTAGCGAGTGGGATATAAGCAACTTACTGAATATCTAGCATGTGAAAAGTTTGTTATGCTATCTTAGTTCAATATAGATTTAGAGGGATTTTTTTTTGGTTATCAAACATGCAAGGGTGGTAAGGTTTCTGATATATATGTTGACACACATTCAAGGATGTGTGTCAGTATGTTGGTAAGGTTATTACTTTATGATTTCTTCCTCCATGTTTTTCAAGTCCTACTCCATCTCTAGTCTTACAGTTGGATCTTTTTGTTTACAGGCAGGTGCTAAAGTAAATGTTAGTGCTGGTGGAGCAACTCCTTTGCATATTGCAGCTGATAATGGGAGTCTAGAACTCATAAATTCCTTATTGAAAGCTGGAGCTGATCCTAATGTCTCTGATGAGGTGAGACAGATTTTCTTTCCTAACCTTCCATTGTTGGTATGGAAATTAATGGCTACCAAACAACACTGACAGTCCACTTATATAAGAACCCAATAGACCTAAGAATACTGGAATTCAGAACTCAACTTTCTTGTATGTGTTTCCAAGATCTTTCCAATTTTTCAGTATCATTGATGTCACTTTTCTTATCTTGCAATGCATATGGTTATGGCAAACAATGTGCCTTCGATTAATATCTGGAACTAAATTTTATATCTGTTTGGATCACAGGATGGTGTTAAGCCAATACAGGTTGCAGCTGCAAGGGGTAATCGTGGAGCAGTTGAAATATTCTTCCCCGTTACATCCAAAATTGATGCCGTTCCTTCTTGGACTATTGATGGGATAGTTGAGTATATGCAATCAGAAAGTAAAAACCAGCAGGTACTAAATTCCTCATTTGTTTTTATGTCCAGCTGGACTGAGCTAAGGCATATGATTGCTGCAAGAACATGAGATAATTATGCTTACTTTTAGTTAAGGTATATTCGGTGCGTTATTTTAAAATACAAAGTATTTACCTTGTTGATCCATAGGTTGTCAAAAAGTAAGCATGTTCTACATTTATTGTGTTACAAATAAGAGGGAAGTCTACAATTTTACTGTAGTTCTTCAAATTAAAATGCCAAAGGAACATATAATATCCTCTGCACAAGCGAGCCAACATATACCCACAAGGAATAAACTCTTCGTTTATATACTTCTGCTAGTGCTAAAACTCTATTTCTCTTGACCATATTACACTAATTCTTAAATCTCAAAAATGGATAGCTAATAATGCTTTCTGATACTTGTTTGTATGTTGCCTGAACAAAATAGATTTCTTGTTCTTTTTACTGAGTATTAAGTGCAATATGCAGGGTGAGTTGGTAACTGGTAAAGAAAGTAACGGGCTCAAAGATGCTGTTTCCCGAGAGCAAAATATCCCTGAGGTGTGTTTGTTTTATTAAATATATAACATCTGTACCTTTTTCTCAATTTGGCGTATTTGTTTTATTAATTATATTAGACTTACAACTGTACTATCAAATGTAAATAGCTCAAAAATATTTATATGTTGAAGAAATATGTAAGTCTGATTCAATTATGTGCATTTTCTTATCGACTCAATTATCTGTATTTTCTTATCGACTCAATTATGTGTATTCAGTCGAAAGGATTGTTTGTTTTCGTCATTTTCGCTCGTTTCTAAATTCTGTATTGCTTCAGAGATTATGCATCACCTTTGTTGTTTCCGCCAAGTTTTTGGCATTTTAAAAAGAGATTTTAGCGGATCCTTTCTTCGTAGGATTCTGTTTCTCCAGCATCACTCTTTTGTTTTCTTAGCTAATGTGTATCAGTGTTTACGTTGATTTTTATTATAATTGTGTGCAAACTTATATAGGTGTCACCAGAAGCCAAAAAGAGAGCAGCAGAATCAAAAGCAAGAGGGGACGAGGCTTTTAAAAGGAACGACCATTATACGGCTATAGATTCCTATACACAAGTAAAATCTTGATCTCCCATTTAACTCTTGAACTTAAGAGTCCTGTTCTGTAACTTTTGTTTTTGGGGTACTTCTCTTGCACCATGCCTCATGTTAGTTATATGTCTAAATGATGTTTCTTTGCAGCTTCCACCAGACAAGGCCATGTTTATCTAGGCTACTCTTAGAAAATTAACTGGCATTTATCTTCATTCTAAATGATAATCAGTTCATGAAACATTCTATCCTTTTGAATGTTTTTTCACAGGCAATTGATCTGAACCCCAGTGATGCTACATTGCTATCAAATAGAAGTCTATGTTGGATGAGATTAGGTCAAGCCGAGCAAGCTTTAGCTGATGCAAAGGCCTGTAGAGCATTAAGACCAGATTGGTCAAAAGCTTGTTATAGGGAAGGCGCAGCCTTGCGTTTGTTGCAGGCATGTTATGTTGTCCACAAACTTTTCCTCTTTGACATTAACTTCATAACACGTGATTGGTGATTACTTAACTTGACTTTGCTATCCTTGTTGCAGAAGTTTGAAGAAGCCGCAAATGCATTTTACGAAGGAGTAACAATTGATCCGGAGAACAAAGAGCTTATAAATGCATTCAGGTCTTCACATTGTTTTATTTAGACTTAATTGCAGTTTTTAGTTATTTTGCTATAGTTAATTTATGATTTAGGTCCTCTAATAATTTATTGAGTGAATTCCATTTTACAATTAAGTCTCTTCATCATCGCTTTCATAATTTTGAACAAAGTCATCACAAATTGAATTGATCAAATATTAAGATAACGTGATTCACCATTGTCAACCAACACACACAAAGTGTTGATCAATCAATTAATTTGAAGTCATTAGTATGTATGTATCTTACTGTGTATTCACATCTTTACAGGGAAGCTGTTGAAGCTGGACGGAAATTTCATGGCACGGCTGAGAATAAGTCGTAGTTGGCCCTTTGCTAATGCCCCTTACAAAGATAGAAGAGTAAACCGTTGCTAGCGATGGAGCCTTTTAACCTTTATTAATTTATGTATTTTCTTGAGTTACAATCTTACGGGTACAGTTTACTAGTAACTATTGCTAAAAAGGTTGTTATTTATTTGTCTTGGTCGAAAATTGCGGCATTGGCACAGTGTATTATCCAGGCTAAGGTTAATATGGACAGCCTTTATAGGTGGTTCATAACAGATTTTATTTGTAAATTTATTTGAGTAGTCAGATACTCAGATTTTGTTATTCCACAAGACATTATCTAGTATGAAACGATTGGCAACTACCCACCCTTAAGTCTAAGATTTTGTGAATTAATATTTCCTTCTCACGCACCCTTTATTTCCTTCTCTTTGACTACTTTCAACCAAGCACATTAAATCTCTTTTTCTCGGATCTTTATCCCTTATTCATTTTTCTCATTGCGTAATCTATTTTACCAAACATACTATTAACAATGAACCACGTATCAGAAATTCACTTAAAAATGTTCAAAAACAACTTTTTCGTTATCTCTCCTAAATATTTCATCTTAAATATAATTTTAATTTAGTATACCACTAATGTATTTGTTGACATGACGGACAGGAAAGAAAATTGTCACTAATTTGAATCAAAATTATGTAGACAGATACTTTTAAAGAATGTACAAATAAAAGAAACACATGAAATTTGATAGCTAATGTTAAAATTCCCAATATAAAAGAAAATCACGTTAAATGACCAAGTTATAATTAATAATTTAATTGATAAGTGGAAAGAGTATGATTAAAAAAAATGTTAGGAGATGGATTAATCTTAAAACTTAAACCTTTATCAACACCGGTCCATATATTCCAGTGTACCAATTTAAAATTAGAAATTTTTATGGCACTCTTAATATTTCTACTTCTACTCTACCATGTAAAATTTTACGAATGTTCTATGTTTTTGGAGATATATCTTCGGGCGCACCAAAATGCAAGTGAACGTTGAAATATTTCAGAGATATATTTTCAGAATATTTTGTAGTATAAGTCGCGTCAAACTCTTTTTCTTTTCCATTTTACAATTTTCTTCAACCACAACTTCAAACTCTCGATACACTTCCCTACACCAAATCAAATTTCATCAAACAAGGCTCAAAGAAACTCAAGGGAACATCAAACTTCAACTATAACATCATTCAACTTCATCAAAATCAACAATTACAAATATGGTTTTCGAGTTTTCGATAAATATTTGAGTTTTAGTATAAACGAGTAAAAATCAATGATTAAGGTTAGAAATATGTAGAAATCACATGTAACATAGTTTATACATAGTGTACAACTTATTTGTTGGCTGAAAATGGTGATCAGAACATATTTTGTTTCAACTTGCATGTGGTACATTCGTTATTGATACAACTTCTGAGTTGCATAACATTTCGGAGATGCATCTCCAGAAGGAACAACAGGCTCATGGTGATGATGACCAGGTGGAGGTCCATAGGACGCATGCATTGAGAGCATATTTCTTTTTTTGTTGGCACTTCAATTTTTTTGGACAAGAGTGCCACTTATACTGACGTAGTTTACCTACGGTACTTCATGTATCTCAAGTGGATCCATGAGTACAACTGGATGGTGACTTGCCTTGTTTATATGTATTCGAAGTTGAGAGATGATTGTATGTGGAAGACGAAGCAAGTCACAGGCACCGTGACACTACTGATGGTAATAATTCTTGATCTTTGAAAGTTTTCTTTTCTCATTTTCATTTCATATTTGCAAAACCATTTTCGATGATTCGTGTGTTCCAAACTTTTTAATTTCAGGCTTGGATCCTCCAACACTTCTCGCACATCGTTGGTTGGACGAGTGTGCCTGAGTATACTAAGGATATGTCGTGTGCTACTACTTTTATTCTGCTTAGAGGGAACCAGGCGATTGAACTTTTCAGAGTCTATCTTGACTGTTTGGTTGTTGAGGACATGCACTTCAATAACTACGTTGATCACCTTCAGATGCGGTCATTTGACGAGATACTGTTATACTCTTGTTGGTTGGCCTGTAGATCGCGTCTTACTGCTCCTCATCTTCCTGAGCACGTCATGCAACAGTTCGGCCACACTCAGACCATTCCTAGACACCTTGTTGTCTCTGCTCCTCTTGCCTTGACACATAGACTGATAGACATATACATGAGATGTTTGATGATAATGAGAGTTATCTAGTACCGAGTGAGACATGGACCCGTACAAATGGAGTTACGTCGAAGGGTACATTAAATGGTTCTTAAGGGTGTCACATTTGTACATGGTGAATGTTGTTCCAAGATATCTGTCGAGACCGACTCACCAGGAGATACTAGAGGAGGATAAAGCTAAACTAAATCATACTAATGATGTCTTGCCTAGGTGTCGTTGCATAGTGGAAATTGCATGGTCAAACATTGACGAGAGTATCTTTCTTGATGGGTCTGGTGTCAGGCGAGTCCTAGATGCCATCATGACGGAGGCACAAAGGGAATTGTTGTAGCGAAGACAACGCCGAAGGACGGGATGATTGATGGCCGAGGAGGCAGAGCAGATGAATGAGGTAGAATAAATGTTGTTAGACACACGCAATAACAGTCTCTTATTATTTTGTTGTAGTACTATACTCTGTACTTTATTTTGACGGTCTTACTACATTTTGGATCTCGATTGTACGACATTTTATATGTATATTGCTATTTTATTTTCGACACAGTAATAGTCTCTTATTATTTTGTATGTCTATTTATTATTATTATTTGTGATTGTACGTTATACTTCATCTAAACACAAATAAACAACTTATAACATTAAATATTTGTTCTGCTATATTTCAGAAATGTATCTCGGGAATATTCACGGAGATGCATCTCCGATTCAATTCAAAAGTAAATGACTTATGAGTGGATTGTATTGAATGTTTAAAATTGTTCCAAAGATGCATCTCTGAAATATTTTAATATTTATTCAAAAATCGGTGCGTCCGGACATGGATCTCCGAAATCTAAGAATATTTAAATAATTTTACTTAGTGGCTAAGAACTATATAGGATGCATTAAAAAATTCTCTTTAAAATATTCAAACCATTTATATTACAAATTGACCCGATCCATAATTTTAAATTAAAAATGAACCGGTTTACCATTTGTTAAAACCAATTATATAACCAAACACTTAGACTCGAATGATAAACGAGCTCCTGCTAAGAAACGACACGAACTCTGCACAACTTTAGTCAGCCTTACACTTTAAGGTAACACTTTAAGAGAAATTGAAAAACTTATTTTAAAATATGTAAGATGGGAGCGCCTTAGATTAAGTAGTAACATTTGAAGAGTGTTGGAACAAATTATAGGTTTAGTATGCCGTCGAAGTCCGCTCACATGCTGTTTAATTGAGTCTTGTGTTATGAATCCAATTGTTTAAGTTAACTAGTACCATAAGTTAGCTTGTAATGGGTAATTGTTAAAAAGCCCGTTAGTTTAGTGTGTTAGTTTTCTTATAAATAGCATACTAGTCTCTCATATTTCAAATAAGGGAAAATAGGAAGATAAAACCCTAATTCAAAATTGAGAGAGGTTATTTGTTATTCTTGTATACTTGTAGTCTTGTTTTAAGAGAAAAGAAAGAATAACAGTTTATAACTAATCCTTGTTGTTTATTATCTTTAGTAACCCTAAACCCTAACCCTTGTGGGGTTCTTGATCATAAAAGAAACCTATTATACTTTGTTGCTAAGGTATCCTATTCACAACAAATTGGTGTGGTGAGCATGGAGAAGATGCCTTCAACAAAGTATGAGATTGAAAAGTTCACCGGAGTGAACGATTTCGGTCTGCGGCGCTTGAAGATGAAAGGCCTACTTGTTCAGCAATGTTGTTTGGAAGCGTTGAAGGGAGAGACGATCATGAATGTTGCGTTGACGACAGCTGAAAAGACGACCATGATTGAGAAATCACACAACACAATATTGTTAAGCCTTGGTGATAAGGGACTTCGACAGGTATCAAAGGAGACGACGACGTCAGGGTTATGGTTAAAACTTGAAGGTTTGTACATGAACAAATCGTTGGTGAATCAACTCTACTTGGAGCAAGCCTTGTATTCATCAAAGATGAGTGAAAACAAAGTGTTGGATGAGCAGTTTGATATATTCAACAAGATGATTCTTGATCTTGAAAATATTGATGTGAAGATCGATGACGAATATTAAGCATTGTTTCAGTTATGTGCCTTGCCCAGAACACATGCTCACTTCAAAGAAACACTCTTGTATGGAAGAGAGTCTCTGACCTTTGAAGATGTTCAATCTGCATTGTACTCTAAGGATTTGAATGAACAAAAGAAGCATAAACCTTCGACGATTGGTGAAGGTTTGGCCGTTAAGGAGAAATTCTTACGAAAGGATGGTAAGTTTGACAAGAAGAATGGCAAAAGTCAGCAGAAGTCTTATAATGGTGAATCATCTGGTGTTCGATGCTATCATTGTAAGAAGGAGGGTCACATTCGAAAAATGTGCCATGAATGCATGAAAGATCATGGAGGTAAGGATAATGGCAACGCAACCATTGTTCTAGATGATTTTGAATCATTTGATGTTCTTGTGGTTTCAAGCGGCGACTTAAGAAAAAAGTGGATTATGGATTCATGTTGTACTTGGCACATGACTCCAAACAAAGATTTGTTCGAGGAATTATGTGATCAAGATGGTGGATCAGTGCTGTTGGGAAACAACAAAGCTTGCAAAATTGCAGGTATTGGATCTGTGAGATTCAAGCTCCATGATGAGTCAATAAGGTTATTGACTGAAGCTAGGTATGTACCTGACTTGAAGAGAAATTTAATTTCTCTTGGTGAATTCGACAAGAAGGGATATGTTTTTCAAGGAGAGAAAAGTATTCTAAGAGTCATGAAGGGGTCAAAGGAAGTCTTGAGAGGCGTGAAGAAACAAGACTTGTATACCCTTGAGGCTGAAGTTGTAAGTGGTTCGACAAATGTTGCATCCACGAAACTGTTGTCGAAGACAAAATTATGGCACATGAGATTGGGCCATGTCAGTGAGAGAGGCCTGGTCGAACTGGGGAAACAAAACCTGCTAGGTGGTGACAAAGTCGAGAAGTTGGAGTTTTGTGAACCTTGTGTATTTGATAAATCATGTAGGGTGAATTTTAACAAAGGTAAACAAAGAACACATGGATCCCTTGATTACATCCATGTTGATCTTTGGGGGTCTGCAAGGAATCCTTCACATTCAGGTGCAAGATATTTTCTATCCATAGTTGATGACTATTCCAGAAAGTTATGGGTATTCATTCAGAAGACAAAGGATGAAACTTTCGAGAATTTCAAGAGTTGGAACGTTCTGGTCGAAATTCAAACTGACAGAAAAATCAAGAGACTAAGAACTGATAATGGCCTTGAATTCTGCAATGAAGCTTTCGACAATTACTGTGTCGAGTCTGGGATTGCAAGGCATAAGACTGTAGCAGGTACTCCTTAGCAAAATGGTCTAGATGAGAGATTCTATCGAACAATCCTCAAAAGGGTTAGATGCATGTTGGTTAGTGCTGGATTGAAGAATGTGTTTTGGGCTGAGGCTGTTTCGACAATAACATATCTGATAAACATATGTCCTTCGACTACGTTAGATATGAAGACACCTGAAGAAGTTTGGTTGGGACATCCACCAGATCTCGACAAACTGATAGTATTTGGCTGTGTAGCCTATGCTCACATTAGGTAAGACAAGGTCGAACATAGAGCTTTGAAATGCATGTTCATGGGATATCCTGAAGGAGTTAAAGCTTGAACTGGAACAAATGGATGTGAAGACTGCGTTCTTGTATGGTGATCTTGATGAAACAATCCTGATGAAGCAACCTAAAGGGTATGTTGAAGAGGGGAAAGAAGAGTATGTGTGCAAACTGAAGAGATATTTATATGGGCTGAAACAATCTCCTCGACAGTGGAATAGGATATTCGACAAGTTCATGGCACGCATAAGTTTCATCAGAAGTCAGTTCGACCATTGTGCTTACTTCATATTTCGACCTGGTAATTCATTTGTTATTTTGTTGCTTTATATGGATGATATTCTAATAGCAAGCAACAATGTTGAAGTTGTAATGAGGGTGGAGGCTGAACTCAATAAGGAGTTCGATATGAAGGATCTGGGAGCTACGTCCAGAATTCTTGGGATTGACATCTGTTGTACCCCAAAATTTTCCCTCACAACACAAGACTTTGTGTGCTAAGAAGGTTCATAAGGTTCACAAGATTCACAATGCTTTCAAGACCTTTCATGAGGTTCATGAAGTCTACAAGTCACTTTATGAGGTTCACAAGGTTCACAAGATTCACAATGCTTTCAAGACCTTTCATGAGGTTCATGAAGTCTACAAGTCACTTTATGAAGTTCACAAGGTTCACAAGATTCACAATGCTTACAAAACCTTTCATGAGGTTCATGGAGTCTACAAGTCACTTTATGAGGTTCACAAGGTTCACAAGACCTCCCATGAGGTTCACAAGGTTCACAAGACCTCCCATGAGGTTCACAAGGTTCACAAGACATTTTATGATGGTTCACAAGGTTCACAAAGTTCACAATTGGTCAGAAGAGTTGACAATTCCCTCAGACAATGCACCTCCTAAGCAGTGCATCCAAAACTAGGGTTTCGACTTTAATCAGGCTAAATGGACTTCCAAGACTTCAAGTGAGCTTCATAACATCTTATATGTGTTTAAGAACCCCCATGACAAGTTTCAAGACTTTTCTCAAAAGTTTGCTCAGTCAAATGATCAGATAAGTCAAAATCAGTCAAAGCAGTTAAAAAGTCAAAATAAGGTCAACTGTGGTCAAACCAAAGTCAAACTTCATGATTTTTTGCCAACATCAAGTATATGAAGTAAAATTCATCATTTGATCAAGGGTTGATCATGATTCATCAAGGAGATTTCAGATCATCAAGAATCAGGAGTTTCTAAATTAGGGTTTTCTCAGTAAAAGTCAACTGAACTTTGACCAGCCATAACTTTCACATGCTTCATCACCAAGTCTCCATCCAAAGCTCATTTTGAAGGAAATTGAATTATCTACAACTTTGTGTCTCACAAGCCAAGCCCAAAAATGCTTCATTTGGAAGGTATGAGCTAAGACATTATAGGTCCTTTTGAAAGTCAACAAAAAGTCAACAACTTCAAAAGGGCATAACTTGAAATTGGTAAATGATATGGACATGAAACCAGTGGGGTTGTTTAGAGGACACTTCAAGATTTTCAAAATGTCCAAGAACACCCTCATAGCATTAAAATTGAAGGATGGGTGCCCTTGCAAAGTTGGGAAATTTTGGGTTGGTTTATAAAGAAAATGGAGGTCTAAAACCAATTTTTTCCAAATGGGCTTGCCAAATAATGACCCAATCCACATCAAAACATCTTGCACGAAATTAAATTGATTTATTCATAATTTTATTCATTTTGTTTTTATTTATTATGATTTTTATATTAAAAAATCATTTTAAATTCAAGTAAAATATAAAATAATGAAAATTAAATTTGATTTGGTTTCTAGAAGGTCTTAAATTATATTTAGACTTGATTGATACAAGAGTAATGAGAATCATACCAAAATAGCAATGTGAGATCAAGGATATTCAAGTTTTAAAATCAAATATTTTTCAATCTAAAAAGGTCCAAAAATCCACAAGTTTGATGAAACTCTTGACCTAATTTTGTTATATGATATATAAACAACACATAGCATTGCAAGAGCCACGAATTGGGAGCCTCAAAAAATCAGTTTCAAACTTCACAAATTCATCAAAAAACTCATAATCGGATTTTGGATTGGAGGTAGTTTCAACACATTCCAAGCACACCAATCTCTTCTATGATGATCATTGAACATGTCCAGATCCTTTACATTGCCAAAATCGACCTCATATGCATAAACCGAATTGCTTAAACCTTGGTTTTGAATTTTTTCGATTTTGTTGTTTTATGCGTTTATGTTTAAATTTAACTATTGATTTGTGTTTATCTTGAAGCATGTAAACTTTCTGGGCAATTTACTTTGAGTTTCGTGGACTTAAAGTCGTTTCACCATTGTTAGGGTTTGTTCTTCCCATTTGGGGTTTCGTCATTCAGCCAATTTAAATAAGTTTTGAGGACATGGTTAGATTGTATGGACCTCAAGGATTGCATTACACCAATTAATTTGAAGAAATTTTGTTGTTTGATTGGTGTTTGAGAAATCGCAGGTTATCGTACGCAGGAAAAATCGCAAGAGGATCCGCAGGAGAATTCGCAGGAAAACCTGCGAATTTCAGAGGTAGAAGACGAAGGCTGTTGGCGCGAAAAGAATTTTTGAAATTTCATTTTATTTTATTATGTTTTGTTTATGATAATATTT
The DNA here is from genome assembly GCA_963966055.1 of Lathyrus aphaca. Classification (NCBI taxonomy): domain Eukaryota; kingdom Viridiplantae; phylum Streptophyta; class Magnoliopsida; order Fabales; family Fabaceae; genus Lathyrus; species Lathyrus aphaca. The sequence continues at coordinate 13,821,485 of OZ014525.1, forward strand.
CAGAAAGTACGTTTGGCTCAGATGGTTGGAGGCGTGTGTGAGTAGCTTCGGTGCCTGGGTTCGATCCTCAGGTTTCCTCTTTTTATTCATTAATTTTCTTATTTTGCAGGTTTATCATATAAGGGTTTTTGCTCAATTCCTATCAGCTGGGCAAGCGCAACCCAGTGGTCTCTCACCTTGCTGGTAAAGGGGAGGTCCTGGGTTCAAATCCAGGTCTCCCCTATTTTTTTTAAAAGCTTTGTTTTTTATTATTTTCTTGATTATTTTTAATTATATATTATTTTAAATTATGAAATATGTTTTATATTAAACTTACAAAAAATCAATTTTAATATTAACTTTTATTTTCACAAATATCATAATATATTCTATAAAATAATTTTGTATATAATCTTATTTATTTATAATTTGCAAATAATTGATTAATTAAACCCTAATTTTATTTTTAAAATCTCTAACCCTAATTCTTATTTAATTTTAAATATTAACTTAATTAATTTTTCTAATATTTAATTAAATGATTAATTTTGTTCTTTTAGTTGTAAATAATTATTACATTGTTTATTATCATTATTATAATTCCTTTATTATTTATTTCTTAAAAATTCTTAAAAAAATGTTTATTTAATCTAAAAATGTTATTTTAAATTCTACATATTTTTGTATATTTGTACTAACCTCTTATCTCTTATAATTATTTTGTCACTAACCCTATTTATTTTTAAATTATGATTATTATTATTATTTTCACTAACCCCTATTATAATTATTTATTCTTGCTCATTTATTATTTTACTATTTATTTAAATTGCTTTATCATTATTTTTGTAATTGTTCCTGGATGTAATTTTTTTGTAATATTATTTATTTCTATGTCATGGTTAGTAAAAATAGGGAGTGAAAACTATTTGTATTTAAAATTGAATTTAGATCATTTAAATTATAAGATAAATATTAAATTAAACACTCACACACGTAAGTCGATCTTTGATCACCATCTCACTTTCTAAGGTTACCTCTCATTGTTGCCTATTCAAAAAGGTCAAGTAGGGTGTGTAAAGCAAAGTCCCTTAAAAGAAAAGTCATCTAGTCCCTTAATAATCAAAGATCAAGTCCCTTAATGGTTGCCTTTCAATATGATCTTGTCCCTTTCAAATAATGATGACAGTCCCTCCAAAATGCTTAATACACCCTACAGTTGCCTTCATTAAACAAATGTCCCTTCACATGTCCCTCACATCCAAGGTAATGACTACCTATTCCTTAATAATAGGGATAGTCTTACCATTTAAAGGATAAAGAACAGAAAGACTTAAACTTTAGGGTAGGTTCCTCATAGTTACTTGCTCACTATTCAAAACTTTTCAAACATTTCACAATTTCAAACAATTTTCAAACACAAGTTTTTTACGCATCCGTACATGGATCATTATCAAACTCTTATGAAAATTTCTATTCACACACTTCACATTTCAAAAACAATTCAAAGTGAGCTAAGTAACTAAGAGCCCATGGATAACCATGGATGTAAAGGGTGCTAACACCTTCCCTTTACATAACCTACCCCCCGGACCCAAAAATCTTTTAAAAGGTCTTTCCTGTTCTTTTATGCCTTTCCTTTGGATAAAATAAAAGTCGGTGGCGACTCTTGCTATCCGCAACATAACTAAAAGTCAGTTCTCCCACCGTGTTACAGAACTGGCGACTCTGCTGGGGATTTAATAAAAGAGGGGTACCCTTAGGAATTAGATCACTTTAAAATTGTTTGCCTTGTTTGCTTTATATTATCTTGTTGGGCTCTTATGTGTGAAAGATCCTAACCCGGATCTAGTGTACCTTAGGTAAATGGCAATAGACCAAGGAAACTGTACGGCGTATACCGATATGGTTGATCTGGTGGCCATAGTTAGTGTGACTTCTTGGTTGGTGCTTATGTTCCTTAAGTCAAGTTGAGGATAATATGAGGCTGTCATATGTTGTCAATGCACTAACTAACTTTTAGAACCCTAGTTAACTTATCTTGGCCTTTAGAAAAGTAGTGAGATAACCGGCTTTGGTGCAGACTAAAGTTGGTTGATACTCGATGCTACGCTCATTGAGATTCTAAACTTGGAGGGTTTTGGTTGGCAAGTAAGTTGCCTACTGAACAACCACCCTTGTGAAGGATCAATGATATTGAGATCCCTTAGAACCTGGTTACTTCATAGGACAGGATGAACCAACTAAACTTCAGGGGAGGGTACTTACCTTTAAACCTCATGCAAGCCTTTAAACCTAAGGCTATTGTGTGACTTGTTTGTGTGTGCCACATGTTTGTGATTGAGCATAACATCATAGCATCATCATGCATCATAAGCATAGCATTTTCACTAACCATTTCAAGGACCAAAGGATTTATCTTTGTTCTTTGTTGCAGGTCATGGCTTCTGCTCGTAGGAACACTATCCGGATCAACTTTGTAGGAATACCTCCTAAGCTTAAAGAATTGGTCTCTCAAGTTTCTGAAAACTCTTAGTTCATCAAGAGGCATGGTCACCTACTGGATCTAGTCACTTCAGGGTTCAATGAAGACATGATGAGTGTTCTGTTTCAGTTCTTTAATCCTAAACATCACTGTTTCACATTCCCCGACTATCAGTTGGTTCCTACAATGGAAGAGTTCTCCAAGCTTCTGGGTATACCTATTCTTGATCAGAAACCCTTCACGGGCTTGGAAAAAGAGCCTAAATCTGAAGTCATAGTTGCAGCCCTACATTTGAAGAAATAAGACATTGTCCTAGAAACAAGGAGTGGAGTTAAAGGTATTCTTGCTAAGGTATTGATGGAGAAAGCTCAAGTGTTCTTGAAAGCTATGAGCTATGATGCTTTTGAGGAGATCTTAGCCTTGCTGATTTATGGCTTAGTGTTGTTCCCCAATCCGGATCAGTTCATAGACGTTCATGCCATCAACATATTCCTGAGTCACAATCCAGTGCCTACATTGCTTGGAGACATCCTACATTCTCTTCATACCCGTACTACAAAGGCAAGAGGAACTTTGATGTGTTTCATACCTTTGCTTTCTAGGTGGTTTATTTCTCACCTTCCTCGCTCAGTAATGAAGAATGAGCAAGGGTTCAGATGGTCCAAGAGGATCATAGAACTTTCTCACTCAGATATCCATTGGTGCTCCAGATCTATGGAGAATGTCACTATCATTGACCGTTGTGGGGAGTTTCCTAATGTGCTACTTCTAGGCATAAAAGGAGGCATCACCTACAATCCCTCTCTAGCTTTACGACAGTTTGGTTACGCTCGGAGTGATGGTCCACATGACATGTTAATCCAGGGCATTGTGTTTGACTACGACAACGATCTTCAAGGTTACCGTCAGAGATTCATACGAGCATGGGGAAAAGTAAACAGGGTTGACAGCAAGACACTGGAGCCTAAGTACACTATTCCTATGGAAGCTTATCTCAGATGGGTGCGATCTCGTGCTCAGACTCTCATGATGCCATATCCTGCTATCCTGCCAGTTACCATGGAACCTGTTGCTGAAGGAGATATTGCTTATACCATCCTTCACCCAGACATGCCTACTGACATGGAAGACTTACAGAGATCCTGGATCCAGCTGAAGGAGCAAAAGGATACTTTCGAGGCTCATTACAAAGCAAGCCAGGAAAGAATCTGGGAACTAACAAAGCCACTTCACGAAGAACGGAATCTCAACTCATACCTCAACACAAAGAGGAAACGTCCATGGGAGACTTAAAACCCCATTCCTTGTAAGCCCAAGGGGCAAACAAATTTATTACTAATAAAAGTTTACCTTCGTGTTTGTTTAAGCAAATTTAAATCCTGCGGTCCTTGAAAACATTGCATATATATTCACATATCATATCATTGCATCACAGGTCTATTGTGCACAAGTTTCTCATCTTCTCGCTGTTTATTTCAGCAATGGCTCTTGAACAAATAGTTAAGGATCTCGAGGCACAAAATGCACAGTTCCAAGAGCTGATCCTGAACCTGACCAAGGGGCAGGATGAATTGAAGACACTGCTGGCTAAGAAGAAGAATCCTGAGGACAACAAGGATGATCAGTTGAAACAACTACAAGCTGAGATGACAGGAATGAGGATCCAAATGAATGGCCAGATGGCTCTTATTCAAAGATTAACTCAGGGGCAAGAAGAGCTAATAACCTTTGTCCATAAACTTCAAAGTAATAGAGTCAGGGATCTAATTGTCAGTAAACCTCCATTAAGACAAGCTGATTTGGTTGAAAGAAGGATGAGGATAAAAGAGGGTAAGAGACAGGTTGCCATTGATTATTCTTCAATTGAAGAAGAAAGACCTGATAAGGTTAATCCACCTCAACACCAGAAATGTAGAAGGCAGTTTATCAAGTTCAGCACTCCAATGTCACAAGTTTTGCAATGCCTGTTGGAGATGAAGCTGATTTCCTTGGAAAATTCTCCAAAAAATCCTAATACTTCTTCTCCTCGCTATAATCCCAAAGCAAGGTGTATGTACCACTCCAATTGTCCTGGGCATGACACTAATAACTGTTGGGCATTGAAGAATAAGATTCAAGACCTAATTGACGAAGGAATACTCGAGGTTACGCCAGAAGGCCAGGTTGAGTTCTTCTATCGTCCATCAAGCATCAAAGTTTCCAGATAACTAGAGTGACAAGTTTAGAGGAAGAGACTTTGAGAACATTTGAATTTTCATTTGTAATTTCTCTTATTTGTTTGAACACTTATTATTATGTTAAACTTTTGTTTTCATTAATGCATTGCATATGTTTGTCTTGAATTAATCCATTCGTTCCACTATATTTTGAATTATGTTTCTTATTTCTATTTTGTGATATTTAACTCCTGATAAAGCTATAAGCCTGTAGAGGGAGGATGACGAAAACAATACCATAATATTAGGCAGTATGCTTTTGAACAGACTATGCTGACGATGTACAGGCATTGTTTCAATTCCTAAACAGTGGAGATATAAGGAAGTTAATCCCTAGTCAAACCTTTTGAGCCTATGAAGTAGGAGTTTTTATTCTCGCACAAATTAAAACCCTTATTCATAACCCGGGGCAGGGTAGTTACTCGGTTAACTTAAATATGCCAATTATTTGTGTTGTACACAACTAAGGATAGTTCTCTGTAATCATGAAACCTGACAGTCAATATCCAGCAAAAGAATAATTCACTAAGTCAAAACCTATGAAGGAGACTTAGTAAAACATTAAGACATCTCGCTGACTGTAACCTTGAAATAAGCAGTTCAGGCAAAAGGAAGGGATAATAAAACCAAAAAAAGAAAAAAAATGAGGTCACCATGAATCCTCAACAAAGAAAGATGACTGAATGTTCAAATAAATTTTCGGTTTCTGAACCATCATAAATGTCAGTGTTACAATTCCAAACTCATTTGAGCCTCAATGCATAAGTTAACTGAGCATAGGACTGAAGAACATCATGGAGATTGGGTTGGGTACAAATGAAATTTGAGCCTTTATCCTTTGTTTCTTAAACCATGAACCAGGCCACGTTATAACCCTTTAAAAAGTCCTAACTGAAGCATGGTTAGTTTGAAAGCGTACTGCTACAAAAAGGTATCCTGACTCCTTTAGGGCTTATTATAAAGCTTGAGTTAATATCACAGTTTTCACAAAAATTGTTTTTAAAAAAAAAAAAAACTCTTTTTCAAAATTTCAAGACAGACATAAGCATTGCATTTTTGAATATATTTGTTTACATATACTTGAGTGTTTGATAAACAGAGAAACTTACAGGATGAATGTTCAAAGTCCTTCCGATAAACAAAGTTGCTTCCTGGATCAAAGCCCATGTATACGAAAGGGCATAGTCCTTATCTCCCAATCAAGGGGGCAAGCCATGATACTACCTATCTCATGTGGGACAATCAGGACAGGATTCAGTTATGTTTAAATACCCAGGGGCAGATCCCTACATCTATCTAAATTACCGAGGGTAACATTACAGAGTTCATAATGCTAGGGGCATAATCACTGGTTCCCAATCAAGGGGGCATACCAAGTTACTGTTCAATTCATTCGGGGCAATCAGGTCCAGACTCAACAATACTTAATAGCCAGGGGCAGTTTTCTTCATCCAGTTGAATTACCAAAGGTGACATTACAGAGTTCACAATGCCAGGGGCATATGCTTATGGGGAATTTTGTTTGTTTCTCTTGAGGTAGCTACAATCAGATACTTCCATTACGGGATGATTCATCCTCAACCAAGGGGCAATGCTTTCTTTTCAAATCTAGTAGCCGGAGCATATATGGTCCATTACAATTTGAAGACACATTCCTCTCGTTATATTACCTTGATTTGGAGTTCTCAGTAGAAGTCATTATGGGAATTAATTGTCTACGCCAGTAGTATCAGATGGTGTCAGTATCATGTCTTCAGATCCAGCTAGGAGGATTTCTGAGAGGGTATTCAGGAAAGTTAAAAATTTCAGGAGCTCTAAATCCAACTGGTTATACACTCTCGAAGTTGAAACTATTATGTTTTCAAGTTCAGCTTTACTTTTCCCTCTGAATCCAGATTTACTTTTACCCTATTTACATAAGCGAAACGGCCATTGGTTGTGTTTGAATGTATTACGCTTGTGAATATGATTGATGTTTACCAGAAATGCATGTATGCTTAATATGATTGATGTTTACCAGAAATGCATGAAAATGCAGTAATAGTATTTACTAAGGACGAACAAGGGAAGGATGTCAACAAAGCTTCGCCGGTTCATCTCTACAAGACAGTTACAAACCCTCAGTAGGACAAGTCCATCTTCATAAAGTCACATCTCCCCTGGAATTTATATCCATCTCTTTTATCCTCATACGGATATTCGGGAATTTACTTTCCAATAAGGGTACGACGAACGAAGACGGGATGTTATGTATACCTTACTATCCCCAGCAGACGGGAGGTTATATATACCTTGCTATCCCCAGCAGACGGAAGGTTATGTATAATATATTATCAAAACAAGACGGGAACGAGTTCCTCATGTTCTTCAACAACAAATCGGGATTTATTTTCCCTGGCCAGTAGTTGTTATATGAAGATATCCAGACGCTTCCGGCAGCATCATATCATACATACATCATTTACATCATACCATAACATACATATCCATAAATGCATAATACATTTACTTAGGTGTATCATACTATGCATGCATCCATATTACATAAACTAACATTCTCCTTGCCGGATAGTTATATGCAGATAAAACAACATCAACAATTCACAACAGGTCAAAAATGATCCATACATTACTCAAGATATCCTCGGAGAGTAGGCAAACGGTCTGTAAGAAGATCTATTCCCTAATCCAGGATATTTCCAGAAGATTTCATCTATCTGGTCTTGAATGGCAGGCAAACGGTCTGTATAAAGATCCATTCCCTGGTTCAAGATATTTTCAGAAGATTTAATCTATTTCCTCGGAGAGTAGGCAAACGGTCTGTATGAAGATCCATTCCCTAATCCAGGATATTTTCAGGAGATTTAATCCTGACACTTTTTTGTCCTCGGAGAGTAGGCAAACGGTCTGTATGAAGATCCATTTCCTAATCCAGGATATTTCCAGAAGATTTCATCTATCTGGTCTTGAATAGCAGGCAAACGGTCTGTATAAAGATCCATTCCCTGGTTCAAGATATTTTCAGAAGATTTAATCTATTTCCTCGGAGAGTAGGCAAACGGTCTGTATGAAGATCCATTCCCTAATCCAGGATATTTTCAGGAGATTTAATCCTGACACTTTTTTGTCCTCGGAGAGTAGGCAAACGGTCTTTATGAAGATCCATTCCCTAATCCAGGATATTTCCAGAAGATTTCATCTATCTGGTCTTGAATAGCAGGCAAACGGTCTGTATAAAGATCCATTCCCTGGTTCAAGATATTTTCAGAAGATTTAATCTATTTCCTCGGAGAGTAGGCAAACGGTCTGTATGAAGATCCATTCCCTAATCCAGGATATTTTCAGGAGATTTAATCCTGACACTTTTTTGTCCTCGGAGAGTAGGCAAACGGTCTGTATGAAGATCCATTCCCTAATCTAGGATATTTCCAGAAGATTTCATCTATCTGGTCTTGAATAGCAGGCAAACGGTCTGTACAAAGATCCATTCCCTGGTTCAAGATATTTTTCAGAAGATTTAATCTATTTCCTCGGAGAGTAGGCAAACGGTCTGTATGAAGATCCATTCCCTAATCCAGGATATTTTCAGGAGATTTAATCCTGACACTTTTTTGACCTTGGAGAGTAGGCAAACGGTCTGTAAAAAGATCTATTCCCTAATCCAAGATATTTCCAGAAGAGATAATCGTCACGAAAGTTTATTTCTACTGGTCTATTCAACAAATGAAAATTATAAACAATTCAGAGACGGCCTATACGAAGACCTAGTACTGAGATCCAGTATCAACACAAAACTATCATCACATCCAGTTCTTTAGATGGCATCTCTAAGCCCATATCCAATTCTTTAGATGACATCTCTAAGCCCATCTCCAGTTCTTCCAAGTGGCATCTTTAAGCCCACTCCAGCATATACAACCAACCATCAATATCAGTTTACGCACCGGTGAGTGCAAATTTTTGGGCTTTTGTGTTCAATCCCCTTCAACCTTCCTGGTCACGACTGGAAAACATACCAATCTAACCCCTCAGGTTTCAGAAAATTGAACAGGGGCAGCTGTTGCACCCCAAAATTTTCCCTCACAACACAAGACTTTGTGTGCTAAGAAGGTTCACAAGGTTCACAAGATTCACAATGCTTTCAAGACCTTTCATGAGGTTCATGAAGTCTACAAGTCACTTTATGAGGTTCACAAGGTTCACAAGATTCACAATGCTTTCAAGACCTTTCATGAGGTTCATGAAGTCTACAAGTCACTTTATGAAGTTCACAAGGTTCACAAGATTCACAATGCTTACAAAACCTTTCATGAGGTTCATGGAGTCTACAAGTCACTTTATGAGGTTCACAAGGTTCACAAGACCTCCCATGAGGTTCACAAGGTTCACAAGACCTCCCATGAGGTTCACAAGGTTCACAAGACATTTTATGATGGTTCACAAGGTTCACAAAGTTCACAATTGGTCAGAAGAGTTGACAATTCCCTCAGACAATGCACCTCCTAAGCAGTGCATCCAAAACTAGGGTTTCGACTTTAATCAGGCTAAATGGACTTCCAAGACTTCAAGTGAGCTTCATAACATCTTATATGTGTTTAAGAACCCCCATGACAAGTTTCAAGACTTTTCTCAAAAGTTTGCTCAGTCAAATGATCAGATAAGTCAAAATCAGTCAAAGCAGTTAAAAAGTCAAAATAAGGTCAACTGTGGTCAAACCAAAGTCAAACTTCATGATTTTTTGCCAACATCAAGTATATGAAGTAAAATTCATCATTTGATCAAGGGTTGATCATGATTCATCAAGGAGATTTCAGATCATCAAGAATCAGGAGTTTCTAAATTAGGGTTTTCTCAGTAAAAGTCAACTGAACTTTGACCAGCCATAACTTTCACATGCTTCATCACCAAGTCTCCATCCAAAGCTCATTTTGAAGGAAATTGAATTCTCTACAACTTTGTGTCTCACAAGCCAAGCCCAAAAATGCTTCATTTGGAAGGTATGAGCTAAGACATTATAGGTCCTTTTGAAAGTCAACAAAAAGTCAACAACTTCAAAAGGGCATAACTTGAAATTGGTAAATGATATGGACATGAAACCAGTGGGGTTGTTTAGAGGACTCTTCAAGCTTTTCAAAATGTCCAAGAACACCCTCATAGCATTAAAATTGAAGGATGGGTGCCCTTGCAAAGTTGGGAAATTTTGGGTTGGTTTATGAAGAAAATGGAGGTCTAAAACCAATTTTTTCCAAATGGGCTTGCCAAATAATGACCCAATCCACATCAAAACATCTTGCACGAAATTAAATTGATTTATTCATAATTTTATTCATTTTGTTTTTATTTATTATGATTTTTATATTAAAAAATCATTTTAAATTCAAATAAAATATAAAATAATGAAAATTAAATTTGATTTGGTTTCTAGAAGGTCTTAAATTATATTTAGACCTGATTGATACAAGAGTAATGAGAATCATACCAAAATAGCAATGTGAGATCAAGGATATTCAAGTTTTAAAATCAAATATTTTTCAATCTAAAAAGGTCCAAAAATCCACAAGTTTGATGAAACTCTTGACCTAATTTTGTTATATGATATATAAACAACACATAGCATTGCAAGAGCCACGAATTGGGAGCCTCAAAAAATCAGTTTCAAACTTCACAAATTCATCAAAAAACTCATAATCGGATTTTGGATTGGAGGTAGTTTCAACACATTCCAAGCACACCAATCTCTTCTATGATGATCATTGAACATGTCCAGATCCTTTACATTGCCAAAATCGACCTCATATGCATAAACCGAATTGCTTAAACCTTGGTTTTGAATTTTTTCGATTTTGTTGTTTTATGCGTTTATGTTTAAATTTAACTATTGATTTGTGTTTATCTTGAAGCATGTAAACTTTCTGGGCAATTTACTTTGAGTTTCGTGGAATTAAAGTCGTTTCACCATTGTTAGGGTTTGTTCTTCCCATTTGGGGTTTCGTCATTCAGCCAATTTAAATAAGTTTTGAGGACATGGTTAGATTGTATGGACCTCAAGGATTGCATTACACCAATTAATTTGAAGAAATTTTGTTGTTTGATTGGTGTTTGAGAAATCGCAGGTTATCGTACGCAGGAAAAATCGCAAGAGGATCCGCAGGAGAATTCGCAGGAAAACCTGCGAATTTCAGAGGTAGAAGACGAAGGCTGTTGGCGCGAAAAGAATTTTTGAAATTTCATTTTATTTTATTATGTTTTGTTTATGATAATATTTCAGAAAGTACGTTTGGCTCAGATGGTTGGAGGCGTGTGTGAGTAGCTTCGGTGCCTGGGTTCGATCCTCAGGTTTCCTCTTTTTATTCATTAATTTTCTTATTTTGCAGGTTTATCATATAAGGGTTTTTGCTCAATTCCTATCAGCTGGGCAAGCGCAACCCAGTGGTCTCTCACCTTGCTGGTAAAGGGGAGGTCCTGGGTTCAAATCCAGGTCTCCCCTATTTTTTTTAAAAGCTTTGTTTTTTATTATTTTCTTGATTATTTTTAATTATATATTATTTTAAATTATGAAATATGTTTTATATTAAACTTACAAAAAATCAATTTTAATATTAACTTTTATTTTCACAAATATCATAATATATTCTATAAAATAATTTTGTATATAATCTTATTTATTTATAATTTGCAAATAATTGATTAATTAAACCCTAATTTTATTTTTAAAATCTCTAACCCTAATTCTTATTTAATTTTAAATATTAACTTAATTAATTTTTCTAATATTTAATTAAATGATTAATTTTGTTCTTTTAGTTGTAAATAATTATTACATTGTTTATTATCATTATTATAATTCCTTTATTATTTATTTCTTAAAAATTCTTAAAAAAATGTTTATTTAATCTAAAAATGTTATTTTAAATTCTACATATTTTTGTATATTTGTACTAACCTCTTATCTCTTATAATTATTTTGTCACTAACCCTATTTATTTTTAAATTATGATTATTATTATTATTTTCACTAACCCCTATTATAATTATTTATTCTTGCTCATTTATTATTTTACTATTTATTTAAATTGCTTTATCATTATTTTTGTAATTGTTCCTGGATGTAATTTTTTTGTAATATTATTTATTTCTATGTCATGGTTAGTAAAAATAGGGAGTGAAAACTATTTGTATTTAAAATTGAATTTAGATCATTTAAATTATAAGATAAATATTAAATTAAACACTCACACACGTAAGTCGATCTTTGATCACCATCTCACTTTCTAAGGTTACCTCTCATTGTTGCCTATTCAAAAAGGTCAAGTAGGGTGTGTAAAGCAAAGTCCCTTAAAAGAAAAGTCATCTAGTCCCTTAATAATCAAAGATCAAGTCCCTTAATGGTTGCCTTTCAATATGATCTTGTCCCTTTCGAATAATGATGACAGTCCCTCCAAAATGCTTAATACACCCTACAGTTGCCTTCATTAAACAGATGTCCCTTCACATGTCCCTCACATCCAAGGTAATGACTACCTATTCCTTAATAATAGGGATAGTCTTACCATTTAAAGGATAAAGAACAGAAAAACTTAAACTTTAGGGTAGGTTCCTCATAGTTACTTGCTCACTATTCAAAACTTTTCAAACATTTCACAATTTCAAACAATTTTCAAACACAAGTTTTTTACGCATCCGTACATGGATCATTATCAAACTCTTATGAAAATTTCTATTCACACACTTCACATTTCAAAAACAATTCAAAGTGAGCTAAGTAACTAAGAGCCCATGGATAACCATGGATGTAAAGGGTGCTAACACCTTCCCTTTACATAACCTACCCCCCGGACCCAAAAATCTTTTAAAAGGTCTTTCCTGTTCTTTTATGCCTTTCCTTTGGATAAAATAAAAGTCGGTGGCGACTCTTGCTATCCGCAACATAACTAAAAGTCAGTTCTCCCACCGTGTTACAGAACTGGCGACTCTGCTGGGGATTTAATAAAAGAGGGGTACCCTTAGGAATTAGATCACTTTAAAATTGTTTGCCTTGTTTGCTTTATATTATCTTGTTGGGCTCTTATGTGTGAAAGATCCTAACCCGGATCTAGTGTACCTTAGGTAAATGACAATAGACCAAGGAAACTGTACGGCGTATACCGATATGGTTGATCTGGTGGCCATAGTTAGTGTGACTTCTTGGTTGGTGCTTATGTTCCTTAAGTCAAGTTGAGGATAATATGAGGCTGCCATATGTTGTCAATGCACTAACTAACTTTTAGAACCCTAGTTAACTCATCTTGGCCTTTAGAAAAGTAGTGAGATAACCGGCTTTGGTGCAGACTAAAGTTGGTTGATACTCGATGCTACGCTCATTGAGATTCTAAACTTGGAGGGTTTTGGTTGGCAAGTAAGTTGCCTACTGAACAACCACCCTTGTGAAGGATCAATGATATTGAGATCCCTTAGAACCTGGTTACTTCATAGGACAGGATGAACCAACTAAACTTCAGGGGAGGGTACTTACCTTTAAACCTCATGCAAGCCTTTAAACCTAAGGCTATTGTGTGACTTGTTTGTGTGTGCCACATGTTTGTGATTGAGCATAACATCATAGCATCATCATGCATCATAAGCATAACATTTTCACTAACCATTTCAAGGACCAAAGGATTTATCTTTGTTCTTTGTTGCAGGTCATGGCTTCTGCTCGTAGGAACACTATCCGGATCAACTTTGTAGGAATACCTCCTAAGCTTAAAGAATTGGTCTCTCAAGTTTCTGAAAACTCTTAGTTCATCAAGAGGCATGGTCACCTACTGGATCTAGTCACTTCAGGGTTCAATGAAGACATGATGAGTGTTCTGTTTCAGTTCTTTGATCCTAAACATCACTGTTTCACATTCCCCGACTATCAGTTGGTTCCTACAATGGAAGAGTTCTCCAAGCTTCTGGGTATACCTATTCTTGATCAGAAACCCTTCACGGGCTTGGAAAAAGAGCCTAAATCTGAAGTCATAGTTGCAGCCCTACATTTGAAGAAATAATGACATTGTCCTAGAAACAAGGAGTGGAGTTAAGGGTATTCTTGCTAAGGTATTGATGGAGAAAGCTCAAGTGTTCTTGAAAGCTATGAGCTATGATGCTTTTGAGGAGATCTTAGCCTTGATGATTTATGGCTTAGTGTTGTTCCCAATCCGGATCAGTTCATAGACGTTCATGCCATCAACATATTCCTGAGTCACAATCCAGTGCCTACATTGCTTGGAGACATCCTACATTCTCTTCATACCCGTACTACAAAGGCAAGAGGAACTTTGATGTGTTGCATACCTTTGCTTTCTAGGTGGTTTATTTCTCACCTTCCTCGCTCAGTAATGAAGAATGAGCAAGGGTTCAGATGGTCCAAGAGGATCATGGCACTTTCTCACTCAGATATCCATTGGTGCTCCAGATCTATGGAGAATGTCACTATCATTGACCGTTGTGGGGAGTTTCCTAATGTGCTACTTCTAGGCATAAGAGGAGGCATCACCTACAACCCCTCTCTAGCTTTACGACAGTTTGGTTACGCTCGGAGTGATGGTCCACATGACATGTTAATCCAGGGCATTGTGTTTGACTACGACAACGATCTTCAAGGTTACCGTCAGAGATTCATACGAGCATGGGGAAAAGTAAACAGGGTTGACAGCAAGACACTGGAGCCTAAGTACACTATTCCTATGGAAGCTTATCTCAGATGGGTGCGATCTCGTGCTCAGACTCTCATGATGCCATATCCTGCTATCCTGCCAGTTACCATGGAACCTGTTGCTGAAGGAGATACTGCTTATACCATCCTTCACCCAGACATGCCTACTGACATGGAAGACTTACAGAGATCCTGGATCCAGCTGAAGGAGCAAAAGGATACTTTCGAGGCTCATTACAAAGCAAGCCAGGAAAGAATCTGGGAACTAACAAAGCCACTTCACGAAGAACGGAATCTCAACTCATACCTCAACACAAAGAGGAAACGTCCATGGGAGACTTAAAACCCCATTCCTTGTAAGCCCAAGGGGCAAACAAATTTATTACTAATAAAAGTTTACCTTCGTGTTTGTTTAAGCAAATTTAAATCCTGCGGTCCTTGAAAACATTGCATATATATTCACATATCATATCATTGCATCACAGGTCTATTGTGCACAGGTTTCTCATCTTCTCGCTGTTTATTTCAGCAATGGCTCTTGAACAAACAGTTAAGGATCTCGAGGCACAAAATGCACAGTTCCAAGAGCTGATCCTGAACCTGACCAAGGGGCAGGATGAATTGAAGACACTGCTGGCTAAGAAGAAGAATCCTGAGGACAAATTCTAGGTTTATCATGCCGTCGAAGTCCGCTCACATGTTGTTTAATTCGGCCTTGTGTTATGGATCCAATTGTTTAAGTTAGCTTGTACTCTAAGTTAGCTTGTAATGCATAATTGTTAAAAATCTCGTCAGGTTAGTGTGTTGGTTTTCTTATAAATATCATACTAGTCTCTTATATTTCAAATAAGGGAAAATATGAAGTTAAAACCCTAATTCAAAATTGAGAGAGGTTATTTGTTATTCTTGTATACTTGTAATCTGGTTTTAAGAGAAAGGTAAAAATAGAAGTTTATAACTAATCCTTGTTGTTTATTATCTTTGGTAACCCTAAACCCTAACCCTTGTAGGGTTCTTGATCATAAAAGAAACCTATTATACTTTGTTTCCAAGGTATCCTATTCACAACAATATATATATATATATATATATATATATATATATATATATATATATATATATATATATATATATATATATAATTTGGACTGATTTTAGAACCATGCACAACTTTAGTCAGTCGTACACTTTAAGGTAACACTTTAAGAGAAATTGAAAAACTTATTTTAAAATATGTAAGATGGGAGCGCCTTAGATTAAGTAGTAACATTTGAAGAGTGAAAAATAAGAATGTTTTCAACATAAGGAAGTGCAAGTGATATGTAGAATAAATGATCCAAAATATTAGAAAAGTAGTTAAAGAGACGTTGGGAAAATCAAGAGGTTTTGGAGTTAAGGATAAATAATCTTGGTGGTGGAGTGAAAATGTTCAGAGTAAAGTTAGAGTAAAAAAATATTGCTTTAAGGAATGGTCTAGGTGTAAAAATGCTGAAACTTGAGAAAAGTATAAGAAAGCTAAGAATGGGACCATGAAGGCGGTGTATTGTATATTTGCAAAAGATACACAAGAGGCGACCAGATTCACCATAAGCAGGCTACTAGTATCCATCGACTGATTGTACTGGTATATATGCCCACCTATTGTTGTTATGTGTTTGTCTATTATAACATTAACCCATTTTCAAAATATGCCACTCGTTGCCTGCATTACTCTCCCGTTGTGGGAGTGCTAGGAATGACATGTATATATATATATATATATATATATATATATATATATAACAATGGATAAGAGGAAGTCGAAAGGGAAAAGTCACGTCCTCTAGTATAATAGGAAAAGTAACTACCCATTTCCCACGATTCTAGGAGAGGAAAGTGATATTACTGCTTTCTTGAAGCCTAAAATCCATACCCAAGAGACTCATATAAATACCTTCCATCCAGCCTAAAATCCATACCCAATAGACTCATATAAATACCTTTCATCCAATATACAAAGCTTCTTACCATCACTGCGTAAGCATGCTCTAACACCACAAAAACCCTAAAACTCTTAGACAACCCTATTTAGCTAGGGTTATCATAAATTGTACTTTTAGCAACTACAATTGGCGTCCACCGTGAGGCCTAGTAAAATTGACCTGGGCCATCACCACATCATTCAATTAGATTGATACCCACGTCTCCAACCCTTATGTTGTTCCTTTTGGATTGAATGTATTATGCAAAATAAAATGGAGTATTCAAATTTTTGTGTGAAGAAGGGACATATGTGGAACTAGATGTTCTAGCATGTGTGCAACATCTGTCCCTTGTCAGCAGCCCACGACGAATGTCGTTTGGAGTGTGATTTTCTGAAGACTGTGAGTTTTGTGGTCAACGTTTATTCCAAGTGTCACTTTTATGATAGAGAGTCTATGTGGCCAGATTTTGTTCACGTAGAATCAGCCTCAGAGGTGATATTTGGTGTGTTTTGGGCAATTTTAACTTTGTTAGTTGTTTTGATGAAAGGCTAGGTGGAAGAGATTCCACTGTTTCTTCTAGGGATGCCGATTGTTTGGATTTTTCTAAATTTATTTCTTAGATGGGATCATGTCATCTCCCTCTATTAGGTAGGAAGTTCTACTGGCTTAAGCCCAAGGGAGGCGCTGCTAGTAGGTTAGATAAGATCTTTGTTTCCAATGAATGATAGGATTTTTGGGCGACGATGACTCAATGGGCTTTTTCAATGGATGTTTCTGATCACTATTATGTTCTTCTCTAGTACTCTAATCAATTATGGGGATTAAAACCTTTTTATTTTAAAAACCATCGTTATCCCATAACAATTTCTTTAAGTTAGTTGTAGATGTTTAGAATTGGCAGAATTTTTGACCAACAAGAAATGTTGAATTCAGTTCAGGATGTCCTATTAGATGTTGGGACATTATCAAACAGAGTATAAGTAAATGAACTTAATTCAGGATGTCACACCAGATGTTGGGACATTGCATCAGTTAATGATATAAGTTCAGTTTACAGGATGTCACATCAGATGTTGTGACATTGTATCAGTTAATGATTTAAGTTCAGTTTTTCAGGATGTCCCAACAGATGTTGTGACATCTCAAACCTGCTACCAGAATTAATTAATGACTAACAGAACTGAGTAAATTAAGGAAAGTTATCTGGAATTAATTATGGATGGACAAAACAGAATAAGGCGCATCTGTAGGGAGTGTTGTTATGAGACTTCAGCATAATCAGAAGAACTTAATCACCTAGAATCTAGGAAGTAACAAACCCTAATTCAAGGTGGAAGCTGCATGCGTTTCAGGATTGGATAAACCTACAGAAAGCCCAAAATCCATACTCCTATTTAAGCAACAGAAACTCTCAGAATAGAGCACGAATTTCAGAAGACCAAATAGGGTGTTTTGTGTTTTAATAGCAGGTTGTGTTTAATTGTACCACTTTATGAGCTTTTAAGCAAAAGTGTATTTGTGTCTTGATTGAAACTGTGAAGTAAGATCAAGTTGTTTTGTTTGAAGTATGACTTCAATTTTATTAAACTTGTAAACAAGATCACTGTGTGATTGAGGGGGAGTGAGTTGGTACTCATATCTAAGTTGTGTCTTAGGTAGAAATTGCATTGGGTAGATATTAAGTGAAAGATTAAACTGGGTGGTTTAAGTCTAGAATTAATATTACTTATAGTGGATTTCCTCCTGGCTTAGTAGCCTCCAGATGTAAGTGTGGTTATACACTGAACTGGGTTAACAAATTACTGTGTTGTTTAATTTTCCTGCACTTTAAGTTTTGGTTAATTTGTCAAGTGTTTAAACATCTCATTCGACATCTCATACCTGATCACAGAATTACAATTGGTATCAGAGCAGGCACCCTGCCTGTTTATACTGGGTGAGATCTAGGGAATACAAATTCTGGAAACATGGACAGAGATGTAGGATTAGTAAATAGACCACCTATATTGGATGGATCTAATTATGACTACTGGAAGCCAAGAATGATTGCATTCTTAAGATCACTGGACAATAGGGCCTGGAAAGCAGTCAATAATGGATGGGAACACCCTGTCCAAGATACCAAAGATGGAGCAAAAGTGTTGAAACCTGAAGAAGAATGGAGTAAGGAGGAAGAAGATTCAGCACTTGGCAACTCCAAGGCCTTAAATGCTTTATTCAATGGCATTGATAGGAACATCTTTAGACTTGTGCATCACTGTGAGCTGGCCAAAGATGTTTGGGACACTCTCAAAACAACTCATGAAGGAACATCAAAGGTGAAGATGTCAAGACTTCAACTTCCTACTGTAACACGGTGGGAGAACTGACTTTTAGTTATGTTGCGGATAGCAAGAGTCGCCACCGACTTTTATTTTATCCAAACGGAAAGGATATAAAAGAACAGGAAAGACCTTAAGAGATATTTTTGGGTCCGGGGGGTAGGTTATGTAAAGGGAAGGTGTTAGCACCCTTTACATCCATGGTTATCCATGGGCTCTTAGTTACTTAGCTCACTTTTGAATTGTTTTTGAAAGTGTAGTGTGTGAATAGAAAAATTTTCAGAATAGTTGATAATGACCCATGTACGGATGCGTAAGAACTTGTTTTTGAAAATTTGTTTGAAATTTGTTAAGTGTTTGAAAAAAATGGAGTGAGCAAGCAACTAGGAGGTACCTACCCTTAAAATTTAAAGTCTTTCTTGTTCTTTATCCTTTCATTGGTAAGACTATCCCTACTATTAAGGAGTAGGTAGTCATTACCTTGGATGTAAGGGACATGAGAGGGACATCTGTTTGTACGAAGGCAACTGTGGGGTGTATTAAGCATATAGGAGGGACTATCATCATTATTCGAAGGGACTTGATTTGTAAAGGCAACCATTAGGGACTTGATGATTTTTCTTTTTAAGGGACTTGCTTTATACACCCCACTTGACCTTATAATTTAAGCAACATGAGAGGTAACCTTAGAAATGTGAGATGGCGATTAAAAATCGACTTACGTGTGTGAGTGTTCAATATTATTTATCTTATAATTAAAATGAGCTAAATTTATTTTAAAATAAAATACATGTTTTTGCACTCCCTAAATTACTAACCATAGCAACAATTAAATATTATAAAATTTACATCCGGGAGCATTTACAAAATTATATAATAAGCAAATAAAAATAAATAGCAAAAATAAATAATTAGCAAAATATAAATAACTAAGCAAAGATAATAAACAATAAATAAATAAATAGGGGTTAGTGATAAATATAATTAAGAATAGGGTTAGTAAAAATATTAAAAATAAATAAAGTTAGAAAAAATAGACAAGGTTAGAGAAATAATAATATAAAATATAAGATAATAATAAACAAAAATAATAAATAATAATATGGTTAGTAACAATAATTAAAATAAATATAATTAAATAAAAAATATTATAATGACGTGATTAGAATAATAAGCATAATATATAATAAGAATAATTAAATAAATTTTTTTTAAACATAAGATAACTACAAATTTAATCATTTTTTAAACATAAATTAACATTTATCTATTAAAAAACAACATTTACACATTATAAGAAGAAAATAAGTTTTAAATATCATATTTACAAGATTAATCATATTTATAAAATTTAATTTTTATTAGTCATTATATTTACAAAATTATACTAAATAAATATATACATTATAATTATATAAAGAATTTAGAGAGTAAAAATTATTTAGAAAATAAAAATTAGGTTTTTTTACAAAATTAGGGTTTTTGAATATTAGGGTTTGTTTTCTAGAAAATATTTTTTAGGGTTTAGTTTATATACAAATGATTAAACTAATATATATATATATTATAATTTTCATATAGAAAAAATAATTTTTGAATTAGAAAATAAAGTTTAGAATTTCAGAAATCAAAATGTTATTTTGAATATTTGAATATACATACATGATTTATTTTTTTATTAGGAAAACAATTGAATTAATTACTTAAGAAATTAAAATAGAAAAGTAGTAAAAAAAACATACCTTGGCTGGGTTTGAACCCAGGATACTCAGGTTACAGCCATCAAAACATACCACCAGGCCAGCCAAGCTTTGGTGATAATAGAATAGGTTTGCTTCGTTTTATGCCTTGCCTTGCAAAAATCCAGAAAATAATGAAAACAAACAAAAGGCCTGGGGTGGGACTTGAACCCAGGACCTTCTGATTACAAGAATGCACGCGTATCCGCCTGGCTGGGAGAGCCTAACTGATAGTCAAACAATCACCGATAATAATATATTAAGAATACAATTAAAATGAGAAAATATCAAAACATTGGCTGGAGGCAGGATTCGATCCCCTCCCCTTTGATCAAACGCGTACAAGCCTTTCCACTGGGACAACGAAGCTGTTGTGATAACAAAATAACAAAACAACATAAAATATTTTAACATAATTTGAATTTTTCCTGAGCGCGCCATCAGCATCATCTTCTTCCTCATACCTGCACTTTTTCCTGCGAAATCACTTACAACTTTTCCTGCGAATTTCTCAATGTTCAAAACCTACGAAAATGAAACTCCAGCAAAACAGCATCGATTCATTAAATTGGTTAATGTTTTGTGATCCTTGTGATTCATAGAACATTCCTATGTGTCCAGAATTCATTTAAACTTACTAAATCATCAAACCCTAATTTCAAGAGTTAAACCCTAACAATGGCCGAATCTGTTTCAGGCAAGGAAGCTTCAATCCATTGGTCCAGAAACAATCTATACAATGTCACAAACAAGATTATGTAAACAAATTTCAATAAAACACAACCAATCAATGGAATCGAAAAAATTTATTCAAGGTAAAAGTGAGCTCGGGTTGGCCAATATGGTGCACATGGGATGCATATGAGTGATGCTTTAGCTTCAGTGATGTCTAAAGAACATCTCCATGTTCTTATTTTACCTTTTTGTGCCCTGGATTGAAGAATCCGAATATGAACTTTTGATGAATTTTTGAGGTTTTGAAACTTACTTTTGGCTGCTGGAATTCGTGAATGAGGGTTTGCATTATGTTTGATACTTATATGTGAATGATTCTAGGTCAAAAACTTCATTGGTTGTGTGCAAGAATTGATTTAAAAAGATTGAGATTGATCATGCTTTGAAATTTCAATATTTGCTCATGAAAGCTTACTATTTTTGTACCAATCTCATGATTCCCTTCCTCTTTAATTCCAATCATCAATTAAGACTTTCTAGAAGCATTATCCAAATAAAATCTCTTATTTTCATATTTTATTTTTATTTAAAATGATTTTTAATGATTTAAATCAAAATAAATAGAAATAAAAATAATAAAAATCAGATTTTAAATGGTTTGGGTCGTGCATTGTGATATGGTATGGATTGGATCACAATTTGGCCAGCCCATTTGGAAAGAAGTGGTTTTAAACCTCCATTTTCAACATAAACCATCATAAAATTTCCCAACTTTGCAAGGGCACATCTCCCTCAATTTTAAAGGTATGAGGGTGTTCTTGGACATTTTGGAAAGCTTGAAGAGTCCTATAAACAACCCCATTGGTTTCAAGTCCATATCATTTACCAATCTCAAGTTATACCCTTTTGAAATTGTTGACTTTTTGTTGACTTTTGAAATGACCTATAATGTCTTAGCTCATATCTTCCAAATGAAGCATTTTTGGGCTTAACTTGCAAGATCAAAGTTGTAGAGGATTCAATTTCCTTCAAAATGAGCTTTGGATGGAGACTTGGTGATGAAGTATGTGAAAGTTATGGCTGGTCAAAGTTCAGTTGACTTTTACTGAGGAAACCCTAATTTAGAAACTCCTGATTATTGATGATCTGGAATCTCCTTGATGAATCATGATCAACCCTTGATCAAATGATGAATTTTACTTCATATACTTGATGTTGGCAAAAAATCATGAAGTTTGACTTTGGTTTGACCACAGTTGACCTCAGTTTGACTTTTTAACTGTATTGACTGATTTTGACTTATCTGATCATCTGACTGAGCAAACTTTTGAGAAAAGTCTTGAAACTTGTCATGGGGGTTCTTACACACATATAAGATGTTATGAAGCTCACTTGAAGTCTTGGAAATCCATTTAGCCTGATTAAAGTCAAAACCCTAGTTTTGGATGCACTGCTTAGGAGGTGCATTGTTTGAGGGAATTGTCAACTCTTTTGACCAATTGTGAACCTTGTGAACCATCATAAAATGTCTTGTGAAACTCATGGGAGGTATTGTAAAGCTTGTGAACCTTGTGAACCTCATGAAGTGACTTTGTAGACCTCATGAACCTCAGGAAAGCTTTGTAATCATTGTGAATCTTGTGAACCTTCAAGAAGTAACTTGTAGACTTCATGAACCTCATGAAAGGTTATGGAAATGTTGAGAAACTTGTGAACCTTGTGAACCTTCAAGAAGTAACTTGTAGAATTCATGAACCTCAAGAAAGGTTATATAAGTGTTGAGAAGCTTGTGAACCTTGTGAACCTTCATGAAGTGACTTGTAGACCTCATGAACCTCAGGAAAGCTTTGTAATCATTGTGAATCTTGTGAACCTTGTGAACCTTCAAGAAGTAACTTGTAGACTTCATGAACCTCATGAAAGGTTATGGAAATGTTGAGAAACTTGTGAACCTTGTGAACCTTCAAGAAGTAACTTGTAGACTTCATGAACCTCAAGAAAGGTTATATAAGTGTTGAGAAGCTTGTGAACCTTGTGAACCTTCATGAAGTGACTTGTAGACCTCATGAACCTCATGAAAGGTATTGAAAGCTTTGAGAAACTTGTGAACCTTGTGAACCTTCTTAGAACACAAAGTCTTGTATTGTGAGGGCAAATTTTGGGGTGCAACAGCTGCCCCTGTTCAATTTTCTGAAACCTGAGGGGTTAGATTGGTATATTTGCCAGTCATGACCTGGAAGGTTGAAGGGGATTGAACACAAAAGCCCAAAAATTTGCACTCACCAGTGCATAGAGTAATATTGACGGTTGGTTGTATCTTCTTGAGTGGGCTTAAAGATGCCACTAGGGGAAAATTCTTCAGGTATATTTCTTGGAAGATAAAGCAGTCCAAAATATGGAGGTATAATGAAAGCTGTCAGGAGTCTGGAGCAGTCCTGAGGTATTGATGATATGCTTTCAGGAGACTGGAGTAATCCTGATGTAACAACATGTCTTCAGGGAGGATAAAGCAATATTGATATATGAGAAGCTATCAGGAGGCTGGAGCAGTCCTGAGGTAACAATATAATTTCAAGAGGATAGAGCAATCTTGAGAGATTGATGATATGCTTTCAGGAGACTGGAGTAATCCTGATGTAACAGCATGTCTTCAGGAGGATAGAGCAATCAATAATGATAACCCTAAAGCAGTCTTGAAGTAATAATATGATTTCAGGAGGATAGAGCAATCAATAATGATAACTCTAAAGCAGTCTTGAAGCAATGAGAAGTTGTCAGAAGGATAAAGCAATCCTGAGGTAATAGAGAACCGTCAGGAGACTGGAGTAATCCTGAGGAAATAATATGATATGCTTTCAGGAGACTGGAGTGATCCTGATGTAACAGCATGTCTTTAGGAGGATAGAGCAATCCTGATGCTCATAAGTTTGTTTGTTGGATAATTACCCTGAAAACAAGGTAACATTCTGTATAATAATATTAGTTTATGCTTTATGTATGCATGTATAATATGATGCACTTAGGTAATGTATTATGCACTCATGTATATGTATGTTATGGTATGATGTAAATGGTGTATGTATGATATGATACTGCCGGAAGCGCCTGGATATCTTCGTATAACAACTGCTGGCCAGGGAAAATAAATCCCGATTCGTTGTTGAAGAATATATTATACATAACCTTACGTCTGCTGGGGATAACAGGGTATAGATAACCTCCCGTATGCTGGGGATAACAGGGTACAGATAACCTCCCGTATGTTGGGGATAACAAGGTATATGTAATCTCCCGTATGTTGGGGATAACAGGGTACAGATAACCTCCCGTATGCGTTTGATAGTAGGATAGATATCACCTCCGTCTTCGTTCGTCGTACTCTTATTGGAAAGTAATTTCCCGTATATCCGTATGAGGATAAAAGAAATGGATATAAATTCCAGGGGAGATGTGACTTTATGAAGATGGATTCGTCCTACTGAGGGTTTGTAACTGTCTTGTAAAGATGAACCGGCGAAGCTTCGTTGAAATCCTTCCCTCGTTCGTCCTTAGTAAGTACTATTACTGCATTTTCATGCATTTCTGGTAAACATCAATCATATTAAGCATTCATGCCTTTTTGGTAAACATTAATCATATTCAAAAGCATACATACATTCAAACACAACCAATGGACGTTTCGCTTATATAAATAGGGTAAAAGTAAATCTGGATTCAAAAGATGGAATTCATTTATATCAAAAAGTGACCCATACACGGGTAAGTTTGTACAAGGAGACATAAACCCTAGTAAGAGGATTTTGTCATAAAGTTTTTTACAAAACAAAGAGAATCAGCTATGTGGGAAACAATCCTATTGAGTTTCAATTCTACTATTGCCATTATCTTCAAGTATCTCATCTTCTGCTGTTGAGACGAAAACGATTGGATTGAGCTTTATCTGTTCAAGCTTGAGTAAGTAGTACAACTGGTTGCAGTTTCATGGATGATCCAAACGAGACATAGTCATACGCTTTAATCCCTAACTTTTGCCTGGATTGCCCTTTCGGGTTTTCAATCCACCGGGATACCCTTTTTTGCCCAAGCCGCCTTTTCAGGTTTTCGACTTGCCGGGTGTACATCTTTTTATATATATCCCTAATTTTTGCCCAAACCCTTTTGGTTTGCCGGGACGCCCTTATTTTTGCCTAGGCCTGTCAACCTAGCGGGTCTCTTTTTATGCGTAGTATTTTTTAACTATGTCTGCGTTTACAGGCTGTGGGAAGTCCTCACCATCCATTGTAGTCAGTATCATGGCACCTCCTGAGAACACTGTCTTGACTACAAATGGTCCTTCATATGTTGGAGTCCACTTGCCCCTAGGATCACCCTGTGGTAATATGATACGCTTGATTACCAAGTCACCAGCCTGATATACCTTTGGCTTAACCTTCTTGTTAAAAGCTTTGATCATTCGTTTTTGGTACATCTGGCCATGACAAACTGCTGCTAACCTCTTCTCATCAATCAAATTTAACTGGTCCAGTCGAGTCTGAATCCACTCATCTTCATCCAAGCCTGCATCCTTCATAATTCTCAAGGAGGGAATCTGAACTTCAATGGGCAGAACTGCTTCCATACCATAGACCAAGGAGAATGGGGTTGCCCCTATTGAAGTACGTATTGTGGTACGATAACCATGAAGAGCAAACGGTAACATCTCATGCCAATCCTTATAAGTAACAGTCATCTTCTGTACAATCTTCTTGATGTTCTTATTGGCAGCTTCAACTGCCCCATTCATCTTCAGACGATACGGAGAAGAGTTATGATGCTTAATCTTGAACTGCGTGCAGAGATCAGTAATTATAGTGTTGTTCAGATTAGAGCCATTGTCAGTGATAATCCTTTCGGGGATGCCATACCTACATATGAGATTATTCTTAATGAATCGAGCCACAACATTCTTGGTAACAGATGCAAATGAAGCTGCCTCCACCCACTTCGTGAAGTAATCAATAGCAACCAGAATGAAACGATGCCCATTAGAAGCAGTAGGCTTGATCTCACCAATCATATCAATGCCCCACATGGCAAATGGCCAAGAAGCAGTCAACACATTCAATGGTGATGGAGGTATATGGACTTTATCAGCATAAATTTGACACTTGTGACATGTTCTGGAGTGTTGATAGCAATCAGCTTCCATGGTAGACCAATAGTAACCTGCTCTCAAAATTTTCTTCGCCATAGTATGACCACTAGAATGAGTGCCAAAGATCCCATCATGCATGTCTTCCATAATCTCAGCTGCTTCCTTCTTATCCACACAACGAAGCAACGTTGAATCATGATTGCGCTTGTACAGGATGCCACTACTCAAGAAGAACTTGGCAGAAAACCTTCTCAGAAACTTCCTATCTTTGACAGATGCCCCTTCAGGGAATTCCTGAGCTTCAAGATATCTTTTCACTTCATAGAACCAAGACTTCTCCTCTGCCCCTTCTGTGTCAATCTCATTGCAATATGCAGGCTTTTCAAATCTATCAATAGTAATCTTGGGAGCTTCATCATCCCAACTGATCTCAAACATAGATGCCATGGTGGCTAATGCATCTGCCAACTGATTCTCTCTTCGTGGAATATGTCCAAAAGTAATCTCTTTGAAATGTGGGATCAACGACAACACATGCTCTCTGTAAGGAATGAGGTTATCATGCTTGGTATCCCAATCTCCTTTAATCTGACTTACTACCAGGGCTGAATCTCCATACACATCAAGGAACTGAATCTTCATATCAATAGCAGCTTTAATACCCAGGATACATGCCTCATACTCAGCCATGTTATTGGTACAATGGAAACAAAGTCTGGCAGTAATCGGGGTATGACAATCTTCAGGGGAACTAATCACAACACCAACACCATTACCAAGTGCATTAGAGGCACCATCAAAAACCATAGTCCATCGGGATCCTTGTTCAGGTCCGTCATATTGTCCAGGTTCTTTGGTAATAATCATGATGTCTTCATCAGGGAACTCAAAATTCATTGACTGGTAATCATCCACTGCTTGATGAGCCAAATGATCAGCAACAACACTTCCCTTGATGGCCTTCTGAGTAGTATACTGTATGTCATATTCTGTCAAGATCATTTGCCATCTTGCAATTCTTCCGGAGAGAGCAGGTTTCTCAAATATGTACTTGATTGGATCCATCTTTGAAATCAACAAGGTAGTATGGGTCAACATATACTGTCTTAGTCGGCGAGCAGCCCATGCCAAAGCGCAGCAAGTTTTCTCGAGCAGTGAGTATCTTGTTTCACAGTCGGTAAACTTTTTGCTAAGGTAGTATATTGCCTGCTCTTTTCGACCAGACTCGTCATGTTGCCCCAACACACACCCCATTGAGTTGTCTAACACTGTTAAGTACATAATCAAGGGTCTCCCATCAACTGGTGGCATCAAAATTGGTGGTTCTAGCAGATATCTCTTGATTTCATCAAAGGCTGTCTGGCACTCATCATTCCATTCCATCACCTGATCTTTCTTCAACAACTTGAAAATTGGCTCACAGATGGTAGTTAATTGGGAGATAAATCTTGCAATGTAGTTCAATCGTCCCAAGAAACCTCTAACCTCCTTCTCAGTACGGGGAGCTGGCATCTCTCGTATAGCTTTTACTTTTGCAGGATCCACTTCGATACCTTTTCCACTGACAATGAAACCCAGGAGTTTACCAGATCTAACTCCAAAAGTACACTTATTTGGGTTCAATCTCAATTTGTATTTCTTCAACCTCTCAAACAATTTATGTAAATGATCAAGATGTTGCTCTTCATTCTGAGATCTGGCTATCATATCATCCACATATACCTCTATCTCATGATGAATCATATCATGAAACAAAGCCACCATAGCACGCTGATATGTTGCCCTTGCATTCTTCAAACCAAATGGCATTACCTTATAGCAAAAGGTGCCCCACTGTGTCACAAATGTTGTCTTCTCCATATCTTCAGGTGCCATCTTGATTTGATTGTAACCAGAGAAACCATCCATAAAAGAGAATACCTTATGCTGAGCAGTGTTGTCTACCAGAATATCAATATGAGGAAGTGGAAAGTCATCTTTAGGGCTAGCCTTGTTCAAATCTCTGTAGTCCACACACATACGTACCTTACCATCTTTCTTAGGAACTGGTACCACATTTGCAACCCACTGAGGATAAGAAGTCACTGCTAAGAACCCTGCATTGAACTGTTTCATTACCTCTGCCTTGATCTTTTCTGACATTTCAGGACGCATACGACGAACCTTCTGCTTCTTTGGACGACAATCTTCTTTCACTGGCAAACGGTGAACCACAATGTCTGTATCCAACCCTGGCATATCTTCATAAGACCAAGCAAATATCTCCACATAGTCACGTAACATCTGAATCAGCCTGCTCTTGACACTGTCCTCTAAATCAGCCCCTATCTTGACCTCTTTTCTGTTTTCTTCAGTTCCCAGATTCACAACTTCGACTGGCTCTTCATGTGGCTGTATAGCTTTCTCTTCTTGTTGTAACAACCTAGCAAGCTCTACAAGTATTTCACAATCGTCCTCATTTCCGTCTTCAGTTTGATAGATCGGATTCTCGAAATTATAATTGGCAATAGTAGAACTGTTATCAACAGGATCCAGAGTGGATGAGGATCTGCATTTTAGTGATGTGGGTGTGTGTAAGAACACATAGCTGATAAAACAAAAATAAAAGAAAAGAAAGACAGGGAACACAATATTTACGAAAATGAAACGTCCACTGATTTTATTGAATGAAGTATGCAAATGAAATGACAGACCGTAACAAGCACACCATTGTACCCCGGGTAAGGCACATGGCTTGAAAGTTTTATTGTTCAGAAATTACAAATTTAAAATATAACAACACAGTAATAGTATTTACTCCTGACTAAAGGAGATAGAGATAACATCTTCAGCTTTCCAATTATTGAGTCCAGCACCCACAGTAGGAAAAATCCATGCATCCAAATTGTAGTCTTCATCTTGATCTCCCACAGCATTAATCTGGTCCTTCACAACCCCTTGATTAGTGATACGAGCAGCACGAGCACGACGAACAGCCTTCTGGGACTCTGCAGTGAAACCCAAACCAAACTTGTCAGACTTGTACGGAATATCAGGAAGCTGACCCCAAATAGTGCAACCACCTTCATCCACCACAGCTCTAGCATCATTGAGGGAGGCCATTTCCATTGTTGGAGGTTTTCTGGTGACCACAGGAACTTTCTTCACAACAGGAGGAGCTACATAATCATTAACAACCCAGGGGACCACTTCAAATGTATGACACGGAGTTTCAATGTATTCACCTTCCATTTCCAGATACTTGAAAGTGTTGACATGGCTGACAAAGTATTCTTCTTCTCCATAGACAGTAACAACCTTTCCATCCACCGGATATCTCAACTTTTGGTGCAATGTAGAGGTTACAGCACCTGCCCCATGGATCCAGGGACGACCAAGCAGACAAGAGTACGAAGGATGAATATCCATCACAAAAAATGTAGCAGTAAACACCTGGGAGCCAACTTTGATTGGAAGATCAATTTCCCCATGCACTACTCTTCTAGAACCATCAAAAGCCTTTACCACAATATTACTGGGCTTCAGCACAGCATCTTCAGGACTCAGCTTGTTCAGGACTTCCTTAGGCAACACATTCAAAGAGGAACCATTGTCTATCAGCACATGTGACAGGGTAGTGCCCCTGCATTCAATTGAAATATGCAAGGCCCTGTTATGATCCCTCTTGGCAGGGGTCAAATCAGCATCAGAAAACCCTAACCCATTGTCATAGGTCAGGTGGGCAACACAGTTCTCAAATTGGTCAACAGAAATTGCACTGGGTACATGAGCAGTCTTCAGAAACTTGATCAAGGACTTGGCATGAGCCTCAGAACATAACAACAAGGACAGCATAGAAATCTTTGAGGGAGTATGCCCCAACTGATCAACAATGTCATAATCACTCTTGCAAATGATTTTCAATACTTCTTCCATCTGCTTAGAGAGGTCATCAGCAGCTGGTACATCAGTAGGTACAGGCTCAATAACAGGACCCTTGCCCCGAGCATCAGTGGTGGAAGTAGCAGCAGGAGTAGCTGCATTCTTAGAAGCAATTGGAGGAGAGAAAACTCTTCCACTACGAGTGATCTTGCTAGATCCAGCAATATTGTCAATGTCAACAGGCACATCAGCTACAGGCTCTTGCTTAACACCATGGATGTAAACATCAGACCCATAGTGCCAAGGCACAACTTTGTCAGATGTATATGGGATAGGACCAGGAGTAGTAATAACCACAGGAGCTACTCTGGCTTCAGCAACAACTTTCACAGGACCTTCAGCAGTAATCTTGATTGGACCCGGATGAGTGATTTTAATGGGACCCTTTGAAGTGATTCTTATTGGTACTTTGTCAACCATGTCAACCTCTTCAATCTTCCTACCTTGAGTCAGATGATCCACCATACTTTCTACAGACGATGGAGTCCTCTCAAACACTATAGTATATTTATCCATGAGACGTTGAATTCCATCTCTCAATATGAAGCAACTATCCGGCTTATAGGTACAATACAAACAATCTTCACGACAACCTGGAAAGATCCCAGCTTGTACTAACCTCTTTTTGATAACAGACAATGGTGTGGTCAACTCCATAACTGAATAAACATGTAGATCTTCATCGATGGCATTGACAGTCTTCTCGTGATTTGGCATTGGAGCAGTAATTACATTGGGAGTACCCAGAGGATCAAACTCAATTTCTCCAGCATCAATCATATCCTGAATTTTATTCTTCAAGATCCAGCAGTTATTAGTATCATGTCCCTGACAGTTTGAATGATATGCACATCGTGCATTGGGATTGTACCTGGGAGAGGTAACATTGGGATTCTGAGGAGCCTCTTTCAAAGTAATAAGTTCAGCCTTCAACAGGTGTTGCAATGCCTGAGCCATTGACATGTTGATCTTCGTGAACTGCCTTCTAGCCCTCTGTTGGTTGCCCTGTGGCTGCTCTGTTGTTGCAGGAGTTGGATTTGAAATATGCACTGCACTAACAGACTGATGCCTTCTGTTACGATCAGGTTGACCATAAACAGCATTGGATTCTTTCTTCCCAGTGGGAGGCTTCTTTGCAGCACCTGATGAAGAAGTGCCCACATGGATCTTACCATTCTTTATACCATTTTCTACTCGCTCTCCTGTCATTATCAACTCAGTGAAGCCAGATGATGAGCTTCCAATGAGATGACTGTAAAACGGACCATTCAGCGTACACATGAACATATCAACCAATTCCCTGTCAGTCAAAGGGGGTTGAACTCTTCCCGCTAAATCTCTCCACTTCTGAGCATATTCTTTAAAACTTTCCTTGGCACCCATTGACATGCTCTGAAGCTGCATGCGAGTGGGGGCTAAGTCAGCATTGTATTGATACTGCTTATAGAAAGCTTCAGCAAGATCATTCCAGTCTCTGATGTTGACACTCTCCAACTGATAATACCACTCCAACTGAGCTCCAGATAAGCTCTCTTGAAAAAAATGGATCCACAATTTCTTATCAGCAGTGTGAGGTTGAATTCTTCTGACATAAGACCTCAGATGCAGCTTGGGACAAGAGACCCCATCATAAACAACAAAGGTAGGAACCTTGAAACCAATGGGTATGACTACCCCAAATATCAGACTCAAATCCTCAAAATCCAGCCCAGAAGATTTCTGCAACTCCATAGCATCCATCCTATCCACCAGCATCTTGAATTTGTCTTCGTTAGGCTCATGATAGTAATTAGCCTCAGAATCAGAGTCCCCCATTGAATGGTGGAGACTGCTTACCTCTTGCTCAGATTCTTCAGATTCATAGTCTTTAGCTGGTTCCTTGGTCTTGGCAAGACCTTTGAACCTTCTTCCCATGTTGATCAAACCAGCAGACCTTCTAGTCTTCTTAGTCTTCTTGGCCAGCAGTGCCTTCAATTCATCTTGCCCCTTGGACAAGTTCAAGATCAGCTCTTGGAACTGTGCATTTTGTGCCTGGAGATCCTTAACTAATTGCTCAAGAGCCATTGCTGAAATAAACAGCGAGAAGATGAGAAACCTGTGCACAATTATAAACCTGTGATGCAATGAAATGATATGGGAATGCATATGCAATGTTTTCAAGGACCGCGGGATTTAAATTTGCTTAGACAAACACGAAAGTAAACTTTTATTAGTAATAAATTGTTTTGCCTTTTAGGCTTACAAAAATGAAAATGAAATAAGTACAAAAAATGGGGTTTTAAGTCTCCCATGGACGTTTCCTCTTTGTATTGAGGTATGAGTTGAGGTTTCGTTCTTCGTGAAGTCGCTTTGTTAGCTCTAGAATCTTTTCTTGGCTTGCTTTGTAATGAGCCTCGAAAGTATCTCTTTGCTCCTTCAGTTGGATCCATGATCTCTGCAAGTCTTCCATATCAGTAGGCATGTCTGGGTGAAGGATGGTATAAGCTGTGTCTCCTTCAGCAACAGGTTCCATGGTAACTGGTAGGACGGCAGGATATGGCATCATGAGGGTCTGAGCACGAGATCGTACCCATCTGAGATAAGCCTCCATAGGAATAGTGTACTTAGGCTCCAGTGTCTTGCTGTCAACCCTGTTTACTTTTCCCCATGCTCGTATGAATCTCTGACGGTAACCCTGAAGATCGTTGTCGTAATCAAACACAATGCCCTGAATCAACATGTCATGTGGACCATCATTCCGAGCATAACCAAACTGTCGTAAAGCTAGAGAGGGGTTGTAGGTGATGCCTCCTCTTATGCCTAAAAGTGGCACATTAGGAAACTCCCCACAACGATCAATGATGGTGACATTCTCCATAGATCTGGAGCACCAATGGATATCTGAGTGAGAAAGTGACATGATCCTCTTGGACCATCTGAACCCTTGCTCATTCTTCATTACTGAGCGAGGAAGGTGAGAAATAAACCACCTGGATAGTAAAGGTATGCAGCACATCAAAGTTCCTCTTGCCCTTGTAGTACGGGTGTGAAGAGAATGCAGGATGTCTCCAAGCAATGTAGGCACAGGATTGTGACTCAGGAAAATGTTGATGGCATACATCTATGAACTGATCTGGATTGGGGAACAATACTAAGCCATATATCAGCAAGGCTAAGATCTCCTCAAAAGCATCATAGCTCATGGCCTTCAAGAACATTTGAGCCTTATCCATTAGCACCTTGGAAAGAATACCCTTGACTCCACTTCTCGTCTCTAGAACAATGTCAGACTTCTTCAGATGTAGGGCTACAGCAATAACCTCTGGTTTAAGCTCCTTCTCCAAGCCTGTGAATGGTCTTTGATCAAGAACAGGTATACCCAGAAGTTTAGAGAACTCCTCCATGGTTGGAACTAGCTGATAGTCGGGGAATGTAAAGCAATGGTGCTTAGGGTCAAAGAACTGAAACAGGACACTCATCATGTCTTCATTGAACCCTGAAATGACTAGATCCAATAGGTGACCATGTCTCTTGATGAACTGGGAGTGATCAGACACTTGAGAAACCAACTCTTTAAGCTTGGGAGGTATCCCCACAAAGTTGATCCTGATGGTGTTTCTACGAGCAGAAGCCATGACCTGCAACAAAGAACAAAGATAAATCCTTTGGTCCTTGAAATGGTTAGTGAAAATGCTATGCTTATGATGCATGATGATGTCATGATGTTATGCTCAATCACAAACATGTGGCACACACAAACAAGTCACACCATAGCCCTAGGTTTAAAGGCTTGCATGAGGTTTAAGGTGAGTACCCTCCCCTGAAGTTAGATGGTTCATCCTGTCCTACAAAAGTAACCGGGTTCTAAGGGATCTCAATATCATTGATCCTTCACAAGGGTGGTTGATCAGAAGGCAACTTACTTGCCAACCAAAACCCTCCAAGTTTAAGATCTCAATGAGCGTAGTATCGAGTGTCAACCAACTTCAGTCTGCACCAAAGCCGGTTACCTCACTACTTTCTAAAGGCCAAGATGAGTTAACTAGGGTTCTAAAAGTTAGTTAGTGCATTGACAACATATGGCAGCCTCATATTATCCTCAACTGGACTTAAGGAACATAAGCACCAACCAAGAAGTTGCACTAACTATGGCCACCAGATCAACCGTATCGATATACGTCGTACAGTTTCCTTGGTCTATTGCCATTTACCTAAGGTACACTAGATCCGGGTTAGGACCTTTCACACATAAGAGCACCCCAACAAGATAATATAAAGCAAACAAGGCAATCAATTTAAAGTGATCTAATTCCTAAGGGTACCCCTCTTTTATATTAAATCCCCAGCAGAGTCGCCAGTTCTGTAACACGGTGGGAGAACTGACTTTTAGTTATGTTGCGGATAGCAAGAGTCGCCACCGACTTTTATTTTATCCAAACGGAAAGGATATAAAAGAACAGGAAAGACCTTAAGAGATATTTTTGGGTCCGGGGGGTAGGTTATGTAAAGGGAAGGTGTTAGCACCCTTTACATCCATGGTTATCCATGGGCTCTTAGTTACTTAGCTCACTTTTGAATTGTTTTTGAAAGTGTAGTGTGTGAATAGAAAAATTTTCAGAATAGTTGATAATGACCCATGTACGGATGCGTAAGAACTTGTTTTTGAAAATTTGTTTGAAATTTGTTAAGTGTTTGAAAAAAATGGAGTGAGCAAGCAACTAGGAGGTACCTACCCTTAAAATTTAAAGTCTTTCTTGTTCTTTATCCTTTCATTGGTAAGACTATCCCTACTATTAAGGAGTAGGTAGTCATTACCTTGGATGTAAGGGACATGAGAGGGACATCTGTTTGTACGAAGGCAACTGTGGGGTGTATTAAGCATATAGGAGGGACTATCATCATTATTCGAAGGGACTTGATTTGTAAAGGCAACCATTAGGGACTTGATGATTTTTCTTTTTAAGGGACTTGCTTTATACACCCCACTTGACCTTATAATTTAAGCAACATGAGAGGTAACCTTAGAAATGTGAGATGGCGATTAAAAATCGACTTACGTGTGTGAGTGTTCAATATTATTTATCTTATAATTAAAATGAGCTAAATTTATTTTAAAATAAAATACATGTTTTTGCACTCCCTAAATTACTAACCATAGCAACAATTAAATATTATAAAATTTACATCCGGGAGCATTTACAAAATTATATAATAAGCAAATAAAAATAAATAGCAAAAATAAATAATTAGCAAAATATAAATAACTAAGCAAAGATAATAAACAATAAATAAATAAATAGGGGTTAGTGATAAATATAATTAAGAATAGGGTTAGTAAAAATATTAAAAATAAATAAAGTTAGAAAAAATAGACAAGGTTAGAGAAATAATAATATAAAATATAAGATAATAATAAACAAAAATAATAAATAATAATATGGTTAGTAACAATAATTAAAATAAATATAATTAAATAAAAAATATTATAATGACGTGATTAGAATAATAAGCATAATATATAATAAGAATAATTAAATAAATTTTTTTTAAACATAAGATAACTACAAATTTAATCATTTTTTAAACATAAATTAACATTTATCTATTAAAAAACAACATTTACACATTATAAGAAGAAAATAAGTTTTAAATATCATATTTACAAGATTAATCATATTTATAAAATTTAATTTTTATTAGTCATTATATTTACAAAATTATACTAAATAAATATATACATTATAATTATATAAAGAATTTAGAGAGTAAAAATTATTTAGAAAATAAAAATTAGGTTTTTTTACAAAATTAGGGTTTTTGAATATTAGGGTTTGTTTTCTAGAAAATATTTTTTAGGGTTTAGTTTATATACAAATTATTAAACTAATATATATATATTATAATTTTCATATAGAAAAAATAATTTTTGAATTAGAAAATAAAGTTTAGAATTTCAGAAATCAAAATGTTATTTTGAATATTTGAATATACATACATGATTTATTTTTTTATTAGGAAAACAATTGAATTAATTACTTAAGAAATTAAAATAGAAAAGTAGTAAAAAAAACATACCTTGGCTGGGTTTGAACCCAGGATACTCAGGTTACAGCCATCAAAACATACCACCAGGCCAGCCAAGCTTTGGTGATAATAGAATAGGTTTGCTTCGTTTTATGCCTTGCCTTGCAAAAATCCAGAAAATAATGAAAACAAACAAAAGGCCTGGGGTGGGACTTGAACCCAGGACCTTCTGATTACAAGAATGCACGCGTATCCGCCTGGCTGGGAGAGCCTAACTGATAGTCAAACAATCACCGATAATAATATATTAAGAATACAATTAAAATGAGAAAATATCAAAACATTGGCTGGAGGCAGGATTCGATCCCCTCCCCTTTGATCAAACGCGTACAAGCCTTTCCACTGGGACAACGAAGCTGTTGTGATAACAAAATAACAAAACAACATAAAATATTTTAACATAATTTGAATTTGTCCTGAGCGCGCCATCAGCATCATCTTCTTCCTCATACCTGCACTTTTTCCTGCGAAATCACTTACAACTTTTCCTGCGAATTTCTCAATGTTCAAAACCTACGAAAATGAAACTCCAGCAAAACAACATCGATTCATTAAATTGGTTAATGTTTTGTGATCCTTGTGATTCATAGAACATTCCTATGTGCCCAGAATTCATTTAAACTTACTAAATCATCAAACCCTAATTTCAAGAGTTAAACCCTAACAATGGCCGAATCTGTTTCAGGCAAGGAAGCTTCAATCCATTGGTCCAGAAACAATCTATACAATGTCACAAACAAGATTATGTAAACAAATTTCAATAAAACACAACCAATCAATGGAATCGAAAAAATTTATTCAAGGTAAAAGTGAGCTCGGGTTGGCCAATATGGTGCACATGGGATGCATATGAGTGATGCTTTAGCTTCAGTGATGTCTAAAGAACATCTCCATGTTCTTATTTTACCTTTTTGTGCCCTGGATTGAAGAATCCGAATATGAACTTTTGATGAATTTTTGAGGTTTTGAAACTTACTTTTGGCTGCTGGAATTCGTGAATGAGGCTTTGCATTATGTTTGATACTTATATGTGAATGATTCTAAGTCAAAAACTTCATTGGTTGTGTGCAAGAATTGATTTAAAAAGATTGAGATTGATCATGCTTTGAAATTTCAATATTTGCTCATGAAAGCTTACTATTTTTGTACCAATCTCATGATTCCCTTCCTCTTTAATTCCAATCATCAATTAAGACTTTCTAGAAGCATTATCCAAATAAAATCTCTTATTTTCATATTTTATTTTTATTTAAAATGATTTTTAATGATTTAAATCAAAATAAATAGAAATAAAAATAATAAAAATCAGATTTTAAATGGTTTGGGTCGTGCATAGTGATATGGTATGGATTGGATCACAATTTGGCCAGCCCATTTGGAAAGAAGTGGTTTTAAACCTCCATTTTCAACATAAACCATCATAAAATTTCCCAACTTTGCAAGGGCACATCTCCCTCAATTTTAAAGGTATGAGGGTGTTCTTGGACATTTTGGAAAGCTTGAAGAGTCCTCTAAACAACACCATTGGTTTCAAGTCCATATCATTTACCAATCTCAAGTTATGCCCTTTTGAAATTGTTGACTTTTTGTTGACTTTTGAAATGACCTATAATGTCTTAGCTCATATCTTCCAAATGAAGCATTTTTGGGCTTAACTTGCAAGATCAAAGTTGTAGAGGATTCAATTTCCTTCAAAATGAGCTTTGGATGGAGACTTGGTGATGAAGTATGTGAAAGTTATGGCTGGTCAAAGTTCAGTTGACTTTTACTGAGGAAACCCTAATTTAGAAACTCCTGATTATTGATGATCTGGAATCTCCTTGATGAATCATGATCAACCCTTGATCAAATGATGAATTTTACTTCATATACTTGATGTTGGCAAAAAATCATGAAGTTTGACTTTGGTTTGACCACAGTTGACCTCAGTTTGACTTTTTAACTGTATTGACTGATTTTGACTTATCTGATCATCTGACTGAGCAAACTTTTGAGAAAAGTCTTGAAACTTGTCATGGGGGTTCTTACACACATATAAGATGTTATGAAGCTCACTTGAAGTCTTGGAAATCCATTTAGCCTGATTAAAGTCAAAACCCTAGTTTTGGATGCACTGCTTAGGAGGTGCATTGTTTGAGGGAATTGTCAACTCTTTTGACCAATTGTGAACTTTGTGAACCTTGTGAACCATCATAAAATGTCTTGTGAAACTCATGGGAGGTATTGTAAAGCTTGTGAACCTTGTGAACCTTGTGAACCTCATGAAGTGACTTTGTAGACCTCATGAACCTCAGGAAAACTTTGTAATCATTGTGAATCTTGTGAACCTTGTGAACCTTCAAGAAGTAACTTGTAGACTTCATGAACCTCA
The DNA here is from genome assembly GCA_963966055.1 of Lathyrus aphaca. Taxonomy (NCBI): domain Eukaryota; kingdom Viridiplantae; phylum Streptophyta; class Magnoliopsida; order Fabales; family Fabaceae; genus Lathyrus; species Lathyrus aphaca. Next base: position 13,860,032 of record OZ014525.1, read on the forward strand.
TGAAAGGTTATGGAAATGTTGAGAAACTTGTGAACCTTGTGAACCTTCAAGAAGTAACTTGTAGAATTCATGAACCTCAAGAAAGGTTATATAAGTGTTGAGAAGCTTGTGAACCTTGTGAACCTTCATGAAGTGACTTGTAGACCTCATGAACCTCAGGAAAGCTTTGTAATCATTGTGAATCTTGTGAACCTTGTGAACCTTCAAGAAGTAACTTGTAGACTTCATGAACCTCATGAAAGGTTATGGAAATGTTGAGAAACTTGTGAACCTTGTGAACCTTCAAGAAGTAACTTGTAGACTTCATGAACCTCAAGAAAGGTTATATAAGTGTTGAGAAGCTTGTGAACCTTGTGAACCTTCATGAAGTGACTTGTAGACCTCATGAACCTCATGAAAGGTATTGAAAGCTTTGAGAAACTTGTGAACCTTGTGAACCTTCTTAGAACACAAAGTCTTGTATTGTGAGGGCAAATTTTGGGGTGCAACAGCTGCCCCTGTTCAATTTTCTGAAACCTGAGGGGTTAGATTGGTATATTTGCCAGTCATGACCTGGAAGGTTGAAGGGGATTGAACACAAAAGCCCAAAAATTTGCACTCACCAGTGCATAGAGTAATATTGACGGTTGGTTGTATCTTCTTGAGTGGGCTTAAAGATGCCACTAGGGGAAAATTCTTCAGGTATATTTCTTGGAAGATAAAGCAGTCCAAAATATGGAGGTATAATGAAAGCTGTCAGGAGTCTGGAGCAGTCCTGAGGTATTGATGATATGCTTTCAGGAGACTGGAGTAATCCTGATGTAACAGCATGTCTTCAGGGAGGATAAAGCAATATTGATATATGAGAAGCTATCAGGAGGCTGGAGCAGTCCTGAGGTAACAATATAATTTCAAGAGGATAGAGCAATCTTGAGAGATTGATGATATGCTTTCAGGAGACTGGAGTAATCCTGATGTAACAGCATGTCTTCAGGAGGATAGAGCAATCAATAATGATAACCCTAAAGCAGTCTTGAAGTAATAATATGATTTCAGGAGGATAGAGCAATCAATAATGATAACTCTAAAGCAGTCTTGAAGCAATGAGAAGTTGTCAGAAGGATAAAGCAATCCTGAGGTAATAGAGAACCGTCAGGAGACTGGAGTAATCCTGAGGAAATAATATGATATGCTTTCAGGAGACTGGAGTGATCCTGATGTAACAACATGTCTTTAGGAGGATAGAGCAATCCTGATGCTCATAAGTTTGTTTGTTGGATAATTACCCTGAAAACAAGGTAACATTCTGTATAATAATATTAGTTTATGCTTTATGTATGCATGTATAATATGATGCACTTAGGTAATGTATTATGCACTCATGTATATGTATGTTATGGTATGATGTAAATGGTGTATGTATGATATGATACTGCCGGAAGCGCCTGGATATCTTCGTATAACAACTGCTGGCCAGGGAAAATAAATCCCGATTCGTTGTTGAAGAATATATTATACATAACCTTACGTCTGCTGGGGATAACAGGGTATAGATAACCTCCCGTATGCTGGGGATAACAGGGTACAGATAACCTCCCGTATGTTGGGGATAACAAGGTATATGTAATCTCCCGTATGCTGGGGATAACAGGGTACAGATAACCTCCCGTATGCGTTTGATAGTAGGATAGATATCACCTCCGTCTTCGTTCGTCGTACTCTTATTGGAAAGTAATTTCCCGTATATCCGTATGAGGATAAAAGAAATGGATATAAATTCCAGGGGAGATGTGACTTTATGAAGATGGATTCGTCCTACTGAGGGTTTGTAACTGTCTTGTAAAGATGAACCGGCGAAGCTTCGTTGAAATCCTTCCCTCGTTCGTCCTTAGTAAGTACTATTACTGCATTTTCATGCATTTCTGGTAAACATCAATCATATTAAGCATTCATGCCTTTTTGGTAAACATTAATCATATTCAAAAGCATACATACATTCAAACACAACCAATGGACGTTTCGCTTATGTAAATAGGGTAAAAGTAAATCTGGATTCAAAAGATGGAATTCATTTATATCAAAAAGTGACCCATACACGGGTAAGTTTGTACAAGGAGACACAAACCCTAGTAAGAGGATTTTGTCATAAAGTTTTTTACAAAACAAAGAGAATCAGCTATGTGGGAAAACTTGAGAATGAAGGAAGATGAGACAATTCATGAATTCTATATGAACATCTTAGAAATAGACAATACTTCTGGAGCTTTGGGAGAAAAGATGACTGATGAAAAGCTTGTAAGAAAGATTCTCAGATCTTTACCAAAAAGATTTGACATGAAGGTCACAGCAATAGAAGAAGCTCAAGACATATGCAAAATGAAAGTTGAAGAGCTCATTGGTTCCCTTCAAACATTTGAGATGGGAATGAATGACACAATTGTAAAGAAGAACAAAAGCATAGCCTTGGTGACAAATACTGATAAAGAAGAAGAAAATGATGAATCAGAAACTGATGAAAGCTTATCAGATAACATTGCTATGCTTGGAAGACAATTCAAAAAGATTCTCAGAAGGATGGAAGACAAGTCTAGACCAAGTGGAAGATACACAAAATCTTCTGAGAACAAAAGACCTTATGATGCTAATAGAAGGTCAAATTATGATGAAAAGACCAGTCAAGAAAAAGGAATTAAATGCCATGGATGTGAAGGATATGGACACATCAGGAATGAATGTCCTACCTATTTAAAAAGGCAAAAGAAAGGACTCTCTGTAACCTGGTCTGATGAAGACTCAGGAGGTGATTCAGAAGAAGAATCAGCTAAGCATATCACTGCTCTAGCTGGATTATGTGAATCTGAAAGTGAATCCAGTGATGGGGAGCTTACTTTTGAAGAACTTGAGCAATCATACAGAGAACTATTCAAAAGAAGCACCGAAATATGCAGGGAGAGTATAAAGCTAAAGAAGCAGATTGAGGCACTAAAGGATGAAAAAGCAAGTGATCTAGAGATCATTGACACCTTGAAAAGTGAAGTAAGTCTTCTCAACTCCAAGTTGGAACATATGTCCAAATCTGTTAGAATGCTGAACAGTAGCTCAAGCACACTGGATGTTATTCTCAACAACAATAAGCATTCAGGGGATAAAAGTGGACTGGGATTTAACAAAGCTCATAAGGTTGAAGCTAGCTCAAGCAAAACTACTTCAAAGTCCATACAGTCAAACCAGATGTTCCAACAGATGTCTCAACATCCTGAAAAGAACATGATGAAGAAGAAGTATCAAAGATGGAGATGTCATCATTGTGGAAGATTTGGACATATCAAACCTCATTGCTACAAGTTACATGGATATCCAAATCAGATGTATCAGCAATCTCCTAAGCAGAAGATAGAAGTTACCAAGAAAGTGCTGCATAGACATCAAAGAGATCAGCAACCCCCTAAGCAGAAGACAGAGGTCATCAAGAAGGTATGGAGACCAAAAGCTAGTCTTCATGCTGATCAAAGTTACATGCCCAAGAACAAGATCAACAAACAATCTTGGAGCTCTACTGATGAACAATGCACAGGGCAGAGGTATCAAAAGAAATCTCAACACAAATGGTCAAAGAAAGGTGTTGCATATATAGCTCATACTTCACTTAGAGTATCAGCTAAAGAAGACTGGTACTTTGACAGTGGATGTTCAAGACACATGACTGGGTTGAAGAATCTGCTAGTTGACTTAAAGTCATATTCATCCAGATATGTAACCTTTGGAGATGGAGCTAAAGGAGAAATCAAAGGAGTTGGGACCTTGGACTGTCCAGATGTACCAAGACTAGATGATGTGCTGCTGGTAAAAGGTTTAACTGCTAACCTGATCAGCATAAGTCAATTATGTGATCAAGGGTATAGTGTAAACTTTACCAAAACTGAATGCATAGTGTCTAACAAAGAACAAAAGGTTGTCATGAGAGGAGCCAGATCTAAAGACAACTGTTACATGTGGGAACCTCAAGACTTCAGTCTCACTTCAACTTGCTCTTTAGCTAAAGAAGAAGAAGTGAAACTATGGCACCAAAGACTAGGTCATCTTCATTTCAGAGGCATAAAGAAAATCATATCTATGGAAGCTGTGAGAGGTATTCCTAAACTGAAGATTGATGATGGCAAAATATGTGGTGAATGTCAAATAGGCAAGCAAACTAAGATGTCCCATCCAAAGCTCCAACATCTGACAACTTCCAAAGTTTTGGAATTACTGCATATGGATCTTATGGGACCTATGCAGGTTGACAGCCTTGGTGGTAAGAGGTATGCCTATGTGGTGGTTGATAACTTTTCAAGGTATACATGGATAAATTTCATCAAAGAAAAGTCTGATGTATTTGATGTATTCAAAGACTTATGCCAAAGAATACAAAGGGAAAAAGCCAACTGTGTGATCAGAATAAGAAGTGATCATGGAAAAGAATTTGAGAACCAAAAATTCCTAGATTTCTGTTCTTCAAAAGGAATCAATCATGAATACTCTTCACCAATCACTCCTCAACAGAATGGGATTGTTGAGAGGAAGAATAGAACTATTCAAGAGTCAGCAAGAGCTATGATCCATGCTAAAAAGTTACCTTTGTACTTCTGGGCTGAAGCTATGAACACAACTTGTTACATCCATAACAGAGTTACTCTAAGGAAAGGAACTTTGTCCACAATCTATGAAGTCTGGAAGGGCAGAAAACCCACAGTTAAGTACTTCCATGTGTTTGGAAGTAACTGTTATATTCTGGCAGATAGGGAGCAAAGAAGAAAAATGGATCCTAAAAGTGATGAAGGGATTTTTCTTGGATACTCTATAAACAGCAGAGCATATAGAGTATTTAATTCTAGAACCAAGGCTATCATGGAGTCCATAAATGTGATAATTGATGATGCTCCTACATATGTTCCAGAAGATGTTGGAACATCTGCTGATATCAAAACTGAAGCTGAAGAAAAGAGTGATCATTCTGACTTCACTCAAACTGATGCAAGGACAGAACAATCCAGCAAACCTCCCTCCATCAGAATCCAGAAGGATCATCCCAAAGATTTGATAATTGGTGATACCAACAGAGGTGTAAGCACTAGATCAAGAGAAGTGATTTCAGGTTCCTGTTTTGTTTCAAAAATAGAACCTAAAAACATCAAGGAAGCTCTTACTGATGAATACTGGATTTGTGCTATGCAAGAGGAATTAGGTCAATTCACAAGGAATGAAGTGTGGAACCTTGTTCCTAGACCTGATGACATAAATGTGATTGGAACTAAATGGGTGTATAAGAATAAGTCAAATGAGCAAGGAGTTGTTACAAAGAACAAAGCTAGACTTGTAGCTCAAGGATACACACAAATTGAAGGAGTAGACTTTGATGAAACCTTTGCACCAGTAGCAAGGCTTGAATCAATCAGACTACTTTTGGGAATTGTTTGTATCTTAAAGTTCAAGCTATTTCATATGGATGTGAAGAGTGCCTTTTTAAATGGATATCTTAATGAAGAGGTATATGTAGAACAGCCTAAAGGATTTGTTGATCCAAGCTGTCCAAATCATGTATACAAACTAAAGAAGGCTCTTTATGGTCTGAAGCAAGCTCCAAGAGCATGGTATGAAAGGCTGACTACTTTTCTTATCAAGCAAGGGTACATGAAAGGTGGAATTGACAAAACCTTGTTTGTTAAAGATGAAGAAGGAAATGTCATGATTGCTCAAATATATGTAGATGACATTGTCTTTGGTGGGATGTCAGACAGGATGGTTAAACATTTTGTCAATCAGATGGAATCTGAATTTGAAATGAGCCTAGTAGGAGAATTAACCTACTTTCTTGGACTGCAAATAAAGCAAATGGAGGACTCTATGTTCATTTCCCAAAGCAAGTATGCTAAGAACATAGTCAAGAAATTTGGGATGGACAGTGCTACTCATAAGAGAACTCCTGCCCCCACACATTTAAAGCTAACTAAAGATGACAAGGGTGAGAATGTAGATCAAAGCCTATACAGAAGTATGATTGGAAGCTTGTTATATCTGACTGCTAGCAGACCAGACATAGCATTTGCAGTAGGTGTATGTGCAAGATATCAAGCTGATCCAAAAGTTAGTCATCTTAACCAAGTCAAGAGAATTCTGAAATATGTTAATGGTACTTGTGACTATGGCATAATGTACTTTCATGGATGCAAACCAATTCTCACTGGCTTCTGTGATGCTGATTGGGCTGGAAGTGCTGATGACAGAAAAAGCACTTCAGGAGGATGCTTCTTTCTAGGAAACAATTTGATTTCTTGGTTCAGTAAGAAACAAAATTGTGTATCCTTATCTACTACTGAAGCTGAATATATAGCAGCTGGAAGCAGTTGTTCACAGTTGGTTTGGATGAATCAAATGCTCACTGAGTACAATGTCCCACAAGATGTCATGACATTATACTGTGACAACTTAAGTGCTATTAACATATCAAAGAATCCTATCCAACATAGCAGGACCAAACATATTGATATCAGACACCATTTCATCAGAGATCTTGTAGAAGAAAAAGTGATCTCATTGGAACATGTAGCTACAAATCTGCAATTGGCTGATATATTTACTAAAGCCTTGGATGCTACCCAATTTGAAAACCTAAGGGGTAAATTGGGAATCTGCTTATGTGAAATTTAGCAGTTATGGAGATGTGCCAACATGTCATATGACATCGTGTGGCATGATCACCAGATGGCAACACCAGTCTGGTCAAGCACCTTGTGTATTCCACTCCTAGAAATTCTCCAAGTAACGACTCTTATAAGAATATCAGCTCACGTTCAGCTATTCATCTTCTCATCTTTCTCTCACAACAACTTGCTTGCTATAGCTATCTCTCAGAGATCATCAAACTCAACCAATCTCAATCTTTTTCTTCACCACATTCTCAAAATGGCTCATCACCAAAACCCTAACATCTCTGAAGAAATCCTCAACAAGGAAGATGTGGTGCATGCAACCCCCATTTCTGTGATACCCATGGATTCAACTCCAATGGACGAAATCAGAGGAAGTGTTCCTCTTGCTCAAAAGCCAAGAACCCCTACTGTGAAAAGGACAAAGGACCCTGTTTTCAGCAAGGCCAAAGGCATACCTTCACCATCAAACACTACTCCAAAAGCTTCTGAATACGTGGATGATTCCATAAAGGAGCTGGTAAACAGGATCCTATCTGAGCAAAGAGTGGTAAGTGGCATATTTATCCCTCTGAGCACCATGCCAGCTCCACAAGAAGATCAACAAACTCAGGCTGAAAAGGACACTCCTGCTCAACAGGATGTCCCAATAGATGTTGAACCATCTGAAGACCAGCAAAAGGTCTCATCTGATACTGCTGATGATACATCTGAGGACCAGAAAAAGGCCTCCACTGATAGTGATGAAAAAGCATCTGAGGACCAGCACAAGGCCTCCACTGAAGAGCAAATCTCTGTTGATCCACCAGCTGAAGAGGAGACTGCTCAATCTCCTCCTGTTGTGAACCTAGAGCATGATTCTGATACAGAAATCATTGCTTCTGTAAACCCTAGCATAGCCAAAAGGCTTAGGTCTAGGAAAGAAAAGATGAATGCAGGACATGCAACTCCTGAGAAGAAGCAAGCTACACCAAAGAAGGACAAAGCTAAAGTTGTCTTTGGTCCTACAAAACAATGGAGCAAGGTGTAAACACAAAAGAGGAAAGCTGTCACTCCTCCAGATTCAGATGTTGAAGAAGATGTCCCAACATCTCCACCAAAGAAGAAACCAGCACCCTCAAGGTCATCAACTGCTGTTCCAGAAGCTCCTTTGGACAACATCTCCTTTCATCATGTTTCAAGTGTGAATAGATGGAAGTTTGTTTATCAAAGAAGGGTAGCACTTGAAAGAGAGCTGAGCAGTAATGCACTTGAGTGCACAGAGTTAATTGATCTCATTTCTTCTGCTGGCCTTTTCAAAACTGTCTCCAACTTCTCTCCTTGCTATGAGCTGCTTGTCAAGGAATTCATAGTCAACCTCCAAGAAGATTGTGCTAATGGTAAGTCTGCTGACTTTAGAAAAGTATATGTAAGAGGAAGGTGTGTAAAATTCTCTCCTAGGATTATCAACCACTACCTTGGAAGAGAATCTGATGGTCCAACTGAGTTAGGGAAGACTGATAACCAGGTGTGCAAGGTTATCACTGCTAATCAGGTCAAGGCTTGGCCAGTTAAAGGGAAGCTCTCAGTTAGCATGCTGACAAGGAAGTATGCCATGCTGAATATAATTGGCACAGCAAACTGGGTCCCTACAAACCATACATCCTCAATATCAACTGGATTGGGCAGGTTCATATATGCTGTGGGCACCCAAACAAAGCTGGATTATGGAGCTTATATCTTTGATCAGACATTGAAGCATGCTGGATCATCTGCAACAAAGCTGCCAATTGCCTTCCCTTCCCTGCTGTGTGGAATAATGTTGAGTCAGTATCCTGGTATCCTCACTGAGAAGGACACAATTTGCAAAAGAGAAAGCCCTCTGGCCTTCCACTACAAGCTGTTCTTAAGTCATCATGCAGCTGATGTTGAAGCTCCCTTTGGGACATCTGTTGGTCCTTCAAAGGCAAAGTCTCCAATCTCCAAAGCTGCATTGATTGCTGAGCTGAAGATCACTTGCAAAGAACTGGATGCAAGGAAGCAGAAGCTTGAGGAGATTATCCAAAGGCTGGAGATTGAAGAAAGTGCTCAGAAAGCAGCTACCTCTGATGAGGAGACTGAGGAAGAGGAAGAAACTGACTATGAGGAATCTGAGTGAAAATTGTATGTGAGGAAAATGTAATGACAGCTTCTGCATTGTAATTTTGACTTAGTAACTTTGGCCCCAAATTTATGTCTAACAAGGGGGAGAACAACAACAACAACAATGTATGATGTTGTTTAGTTATTAATGAAAAACCTCTGTTTGCTTCTGAACTAAATCAGTGATGTTAATGAAAATTTCTGTTACAACAAGTCTGAATACATGTATGTTTGAGGGGGAGTAAACTCACACATGACTCAACAGAAATGAACTGCTATACTCTGATAAAAGAACTTCTGCTGCACTCTGATAACCAGAAAAATATGTTACATCAGATGTTGGGACATTATCAAACAAAGTATAAGTAAATGAACTTAATTCAGGATGTCACACCAGATGTTGGGACATTGCATCAGTTAATGATATAAGTTCAGTTTACAGGATGTCACATCAGATGTTGTGACATTGTATCAGTTAATGATTTAAGTTCAGTTTTTCAGGATGTCCCAACAGATGTTGTGACATCTCAAACCTGCTACCAGAATTAATTAATGACTAACAGAACTGAGTAAATTAAGGAAAGTTATCTGGAATTAATTATGGATGGACAAAACAGAATAAGGCGCATCTGTAGGGAGTGTTGTTATGAGACTTCAGCATAATCAGAAGAACTGAATCACCTAGAATCTAGGAAGTAACAAACCCTAATTCAAGGTGGAAGCTGCATGCGTTCCAGGATTGGATAAACCTACAGAAAGCCCAAAATCCATACTCCTATTTAAGCAACAGAAACTCTCAGAATAGAGCACGAATTTCAGAAGACCAAATAGGGTGTTTTGTGTTTTAATAGCAGGTTGTGTTTAATTGTACCACTTTATGAGCTTTTAAGCAAAAGTGTATTTGTGTCTTGATTGAAACTGTGAAGTAAGATCAAGTTGTTTTGTTTGAAGTATGACTTCAATTTATTAAACTTGTAAACAAGATCACTGTGTGATTGAGGGGGAGTGAGTTGGTACTCATATCTAAGTTGTGTCTTAGGTAGAAATTGCATTGGGTAGATATTAAGTGAAAGATTAAACTGGGTGGTTTAAGTCTAGAATTAATATTACTTATAGTGGATTTCCTCCTGGCTTGGTAGCCTCTAGATGTAAGTGTGGTTATACACTGAACTGGGTTAACAAATTACTGTGTTGTTTAATTTTCCTGCACTTTAAGTTTTGGTTAATTTGTCAAGTGTTTAAACATCTCATTCGACATCTCATACCTGATCACAGAATTACATTAGTTATCTCTTGTCGGTCTAACTCTTCAATTCAAGGTTGGAAGACTTTTGTGATGTTGAAAAAGTTAAAAGGACTTAATTTGGTGTTGAAAGATTGGAGTAAACAGGTGTTTGGTAATTTAGACTTTCAATCCGACTCTTTAATGGAAATAATTAAGAAGTTGATGTTATGCTTGATCTAAGATCTCTTTCTAAGAAGAAAATCCATGTTTGTTCCAGTACCTTGGTAGATCTTTGGTCTTTTTAAGGGTTAAAGATTATCAGACGTTTCAAATGTCAAACTCTATATGTCTTAAGGAAGGTGGTTCTAATTTAGATATCTGCCATACTTCGGTTGAAAACAGTAGTGGATGAATGCTATCTTAGATTTGAAGATCTACAGAGTCTGGTTGGAAGGGGTATCAAAGATTAGTCAATAAGTGTTCAATTATTTCTCAGAGATCTTCAAGGAGTATGGTTTTCAAAATCCTTGCTTGGACGGGATTTTCTTTCGATATCTTTCAGTCGAGGACAACCTTTCTTTGACTATTCTTTTTTCCCTACACGAGTTAGATGACGTTATTGCCTTATGTGAGGGTAATAGAAGCTATTTAGACAAAATGTTAGAGTGATGTTTGATAAGTTTCACCGACTTACCTTGTTACCTTGTTCTTTTATGTTGCACCCCAAAATTTGCCCTCACAATACAAGACTTTGTGTTCTAAGAAGGTTCACAAGGTTCACAAGTTTCTCAAAGCTTTCAATACCTTTCATGAGGTTCAGGAGGTCTACAAGTCACTTCATGAAGGTTCACAAGGTTCACAAGCTTCTCAACACTTATATAACCTTTCTTGAGGTTCATGAAGTCTACAAGTTACTTCTTGAAGGTTCACAAGGTTCACAAGTTTCTCCATGTTTATATAACCTTTCATGAGGTTCATGAAGTCTACAAGTCACTTCTTGAAGGTTCACAAGGTTCACAAGATTCACAATGATTACAAAGCTCTCCTGAGGTTCATGAGGTCTACAAAGCCACTTCATGAGGTTCACAAGGTTCACAAGCTTCACAATACCTCCCATGAGGATCACAAGACACTTTATGAAGATTCACAAGGTTCACAAAGTTCACAATTGGTCAAAGGAGTTGACAATTCCCTCAGACAATGCACCTCCTAAGCAGTGCATCCAAAACTAGGGTTTTGACTTTAATCAAGCTAAATGGACCTCCAAGACTTCAAGTGAGCTTCATAACATCTTATATGTGTATAAGAACCCCCATGACAAGTTTCAAGACTTTTCTCAAAAGTTTGCTCAGTCAGATGATCAGATAAGTCAAAATCAGTCAATGCAGTTAAAAAGTCAAACTGAGGTCAATTGTGGTCAAACCAAAGTCAAACTTCATGATTTTTTGCCAACATCAAGTATATGAAGTAAAATTCATCATTTGATCAAGGGTTGATCATGATTCATCAAGGAGATTCCAGATCATCAATAATCAGGAGTTTCTAAATTAGGGTTTCCTCAGTAAAAGTCAACTGAACTTTGACCAGCCATAACTTTCACATACTTCATCACCAAGTCTCCATCCAAAGATCATTTTGAAGGAAATTGAATTCTCTACAACTTTGATGTTGCAAGTTAAGCCCAAAAATGCTTCATTTGGAAGATATGAGCTAAGACATTATAGGTCATTTCAAAAGTCAACAAAAAGTCAACAACTTCAAAAAGGCATAACTTGAGATTGGTAAATGATATGGACCTGAAACCAATGGGGTTGTTTAGAGGAGTCTTCAAGCTTTCCAAAAAGTCCAAGAACACCCTCATACCTTTAAAATTGAGGGAGATATGCCCTTGCAAATTTGGGAAATTTTGTGATGGTTTATATTGAAAATGGGGGTCTAGAACCAATTCCTTCCAAATGGGCTTGCTAAATTGTGATCCAATCCATATCATATCATCATGCACGACCCAATTGACCAAAATTCAGAATTTTTATTATTTTATTTTTATTTATTATTGATTTAATTCATAAAAATCATTTTAAATAAATATAAAATATGAAAATCTATTTTTGGATGAAGATTGAGCTTCTAGAATCTCATCAATGTTGATTGAAGTTGAAAGAGAAAGAAATCATGTGATTTATCCAAAAATAGCAAGCATTCATGAGCCAATATTTGAATTTCATGACACCATCTTTTTCAATCTTCAAGTACCAAATCTTCCACACAACTAATCAGTTTTTTGACCTAGAATGATTCACATATATATACAAAACACAACCCTAGCCTCATACACGAATTCCCAGCAGCCAAAGGTAAGTCTCATAGCTCAAAAATTCAAGCAAAAAGTGAAATTCGGATTCTTCAATCCAGTGTACTAGAAGGTAAATTAAGAACATGGAGATGTTCTTTAGACATCATTGAAGCTAGAGTATCACTCATATGCATCCCATGTGCACCATATTGCTCTACCCGAATCAAACTTTATCTTGAATTTCAATTTTTCGATTCTGTTATTTTGTGCATTGTTAATGAATTTTGTTTGAGTTTTGGTGTTTGTAAGGTTCCAAAGATCAATTCTGGACAAGAACCTTGAGGTTTCGTGACCTAATGAACAAACGGCCATAGTTAGGGTTTTGAATTCAAGAATGGGGTTCTTCGATTCACCTAATATAAATGTATTTTCTGGACATAATTGAACTGTACAGGTTATAAGGAACTCAAAGGTGCCCTTGATTTGACAAAATGATATTGTTTGATAGTAGTTTGAAAAACGCAGGTTGTGTGCGTATGAAATTTCGCAGGTATGCTCATAGCAAATTTCGCAGGAAATTTGGCCAGTCTCAAGGAAGAATAAGATCAATTCCCGCGCGTTGTAAAATTCAAATATTATGGAAAATATTTTGTGTATTATTGTTGGCTTGTTTATCACACGCGCGTGTGTGCCCTAGTGGTAAGCTTGATATGCGTATGTTGTAAAGACCTTGGTTCGATACTGGGCTGGTGCATTGTTTTTTTTGTTATTTTTCAGGTTAAAAGCAAACATAATATATTATGGTTTCTTGCCATTATATAATCAGATGGGCTCTTCCAGCCAGGCGGTAACGTATGCATGCTTGTCACTAAAAGGTCCTGGGTACGATTCCCACCCCAGGCCTTTTTATTTCTTTTATTTTCCAGATTTTTCAAGCTTAAAGCACAAAACCAAGGGAGACTCATTGTTATTGCATTGATGGTGCGCAGCTCAGTTGGTCACTCTCTTCATTATCCAGGTTAGGGACCTGGGTTCAAATCCCAGGTCCAGTTTTTTTTGATTTTTTTCTTATTTTCTTTTATGTTTATTATTTCCTATATATTATATTATGAAATATCTTTTAGATTAAAAAAAATGCAAATATTATTTTCTTTTAAATTATAAGGTATATATGTTTTGTTTTAAATTTCTAAAAAAAAAATGATGATTGTTATTATTATATATTTATAAAATGTATATAAGTACCATTTAATTAGTTTTTGTATATTATAAATTAGAAAAACCCTAAAAATATTTTCTAAAATAAAAACCTAATTTTTTTTTTATTTTTTTTATTTTTTAAGTACTTATTAAAAAACCCTAATCTTGTAAAAAACTTAATTTTATTTTCTAAATTATAATATATATGTATTTAGCATAATTTTTGTAAATAATCCAAATTATTTTTCTTTTAATATATGTTTAGAAACAATTTAACTTATAATAATTATATTTTTGTATATGTTTAAAATAATTTGTAAACATGATAATTAATAAAAATTAAAATTTTATAAATAGGATTAATTTTGTAAATGTGATATTTAAAATTTATTTTCCTCATATAATGTGTAAATATTTTTTAATAATTGTTGATATATTTAGAAATAATTAAAATCTTTGTAATAATTAAAACTTATAATTATATTATGTTCAAAAAAATTTTATTCTTATATTAAAATTAAACTTTGTGCTTATTATTCTAATCATGTCATTATAATATTTTTTCTATTTATTTCTATTTACTTTAATTATTGTTACTAACTATACTATTATTTATTATTTTTTGTTTACTATTATCTTATATTTTTATTATTATTTCTCTAACCTTGTTTATTTTCCTAATTATTATTATTATTATTTTATTCTCACTAACCTTATTTTTAATTATATTTATCACTAACCCCTATTTTAGTTACTTATTTATTTTTGCTTATTATATTTATTTTGCTATATATTTATATTTTTTGCTATTTATTATTTTGTAATTGTTTCTCGGATGTAAATTTTGTAATATTTTAATTATTTAATTATTGCTATGGTTAGTAATTTAGGGAGTGCAAAAATATGTATTCTATTAAAAATAAAATTAGAGCATTTAAATTAAAGATAAATAATATTGAACACTCACACACGTAAGTCGATTTTTAATCGCCATCTCACATTTCTAAGGTTATCCCTCAAGTTGCCTAAATCATAAGGTCAAGTGGGGTGTATAAAGCAAGTCCCTTTAAAAAGAAAAATCATCAAGTCCCTAATGGTTGCCTTAAAAAATCAAGTCCCTTCGAATAATGATGATAGTCCCTCCTATATGCTTATTACACCCCACAGTTGCCTTCATAAAACAGAATGTCCCTCTTATGTCCCTTACATCCAAGGTAATGACTACCTACTCCTTAATAGTAGGGATAGTCTTACCAATGAAAGGATAAAGAACAAGAAAGACTTAAAACTTTAGGGTAGGTTCCTCTTATGTACTTGCTCACTTCAAACTTTTCAAACACTTAAACAAATTTCAAACCAATTTTCAAAAACAAGTTTTTACGCATCCATACATGGATCATTATCAACTATTCTAAAAAATTTTCTATTCACACACTACACTTTCAAAAAACAATTCAAAAGTGAGTTAAGTAACTAAGAGCCCATGGATAACCATGGATGTAAAGGGTGCTAACACCTTCCCTTTACATAACCTACCCCCCGGACCCAAAAATATCTCTTAAGGTCTTTCCTGTTCTTTTATACCCTTTCCTTTTGGATAAAATAAAAGTCGGTGGCGACTCTTGCTATCCGCAACATAACTTAAAGTCAGTTATCCCACCGTGTTACAGAACTGGCGACTCTGCTAGGGATTTAAATTTAAGAGGGGTACCCTTAGGAATTAGATCACTTTAAATTGTTTGCCTTGTTTGCTTTATATTATCCTGTTGGGGTGCTCTTATGTGTGAAAGATCCTAACCCGGATCTAGTGTACCTTAGGTAAATGGCAATAGACCAAGGAAACTGTACGACGTATATCGATACGGTTGATCTGGTGGCCATAGTTAGTGCGACTTCTTGGTTGGTGCTTATGTTCCTTAAGTCAAGTTGAGGATAATATGAGGCTGCCATATGTTGTCAATGCACTAACTAACTTTTAGAACCCTAGTTAACTCATCTTGGCCTTTAGAAGGTAGTGAGGTAACCGGCTTTGGTGCAGACTGAAGTTGGTTGACACTCGATACTACGCTCATTGAGATTCTAAACTTGGAGGGTTTTGGTTGGCAAGTAAGTTGCCTTCTGAACAACCACCCTTGTGAAGGATCAATGATATTGAGATCCCTTAGAACCCGGTTACTTTTGTAGGACAGGATGAACCATCTAACTTCAGGGGAGGGTATTTACCTTAAACCTCATGCAAGCCTTTAAACCTAGGGCTATGGTGTGACTTGTTTGTGTGTGCCACATGTTTGTGATTGAGCATAACATCATGACATCATCATGCATCATAAGCATAGCATTTTCACTAACCATTTCAAGGACCAAAGGATTTATCTTTGTTCTTTGGTTGCAGGTCATGGCTTCTACTCGTAGGAACACCATCAGGATCAACTTTGTGGGGATACCTCCCAAGCTTAAAGAGTTGGTTTCTCAAGTGTCTGATCGCTCCCAGTTCATCAAGAGACATGGTCACCTATTGGATCTAGTCACTTCAGGGTTCAATGAAGACATGATGAGTGTCCTGTTCCAGTTCTTTGACCCTAAACACCACTGTTTCACATTCCCTGACTACCAGCTGGTCCCCACCATGGAGGAGTTCTCTAAACTTCTGGGTATACCTGTTCTTGATCAAAGACCCTTCACAGGCTTGGAAAAGGAGCTTAAACCAGAGGTTATTGCTGCAGCTCTACATCTGAAGAAATCTGACATTGTTCTAGAGACGAGAAGCGGAGTCAAGGGTATTCTTGCTAAGGTGCTAATGGATAAGGCTCAAATGTTCTTGAAGGCCATGAGCTATGATGTTTTTGAGGAGATCTTAGCCTTGCTGATATATGGCTTAGTATTGTTCCCCAATCCAGATCAGTTCATAGATGTTCATGCCATCAACATTTTCCTGAGTCACAATCCAGTGCCTACATTGCTTGGAGACATCCTGCATTCTCTTCACACCCGTACTACAAGGGCAAGGGGAACTTTGATGTGCTGCATACCTTTACTTTCTAGGTGGTTTATTTCTCACCTTCCTCGCTCAGTAATGAAGAATGAGCAAGGGTTCAGATGGTCCAAGAGGATTATGTCACTTTCTCACTCAGATATCCATTGGTGCTCCAGATCTATGGAGAATGTCACCATCATTGACCGTTGTGGGGAGTTTCCTAATGTGCCACTTCTAGGCATAAGAGGAGGCATCACCTACAACCCCTCTTTAGCTTTACGACAGTTTGGTTACGCCCGGAGTGATGGTCCACATGACATGCTGATTCAGGGCATTGTATTTGACTACGACAACGATCTTCAGGGTTACCGTCAGAGATTCATACGAGCTTGGGGAAAGGTAAACAGGGTTGACAGCAAGACACTGGAGCCTAAGTACACTATTCCTATGGAAGCTTATCTCAGATGGGTACGATCTCGTGCTCAGACTCTCATGATGCCATATCCTGCCGTCCTACCAGTTACCATGGAACCTGTTGCTGAAGGAGACACAACTTATACCATCCTTCACCCAGACATGCCTACTGATATGGAAGACTTGCAGAGATCATGGATCCAACTGAAGGAGCAAAGGGATACTTTCGAGGCTCATTACAAAGCAAGCCAAGAAAAGATTCTGGAACTAACAAAGCTACTTCACGAGGAACGAAACCTCAACTCATACCTCAATACAAAGAGGAAACGTCCATGGGAGACTTAAAACCCCATCTTTTGTACTTATTTCATTTTCATTTTTGTAAGCCTAAAAGGCAAAACAAAGTTATTACTAATAAAAGTTCACTTTCGTTTTTGTCTAAGCAAATTTGAATCCTACGGTCCTTGAAAACATTGCATATGCATTCACATATCATTTCATTGCATCACAGGTTTATAATTGTGCACAGGTTTCTCATCTTCTCGCTGTTTATTTCAGCAATGGCTCTTGAACAATCAGTTAAGGATCTTCAGACACAAAATGCACAGTTCCAAGAGCTGATCTTGAACCTGTCCAAGGGGCAGGATGAATTGAAGGCACTGCTGGCCAAGAAGACTAAGAAGACTAGAAGGTCTGCTGGTTTGATCAACATGGGAAGAAGGTTCAAAGGTCTTGCCAAGACCAAAGAACCAGCTGAAGACTATGAATCTGAGGAATCTGAGCAAGAGGTAGGCAGTCTCCACCATTCAATGGGGGACTCTGATTATGAGGCTAATTACTATCATGAGCCTAACGAAGACAAATTCAAGATGCTAGTGGATAGGATGGATGCTATGGAGTTGCAGAAATCTTCTGGGCTGGATTTTGAGGATTTGAGTCTGATATCTGGGGTAGTCATACCCATTGGTTTCAAGGTTCCAACATTTGTTGTCTATGATGGGGTCTCTTGTCCCAAGCTGCATCTGAGGTCATATGTCAGAAGAATTCAACCCCACACTGCTGATAAGAAATTATGGATCCATTTTTTTCAAGAGAGCTTATCTGGAGCTCAGCTGGAGTGGTATTATCAGTTGGAGAGTGTCAACATCAGAGACTGGAATGATCTTGCTGAAGCTTTCTATAAGCAGTACCAATACAATGCTGATTTAGCCCCCACTCGCATGCAGCTTCAGAGCATGTCTATGGGTGCCAAAGAAAGTTTTAAAGAGTATGCTCAGAAGTGGAGAGATTTAGCTGGAAGAGTTCAACCCCCTTTGACTGACAGAGAACTGGTTGATATGTTCATGTGTACGCTGAATGGTCCGTTTTACAGTCATCTCATTGGAAGCTCATCATCTGGCTTCACTGAGTTGATCATGACAGGAGAGCGAGTAGAGAATGGTATAAAGAATGGTAAGATCCAAGTGGGTACTTCTTCATCAGGTGCTGCAAAGAAGCCTCCCACTGGGAAAAAAGAATCCAATGTTGTTTATGGTCAACCTGATCGTAACAGAAGACATCAGTCTGTTAGTGCAGTTCATATTTCAAATCCAACTCCTGCAACAACAGAGCAGCCACAGGGCAACCAACAGAGGGCTAGAAGACAGTTCACGAAAATCAACATGTCAATGGCTCAGGCATTGCAACATTTGTTGAAGGCTGAACTTATTACTTTGAAAGAGGCTCCTCAGAATCCCAATGTTACCTCTCCCAGGTACAATCCCAATGCACGGTGTGCATACCATTCAAACTGTCAGGGACATGATACTAATAATTGCTGGGTCTTGAAGAATAAAATTAAGGATATGATTGATGCTGGAGAAATTGAGTTTGATCCTCCGGGTACTCCCAATGTGATTACTGCTCCAATGCCAAATCACGAGAAGGCTGTCAATGCCATTGATGAAGATCTACATGTTTATTCAGTTATGGAGTTGGCCACACCATTGTCTGTTATCAAAAAGAGGTTAGTACAAGATGGGATCTTTCCAGGTTGTCGTGAAGATTGTTTGTATTGTACCTATAAACCAGATAGTTGCTTCATATTGAGAGATGGAATTCAGCGTCTCATGGATAAGTATACTATAGTGTTTGAGAGGACTCCGTCGTCTGTAGAAAGTATGGTGGATCATCTGACTCAAGGTAGGAAGATTGAAGAGGTTGACATGGTTGACAAAGTACCAATAAGAATCACTTCAAAGGGTCCCATTAAAATCACCCATCAGGGTCCAATCAAGATTACTGCTGAAGGTCCCGTGAAAGTTGTTGCTGAAGCCAGAGTAGCTCCTGTGGTCATTACTACTCCTGGTCCTATTCCATATACGTCTGACAAAGCTGTGCCTTGGCACTATGGGTCTGATGTTTACATCCATGGTGTTAAGCAAGAGCCTGTAGCTGATGTGCCTGTTGATGTTGACAATATTGCTGGATCTAGCAAGATCACTCGTAGTGGAAGGATCTTCTCTCCTCCAGATACTTCCAAGAATGCAGTTACTCCTGCTGCTACCTCCACCATTGATGCTCGGGGCAAAGGTCCTGTTATTGAGCCTGTATCTACTGATGTGCCAGCTGCTGATGATCTTTCTAAGCAAATGGAAGAAGTATTGAAAATCATTCGCAAGAGTGATTATGACATTGTTGATCAGTTGGGGCATACTCCCTCAAAGATTTCTATGTTGTCCTTGTTGTTATGTTCTGAGGCTCATGCCAAGTCATTGATCAAGTTTCTGAAGATGGCTCATGTACCCAGTGCAATTTCTGTTGACCAATTTGAGAACTGTGTTGCCCACCTGACCTATGACAATGGGTTAGGATTTTCTGATGCTGATTTGACTCCTGCCAAGAGGGATCATAACAGGGCCTTGCATATCTCAATTGAATGCAGGGGCGCTACCCTGTCACATGTACTGATAGACAATGGTTCCTCTTTGAATGTGTTGCCCAAGGAAGTCCTGAATAAGCTGAGTCCTGAAGATGCTGTGCTGAAGCCCAGTAATATTGTGGTAAAGGCTTTTGATGGTTCTAGAAGAGTAGTACATGGGGAAATTGATCTTCCTATCAAAGTTGGCTCCCAGGTGTTTACTGCTACATTTTATGTGATGGATATTCGTCCTTCATACTCTTGTCTGCTTGGTCGTCCCTGGATCCATGGGGCAGGTGCTGTGACCTCTACATTACACCAGAAGTTGAGATATCCGGTGGATGGGAAGGTTGTTACTGTCTATGGAGAAGAAGAATACTTTGTCAGCCATGTGAATACCTTCAAGTATCTGGAAATGGAAGGTGAATACATTGAGACACCGTGTCAGACATTTGAAGTAGTTCCCTGGGTTGTTAATGATTATGTAGCTCCTCCTGTTGTGAAGAAAGTTCCTATGGTTACCAGAAAACCTCCAACAATGGCAATGGCCTCCCTCAATGATGCTAGAGCTGTGGTGGATGAAGGTGGTTGTACTATTTGGGGTCAGCTTCCTGATATTCCATACAAGTCTGACAAGTTTGGTTTGGGTTTCACTGCAGAGTCCCAGAAGGCTGTTCGTCGTGCTCGTGCTGCCCGTGTCACTAATCAAGGGGTTGTGAAGGATCAGATTAATGCTGTGGGAGATCAAGATGAAGACTACAACTTGGATGCATGGATTTTTCCTACTGTGGGTGCTGGACTCAATAATTGGAAAGCTGAAGATGTTATCCCTATCTCCTTTAGTCAGGAGTAAATACTATTACTGTGTTGTTTTTTTAAATTTGTAATTTCTTGAACAATAAAACTTTCAAGCCATGTGCCTTACCCGGGGCACAATGGTGTGCTTGTTACGGGCTGTCATTTCATTTGCATACTTCATTCAATAAAATCAGTGGACGTCTCATTTTCGTAAATATTGTGTTCCTTGTCTTTCTTTTATTTTATTTTTGCTTTATCAGCTATGTGTTCTTACACACACCCACATCACTAAAATGCAGATCCTCATCCACTCTGGATCCTGTTGATAACAGTTCTACTATTGCCAATTATGATTTCGAGAATCCGATCTATCAAACTGAAGACGGAAATGAGGACGATTGTGAAATACCTGTAGAGCTTGCTAGGTTGTTACAACAAGAAGAAAAAGCTATACAGCCACATGAAGAGCCAGTCGAAGTTGTGAATCTGGGAACTGAAGAAAACAGAAAAGAGGTCAAGATAGGGGCTGATTTAGAGGACAGTGTCAAGAGCAGGTTGATTCAGATGTTACGTGACTATGTGGAAATCTTTGCTTGGTCTTATGAAGATATGCCAGGGTTGGATACAGACATTGTGGTTCACCGTTTGCCAGTGAAAGAAGATTGTCGTCCAAAGAAGCAGAAGGTTCGTCGTATGCGTCCTGAGATGTCAGAAAAGATCAAGGCAGAGGTAATGAAACAGTTCAATGCAGGGTTCTTAGCAGTGACTTCTTATCCTCAGTGGGTTGCAAATGTGGTACCAGTTCCTAAGAAAGATGGTAAGGTACGTATGTGTGTGGACTACAGAGATTTGAACAAGGCTAGCCCTAAAGATGACTTTCCACTTCCTCATATTGATATTCTGGTAGACAACACTGCTCAGCATAAGGTATTCTCTTTTATGGATGGTTTCTCTGGTTACAATCAAATCAAGATGGCACCTGAAGATATGGAGAAGACAACATTTGTGACACAGTGGGGCACCTTTTGCTATAAGGTAATGCCGTTTGGTTTGAAGAATGCAGGGGCAACATATCAGCGTGCTATGGTGGCTTTGTTTCATGATATGATTCATCGTGAGATAGAGGTATATGTAGATGATATGATAGCCAGGTCTCAGAATGAAGAGCAACATCTTGATCATCTGCACAAGTTGTTTGAGAGGTTGAAGAAATACAAGTTGAGATTGAATCCAAACAAGTGTACTTTTGGAGTTAGATCCGGAAAGCTCCTGGGTTTCATTGTCAGTGGAAAAGGTATTGAAGTGGATCCTGCAAAAGTGAAAGCTATACGAGAGATGCCAGCTCCCCGTACTGAGAAGGAGGTGAAAGGTTTCTTGGGACGATTGAACTACATTGCAAGATTTATTTCCCAATTAACTTCAATCTGTGAGCCAATTTTCAAATTGTTGAAGAAAGATCAGGTGATGGAATGGAATGATGAGTGCCAAACTGCCTTTGATGAAATCAAGAGATATCTGCTAGAACCACCAATTTTGATGCCACCAGTTGATGGAAGACCCTTGATTATGTACTTAACAGTGTTAGACAACTCAATGGGGTGTGTGTTGGGGCAACATGACGAGTCTGGTCGAAAAGAGCAGGCAATATACTACCTTAGCAAAAAGTTTACCGACTGTGAAACAAGATACTCACTGCTCGAGAAAACTTGCTGCGCTTTGGCATGGGCTGCTCGCCGACTAAGACAGTATATGTTGACCCATACTACCTTATTGATTTCGAAGATGGATCCAATCAAGTATGTATTTGAGAAACCTGCTCTCTCCGGAAGAATTGCAAGATGGCAAATGATCTTGACAGAATATGATATACAGTACACTACTCAGAAGGCCATTAAAGGAAGTGTTGTTGCTGATCATTTGGCTTATCAAGCAGTGGATGATTACCAGTCAATGAGTTTTGATTTCCCTGATGAAGACATTATGATTATTACCAAAGAACCTGGACAATATGACGGACCTGAACAAGGATCCCGATGGACTATGGTTTTTGATGGTGCCTCTAATGCACTTGGTAATGGTGTTGGTGTTGTGATTAGTTCCCCTGAAGGTTGTCATACCCCAATTACTGCCAGACTTTGTTTCTATTGTACCAATAACATGGCTGAGTATGAGGCATGTATCATGGGTATTAAAGTTGCTATTGATATGAAGATTCAGTTCCTTGATGTGTATGGAGATTCAGCCCTGGTAGTAAGTCAAATTAAAGGAGATTGGGATACCAAGCATGATAATCTCATTCCTTACAGAGAGCATGTGTTGTCTTTGATCCCACATTTTAAAGAGATTACCTTTAGGCACATTCCACGAAGAGAGAATCAGTTGGCAGATGCATTAGCCACCATGGCATCTATGTTTGAGATCAGCTGGGATGATGAAGCTCCCAAGATTACTATTGAAAGATTTGAGAAGCCTGCGTACTGTAATGAGATTGACACTGAAAGGGTAGAGGAAAAGCCTTGGTTCTATGAAGTGAAAAGATATCTTGAAACTCAGGAGTTCCCTGAAGGGGCATCTGTCAAAGATAGGAAATTCATGAGAAGGTTCTCTGCTAAGTTCTTTTTGAGCAATGGCATTTTGTACAAGCGCAATCACGATTCAACTTTGCTTCGTTGTGTGGATAAGAAGGAAGCAATTGAGATTATGGAAGATATGCATGACGGACTTTTTGGCACTCATTCTAGTGGTCATACTATGGCAAAGAAGATATTGAGAGCAGGTTACTATTGGTCTACCATGGAAGCTGATTGCTATCAACACTCCAGAACTTGTCACAAATGTTAAATCTATGCTGATAAAGTCCATGTACCTCCATCACCCTTGAATGTGTTGACTGCTCCTTGGCCCTTTGCCATGTGGGGCATTGATATGATTGGTGAAATCAAGCCTACTGCTTCTAATGGGCATCGTTTCATCCTGGTTGCTATTGATTACTTCACAAAGTGGGTGGAGGCAGCTTCATTTGCATCTGTTACCAAGAATGTTGTGGCTTGGTTCATTAAGAATAATCTCATATGTAGGTATGGTATCCCTGAGAGGATTATCACTGACAATGGCTCTAATCTGAACAACACTATGATTACTGATCTCTGCACGCAGTTCAAGATTAAGCACCACAACTCTTCTCCGTATCGTCCGAAGATGAATGGGGCAGTTGAGGCTGCTAATAAGAACATCAAGAAGATCGTACAGAAGATGACTATTACTTACAAGGATTGGCATGAGATGTTACCATTTGCTCTTCATGGTTATCGTACTACAATACGTACTTCAACAGGGGCAACCCCATTCTCCTTAGTCTATGGTATGGAAGCAGTTCTGCCCATTGAAGTTCAGATTCCCTCCTTGAGAATTATGAAGGATGCAGGCTTGGATGAAGATGAATGGATTCAGACTCGACTGGACCAGATAAATTTAATTGATGAGAAAAGGCTGGCAGCAGTTTGTCATGGCCAGATGTACCAGAAACGAATGATTAAAGCTTTTAACAAAAAGGTTAAGCCAAAGGTATATCAGGCTGGTGACTTGGTAATCAAGCGTATCATATTACCACAGGGTGATCCTAGGGGCAAGTGGACTCCGACATATGAAGGACCATTTGTAGTCAAGACAGTGTTCTCAGGAGGTGCCATGATACTCACTACAATGGATGGTGAAGACTTTCCACAGCCTGTAAACGCATACATAGTTAAAAAATACTACGCATAAAAAGAGACCCGCTAGGTTGACAGGCCTAGGCAAAAATAAGGGCATCCCGACAAACCAAAAGGGTTTGGGCAAAAATTAGGGATATATATAAAAAGATGTACACCCGGCAAGTCGAAACTGAAAAGGCGGCTTGGGCAAAAAAGGGTATCCCGGTGGATTGAAAACCTGAAAGGGCAATCCAGGCAAAAGTTAGGGATTAAAGCGTATGACTATGTCTCGTTTGGATCACCCATGAAACTGCAACCAGTTGTGCTACTTACTCAAGCTCGAACAGATAAAACTCAATCCAATCGTTTCCGTCTCAACAGCAGAATATGAGATACTTGAAGATAATGGCAATAGTAGAATTGAAACTCAATAAGATTGTTTCCCACATAGCTGATACTCTTTGTTTTGTAAAAACTTTATGACAAAATCCTCTTACTAGGGTTTATGTCTCCTTGTACAAACTTACCCGTGTATGGGTCACTTTTTGATATAAATAAATTCCATCTTTTGAATCCAGATTTACTTTTACCCTATTTACATAAGCGAAACGTCCATTGGTTGTGTTTGAATGCATGTATGCTTTTGAATATGATTAATGTTTACCAAAAATGCATGTATGCTTTTAATATGATTAATGTTTACCAGAAATGCATGGAAATGCAGTAATAGTATTTACTAAGGACGAACGAGGGGAGGGTTTCAACGAAGCTTCGCCGGTTCACCTTTACAAGACAGTTACAAACTCTCAGTAGGACGAATCCATATTCATAAAGTCTTATCTCCCCTGGAATTTATATCCATCTCTTTTATCCTCATACGGATATTCGGGAATTTACTTTCCAATAAGGGAACGACGAACGAAGACGGGAAGTTATATTTACCCTACCATCAAACGAAGACGAAGGTTATATATACCTTATTATCCCCAGCATCCGGGAGGTGATATATACCTTACTATCCCCAGCATACGGGAGGTTATCTATACCCTGTTATCCCCAGCAGACGGAAGGTTATGTATAATATATTCTTCAACAACGAATCGGGATTTATCTTCCCTGGCCAGCAGTTGTTATACGAAGATATCCAGACTCTTCCGGCAGTATCATATCATACATACATCATTTACATCATACCATAACATACATATCCATGAGTGCATAGTACATTGCCTAAGTGCATCATATTATACATGCATACATAATTCATAAACTAACACTATCATACAGAAGGCTACCTTTTTTTCAGGTTAATTATCCAACAAATGATCATCAGGATTGCTCTATCCTCCTGAAGACATGCTGTTACATCAGGATTACTCCAGTCTCCTGAAAGCATATCATACTATTACCTCAAGGTTGCTTTATCCTCCTGACAACTTCTCATTACTTCAAGACTGCTTTAGAGCTACTGATTGCTCTATCCTCCTGAAATCATATTATTACTTCAAGACTGCTTTAGAGCTATTGATTGCTCTATCCTCCTGAAATCATATTATTACTTCAAGACTGCTTTAGGGTTATCATTATTGATTGCTCTATCCTCCTGAAATCATATTATTACTTCAAGACTGCTTTAGGGTTATCATTATTGATTGCTCTATCCTCCTGAAGACATGCTGTTACATCAGGATTACTCCAGTCTCCTGAAAGCATATCATCAATCTCTCAAGATTGCTCTACCCTCTTGAAATTATATTGTTACCTCAGGACAGCTCCAGCCTCCTGATAGCTTCTCATATATCAAGATTACTTCTCATCCCCCCTGAAGACATGTTGTTACATCAGGATTACTCCAGTCTCCTGAAAGCATATCATCAATACCTCAGGACTGCTCCAGACTCCTGACAGTTTTCATTATACCTCCATATTTTGGACTGCTTTATCTTCCAAGAAATATATCTGAAGAACTTTCCCCTAGTGGCATCTTTAAGCCCACTCAATCATATTCAACTAGCCATCTGCATCACTCTATGCACTGGCGAGTGCAAATTTTTGGGCTTTTGTGTTCAATCCCCTTCAACCTTCCAGGTCACGACTGGCAAATATACCAATCTAACCCCTCAGGTTTCAGAAAATTGAACAGGGGCAGCTGTTGCACCCCAAAATTTGCCCTCACAATACAAGACTTTGTGTTCTAAGAAGGTTCACAAGGTTCACAAGTTTCTCAAAGCTTTCAATACCTTTCATGAGGTTCAGGAGGTCTACAAGTCACTTCATGAAGGTTCACAAGGTTCACAAGCTTCTCAACACTTATATAACCTTTCTTGAGGTTCATGAAGTCTACAAGTTACTTCTTGAAGGTTCACAAGGTTCACAAGTTTCTCCATGTTTATATAACCTTTCATGAGGTTCATGAAGTCTACAAGTCACTTCTTGAAGGTTCACAAGGTTCACAAGATTCACAATGATTACAAAGCTCTCCTGAGGTTCATGAGGTCTACAAAGCCACTTCATGAGGTTCACAAGGTTCACAAGCTTCACAATACCTCCCATGAGGATCACAAGACACTTTATGAAGATTCACAAGGTTCACAAAGTTCACAATTGGTCAAAGGAGTTGACAATTCCCTCAGACAATGCACCTCCTAAGCAGTGCATCCAAAACTAGGGTTTTGACTTTAATCAAGCTAAATGGACCTCCAAGACTTCAAGTGAGCTTCATAACATCTTATATGTGTATAAGAACCCCCATGACAAGTTTCAAGACTTTTCTCAAAAGTTTGCTCAGTCAGATGATCAGATAAGTCAAAATCAGTCAATGCAGTTAAAAAGTCAAACTGAGGTCAATTGTGGTCAAACCAAAGTCAAACTTCATGATTTTTTGCCAACATCAAGTATATGAAGTAAAATTCATCATTTGATCAAGGGTTGATCATGATTCATCAAGGAGATTCCAGATCATCAATAATCAGGAGTTTCTAAATTAGGGTTTCCTCAGTAAAAGTCAACTGAACTTTGACCAGCCATAACTTTCACATACTTCATCACCAAGTCTCCATCCAAAAATCATTTTGAAGGAAATTGAATTCTCTACAACTTTGATGTTGCAAGTTAAGCCCAAAAATGCTTCATTTGGAAGATATGAGCTAAGACATTATAGGTCATTTCAAAAGTCAACAAAAAGTCAACAACTTCAAAAAGGCATAACTTGAGATTGGTAAATGATATGGACCTGAAACCAATGGGGTTGTTTAGAGGACTCTTCAAGCTTTCCAAAAAGTCCAAGAACACCCTCATACCTTTAAAATTGAGGGAGATATGCCCTTGCAAAGTTGGGAAATTTTGTGATGGTTTATATTGAAAATGGGGGTCTAGAACCAATTCCTTCCAAATGGGCTTGCTAAATTGTGATCCAATCCATATCATATCATCATGCACGACCCAATTGACCAAAATTCAGAATTTTTATTATTTTATTTTTATTTATTATTGATTTAATTCATAAAAATCATTTTAAATAAATATAAAATATGAAAATCTATTTTTGGATGAAGATTGAGCTTCTAGAATCTCATCAATGTTGATTGAAGTTGAAAGAGAAAGAAATCATGTGATTTATCCAAAAATAGCAAGCATTCATGAGCCAATATTTGAATTTCATGACACCATCTTTTTCAATCTTCAAGTACCAAATCTTCCACACAACTAATTAGTTTTTTGACCTAGAATGATTCACATATATATACAAAACACAACCCTAGCCTCATACACGAATTCCCAGCAGCCAAAGGTAAGTCTCATAGCTCAAAAATTCAAGCAAAAAGTGAAATTCGGATTCTTCAATCCAGTGTACTAGAAGGTAAATTAAGAACATGGAAATGTTCTTTAGACATCATTGAAGCTAGAGTATCACTCATATGCATCCCATGTGCACCATATTGCTCTACCCGAATCAAACTTTATCTTGAATTTCAATTTTTCGATTCTGTTATTTTGTGCATTGTTAATGAATTTTGTTTGAGTTTTGGTGTTTGTAAGGTTCCAAAGATCAATTCTGGACAAGAACCTTGAGGTTTCGTGACCTAATGAACAAACGGCCATAGTTAGGGTTTTGAATTCAAGAATGGGGTTCTTCGATTCACCTAATATAAATGTATTTTCTGGACATAATTGAACTGTACAGGTTATAAGGAACTCAAAGGTGCCCTTGATTTGACAAAATGATATTGTTTGATAGTAGTTTGAAAAACGCAGGTTGTGTGCGTATGAAATTTCGCAGGTATGCTCATAGCAAATTTCGCAGGAAATTTGGCCAGTCTCAAGGAAGAAGAAGATCAATTCCCGCGCGTTGTAAAATTCAAATATTATGGAAAATATTTTGTGTATTATTGTTGGCTTGTTTATCACACGCGCGTGTGTGCCCTAGTGGTAAGCTTGATATGCGTATGTTGTAAAGACCTTGGTTCGATACTGGGCTGGTGCATTGTTTTTTTGTTATTTTTCAGGTTAAAAGCAAACATAATATATTATGGTTTCTTGCCATTATATAATCAGATGGGCTCTTCCAGCCAGGCGGTAACGTATGCATGCTTGTCACTAAAAGGTCCTGGGTACGATTCCCACCCCAGGCCTTTTTATTTCTTTTATTTTCCAGATTTTTCAAGCTTAAAGCACAAAACCAAGGGAGACTCATTGTTATTGCATTGATGGTGCGCAGCTCAGTTGGTCACTCTCTTCATTATCCAGGTTAGGGACCTGGGTTCAAATCCCAGGTCCAGTTTTTTTTGATTTTTTTCTTATTTTCTTTTATGTTTATTATTTCCTATATATTATATTATGAAATATCTTTTAGATTAAAAAAAAATGCAAATATTATTTTCTTTTAAATTATAAGGTATATATGTTTTGTTTTAAATTTCTAAAAAAAAAATGATGATTGTTATTATTATATATTTATAAAATGTATATAAGTACCATTTAATTAGTTTTTGTATATTATAAATTAGAAAAAACCCTAAAAATATTTTCTAAAATAAAAACCTAATTTTTTTTTAAGTACTTATTAAAAAACCCTAATCTTGTAAAAAACTTAATTTTATTTTCTAAATTATAATATATATGTATTTAGCATAATTTTTGTAAATAATCCAAATTATTTTTCTTTTAATATATGTTTAGAAACAATTTAACTTATAATAATTATATTTTTGTATATGTTTAAAATAATTTGTAAACATGATAATTAATAAAAATTAAAATTTTATAAATAGGATTAATTTTGTAAATGTGATATTTAAAATTTATTTTCCTCATATAATGTGTAAATATTTTTTAATAATTGTTGATATATTTAGAAATAATTAAAATCTTTGTAATAATTAAAACTTATAATTATATTATGTTCAAAAAAATTTTATTCTTATATTAAAATTAAACTTTGTGCTTATTATTCTAATCATGTCATTATAATATTTTTTCTATTTATTTCTATTTACTTTAATTATTGTTACTAACTATACTATTATTTATTATTTTTTGTTTACTATTATCTTATATTTTTATTATTATTTCTCTAACCTTGTTTATTTTCCTAATTATTATTATTATTATTTTATTCTCACTAACCTTATTTTTAATTATATTTATCACTAACCCCTATTTTAGTTACTTATTTATTTTTGCTTATTATATTTATTTTGCTATATATTTATATTTTTTGCTATTTATTATTTTGTAATTGTTTCTCGGATGTAAATTTTGTAATATTTTAATTATTTAATTATTGCTATGGTTAGTAATTTAGGGAGTGCAAAAATATGTATTCTATTAAAAATAAAATTAGAGCATTTAAATTAAAGATAAATAATATTGAACACTCACACACGTAAGTCGATTTTTAATCGCCATCTCACATTTCTAAGGTTATCCCTCAAGTTGCCTAAATCATAAGGTCAAGTGGGGTGTATAAAGCAAGTCCCTTTAAAAAGAAAAATCATCAAGTCCCTAATGGTTGCCTTAAAAAATCAAGTCCCTTCGAATAATGATGATAGTCCCTCCTATATGCTTATTACACCCCACAGTTGCCTTCATAAAACAGAATGTCCCTCTTATGTCCCTTACATCCAAGGTAATGACTACCTACTCCTTAATAGTAGGGATAGTCTTACCAATGAAAGGATAAAGAACAAGAAAGACTTAAAACTTTAGGGTAGGTTCCTCTTATGTACTTGCTAACTTCAAACTTTTCAAACACTTAAACAAATTTCAAACCAATTTTCAAAAACAAGTTTTTACGCATCCATACATGGATCATTATTAACTATTCTGAAAATTTTTCTATTCACACACTACACTTTCAAAAAACAATTCAAAAGTGAGTTAAGTAACTAAGAGCCCATGGATAACCATGGATGTAAAGGGTGCTAACACCTTCCCTTTACATAACCTACCCCCCGGACCCAAAAATATCTCTTAAGGTCTTTCCTGTTCTTTTATACCCTTTCCTTTTGGATAAAATAAAAGTCGGTGGCGACTCTTGCTATCCGCAACATAACTTAAAGTCAGTTCTCCCACCGTGTTACATTTTGCATCTTGTTTTGTTACCTTGATCCATAAGGTTAAATCTCATGTTCAACTAAGTGATTTCATGTCTAGATTGGTTCCTTATATAAGTTATTTTCTAAAGTGTTAGCAACTAGATTGAGGAAGGTTGTGGATAATCCAATTTCTCCTAATCAGTCTAGGAAGCCATGTCTCAATTTTAAAGTTGATATTTAGAAAGCCTACGACTCAGTGAGTTGGGAGTTTCTGGATTATATGTTAGTTTGATTTGGTTTTAATGAAAAATGGAGATCATGAATTAAGGCTTGTGTGTTTGTTGGAAATCTCACGTGTTGATCAATAATAGGCATGACAACGGGGCACGTCGGGGGCAGGTTCAGATATGGAGAATTAAAACCAAAATTCGTCCCAAACGGGTTCGGGTTGGATTCAGGTATGGAGAATTAAAACCAAAACCCGTCCTAAACGGGTTCGAGTTAAGTTCAGGTATCCCCGCCCCACCACCATCCATTTAGTAAAATCATATTTTTTAAATATAAATTTTTTTTTTTTCCAAAATCAAATTACATTACAAATAATAAAATAAAACAATCTCAAAAAATTTCATACATACATTTCAAATATTTTAAATAATTAATACAAATCAAATTATCAAAACATATTGACCACATATTTAATATTTCAAATTAACAAAACTAAATAATAATGTACATAATGAAATAAACATGACGGGTTCAGGGTGTGCAAAATATTCGGTTCTAAGATCCAAATCCATAACCAAATCTAAATCCGTTTTAAATATCCGGATATAATTGAATGGTTATTAATCGGTAATTTTTTTAATGGTTTTGGTTATCCACTTATATAATCCGAATATAATTAAATGGTTATTAACTGGTTAAATTTTTTGGATTCGGTTATAATCCGATTATTATCCAAAATCCAAATTTTTTAATTTTCAAAATAATAAAAAAATATTTTTTCTGATTTTTTTTTAAAACTGGAATTTTTTTAAGAACCGGTTATATAGCCATAACCAAATTTATAACTGGTTTTATAACCGGTTTTAATTAAAATGTGGTTTTGGTTATAAATCCAAACCATTTAAATGCTTTCAAAATAGTTATGATTTAGTTTTTAAAAATAACCAACCATGCACACCCCTAGTACTAGTGTCCCCATTATCCGACTCGTCCCCATATTTTTAATCAGAGAAAACGCAAACCCAGTCAAAGAGGATTTTTCCCGTCAACTTCGGGCGAGTTCGGGTGGGTGCTCGCGGGTATGGGTTATGTTGCCATGCCTAATCAACAATAGCCTAACTCAAGAGATTAACATTCAAATGGGCCTAAAGCAAGGTAACCCTCTAACCCATTTCCTTTATTTTTTAGTGGCAGAAAGCTTAAGTGTTTTATCTAGGAAGACAATAGGGTTGAATCTGTTTTCTTATTTTAGGATAGGAGTTTCAAATTTAGTTGTCTCTCATCTTTAATACGTAGTTGATACTTGTTAAGAAATGTGGTTAGTCATAACTCAATCTTACAAAATTGATTTGTAGGGTGAGGATTACCCTTATTTATATAGACATGTTCAGTTCATATATTGTCCGATGTGAGACTCGTAACACATCTCATCATGCCCATGATTGAACATTTGGAGCATGAAAATAAATGATAAGTGACCCGATAGCGAAAATCCAATAACAGGTGACCCACTAGATATTAAACGAAATTCTGATATCATGATAAATATGATTGAATCTCAACCCCTAAAACTAGCTTGAGGTTGCTCTTACATATTTATACAATCAATAATCTGAGAACCTAAACAATGAGGAACTTCAAACAAACTCCAAGATTATAAATCCCAACTTCAACAATACTATCATTCTACTGGGTCCATTTGTTGATAATCTTTGGACTATAAAGACTATTCTCAAAGGTTTGAGCTAGCTTATGGCCTTTGGGTAATTTTGCTAAGAGTAGCATGGACGGTGTTAATGTGGATCCCGTCTTTTTGGACATCGATAATGACTTTCTCCATAATAGAATTGAGACTCTAGTATAATAGAAAAGTTACTTGGGATCACTTTGTTAACCTTCTTACTAAGAGGCTCAATTCTTAGAAGCACAAATTTGTTGGCAAGTGATTTTATTTAACTATTTTTTTCATGTCAAATTTGAAAATATTTATAAAATTATGGAGGAAAATTGTTCATATTGAAACAAGGTTCTTATGGGGAGGTGTTAAGGGGTGAGCCCAAATCCACTCATAATTTTATAATATTCAACACAACACTAGTAAACTAGCTTAATTTATTCTGTTTTTATGTTGTTGCTTTGTCGTTGGATTCCAGAAACAAGGATCTTCTCACAACACACAACCTCACTAACACTTCACACGTTTGTTTTCAAACATTTACTCCTCAACCTAAACCCATGTCCTCTTTCCCTCTCTTTCTGTTAAAGTTTTTGTCTTTCCCTTTTTTTGACGAGGTTTTCTTTTGTGCTTCTATCTGGGTTTAGGTTCGTTAATGGTTGATTGCCGCCTCTACTTTTGAAACGCCGGCCGCCCTATAAACACTGTCCACCGGAATTATTCAAAGGGTTATCAACATCTGCTCTAATCGCTAATAACTTCAGAGGTATTTATTTCATTTCTCACGTTATATATCGCAAAACAAATTTTTTTGATGAAATTTTGTAATTTTTTTTAATGTTAATTAGTTGAATTGAATGTGTTGATTGTATTGAAGTTTTTGTTGTTAATGAACTGATGCAGGGTTTTTATTATTTTTGAATAATTGTATTGCTTCCTTGCACAAAGACAAACACACCAACTGTATGATAATTTTCTTGTGAGAAGAAAGAGAACATATGTTCAAATTTTCATGTGAAACATGGCAAACAGCAAATATGAGTATGTCAAGTGTTTTGAACTTGAGGATGAGGTGATGTTTCCGAATTTTATCCTTGTTTCGATCAATGCTTGTAATCTTTCGAAGCCTTATGATGTAAATGCCTTGAATTTGATGAACTCTTGTGCTGTTGCGGTGCTCGAAGAGTTTGCAGATGTAGTCCTTGCATATGGGTTTAGTGATGAGTATACATTTGTTTTCAAGAAGAGCACCAAGTTCTATGAAAGGCGAGCTAGCAAAGTGTTATCCATTATTTCTTCTTTTTTCTCATCTGTCTTTGTGAGAAAATGGAGCGAATTCTTCCCACATAAGGAACTACATTCTCCTCCTTCCTTCCATGGGAAAGTTGTAGCTTGTGCATCCATAGACGCCCTTCAAGCTTATCTTTTATGGAGGCAAAATATCTGTCATTTGAAAAATCAATATGATCAATGCTTTTGGCGACTTGTGGAGTGCGGAATGAATGAGAGGGAAGCACAAGAATTCATTGATGGAGCTAAGAAACGCGACTTAAATGATATTTTATTTGATGAGTTCAATGTCAATTACAATACACTGGATCCAATATTTCGACAAGGTTCCTGTATTCTAAAGACAATGGTAGGGGCTGTGGTGAAGTACACAGAAAAGGGTGCTCCAGTTAAAAGACAAAGAAGAGAGATAATCACAGTGCATTCCAAAAAAATAGCAAGCTCACGATTTTGGAATGAACATTCTATTCTTTTGAAGGAGCTTGGTGTTTTTGTGGAGGAGATTAACAATGTGAAACCGGAGTATGTGAGGTCCTTTGAGTTTGATAGCAAGTTGATGCCATCTACATGGGTTGTAGTTCGAATAGATGGATGCCACTTCCACAGATTTTCTGAGATACATGAGTTTGCGAAGCCAAATGATGATAGAGCTCTTAACTTGATGAATTCATGTGCGGTGGCTGTCTTGGAAGAATTTAAACAGGATATAGTCTTTGCTTACGGGGTTAGTGACGAGTATAGTTTCATTCTTAAGAAATCCACCGATCTTTATGAAAGGAGAGCTAGTAAAATCATATCAGCCATTGTGTCTTTCTTCACATCCACTTACGTGATGCAATGGAAAGATTTCTTCCCTCAAAGTGAGTTAAACTACCCTCCTTCTTTTGATGCACGAGCAGTGTGCTATCCATCGTCTGAGATTTTAAGGGACTATCTTTCGTGGAGGCAAGTGGATTGTCACATAAACAATCAATATAACACTTGTTTCTGGAAGCTTGTTGCATCAGGAAAAAGCAAAAGAGAAGCTCAGCGTAGTCTAAAGGGTGCTCAACTGCAAAAGAAAATTGAAGAATTGGCTATTGACTATAATAAATTGCCAGTGATGTTCCGACAAGGATCCTCAGTTTTCTGGGATAGGGTAGACAATGTTCTCATCCATAAGGAGAATGGAGAGTCTTCCGAAAACTATGGAAAAGTCATTGTACAACACATTGACATCATTGGATCAACCTTTTGGCTAGAACACCCTGGTATCCTTGATGAAAAGCTATATGTGTTGAAGAAATGTTGATGTGATAATTAAAACTTCATTACTTTATTTTTGTGCTGCTAATTTTATTTTATTTCAGTCTGGTTCAATATTCTTGTATTCATATTTGTATTTTCTTATTTAAGATAATGAAATTGACAAGTATTATTGTTAGTGCAAATATTCATGCATGCATTATATTCATTTTACTTTCCCCGTTGTTTCACCATTACAACATATATTCTTGCCAAGGCAACCATACTCCAAATGACAATAACCTATAATCTATTATCAACTATTATGAAGTTATGAACATTTGACTATAAGAGAAACTATTAAAGAGAGATCTCGACATTAATGAGTTGGATAAACATATGGTTTTTGATAAAACATTATAATATAGTTTGATGATTTGATTCATGTAACTGATCTCACTTAATAATACAATTTGGTTGTTGTTATAAAATAATTTAAGCACTAGCACTTATTATAATACAATTTGGTTGTTGTTATAAAATAATTTAAGCACTAGCACTTATTCTATTAGCGCTCAAATAATACAATTTGGTTGTTGTTATAAAATAATTTAAGCACTAGCACTTATGCTATTAGCGCTCAATTATACTGTTTATCCAAAAGGGGCATATAACCCTTTGAACTAGCACTTATGCTATAAACGCTTAATTATACTACTGTTTATCCAAAAGGGGCATATAACCCTTTGAAGATAGCTCATGAGAAAAATTTATAGTTTGTATAAAAAAAGTTTCACTTTATTTTATCTTTTGTTATAGAAATAACTTATTCATAAGCATTTGTCCGATATATGTTTATGTTAAGATATTTATCCAAATAGTTATTTCATTATATCTCTTGTGCAATTTTGTAAAAAATAAAGTATTCTGTTTGCTATCCTTATTTCTCTTGTTATGTGTTTGCTGGTTTTGCTTAAATATTTGCTGTCAAAAGGAATAAATCCTGACTTTAGAGAATGATGCTAGTCATGCTCAACAAGCTGCTGTTACTTTTCTATTAAAACATGGTGCAAAAGTAATTCTTCATTCCATTTTTTTCCCTACTTTTTGATTATGTTATGAAGTACACTCGAATTCTTTTCTTTCAGAAATTTGATCTTTTCGAGTATTTGAAATTTTGTATCTATTTGATTTGATTGTGTTGGAAAAAAAAAAAAGAAATACATTGAATGTTTCCTATTAAATAAAACATTTAAGTCTTATGTTGATGTAAATTTAGATCAAAGGAAATGCTAACCAGTGTCCTTGTGACACTTTTTAAAACTTTAACAAAGTAATTATTTATTTTGGAAATATGTGTATTTAATGCATTGAAAATTTAAATGATCAACTTTTTATAAAATATTTCTTTATTTAGAAATCTTAAAGAGTGTCATGAGGGTACCGGTTAACAAGACCTTTAGATTAATCCTCTGGGTCCATTTTGGTCTCTTAGTTATAAAAAATTCCAAATTGATCCCTTAAGTTTTTAAATAGTGTCAGGTTAGTCCTTTCCCTCAACACCGTTAGTCAAAGTCAACGGTAAAGTACAAGTGGTCCATACTTGTATCTGATGTGGAATCACGCGTGGACTATATGACGTGGATGTGTATCACCAAATTCATCAAAAATACAAGAAAAAAAATCCAAAATTTTGCAATTTGCATGATTTGAACCGAGGCCATCTAGATTATAAAGCAAGTTAAACCACTAAGCCACTCCACAATTTTTGTTCAATGTTTGCAGACTGGAACTATAATATTTGTTTGATATAACCATTAGCATAACTAACACAATCCATTATTTTTCTTCCATCTGAGACTTAAATGAGTTATATCTCTGCAATGTTTATATGTACTATTATGTGTGTACAATGAAATTATTAAGAGTAAATCTTATTCTTCATTCTTCTTTACATGCAATGCCAAAAGTACCTGTATACAGAAAAAGCTACAATTCCATGAACTCACATATGCACATGTAGTTGATTGCATATTTCTGGGGTGTATTTAATCTTCTACTATTTTACTTGTAAAACAATGATTCTCGAAGTTTAGTTGATGTCAAACCCAGAATTGTTGATGAAGCTGTGGAAAAATCTAGGATATGAAAGTTAACAGAGATTAACGAACCATCACAATGCCGCTCCTTGAAGCTTCCTGATGGTTTATCCTCAATGAGGGTATGTCTCATACTAAAATTGTGTATCTTCATTTTCTTTTAGCATATATTTTCATCAATGCATGCATGCACGCTCTGCTTTCCTATTAAATTATAATAACTTACACAAAATAATTGTATTCTTAAATATATACATAACCTGTTTTGTTTCATATTTTGTACTTGTGTAGTGTATGACATACAATATTTTGCCTATAGAATATCACTTTTTCATGTCATATGTTTAATTCAAGTTCTATTCTACTTGCATATTCCTCTTCCATTAATCTCTCGCTCTCTCTCCTTTTTTTCATTTGAATTTTGAAATTGATCAGAAGCTGGAAAGTTGTCATATTTTTGTACACAAATGTCAATGGCTGGTACCAGACAATTTCTTATTTTGTTGCCATTGTAAACAAATGTGAATTTTTAGGAGAAACATAAGTATGAGATGGAAGAAAGGAATTGTTTATTTTGCAGCCATTGTAAAAATGTGTGAATTATTGCTGCATTCTAGTTCATTTAAAGCTAAAAATATGAATCACGAGGATGAACTTATCTGACATGCCCTCAGAATGATAGTATTTTACTCTTGAATCTTGATTGACATCACTCTATTTTAATGCATATTATTCAATTTAGAGACCAGCAAACCACAATGAATATAAGGCATGTTTACTTCCATTGGTTCCAATTTCCAGTTTCATTAGCAATAATAAGCATAGAAGAATGCATTTTACATTTTTTAAGATGCATCCTGGATGATAGATCCAATATTTCCAGAACAAGTTGTAGAGAGAGGAGAAAGGATTTGGTTTGAGAGAAAACGATGCATATAAGAAGATGATAGTGGTACACTTTCATGAAATAAATAAGAGATAAGTATTTTATTCATGAAATAAATCAATAGATGTGATATAGCCCGGTGGTAAATTTCTTTCAAAATAAATGTGGTGGCCTTAGTTCGATTCTTGTAGAAGAAAAAGTTTTGGGGTTTTATTTTAAAATTTTGGTGACCTTGCTGATGAAGATGACAGTTCATTATCAACTCAGCTTCCACGCGTGTATAAACAAACGACATTAGTAAAAAATGGACGGAAATGACTAACGTGAATCTTTTTGAACAATTAAAGAACTACTTTGACACTTTTTAGAATTAAGGGACCAAATTGGACTCAGGGATAGAGTTAAATGATCAATTTGAGTATTTTGCCTTATTTATATTATGTGCTTAAATATCATAGATGTTAAGTTTTTTACTCAATCAAGCCCATTAAAAAGTTCATTTCTATTTTTCACATGGCATTAAAGCTCTTAATTTAGGAGACTCTACTTTCGCTATTCATTATTTATAAATTTGACATACATTTTTATGTTGTTAGAACCTATAAATCTTGATTGGACAACACTTACTATTAAGTTTTTCCAATTAAACACTATCTATATTTTTCCAATAATCGTCCATATATTTCAGTACACTTTCCTGCAATTTTCAGTATAACTCTGCACATTTTTCAGCAGTCATCTGCACAGTTCCAATCGTTGTCCCTTTATTTTTTGGGTTGATTTCTTCATCGAATCTTGTTTTCTTTGGTATCTTATACATAAATATTTTGTGGTTGCTTATGTTTCCTTCATGACCAATAATATGGAAAAATCATCAGGTCATTATAGTGTGGCGTATTTTGGTAAGCTTTCAAACTCATTTGGATTTCATGTCTTATAAACACCCTGCTTTTTTGGATATTAGATCCAGGAGTCGCATACCACATGACACCCTTTTCAAAACAATTTTCCACATATTCCCCTTGTCCCATTAATACAAAAATTCTATTGCCAATAATATTCTTGTAACTATAGTTGGCGTTGGAGATATCAAAATAAATCATTCTATAACCTTAAAAAGGGTCATCCATGTTCCAAAGCTACCATGAACCTTGTTTCCATACAAAACCTTATAAACGATTTATCTTGTAGTGTGACTTGTCATAATGATTGTTGTATATTTTAATATAAGGAGTCGGGATAGACGATTGCACATGCTAGAGAAAGGAATGATGTTTACTATCTTGAAGAACCAGGTAAATGCACAAAAGTTCCATTTGTCCCAATTTTCATTGTCAATTAGATCATCCTTCTTTTGGAGTCATTAAAGTTTTGTTTCTCTCTATTAAATAAGGTAGATATTGAAAGTCTTCATTGTGATGTGTGCGAGTTTACTAAAAATAAGCGTCTATATTTTTCAT
Organism: Lathyrus aphaca; assembly: GCA_963966055.1. Taxonomy (NCBI): domain Eukaryota; kingdom Viridiplantae; phylum Streptophyta; class Magnoliopsida; order Fabales; family Fabaceae; genus Lathyrus; species Lathyrus aphaca. The sequence goes on from OZ014525.1 coordinate 13,899,711, forward strand.
TAAACAACAAAAGAATCCTTTTTCCTTTCTATCTTAATCATTTAGATGTTTGGGGCCCCTCTGCCATCCCAAAGTAATCGGTGTTAGGTGGTTTGTGAGTATTATAGATGATTATACTCGGGTTACTTGGGTGTTTTTACTCAAAAACAAGTCTAATGTCAGTACTGTTTTCCCAAAGTTTTTGTACATGATTAAAAATCAATTTGGAGTAAACATTAAAAGGCTTAAGTTTGATAATGGAAAAGAGTACTTCAATCATGTTCTTATTTATTTATGTCAAAAAGAGGGAATTGCCACGAGTCTTCTTGTGTTAAAACACCACAAAAAAATGGAATCGCAGAAATAAAAATTGGGCATCTATTAGACCAAACCCGAACACTATTGTTTCATCAAAATATTCCCAAATATTTATAGGGGAAGCCGTTCTCATTAGCATATATCTTATTAATTTATTACCCTTTAGAGCATTAGGGTTCAAGAGTCTTATGGATGTTCTTTCTTCTTTATATCCAAATTTGTCGACAAGTAGTAATCTTAAACCTTTAATCTTTGGGTTTGTCTCATTTGTCCATGTGCATAGTCAAGACAGGAAAAAACTCGATCCTAGAGCACTAAGTTGTATTTTTGTCAGGTATTCCTCTACTAAAAAAGGGATATAAATGTTTTCATCCTCCATCTAAAAGGTTCTTTGTGTCATGGGATGTTACATTTCATGAGGAGGAACCATAATTCACTCAACCTTATCTTCAGGGGGAGAATTTTGAGGAAGATAAACTTGAAAGTCTCGATATTTCTGGTATTGGGTCAAATACACTTAATTTATCGAGTATTAAGTCAAACATATATGTTCATTCTTGTCATGACTCCAATACACTCAATCTCTTTGGTCTCGAGTCAAATCCACCTAATTCTTCAAGTTTCAAGTCAAATAGAACCGATCTTTCTGGTCTTGAGTTAAACACACTTCTACCAGACCCATCTAGGAATGGAGAACTAGGAGTCGAGTCAAATCAATCAAATACACTGGTAGCTAAACTTGGACTTGAAGTGAATGTAAGATATGGAAAGAATCTAGTTTACATGAGAAATTCAAAGGCCTTTCCTGGTTCCTGAATCAACATAAGTTCAAGAGCCTGACTCGACTCCTTCAAATGAGGTAATAAATTCTTCTAAATTACAAAATAAAATTAAGACTCAAACAATAGATGATAACCTAGACCTTTAAATTGCTATTATAAAAGGTACCAGAAAACGCACCAAACAACCTTTATATCCCCTTTCAAACTATCTTTCTTTTGAAAAATCATCACATAGCCATAAAGCCTTCCTTACAAACCTAAATGCTACTTCCATACCAATTAATGTTTCTGAAGCATTGTCTGATAAAAAATTGAAGCAAGCCATGAATATTGAGATGAACACATTGAAGAAGAATGAAACTTGGGAGTTAGTAACTTTACTTGGAAAAAGGACAGTTGGATGTAAATGGGTGTACATAGTAAAATAAAAGGCTGATGGATCAATTAAAAGATATAAAGTCAGTTTGGTTTCCAAAGGGTTTACACAAATCAATGGAATTGACTATTCAAAGACATTTGCTCGGGTTGCAAAGATGAATATAGTGAGAGTAATTTTTTCATTTGCCGCCAATTATGGTTGGGATTTACAACAATTTGATGTAAATAATGCTTCCTTACATGGAGAACTTAAGGAGGAGGTTATATGCTAGTACCACCAAGAAATGGAAAAAAATGTGTTTGACGATACATGTTACAGGTTGAAAAAGGCATTATATGGTCAGAAATCACTAAGGTTATGACATCCATTGGGTACAAGCAAATTCAAGGGGATCACACCTTTTTCACTAAACGCTCGTCAAGATGGGGAGTAGCAGTTCTATTAGTATATGTGGATGATATTATAATGACTAGAGATTATTGGAAGGAGTTACAGATCTTGAGTCATTATTTGGAAAAGGAGTTTGGAACAAAAACTCTCTGAAAGCTGAAGTACTTCTTGTGAATCGAGGTGGCACATTCCCGAAAAGGCATTTTTGTATCTCAACAAAAATACATTATAAATTTACTCAAAGAGATAGGGAAAACAACATATAAACTTGTGAGCGTTCCTATGGATCCAAATTTTAAATAGGATAATACAAAAAAAGATGTAGTAGATAAATAAATGTATCAATGTCTAGTTGAAAGATTATTTTACTTGTCTCACACTAGACCCGATATTGTATATGCTGTAAGTATGGTTGGTCAGTTCATGCATTGTGTAACACCCCATTTAATTATTTTGTCATTGTGAATTTATTGGCTTAGTTAAGGGTATGTGATTAAGGGTGAGTGTGAGGTATTAGCCTTAGTCTATGAAGCACGAACATGATACGAGTATCGGATACGACGGAATATTACAAATAAAAAAATACTAGATATGATACGTTTAAGATACGTAAATAAAAATAAAAAATAAACACTTCAAGATATGCCTTTTGATGAAGTTTTTTTTTTTGTGAGAATGTGAAAGATGAAAAAGAAAACAATAATATAAGACATTTACACGTTACTATATAAATAAGAGTGTTAATTTTATAATTTAAGTTATAGAAAATTGGAAAGACGTATTATTATAAATTGAAAACTACAAATTGAAAATTTGAAAGAAAATATTGGAATAAAGAGAGATTTAAATTGTTGGATACTATAGGAATTAAAAAAATTGAAATTGGAAAATTATGGTCAATAAAAGTCTTGATTAATAGTAATCAATTTTAAATATTGAAATTGATAAGTCACTCTAATGGAATACGTACAGTAAGAATTAGAAAAATATTTAAACTATATGATGATTGTTAAAAGTCATTATTAGTATGGAGAAATTTGAAATAATTAGAATGGAAAACATTATGGGATTGTTAGAAAATAATTAAATACTTAAATATGGTAAGTAAGGAGTGTTAGAAAATAGAATCGTTCAAAAATATCTAAAATTGAAAAGTCGCGTATTGGAAAGTATTAGAGGCGTATGGCTGCTGTATCAGAATTTTATTTATTTGTTTATTTTAAATAAATAATTTCGGATACTCCATCGATACATATCGAAGCGTATCGACGTATCGGTACGTATCATATATGATTCGGTAGAGATTTTGAAGTATCAGTGCTTCATACACCTTAGTTAATTGGATTAAAAAAAACAATAGAATAACATTATAATGATATTATAATTAATAATAGATGGAATATATTAATAAGATTAATATTATTATTAATAATATTACCATTATTATTATTATTATTATTATTATTATTAGGAATTAATTAAGTGAGATAAAACAAAATTAGACAGGTTAGTAAGGGTTTGTGGAAGAGATAACTGCTATCACGTAAAAAGAGAAGAGAAAGAACAAGGGAGAGCTAGGGCAAGAAGATTTTTCATCAATTTTTGCAGATTCAAGCTCATAATTAAGGTAAGGGGGAAATGATTCTTTAATTGGTGATTATAACATTAGAGAGGGTAGTGAGGGTCTCTCCCTATTAGGATTTATGCACATGTTCTTTCTGTTAAACGATAGTGCAAATCTAGAAGGGGGTTGAATAGATCGCCTATTTAAAACTTGGCAATTTAAAAGATTGTTTAACTAGGTCGCGAAAGCTCCCTGGAAAATTTCGTCTAAACAACGACCCGTTATTAGAAGATCAGATATGTGTCAAAAACCAAATGGAATGAGTACGATGGACCATAACACAATGCTAATTAATCACTTAAATAAGTTAGCAATGATAATTCTACTTATAATGATGTTAAGTAAAAGAAAGCTAGCACTTAACACTTATAATTATGTAGTAAGAATTTTATCAAACACTTGGTGTGCACAACACCAAGCCTTATTTTGCTACAAATGGTAGTGCATAATTTTCCTTAAGTTGCAATCAAAATGATAGCAACAATTTATTAAACACCTTGAGTGCACACCAATTTAGCAAAAATGAGATAATCAATCTTACACAATTCTAACGAATGCAGAATTTTAATGGAGATAAGAGAAAAAGGAACACACTGAATTTATTTAGGCAGTTCCCCTTCGTCCTCACTAAGGGTACCTCTGCCCCCAATTTCCAAAAATGGAATTGGGATATTTATAATCAATAACAATGTTTTTACAAAGAGAAAACAGAATTTGCAAACCAATTCAACTTATTGATGTTGATTCTATACTCTTCTTTGCCCCTTGATTTGAGATGAACCAAGTCTTCCAATCGTTTCGATCAAACCTATGATTGTTGCTACCTTCTTGCAAGAACCCACGATTCTCAATCCTCATGTTACCGTGATTCAGTTGAACAAAACCACCGTTTGTTAAACCCATTCACTCGGCTGAATTAACGAACCAAAGATTGTGTACAAAAAACCCAAATCCACCAGATCTTGGAGGAGAAAACCTCAAGGTTTTATTCAAGAAAAACTCACACTGCTCTCAACCCAAGCTGAATATGCCTTCAATGTTTGAACGTTATCACCACAAGCTTGTGCACTTTGATCAACAAAAATTAATGTGTGTAGTTGTTGATGAATGCAAGGGAGGATGAAGATGAAGAGAGAACAATGTGTATATCTTTCACTTTTCTTTTTAATTCGGTAAAAAAAACACCCATTATATATATGATCTAATAGTACCAATAAACAAAGTAGAACAAAAATAGTCAAGTGCAAGAAAGAAATCAGCGCACACACCAAGAATGCGTCAACTCGTTTTTAGAGGTCAGTCGACCTATTGAAGGCAGTGAATTCTCACTTGTAAAATTTGAATAAAATGCGTCGACCTAAACAACCAATTACGTCGACTCATTCAAAATCTAGAAATTGAAGCGACCTGTTATTTGAGCCTTAGTCGACCTGTTGATACTAGAACAAATCCTTGAGTTTTCACAATGACTGCGTCAACCTACTTTAATGAGACCTACTCACATATTTTTCAGAAAATTTTCATATTTTTGAATACCTTGACCAGAGATCCCAACAACTATAAGATTCAAAAACCATATGCCATTAAGTCAAGTTTGCCAACATTAAAACACTTATTGCCCTCACATACTCCCCCTTTTTGATGATGGCAAACTTGAGGATACACTTTAAGAATTCCAGCACTTTGAGAAGAATTCACCCCCTGAATTTATGCTATATATTTCTGCTATATATTTTTGCAAACCATTTATCCCCATTTGACATTATCAAAAAGAGACAATGGATAAGATGAAAATAGTATGGAGTATAATCATTCAGACATACATTGCTATTGAAGAGCATCAACAAACATACACACAATATAAGGTTGATGGAAAGATAAAATAGATAAAATAGTACCATAAGAGTTAAGATTACAAACAACAGTCATAAAAATGCAAATGCAAAAGAGGTAACATCAGTCATAATGCAATAAGATGGAGAAAAATGCATGTAATGCTAAATGAGAACATTAAGGTCCTCTCTCCCTTTGGTGGCTAGGTCTCTTTCTATAAAAATATTTCCCACGAGAAGGTATATCACTCTCAAAAAGTTCGGTAAATTCAATTAAATTCCGATTTAGAGTGTTTAAAGACGCGATGAGAGAATAATTTGTGCTATTGAGAAATTCAATACTTTCACCTTGAGTTTGAAGTTGTCATTACAATGAGGAGTACTTATATGCCTGTAAAGATGCATTTTGAGTGGTGCTCTATTCTTGAAGTTGCCTATCCAATTCCTCATATCGAGCATTTTGAGTTGTATAGACGGTTTGTTGCTGGAGTTGCATGTTTTCCAACATAAAGATAATAGAAGAATTTGCAGCAGATGGAGTTTTAGCTTGTGTTTGTGGAGGAGAAGAGGATGGAATGATGTTTGATTTTGGTACCAACCGATGTATTTCCAATCTCCCCAACATTGGTTATCATAGGGAATGTATTCCTCTGCAGCAACCCTTATCCAATCAGCTTGATTGTCGTCATCATCATCATCATCCATAGGCTCAATCTCATCATTTTCGTTGGCATTGTTACCCTGTGAATTATCCTCATTATCTTCATCATCATCATCATCATCATCATCATTATCGTCATCGGTTTCATCATCAAACATTTTACTTCCAACCCTTACAACCATCTTGAATGTTTTCTCACGAGGATCCCAAATGTGCCCCATTAGAGTAAAAGTCTTTTGCTGAAACTCATGATTAGTTGAGATTGGAGTGAGGGGAATTCCATCCATAATTATCTTTTCTTTGTTTAAGATAGCTTGAATAAGAGAAGGGTAACATAAAGCTACCTTCTTCTTTTCCTTTAAAACAAAAATGCAACTAGAAATATAGTAGGGCCAGTTAACCTTGATTTTGTTCTTGAGTATATAAATAAAAAATACTCTTGGTTTGTCAATCCATGAAAAACCACATTTCTTGGGACGAATGTTGTGTGAAACACTCCAATGCATAACATAATTAGTAGGTTTCACATTACCTGTTGTGATAAGTTTTGGAAACCGGTCACTGTTATCAACACTATCACTATAAGGAATCCTAAACATGGCATTCAGTTCGGTTTTGTAATCATAGCCGTCAAGTTGCTTAGAATCTGTAATCAGAAGTTTTCTGGAGTTTTTTCTAGAGAAATACCAAACACTGATTTCCAAACTTCGGCATCTACAACATAGACCTTGTTACCCATTTGAAAGTTAAATTCATAGCCATCAAACTTACCCATGATACTCGCATAAAACAACCACAACATATCCTCATTATATTCAACATTACAACTTAGAAAAGGGTTGATTTCCTGAAAGTCTATCATCGCTACAATATGTGGTATGTGCATACTACCAGCGGTGAGTTTAGAGTATATATATTGTGGGATAATCTTCCTATCCTTGAAGTTATTATTGTACATATTTCTAAGATCATCACTAAGCAAAGATAAAGCACTTACTGACAAAGCAACAAAAACTTGCTTTTTACTATGCCAACTCACTAAGGAATTTGAAAAGAAATGGAAAGTGCCACTAGTGCTCTTCCTATCCAATTTGCAATCGTCAAAATCGGAATTGGAATATCCAACCAATGAACAATCACTCCCCTTGGAAAACCAAAGACCAAACTTAGAAGTACCACAAAGATATCTAAGAATACGTTTGACTGATTTTAAATGTGATTTCTTGGGACATGATTGAAATCTAGCACACATACAAACACTAAACATAATATCTAAATGTGATGCGGTAAGATAAAGGATAAAACAAATCATACCTCTATTCCTTTTTATATCCACATCTTTACCTTTCTCATTATGATCTAAGCTTACTGCAGTAGGCATTGAAGTATCAATGGCTTTAGAATTTAGCATATCAAACCATTTGAGGAGCTCATTACAATACTTTTTTTGGCTTATGAATGTTCCTTCCTCGAGTTGTTTGATTTGAAGTCCAAGGAAGTAAGTTAGCTCCCCCATCATACTCATTTCAAATTCACCTTGCATCAAGCTTGAAAATTCCTTGACCATATTTATGTTAGTAGATCCAAAAATAATATCATCTACATACACTTGAACTAATATAGAATGTTTTCCTTTACGCTTAATGAAAGAGTAGTGTCAACCTTTCCTCGTGAAAATCCTTGATCAAGCAAAAATTTGCTAATACATTCATACCAATCTTTAGGAGCTTGTTTGAGACCATATAAAACACGTTTAAGTTTGTAAACATAATTGGGATTCTCATGACTTTCAAAACCTAAAGGTTGACATACGCAAACTTCTTCATTAACGTACCCGTTAAGGAAAACGCTTTTGACATCCATTAAATATAGTTTAAAATTTTGGGAACAAGCAAATGCAAGCAAAAGGCGTATAGCCCTGAGTCGAGCGACCGGAGCATAGGTCTACTCATAGTCAATTCCTTCCTCTTGGTTATACCCTTGAGCAACAAGACGAGCCTTGTTGTGGGTTATAATTTGTTCCTAAACACCCACTTAATGCCAATTTACTCGATGACCTCGCGGAGAAGGGACAAGGTCCCAAACCTCATTTCTCTTGAACTAATTAAGTTCCTCTTGCATTGCTAAAAACCAATGTTCATCGAGTAAAGCATATTTGGAATTTTTAGGCTCAATTTGATAGACGAAAGCGAAATGATAACAAAAGTTACTTATCCTTGAACGTGTAGTAACTCCCTTTGATATATCTCCTAGAATATTGTCGATGGGATGATCCTTATAATACTTCCATGCATAGGGTATATAATCTTTATTAATCGAATGATCCTCCTCTTCCTCTTTAGGTCCTTGATCCAGCTCCTCCTCAGCTTTTTTTGGATTGGGTTCATCACTCCTTTCTTCTTAATCCTTAAGTATATCTTCCGAAGGAACACCTGCACCATCAACACAAATACCTTCTCCGACATTTTTCGGATAGGATTCATCAAAGGAAACATGCACAAATTCTTCAATGATATGTAACCTCTTATTGTATATTCTATAGGCTTTACTTGATTGACAATATCTGAGAAAGATACCTTTATCGGCTTTTGACTCAAATTTACCAAGGTTTTCTTTTCCATTATTCAACACAAAGCATTTACAACCAAAGACATGGAGATGTGAAACATTTGGCTTCCTACCCTTTAAAAGTTCATAGGATGTTTTATTTAGAATAGGAAAGATAAGCACCCTATTCAAAACATAACATGCAGTACTTATGGCAGCTGCCCAAAAATATTTAGAAAGACCATTGTCATTGATCATAGTTCGTCCAAGTTATTCTAAAATACGATTTTTACGCTCCACAACACCATTTTGTTATGGAGTTCTAGGAGCGGAGAAATTATGATCAATTCCATGTTTATCACAAAACTCCTCAAAGAGATGGTTTTCAAATTCACCTCTGTGATCGCTTTGGATTGTAACTATACTAGTGTTTAGTTTGTTTTAAGATAACTTGGCAAACTTTTCAAAAGCCGAAAAAGTGTCATTTTTATTATCCAAGAAAATAGTCCAACAAAATCTTGAGTAGTAGTCTACAATGACAAACCCATAATAATTTCCACCTAGAATCTTAATTCTAGATGTTCCAAAAAGATCCATATGAAGAAGTTCAAGTGGTCTCGAAGTTGAAACAATATTTTTAGATTTAAATGAGATATTTGTTTGCTTCCCCATTTGGCATGCATCACAAAGACGATCTTTGGAGAATTTAATTTTGGGTAGACTAACTATTAAACCCTTTGAAACTATCTTATTTAGCAATTCAAAATTAACATGCACCAAACGTGTATGTCAAAGCCAAGAGTCATCACTCATGGAGACAAGAAATTTGGTGTCATTCAAGGACATTTCATTCAAGTCAAGCATGTATACATATTGAACCTCAAGCCCTTAAACATGTCACCCTTTTTATCATTATGTTCAATTATGAAACAATCTTTTGAAAACATAACTTTATATCCTTTATCTCATAATTGGCTAATTCTAATTAGATTGTGTTTAAGGCCTTCAACTAATAGGACATCTGAGCTATTAGTAGACAAGGGATTACATGCACTACCTTTTCCAAGTATAGCTCCCTTGTTGTTATCACTATAGGTCACAAATACTTTCTTCTTAGCCACAAAGTCAAAGAATAAAGAGATGTCACCCGTCATATGTCTTTAGCACCCACTATTGAGAAACCATCTTATCTCCCTAGTCTCAAGAATCTCCACCTACAAATTTAAAAAAGGGGAAAGAGGTACCAATTTTCATTGGGTCCTTGTGTGTGAGTGAAACCTTGGTTGCATTTGGGAAACCTTTGGAAAATGCCTTTAGGAACCAAAAATCTCCTAAAACGACACTTGTCAATAGTGTGTCCCCTCTTGCAACAATAAATACAAATCAAGTTTGGTGACACATTTGCTTACTTGATCTCTCATCACATAATTGTATCTTTGATATGTATTATTCATGCTACTTCTAAAACTAGATCGATCAATAGCAAATATCATTTTAGGTTGTAATACCTTGTCTAATTTAGCTTTGAGAGTTTTAACCTCTCTTTGCCAAATGCAACAAGTTTCACAACTATGAAAATTAAATCATTCTCTCTTGTATTCTTTAACAGGCTCCACCATAGAACGTTTAAGAGCTTCTAATTCCTTTTTTGGAATCGGAAACTTTTGCCTCTAAATGTGTAAAAATATGTTTATTTGAGGCTAAGCGTTTAAAAGCTTCTTTAGCTTCTTGGTGGAGAACTTTGAAAGTATTAAGTAAATCAGGATAAGACAATTTATCAAAATTATCATATTTAGCACGTCTTACTTTTTTTGCCCCTATGATGAGCCATGATACAAAGATTGATTTTCTCTTCTTCATCACTTGAGTTGTCTTTTCTTGAAGGCTCACTATCGTTTTCCCAAGCGATGTACGCTCTCCTAGCTTTGCTACCATTCTTGTGATACCTTTTTTTTACTTTTGTCCTTCTTCAATAAGGGACAATCTGGTTTATAATGACCGACCTTTTCACAATTATAACACGACCCTTTTGACTTAGTACTCTTACTTTTATCTTGCTTTGAAGGTTTTGATCATCGTCTATAGTTGAAAATATGTTTATCCAAATGTTGGATTTCATTCTTCCTAAGGTACCTATTGTACCTCCTCACAAATAATCCCATGTATTCATTTGTTTCTTTATCTTTATCACTAGAATCACTCTCACACTCATTGTTGGTGGATGATTTGAAACTAGAAGCCTTTAAAGCAATAGACTTCTTTTCGGTGTCCTTAGATTTCTCTTTCTTTTCTTTCCTCTCGCTCTTTTCATGTTTCTCTAGATTTAAGAGCTCTTGCTCATGCTCTTGGAGCTTTCCAAATAATGTTTTCAAGTCCAATGTTGTTAGTTCATTAGCTTCCTTGATAGTCGTTACTTTAGGTTTCCAATCCCAAGTGAGACATCTCAAAATTTTGTTAGTAGCAACATCATTAAGAGTAATTTTACCAAGAGCATTTAAGCGATTAACTAAATGAGAGAATCTCTTTCCCAACTCACCAATGGTATCCCCTTGGCTCATGCAAAAGAGATAAAACTCTTATGTTATGGTATTGATTCTAGAAAGTTTGACGTTATTAGTTCCCTCATGGGAAATTGGTAACGCGTCCCACATTACTTTAGCCATAGTATAATGAGAAACTCTATAATACTCATCACTCCCCAAAGAGGCAATGATCATATTTCTAGCTTTCCAATCATATCTATGTTTTTTCTCATCGTCATCATTCCATTGTGCTTCTGGTTTAGATATCTGAACATTATTCTCGTCCGCCATGGTTATTTCCATGGGACCTTCTTGAATAACCTTACATACCTTTCTATCAACAGAGTTGATATGGAGATACATACAATCCTTCAAATAACTATATTTTTTTCCAGTGAAAGCGGGCGCTCTATTGTAAGCTCCTATTGGATCTTTATCCATTTTCTAAAAAGTTATATGTAAAACACTGGATGAACTGATGCTCCTAATACCACTTGTTAGACGATGGCACGGATATAGAAGGGGGGTTGAATAGATACCCTATTTAAAACTTGGTAATTTAAAATATTATTTAACTAGGTCGCGAAAGCTCCCCGAAAAATTTCATCTAAAAAACGACCCGTTATTGGAAGATCGGAAATGCGTCAAAAACCAAATGGAATGAGTACGATGGACCAATCAACATAATGCTAATTAATCACTTAAATAAGATAGAAATGATAATTATACTTCTAATGATGTTAAGAAAAAGAAAGCTAGCACTTAACACTTAGAATTATGTAGTAAAAATTTTATCAAACACTTGGTGTGCATAATACCAAGCCTTATTTTGCTACAAATGGTAGTGCAGAATTTAACTTTAGTTGCAATCAAAATGATAGAAACAATTTATCAAACACCTTGAGTGTACACCAATTTAGAAAAAATGAGATAATCAATCTTATACAATTCTAACGAATGCAGAATTTTAATGGAGATAAGAGAAATAAGAACACACCAAATTTGTTTAGGCAGTTCCCCTTTCGTCCTCGCTAAGAGTACCTTTGCCCCCAATTTTCGAAAATGGAATTAAGATATTTATTATCAATAACAATGTTTTTACAAAGAGAAAACATAATTTTAAAACCAGTTCAACTTATTGATATTGATTTTATACTCATCTTTGCCCCTTGATTCAAGATGAACCAAGTCTTTCAATCGTTTCGATCAAACCTCCAATTGTTGCTACCTTCTTGCAAGAAGCCACGATTCTTCAAACCTCTAGCACGGCTGATTTGAAATGATATGAATGAACCCACATATTTCTTCTGAATCCTCCTGTTACCGTGATTCGGTTGAACAAAACTACCATTTGTTAAACCCCTTCACTCACCTAAATTGACAAACCAAAGATTGTGTGCAAAACCCCCCAAATCCATCAGATCTTGGAGGAGAAAACCTCAAGTTTTTTTCCAAGTAAAACCTACACTTCTCCCAATCCAAACTGAATATGTCTTTAATGTTTGAACGTTATCACCACAAGCTTGTGCACTTTGATCAACAAAAATTATTGTGTGTAGTTGTTGATGAATGCAAGAGAGGATGAAGATGAAGAGATAACAATGTGTATATCTTTCACTTTTCTTGTTAATTCGGTAAAAATGGCACACCCACTATATATATGATCTAATAGTACTAATTAACAAAGCAGAAAAAAATTAGTCAAGTGCAAGAAAGAAATCAGTGCACACACCAAGAATGCGTCGACTCATTTTTTGAGGTCAGTCGGCCTGTTGAAGGCAGTGAATTTTGGCTTGTAAAATTTGAATAAAATGCGTCGACCTAAACAACTAATTGCGCCGACTCATTCAAAACCCAGAAATTGAGTCGACCTATTATTTGAGCCTTAGTCGACTTGTTGATGCAAAAAAAAATCCTTGATTTTTCACAATGACTATGTCGACCTACTTTCATGAGTGAGTCGACCTACTCACATAGTTTCCAGAAAAATATCATATTTTTGAATATCTTGAATAGAGATCACAACAACTATAAGATTCAAACACCATATTCCATTGAGTCAAGTTTGCCAACATTATAACACTTATTTCCCTCACACTTTCTTGTGTATTTCTTAATGCCATAGTTGTATGAATGTTGTAGAATTTGTGTTGATGTGATGATAATGCTATGAACTGTATTTGTGATTTTTGTTCTGACATGAATTCGTGTAGAATTGTGGACTGTGGTTGTGTTTTACCATTTAGAACAGATATGGAAAAATGAGTGTTGAGAGATGACAAAATTAGGAGTTAATTAATGAATAATCTTACTATGATGATAGAATAATCAGGTAGAGTGATAGGATGAAAGATAAACTGATGTAGAAATTGTTTTGGATCTGAACTGGGACTGGGAAAAGGGATCAAAGGATGGAAATTTGTTCAAATGAGAAAAACTAGGATTTTGGGTACATGCACTGGCCATACGGGTAAGGCAAGGAGCATTAAGCGTATGGGGGCACACCCAGAGGAAGTACGCGTAAGGTATGTGTTTTCCCCCAAGGCCAGCAAGGCCATCTATCCATATACGCAAGGTACGCGTAACAGAAGACCAGGCATTACGCGTATGGAGGGGCATTACGCGCAAGGGAGTTATGGGAGGTTTTTTTAGGAAGAAAACATCCCTGATCATACACGTAAGGCACCAGAAATTACGCGTATGAGCCTGGGAAGTTGAGGCCCTACGCGTATGGTACACAGCAGGGGGGCATATGAGCAGGGCAATACGCGTAAGGAGCAGGGTCAAACGCGTATAAACAACATTGTGTGCAAAAAATGTTGTTTTCATGATTTCTTTCACGATTTCGCGTCTGATAAAATTTATCTTGGTTCATGAGACTAGTAGGACATAATGGGACCTAACAAATTTAGTAATGATAGAAAAAATGGTAAAACATTGAAATTGTGTGAAATATTCAATAACGACTGATTTATGCCTATGTGGTGGATTATTGTTATATGTGAACAATGTTGGTACATAAATGGTAATTATAGTGGGAATTATGGTGAGTATATGACTCATGTGTAATCAATGTGGATTGTGTGTTATGCATGAATGATAGTTTACTGTGAATAATTGTAAGCATTCATTCATGTTGTGTCTTATGGAGATGAGCTAAGTGAGAATCCATGATAGGTGCATAGTTTTGTCCATACTCTATGTGAGAGTTTTGATAGAGATAAGTTGTAGTTCAGAGGAATGTATACAACTTATTCAGATTTCAACGGGATTCGAGTTCAGTGAATGAATCATATGAATTATGTTGGTACCACATGCATGATGTTGTGTCAGTGACTCACATTGCATATGTATATATATTGAATGTGCATTGTGTGTGATGAGTAAGTTATGACTCATGTATGAATTTTGAATGTCTACATTGGTGTGAATTGTGAGAATTACTACTTCTTAACATGTGATTTTCACCGTATAATTATTGAATGTAATTCTCACACATTTTTTGTTATTGTGTTTGTGCTCATCGGGGAGTATAGATAATCAGGTACCTGAGTAGTGTTTGGAGTTCGTGATACCTGGTCGAGACTTAGGAGTCACTCTGATACGTGGAATGTGAAAATTTATTATGTTTTGCCTTGTTTTATTTTGTTGCGTATCTTATTTTTAAACTTGTATTGGACCACATTTTTGGTGGAAAATTATTGTTGTTAAGGACTTAGTGTCGTGGAAGTAAACTAATTAAGTATTTTGTTGTTTAATTCATTTTCTGAGTAATAAAGTAATTGAAGTGACTTTATACTTCATGATCATTTTCAAGGGTTGTGACATCCTACTTGTGTACTCTAATGTTTTTCGCAACTTATTTTATATATAATATTATTGAGAATAGTAGGGTGTTACACATTGTCCTAAAAAGATCCATTTACAAGCAGTTCATAGAATCCTACAACATCTCAAGTGAAATCCAGGAAGAGAAATTATATTCAAAAGAAATGGAAATACACCCCCTTGAGGCCTACACCGATGGAATCTATGTAGGTTCAATTATTGATAAAAAGATCAACTTCAGGGTACTACACCTTTTTTGGAGGAAATCTTATGACTTTGAGGAGTAAGAAGCAAAATGTAGTAACACGTTCTAGTGTTGAAGCTGAATTTCGAATCATGTCACAAGGCATTTATAAATTACTTTGGCTCAAAATTATTTTAGAATATTTGGAAATCAAATAGGAAAGACCCATGAAGCTCTACTGTGATAATAAGTCAGCTATCAATATAACATATAATTTGGTTCAACGTGATCGAACTAAGCATATTGAGGTTGATAGACACTTCATTAAGGAGAAGCTTGATAGTGGGCTAATTTGCACTCCATGTGTATCCTCACAAGGACAACTTGCAGATATTTCCACTAAAAGATTGAATAGCTTAAATTTTGAACAAATTGTATTCAAACTGAGAATGGAGAATACTTATTCACCAAATTGAAGGGGAGTGTTGGAAATAGAAAAATATTTTTTATGTTTCCCATTAAAATGGACATTTAAGTCTTAAGTTCATGTATATTTAGATTAATGCATTTAGGGAATTTAACTATTATCTATTTCTTTTTGTAAACATAATATGTAATTAATTATATGATGTGTATAGATATTATGGATGTTGAGTGCTTGAAGCACATTAGAAAAATTCTCATTCCTATTTTTTATAAATTGGATATGCAGAGCATCAATTGGTGTTAGAGGGACATCAGGGTTTACCTATTTTCACATTTTTTTTATTTGTCTGATGTGTGATTTGTGCTATTAGAATAATTTTATTTTAATAAATTGCATATATCCTTGTTAAAATTCCTAAAAATTGAGCTGTACAAAAAAATAGAAAAATCTGAAAAAATTGACCTTTTTGGAATTTGTAACTTCCCAAATTTTTATGATTGATTATTAGTGATAGTTAAGCTCGAAATTAGTGTCAATTATGAGCCACTTATGTCTTAGATTAGTATAAAAATAAGGCTTAGCTTAAGTTCTTGTTACTCTTGTATTTTTTTCACTTTTGGTATTTCAAACTTGCTTTCATTTTCATATTTTAAGTTGTTATTGTATTTACTTATTTTAATTTATTTATTTCTCTTGCAAATATCTCTAGATATTGTAATTGTTATTCTTATTGTTCACCTCAGCATGTTTGTGCAGTCCTTTAAGGACAAGGCATTGTGAAAGTTTATCTCATGACAACTCATGGTGAATTTATCTTCTATATATTACGAGAAAAGTTGAATATCTTTTTATTTTAGAACCTGAGTCTCTATTCATATGTCTATGTTGATTGCGAAAGCAAATTCAACATAGATATCGATCATGTATCTAAAGATAATGATTCGACATCCGAAAATAGATTGCTAAACAATAGGGTAGCGAGGCGCCCACTATGAAAAGAAGACTCACTCTCTATTGAGAAATACATTAGCCATTATGAAGTCAACATATATATTATGTCGCCACAAAAGTGGGTAACACACAATTTTTCTACTTTTCTATAAAAACTCTCAAATTAATCTCGTAATTGAATTTGGATAATCATTGGGGTGAGTCTAGAGTTGCAATCACAATCCCATGTCCTATTTTTATCATTTGATAATCTCTAATTTCAAATTGTATCAAACAAACTCTTTTGTGATCGCTTTAGATAAACATAGTTGAAGTACAATTCAGTAATCATACATCTCTCTGTGAGTTCGATCTTATTACTACTTAACATAGTCGTGCACTTGCGGTTCACACACGATCAGTTGGCTATCAGAAAAAACAATATTTTGTTCAGGTTGATTTGACATCGAGATGTCCTATACCAAAGTCATCATTGTAATGGGTGTGACATTTCATACAAGATAATAAAACTTAGTCGGACCACTTTTTGAAAATGATAGAAGAGTTCACCAAGTTGGGCGACATTGAAAGAGAAACAAATAAGGAAAGGTCAAAGAAGGAGTCACCAATAGATTTAGGTAGTGACATATCTTTTATTGTATTTTATTTTTAATCTAACAATGTAACTTGTTTTTTTGTATGTAACACACCACATAATGTTATAAAATTTTATGGTAATTTTTTGGACAATCCTTTGTGTTTCTAGCATTTTTGTACTGCATGATACGCAAGTTTTGAATGAATAATGGGTTGAGTGGTTCCAAAGATACATCTTCGTACACACTTTTTACTTATAACAAAAAAAATACATGAGCCTTTACGGATGTTCATCTCTGTGAATCCCCTTATTTTTGTAAAATAGGGCGTATCCAGAGATGTGTCTTCGGACGCACCTTTAAATTATAAGGGTCTTTCATTCTATTTTCTTTACACAAACCAACATAAACTAGAATGAATACATATATCCATCTTACATTTGTGTATTTCAATGGAGCAAAACCGCCTCTTCAATTTCGGGTCTCTGAGGACATACTTCTCGTTGATCTGAAATTCAAATTGAATACTCTCTTACGAAATCTAGAAAGTCGGAGAGTTGTCAAGCTCGAGGATCGTCCACCCTCGATTGACAGTGAAGGGAAGATACACTTCACCATTCTTGAACTGAAGATATATGATGATTTAAAGGTTATGTGGAGTACCTAGGGTCTGATTGAAGTGGACGCAGCGATTGCAAGACCAGTTGAAGATATTCTAAGGATGTTGCAACGTCCTAGAATATTAATTTATAATTAAATGTAATTTTAAATTTATATTAACATTTTCCTATGTAATATTTATTTTGAAGTTAATTTATTTTATTGTTCTATTATATTGCCATTATTCCTTGTTGTTTCTGGTTTGAATTAACAAAACATATTTCAGTGGTGCATTTTAAAAAAATTGAATATTAAACTAAGGGGGTTACGAAGATACACCATCGAATTAATCTTTTAAACATACAGAGATGCATCTCCTGATTAAATTTTAACAGAATAAAAAAATTTCAACCTAAGATGTATGTGAGAAAAAATGCATTCAAAGATATATCTCCGAACACTAAGTGCAATTGTAACTTTTTAAGAAAATGTGGGAACACATCAAGATGAAAGAACATTTCCCCTTTAAAAATGGCTTAATGTTTATCAAAATTGATATGGAACTTGGTGGATAATTCCACCTAAGTCTATCAAAATTATTTAGGATTAAATATGTTTTTAGTCCCTATAAATATCACAATTTTCATTTTTAGTCCCTATTAAAAAAATAAGATATTTTAATCCCTACAAAATTATTATGCATATAGTTTTAGTTCCTCCTGTTAAACCGATGTGTATTTTTAAATGATTATTTTACAAACATCTTTAAAATGTTATAAAAAGTTTCTCGAAAAAAAAAAAGAACTCAAAATTTGATTTCTAAGTCGAGATTTTCATTACTTTTATTATTATATTTTAAAATTTAAAAAATCATATTTAATTCTTCTCATTTTAAAAAATTCTAAAATTTAGTAAAGAAATATGATAGTATTCTAAACATTGATGAAAAAAGTTATTCAAAAATTTAAAATTTTAAGGATAATTAAATCATTTTCAAAATTTTAGAAAACAACAAGGACTAAAATTGTATGCGTATAAAATTTGTAGGGACTAATTTTTTTTTTAATAGGGATTAAAATGAAGATCGAGATATTTATAGAGACCAAAAACTAATTTTTTTTAATAGGAATTAAAATAAAAATTGAGATATTTATAAGGACCAAAAACATATTTAATCCAATTATTTATCATTATATTTCGTCTGTGTTTTATAAAATCATCTTAATTGGAACTTCATGGATAATTCCACCTATTGCGGTTATTGCATTGGTAACTTTTATGCCAGTGAATTTTAGTGAAGGAACTCAGTTTTTAGGGACCATGCTATCACCTACCAGCATTCACCTTATATACACATCATGCATGATGTTCATGTACTATTACTCCATTATTTTGCTGGAACTCATATTGACTTGTGGAAGTGCCTTGAAACTATCCATAACTGAGGCCAAGTACAAGCTCCAATTTCATGCACTACAATAGTCCCTTTCGTTTTGATTCTAAAAAAGAGGAAGACATCATAGGGTCCATTGGTAGTAATAAGTATTCATAGTCCTAAAAACATCACAACAAATAAAGCATATGGTACAAAATTGGAGGGTATACATTTCAACATTATGAGAAACAAACCAAAAACATCCATAACATTAAAGAAATTAACGACAAATTCCCAAGTAGGAAAACCAAACACCTGAGTTTTGTCCCAAGTAGTTGTATATCTATATAAAGTAATAAAAGACCACATAATATGAATAGATATAGGATAGGGAACTATCTCAAAGAGGTAAGGTCTTTCGACAATACGATAAAGCCATCACAAAGTCCTTCGCCGAAGATCCTACTGATGCCGGTAGCTTTTTCGATGTTGATGCTGTGCAGAACCACAGATCTACTAAGTTATGCATTTGCAAAGTTGGAAGCACGGGCTGACCCCGACATACTATTTCCACCTGTAGAAAATAGCACCAAACAATGTCACAATCATGGTCTGTACTATGTAAATGTCAAAGATCTGTACTAGGTTGCTTTGTCTCCTGTAGAAATGTTTCAGTCGGATAACAAAAAACTCTAATTTATGTTTATATAACACATTGAGGACCAAACACATACTATGATTAAAAACTTTAACAGAAAAAAAATTTAGATAAGTTGAAAACACGAGGTAAAAAAAGGAAAATGAAATGAGGGTATGGTAGTCGTTAAGTAATTAGAATGAGCTCACCTCTGCTTCACTTGCAAGATTAAGTTTCTTCATGAGGTACTTTTGAATGAACGAGACGGGCACAGTACCATCCCTGAGATGAGATAAGATAAGAGGAATTAGACCGAATGAGCTATCACAATTTTTAGTAGTGAAAAATGCAGGAAACAGCAATACATTTAGTTCAATAAGGAACCTAAATATTATGAATCTTCCCAGTGCCCATATCAAATAGCACAGCGAATCGAGGAATGAGTCTACTAAATTTCCTTCCCCGAGGAAGACCAATTAGAGAGAAATAGTGAAAAGAGTTCTAGACAAATCAAAACCATGTCAAGCGAAAAAATATTTTTTCCCTAAGCCACCTCCAATATCCTGATGTTCTGAATTCAAACTAGATATTTCTAGGTAAATGAAGGATAGAAAAAAGTAAATAGCTCAAACATGTCAAAGATAGCATAATCTTCTAAGACATTTCAAGATAATCCCATAAGTAAACAATTATGATGATAACCATAATCAGCCGCCACAAATGTTTGGCATTTCTGTTTAAAGAAGCTCCGAAGGTATGTTAAAAAAGTTAAAAATATCCTTTACATCCATTGAGTACATATGAGAGGGAACAAGTTGTGTAAGGTGAGGACTTGTCCATAAACCATTAAAAAAAACTACTTAGGTCATACCTTTATGCAATGTGGGACTAAACACACCCCTGTTACGTTTAGGACAATGAAGGTGTTGAATGCTGCATCGAAGGAAACTCAAAGTTGCCTTAATTAAGGTGGCTAGGAGAGGATCACAATCAAGGTGGTTTTCATACAACCTTCCTCATGCCCAAGGCAATGGCCCTAGAGTGTGGAAAATGCAGAAGAAAAACACTGATATTGTCTCATAGTTAAGATTTAAAAGCCTTAGTCTTCCCCAAAAGCAAGCTGGTGGGGTGAGAGTTAACCCCATTTATAACTCCTATTCATACCCTATCACTATTCAACACGAGACTCTCAGCACACACTTCTTACACCCAACACCAAAGACTCTAAACTTATGAACTCAACAAACACAAGCTAAATTTGGATGGGAGAAAAGACCAGATAAGCTTTTATAGCAAAATTGTTGTGAATACGAGTGTTGAAGAGCGAAAAAGGTTGAAAAATAAACATCTAAAAAACATTCATTTTTCACTTAGCTTCACTCAGAGTCATTTCAGGAAATTAGATTTGTGCCATTCAACAATCATCTATTTAAAAATGTGATTTTTTTTAATCTAAGATATCTTTCATATGTAAAAAAACAATCTTTTTGTTTTACCTTCACATTACTATTTACTCCTTGGAAACTTAAATTTCAGCCTATCTAAAGTGGTTAATTAGACTTCGAGACATTAAAGCTCTTATGAAATTATAAATCAGCATACAAAACCACATTTTTGTATCATTTTATAAACATTTAGCACAAACTAAGAGAATGGGGGAAGGGGTGATTTCTGTCGTGTCCATTCACAGGTTAATTTGCTTGCTAAATTTCAACAAAAATATGGTGAGAATGGAACAGACAAGCAGAAAGAGTACATGAGTTGAAAAAGTTACTTTATTCTTAAATAGCAAGCCGAGATCTGTGGCAAGGAAATCTCTCCATTCCTGAATAACAAGATCAATGCTTTAGGATCCATAGATGAAAAATAACTTATGATTTATAAGCTCAATAGAATAGAGATTGCATAAAGAAATATAACTTACTGGTCTTCTGAAGCAACTAATGTAAACCAAATAGGACTATTTTTCCTGTTGCACCTGCTCCCTGTTGCATCTAACACGAGTTGTGCTGAGGCAGACATCTCAGATGCTGCTGTTCTCTTCTGATTAGCAGGACGCACCCTTTTTCGTTTCACCGGTCCCGAAGGCAAGGTGTTTCCATCCTTGTCATCTCCAAACTTCGTTTTATGTCCATTACTCTTGTTCTTGGTTTTAGGCATGTGTAATTCACTCTGAACAGATGTAGGTGGCTCTGATTTGGTAGTTTCAGACATCACTAATCCACCGTGAGGAGTAACCGGGGACTCTAGTTTGGCAAGAGGAGTCCCTTGTAAATTTGACCTCGAGGACTTTGTTCTATTGGCCGCTTCAACAAGACAGTTCAACGGCGTCCAGAGATCAGCCTTTCCTTCGATAAGGTCCATATTGTTGTTCGTATCTTCATTAGGTCTATGCTTCTTAGAAGCCTCCGCTATGAAAGAACCCTACGACAGTATAACAACCATGCACGCGCATAATAACACGTAACAGTGTCATCATAATTGTTCAAGTAAAAGCCCAACCAACCACAAATTCGAAGGAGAACTGAACTTACCAGATTATCATCGTCAAGTGCTTCTTCTTTCTTTACAGAACCTTCGGCCATAAAACTGCATCCACGTAAAGCAGAAGCCTTTCTCGTACCATTTTTTGTTCTCTTTCCTGTAAAGCCCGTATGCGTTGAAACTTTGGGAGCACTAACCACCAATGATGAAAGAGATCTTTCCTTCCTTTTTGCTGGTAGGGGTATTGCAGGAACAACTTCTTCGGCTTCAACCTTTTTTCGTTTAAATGGGAATATTTTGGTCCTAATATCTTGCAGATTGTGATCAGGCCTGAAGATAAATCGCATTACTAAAAAAGTTGCAGACAAACAAGATATCATCCTAGTGAGAAAAAAAAAAAGGAAATTTAACTAAAAATTTCCCGAAATAGATAGTGCAATAAAATTCAATTTCAAGGTGTTCAAGTTTCATGCCATATCAGATTATATAGCATATTAAGACTAATGTCATTAATAAGGGAGAGAAAACACATAGATTGATAAACAGCTGCAAAATATCAAATTTGAAGAAACCACAATTCACACAAATTGCTATAAGTTATAACCACATACACCGAACAAAAACAAAGATGAACCTGAGCTTTTCGACGGGAAGAATGCCGAGATCAATGTTGCATACCGGACAACAATCGACCTCTTCATCAGACAGCTTGTCATATATACACTTCCTGCAAACTGGAACATGCAATTCAACAACGTTCAATGCAACGCACAAATAAACACTACATTCAGCTACACAAAAATCAATGAAATCAAGCGAAAGAAAACATAGAAAATCGAGAATTAAATTCAGTGCATAGTTGACTTGATGATGTTGGTCAAACATAGTTGTGAAGATGAAGATGAAAGAGAAATAGAAAAAATAGTGAAAACGTAGTAATTGAAAGAAGAGGGTTAACATTAAGAACGTAGAGAAGAATAGAAATAGGAGTGAAATCAGATCGAGGGAGAGAGGAATGGATTACAGGTGTGGAGACAGAGAGAGATGGTGGTAGCATCTTTGAGAAGGTGAAGACAAATGGGGCATGTCATGCATGCTTGGAGAGTTAGTCTCTTCAATTTGACAACCATTAATGGCAATGGGATCTATCTATTTCTGAGAAAGAGGAACAGATTGTTTGTTACCAGGACGTGAGAGTGAGAGCCAGAAGCGAAGCGGTTGAATCGAATGTTGGAAGAAGGACAAGAAGAAGAAAGAGCGTAACAAACGCGAAGAACCCAAATGCTTATTTATGCGGTTTTGTGGATATATATATATTATATCTATTTTCTACTTATAATTATTACTATTATTCATCTCAACTACAACACACATTGCTTGTGCTCTATGACTACATACCACACGCGTTCAATATGCTTCTACTTCTACAAGGGAGTACTTGTATACTCATTATTACACGTTTACCGGCTCTAAATATGATTTGGATCTAACACTAAACACACTCCATTCCAACAGGGTTTGCATCTAACACTATGCAAGTTTAATTTAAAGTGGGGTTTTGTTTTACTGTTAAAAAATAGGGGATTGTTTCTGCCGCTCTTGGTGGTGGAGAAACACTTTAAAAATATTCATAAGTATTATTTTTTGTAAATCAAAAATATATTTTCGGACATATTTTTTCAAAATACATGCATAAAAGAACCACATTCGCATTTTTAACTCAAATTGATTAGAAGATGCATTCCTAACTTAGACACTTTTGTATTAACCATCTACGTATCCCATGCATTATTTAGTGAGACATATTCATTATACCTTAAATTGATGATACGGAGATACACTTTTCTATGAAGATGCACTTGCTTATTTCACTTGACATTAAATTCTACTATTATAATAATTTTTTTATAAATTAAATCATACAATTAATACACAAGATGAAAATATCATATATGAATAAATCAATGCAGAATACAATCATAATAACAAAGTAACAAACGATAATAATATACATAATGTCTAATACAAATACTACATAATACAAACATTACACTATTATGTATGTCGGACCCATTTGTTCCTTTTCGCTTTCTCCTGTACTGTAGTGTAGTCCATGTCTCATTAAGAATGACATCTACAATGTTCCATCTCGGAGAGTCTTCCTAAAAGACTCCTCTATCACCTGCTTGCGTAAGATCCATGATATGTCACATCTAGGAAACACATCAACATGATATGCCCATAACATGTTCCTCCTCTAGTCTCTCCTAATGAACTGGTCTATGTGGATCTCCCAAAGCATCAGGTATCATATAAGGATGTGACACTCTGAAATACCATTGAACGTAGTCATATGCACAACTTCTGTGCTATGAGCTATGGTACCTCATACTTCATCTGGTACCAGATGATTAAGGTAATCATCATACATGACATCTACATCTCTACGAACCATAACATGAGGAGCATAATCAAATGAGTTTTTGAGTAACAAACTGCATATACATGAACGAGCGCATGACAGACTCATACAAATGTGGATACATTAGACGTGACCGACAATTCAACCATGTAGAGTATCGGGTTATGTCATCCAAGGGACGTGTCTAATGGTGATCTACGTACGCTTGGAAGTGTATATCATTTGCTACCATGCAGTCAAGATACACTATGAAGGGCTTTGTTGCCTAGTTTTCTCTGAACAGCTTGGATGTATAAGCACAGAGCATATCCTCAGTGTAGGTATCAACATATGACCAGGAGGATATGCATGTGAAGTGTTGGAAGATCCATGCCTAAAAATGGTACATATTAATTTTATTAGTAATGGCATAGAAGAAATGTTATAAAAATGGTACATAAATAGTAAAGTATGAAATATATTATCGTCAACAATGTGCAACTAGTTCTTGTGAGAACAAGATTTGGTTCTGCTCAATATCTTTATGTTTTGATAATAACAACGAAGTATTTAAGTGAAGAAAAATTTTATACTCTAACGTCTGTTATTGTGTAAGACTGACAAACAGGTTCTAACTCAGAGGGAGTTCTTGCAAATCGGGGGTTCTGATATGATAATATCCGCTTATGCATAAATTGGAAGCAAGATTGCTCAAGTGCCAACTCATCAAAAAGATCTTGAGAAAATTGATGTTGTTATTGCAACGTTTTCTAGGATTCTGACTCTGTACTGCAATGAAGATGAAGATGAAGATAATGATATAGAACATAAGAGAAATATAAATAATACTCAAAATGTTGTAATTAAAAGAATTAAGAAAGAAAAAGGTTAACATTAAGAACATAGAAAATAAAGAATAGAAATCAAAGTGAAATTAAATAGAGAGAGAGAGAGAGAAAGAGGGTAATGGATTACAGGTGTGAAGACAGAGAGAGATAGTGGTAGAATCTTTGAGAAGGTGAAGACAAATCGGGCATGTCTTGCATGCTTGGAGAGTTTCTCTCTTCAATTTCACAACCATGTTGTTGATATTCGCAATAATGGCAATGGGATCTATCTGAGAAAGAGGAACAGATTGAAACCTCAACATGAGAGATAGAGATATAGATAGAGAGAGAGGGAGAGCTAAGCGAAACGGTTGAATCAAATGTTGTTGTTGTTGTGTTGGAAGAAGGACACGAAGAAGAAGAAGAAATAGCGTAACAAACGCGAAGAACCCAAACGCTTATTTATGCGGTTTTGTGGATATATATTTTGTTATATCTATTTATAATTATTATTATTATTCATCTCAAGTCTTAACTACAACACACATTGCTTGTGATCTATGACTACACATACACATGTGTTCAATATGCTTATACTTTTACGACAACTATATAATGTTAGGGAGTTGTTGTATACTTATTGTAACACGTTTAGCTTTGGTCTAAATATGATTTGGACTGATACTAAACACACTCCATTGAAATATGGTTTGCATCTAACACTAGGGAAGTTTAATTCAAAGTGGGTGGTTTAGTTTTAGTGTTAAAAAATAGTGGATTGTTTCTCTCTCCCGCTCTAAATGGCGGAGAAATATCTTTACAAAATTCTAAATATTTTTGAAAAATCGAAAAATATATTTTCTAACGTATTTATTGTATACCAAATACATACGTAAATGAACCACACTCTCATTTTTTAACTTAAATTGATTGGGAGATGTATTCCTGACTTAAACACATTCATTTAGCCTTAAATTGATCAAGCGGTGCACTTATATAGTAATCATTTATGCACCTCATGAATTATTTACTAAGAAATACTCATTCTTCCTTAAATTGATCCAAAGATACACTTCTCTACCAAGTTATGGAGATGCCCTTCATTATTTTCTCTAATATTAAATTTTGACATTTTTTTATGAAATACACCAATGTAGTACATGTATTATAACTCTATTATCATAATAAGTTTTTTTTATATAAATTAAATTGTACACTTAACTAATCAAAACATCATATATGAATAAATTAAGGTGAATACTTCGGTACCCTTGAATTTAATTGGGTATTGGTACATTTAACCAATCAAAACTTACTATTCAATGCCACGTCACTTTATTATTTTATTTTAAAATAAATTAAAATT
This sequence comes from Lathyrus aphaca, assembly GCA_963966055.1. Lineage (NCBI taxonomy): Eukaryota > Viridiplantae > Streptophyta > Magnoliopsida > Fabales > Fabaceae > Lathyrus > Lathyrus aphaca. The sequence continues at coordinate 13,926,400 of OZ014525.1, forward strand.
TTACCACAATTTATACTAAAGGTGCCGGTACTCAATTACTTATCATGGGTACCTAAGAATTTGTCATAAATTAATGCATAATACAATCATAATAACAAAATGCATATAGATGAACGAGTCCATGATGTAACACCCCATTTTTAATAAATTATTGTCGGGTATTTTTGGTGTATTGTTGGCCTTGTTTAAGGCGCATGTCTTAAGGTTTTGGTGTAGTGTCCTAGTGAGACGGGTAGAATTATTGTGTGGTTAGTAATAGTAAGGTATGGTAAAATAAAATGTCTAATTAATCATTATTTTCATTATTATTATTATTAATATTATTATTATTTTGTTTTAATTAAAATAATGAGGTTGAATTAGTAAAAGTATTATGGTGAGAGTAATAGGGAAATAATAATTTAATCAGAAAATTAGTCATAATAATTTTGGAGAAACCAAGGGAGAGCTAGGAAGAGGAAGAACACAGCTAGGGCAACCTCCATAGACCAAATTCGTAGGAATTTTCTTCAAGAATTAAGGTAATGGGAGAAAGGGATTCATATTAGGTGATATTAACATGATGGGGTAGTGAGGGGTCATTTTTCTCATAGGATTTTGTGTATGATTGATGTTCTGTGAATCTGGTGATTGATGAAATTGTTGTTGCGAATTCAATTTGATTTAGCTTAATTCTGTTATGATATATTGTTGTTGTTGTTCTGTATGTTACACTGTTGTATATATTTGGTATTGTTGCAGAAGGAGAGTTACGAATTTAGATTTAGAAAAGTGATAAAATTGAATTTAGTAACAATAGATGAAAGAACAACATGATTGAGAGTGTAAAATTTGTGTAGAAACTTTCTTAGGACTTGTATGAAGTGTAGAAACGAGAATCATAGGAAACAAAATCAGAATGAAGGAGAAAACATGAAATTTGAGGTGTCTCTATCAATATGTGTAATGAAGCCTTGTTACGCGTATGGAGTTGCGCAGATTTAGGGCATTACGCATAATGGGGGATAATTACGCGTATGGAATGTGTTTTGGCACGAACATCTGCCCATTTGAGTATGATACGCGTAGAAAAGCTGGGCAATACGCGTAAGAGGTGGATATAAGCGTATTGGCCTGAGAGTGTGAGCCATTATGCGTATGAGGGGGCGTATGAGGGGCATATGAGTTGATTTATACGCGTATGACCAGGCTTGTAGGGCAAATTTTTGTGTTTTGCGATTTCTGTCCTAATTTCGCATCCGATGTCGATTATCTTAATATGAGGCAATAATATAGATCTTAGGACTTAATTAATCAAGGATTGGTGATGATATTTTAAATAATAATGGAAGTTAGGTGAATTAACTAGACGGATAATCACTTAAGTCACGTGAGGAATATTTTGGTGATTGTGTGGAACTTTTGTTGCATATGTGATCGGATGGATCATGTAGGTGCATAATGTGATGTTTATACATGTTGTATGCATAGTCATTGTCATGCATACATTGAGGGATTATTCGTTGTCGGATGGGCGTATGTGATTCATTTTACTCTGTTGCGGAGAATGTTTAAGATAAATCATTGTCGGATGGGCGTATGTGATTTATTCGAGTTCGATTGAATGAACTGAGTTGAGATGGTACCACATGCATTGTGTCATTATTGGGTCACATTGCATAAATATTATTGTTGTGAATCATGAGTAGTTGTTGCAAAATTATTGCTGTGATGTTGTTGTACATGTTGTTTGTGTGAGAAACTACCCTTGATTTGTTATATACACCGTTAATATTTGAATACGTTTCTCACTCATTTGTTGTTGTTGTATATGTGCTTCTTTGGAAGTACAGATAATTCAGGTACTTGAGTGTGCGTGGACTTCGTGTTGCTTGTTCGAGTCATAAGACTACTCTGATACGTAACACGAGGCTGGGGATTTTTGATGTTTTGTTTATTTTCGATTTTGGTTACATATCGTATTTATGTTGTTGAAAACCTTATAAACCAGGAAATATTGTTGAATTTTGTTGATGTTTGACAAGTTGCCATGAGTTGAACAACTTATATCTTTTTGTTGTTTTTATAAAGGAGATTTTGTTGGTTAATGGTGTTTATGTGGCATTCCACTTTGTTTAAACATTGATTTTTACTTATTAATTCAATATTTTATAATTTGGGAAAAGTGGGGTGTTACAATTGGTATCAGAGCAGTTTGGTCCAACCGGCCAGATGTAGTAGTTGAGTCAGTCCTTAGAATATGAGTTGTTATTGTGTTATAACTTGAGGTATTTGTTGTATCAGTATCGCATGAAGGAATGATGATGCTCTTGTTGCTGCTATGCAAGCTATGGCACAAGTTGTATAGAACATCGATCAAGTTGTTGGGAATGCTGAGTTTCATGACTTGGATCAGTTCAGGAGTAAAAAAATGCCTACGTATGAAGGAGGTATCCTTGATCTAGAGGCTACACAAAAATGGCTGAAGGTTGTGGAGAAAATCTTCAGGACCATGGGTTGCAATGATGATCTGAAGGTGAGATCTGGTACTCACATGTTGGAAGGCGAAGCTGAAGTCTGGTGGGACAACAGTCGCCAAAGGTTGGAAGCTCCAAGTACTGTTATTACTTGGGTTGTGTTTTAAGTTGAGTTTCTGGAGAAGTATTTTCCAGAGGATATTCGCAGTGCTCGAGAGGTAGAGTTCTTGGAAGTGAAGCAGAGTAATATGATTGTAGCTGAGTATGCTGCTCGATTTGAGGAGTTGGTGCAGTATTGTGCTCACTATAACACTGAGGATGAGATGACTTTAAAGTGTCTGAAATTTAAGAATGAGTTGCGTCCTAAGATCAAACAAGGCATTACTTGTCAGAAGATCAGGAATTATTCATAGCTGCTGAGTAGAAGTAGAATTTATGATAATGATAACAGAGCTCGGATTGCTCACTACAAGGTTGTGAGTGGTCGAAAGGGTAAGTAGAGATTTGGGGGTACTCCTTATAGTGCTTCGGCTGACAAGAGAAAACAGAAAGCTACTGACAAGAAGCCAAGTGGGGGAGGGAAAATCCCAATCTTGTGAAATGTTTCAGATGTGGGAGCACAGGTCATCGTGCTAATACTTATCAAAATGAGGTGAAGAAATGCTTCAAGTGTGGACGAATAGGTCATGTGGTAGCGGAATGCAGAGCTATCATGCCTACTTGTTTCAATTATGGTGAACAGGGTCATATCAGTACAACTTTCCAAAAATCAAATAAGTCTCAAAGAGCTAGTGGGAAGGTGTCTTCCTTGGTGGGAGCCCAATTGTCGTACCTCGAAAAATACGATCCTAAAACAAAACAACAGAGCCGCCACCTAATTCTATTTATTCTACGAGAGAAAAGGGAGATATAGATACAACCTAAAGGAAGGATAGGAAATGGTTTATGAAACCAAATTCTAAGTTCGGGAGTCGGTTATGCAAGGGGAAGGTATTAGCACCCCTCACGTCCGTTGTACTCAACGGGAACCTTTTAGCTAAACTATGCGATTAAGTGTTTGATCTTAAGTTTTTGTCTTCTTAATGCTATTAATATGTTTGTTCTAAGGAAAAAAGTTTTAAATTATTAATAAGTCGGAGAAAAGATTAAATGTCGAAATTATTGATTTAAACGGAAAAATAATTAAATTTTTTATTAGGGTGGAGAAATGATTATTTTTTTATTATTGTGCTCGCGAAGGATAAAAATCCCCGTGCCTACGTATTCCCTTGTGCAATGGGAAAGTCAGAGCTTCGTAGTTCGTGCTACTACGGTTTGTGATTTTTAATTGAACGATTGTTTGAAAATACATTCTACTGGTAAGCGTTGGCTTATACTCGCGGTGGAGGCTGAAGCGCTAGCTTGTTCGAGAGATAGAATGATTTAAACAATGTTCGTTTTAGAGAAAAGGTGTTTGAATTTTGTTAAGATGTTTTAAACGAAAGGGCGAATGAACACATCGCGTGGGGCTAGCCCAGTTGCGGTCCAATCCAGAACGTGCGGAATGCTAGACTCCGGAGTTCTGTCTTTCGTAATTAATTTGAAAATAGTTTAAATATTTTGGTATACGAATAATGGTTGAACCATCGCATGGGGCTAGCCCAATTGCGGTCCAATCCAGAACGTGCGGAATGCTAGACTCCGGAGTTCTGTCTTCGTAATTTTAATTTAAATGAATTGAATATTTTTTATACGAATGGTGATTGGACACATCGCGTGGGGCTAGCCCAGTTGCGGTCCAATCCAGAACGTGCGGAATACTAGACTCCGGAGCTCTGTTTTCGTATGTTAAATTTTTAAATAAGTTGGATAATCGTTTTTTAGACGTTTTTTTTTATGATGTGATTAATAACGAAGGAGTGAACGAACAATACGCGTGGGGCTAGCCCATTTGTAGTTCGTTCTAGAACGTGCGGAGTGCTAGACTCCGGATCTCTATTCCTTGTTAAATTAGTTTAGGCGCATAAAAGTCATGCAGACGGCGATCACTTGGTAATCGACTTACGTGTGTGCGAAATGTAGGCGTATGAAATTGAAAGAGTGCATCCATCCAAGTATTTTTTATTAATTCCCTTAATGCTTAAAGATAAAATAAAATGAAAAGCCTAGCAATTAAAAATAAACGACCAATATTAAAATATTTTTGGATTTTTGATATAAAAGAAAATGAAGGAATTATTAACTACCACAATTTTCTGACATCCTAACTTTAACTTAAAATATAATTTAGAAACTTAAATTTGAATAATAACTTAATTATCTAACTTTAACTTAAAATATAATTTAGAAACTTAAATCTGAATAACTGAATTATCTAAGCTAAATGAAACTGACAAAAATTTACAAAAAAAAAAACAATATATTTTGAGATTTTTAGTATATTTTTACTACCTTAAATTATATCTTAGATTCTAAAAAACTTAAGTAACTAAATAAAGTCCTAGAACTAATTAACTGATATAAATCTAATTACTAAAACTTACTAGTAAAACTTAATAACTTAAATCTAAATACTATCTTAAAAAAAACTAAATTAATTTAAATTTAAATAAACTAAACTAACTAAATTAAAAAACTTAAGAAAAGAAAAGTTAACTTGATGAGAGACAAATACCCAAAAAAAACTAACTGAACTAATCAAAAAAAAGATTAACAAGTCATGAAGCCCATGGGCGCAGGGTTTGAAAAAAGCCATCCAGAATGGGTCGATTTCAACCCGGCCCGGTTTATAATCGAAATGGGTTGGGAAACCCTAAAATAGCCGCGAAGAAACAAAGTCAGGGGAAACAACCAATTCAAACACAATCAAACTCAAAGCAAACATTAGGAAAATTCAAAAGAGAAGATAAATCCTGACTGAGGATCGACGGTGCTCATTGTTTTAACAACATTTTCCTTCAAAAGCAAAAAGGGATGACGAACAAGCCCTACCTTCCGCGGAAAACGAAGGTTTTCGAAGCGAGAAATCGGACTTCGCCCAAGTTCGGATTTCCTCAAATCTTCTCAGCTTCGTCGTCGGTCCTCTTGTTCTCTCGTATTCGTCTTTTCTTTCGACATGGCGGCGGTGTTTCTTCTCAGCCCGCGGCGGCTTCAGGCGAAGGCGGTGAGGTGACAATGGTGTCGATGGTGGCGAGATTGGTTAACGAGGTGTGGTCTTCTGTTCATGTTGGTTTGAGGAAGGTGATGGAGGGTGTTCGGTTTTTTGATGGGTTATGGTGGTCGGCGGCCGGTGGTCCGTTTGGCGGATGTTTTACGAGAAGGGAAAGGATGAAGGTTTGTTAAGATTGAAGAAGGTTTGAAACGGGTGAGTTTATGAAAGGTTTCGGTTCGTCGGTGACGGTGGAGGTTCGTTAATGGAGGTGGTGAATGAGTTGAGTGGGGGTGGTTCATCAATGGCCGCCATTGTTCACTGTGTTTTGCTCCGATAACTGCTCTGTTCTCCACTGGTAACGGGAATGGTGAGTTGTTGCTGCGATAATGTGTTTGGGAGTTTCCTGGAGTTGAAGTGAATTTTTTTCATAAACAGCCTCCTCCTAGAGTTGTTGATACTCCCTTTTTTATACTGAAAAATTAGGGTTTAAGCCCCTTTGAATTTTTTCATAGCTTGTTGATCAGAAGTTTGGTTCTCTATGTCTGTTAAGTCCTTTTCGTTTTTTCAGGTTTTGTTTAGCTTATGCTAAATTACTTTCAACTTTTCAGGTCTGGTCTGCTTATGGAGGGAGTTTAATCATGTTCTGGTGTAAACTGGGGCTGCAGGCTGAAAGTGATGGGTCAAAGATCGATGAGAAAGAGTGAAGAGGTTAGTTTGCGACCTTTTTATGCAGTACCAAGCTTTTTGCCTTTTTTTTGCTGTGTCCTTTTCTACTCTGATATTTCTCCACTTTATTCATAACCTTTTTGCTTCAGTTTTTTTTGAAAAAAAATCCCTCCTAAAATTGGTTGAAAAAATGCTTGTTTATCAGAGATTTCGGTTTGATATTGGTGCTTGGTTGCTGCAGGTTGTTGCTGGATTGCCACTTTTATGTTTGCTGCAAAAGTGACTTTACTCTGTTGGAGTTTTGCAGGCTATCCACAGCTCAAGTAGTAAGGTCAAAGTGCTGGGACCAAGACCCCCACAGTGACTAATCAAAACAAGTGCTAAGCTGGAAATTAATTTCTTTCTTGATGTTATTGTTTTTTTTTTTACATCGGACTGTATGGAACTTTTAAAAATGATAATAAAAAAACAACTTGAACACAAGAAATTAATAATTTAAAGCTGCCTTGACACTAAAAAAAATGTCATTTGAAACTGAAATGGGGATTTAAACTTGAGATGGAATAATTACTTAGAATTGAAATGGCACATTTGAATAGAACTAGCAACTTAAAATGGATTTTTTTTTAAAAGAAAACAATATTTTAAAATGAAATTCGGATCGAAATGTAACTAAAAAATGTAAAACTTAAATTTGAAATTTGGAAACATAATTATCTTGACATTTGAAAATTGAAATGAGTTTTGGATATATAAAATAAATTTGAGATTTTTGACTTGGAACGAGAATCGAAATTAGAAATAGGAAAATGGAATATGTTGAGATTGGAAAATGATGTTTGAATAGCAATCGAAACTTAGACAAGAAATTTAAAATTGAGAATGCAAAAATTTGAAAATTGGACTAGGAAATTGGAATTGAATGGGATTGAAACATGAAACCTTGAGATGAAATTGGACATAGAATTTGTGTTTGGAAACTTGGACATGAAAAAGACTTATAATCTAAAATGCAAAACTTGAAATTAGATATGGGAAATTGAAGTGAATTGGATTTGAGTTTAATTTGAACTTTAAAAAAAATAAAGTTTAAAAAAGAAATTTAATTATTGAAAAAAAGAAAGGAAAGTACTTAGTATATGACTTGTGAGACAAAGAAGTGCTTGTAACTAGATAATTGAAAGAAAACTTGAGGATGAGAAATATATTAAAATTGGGCCTAAAAATAGAAATAGTGTAAAATTAAAAACTTAACAAATGAAGTAACTAAAAAATATAAAAATTACATTAAAAAAATAGAAACTAGACATTAAATAAAATTTAGAAATAAAAATTTGAAAATGGATAGGAAGCGATAGAAAAAATAAACCTCGGAAAATTTCAAAATAAAAGGGGTAAAATTTGGGGTGTGACACCAATCCACTAATGAGGAGCATTTCGTCAAGTACTTATTTTATTAATAGTACTCATTTGATTGTTATTATTGATACGGGTGCGACCCACTTGTTTATTTTTGTTGATTGTGTGAAGAGGTTAGGAATTCTACCGTCTACTCTAGATCAAAGGATGACAATTGAAACTCGGTCTATTGGTTCTGTGGTTACGTCTTTAGTGTGCTTGAAGTGTCCGCTGACTAATTTTTATAGAGATTTCAGAGTGGATTTGATTTGTTTACCGCTCAGTAATCTGGATGTTATTTTGGGGATGAACTAATTGAAATTCAACCAGGTTTATATGGATTGTTATAAGAAGAAGTTATTGTTCCTTACTCCTGAAGAGGAAGCATTGGCAAATTCTTTATCTACTAAAGAGTTGAGAACTTTGTTGGAAGATGAGGCTAAGATGTTTGCAGTGTTTGCATCTTTATCTATTGAAAGCAAAGTATCAGTTAGTGAGTTACCAGTTCTGAATGAATTTCCTGAAGTATTTCTTGAGGATATTACAGAATTACCTCCGACAAGAGAAGATGAATTTATTGTCGATCATATTCCTTGTACAAGGCCTATTTCTATGGAACCTTACATGATGTCTGCATCAGAATTAACTGAATTGAAATCTCAGATTGGAGAGTTGCTTGATAAGAAGTTTATTAGGCCAAGTGTGTCGCTGTGGGGAGCTCCAGTGTTGTTGGTAAAGAAGAAAGATGGTAGTATGCGTATGTGCATTGATTACCGTCAGTTGAATAAAGTGACCATTAAGAATAAGTATCCACTTCCGAGGATTGATGACTTAACGGATTAGTTGGTTGGTGCCCGTATTTTTAGTAAGATTAATCTGAGGTCAGGTTACCATCAGATTCGAGTGAAAGAAGGTGATATTTAGAAGACTGCATTTAGAACTTGTTATGGACATTATGAATATGTTGTGATGCCTTTTGGAGTGTCTAATGCGCCAGGTGTATTTATGGAGTATATGAACCGTATATTCCATTCTTATCTGAATCCATTTATCATGGTGTTCATAGATGATATTCTGATTTATTTTAAAATGGAAGATGATCATAAAGAGCATTTGAGGATTGCATTGCAGGTGTTGAAGGATAACAAGTTGTTTGCTAAGTTATTAAAGTGTGAGTTTTGGTTTAAGAATGTAAGTTTCTTGGGTCATGTTGTTTCTGGTGATGGTATAGCAGAGGATCCTTCTAAAGTAAGTGTTGTTTTGCAAAGGGAACCTCCAAAGACAGTAACAAAGATTAAAAACTTTCTGGGTTTAGCAAGTTTTATAGAAGATTTGTCCAAAGGTTTTATAATTTGGCATTATCATTGACTCAATTGACTAGAAAGATTCAAGCATTTATTTGGGATACAACTTATGAGGAAAGTTTTGAGGAATTGAAAAAGAAATTGACTACGACACCAGTGTTGGTTTTGCTAAGTCCTGGTGAACCTTTTATTGTGTATTGTGATGCGTCCAAGGTGAGATTAGGTGGAATATTGATGCAAGATGGTAAGGTGGTGGCTTATGCTTCCAGACAATTGAGTTTACATGAGAAGAATTATCCCACTCATAATCTTGAATTGGTTGTAGTGGTTTTTGTATTGAAAATTTGGAGGTACTATTTGTATGGGTCAAGATTTGAAGTATTTAGTGACCACAAGAGTTTGAAGTATTTATTTGACAAGAAAGAACTGAATATGATATAGAAGATGGTTGAAATTTCTGAAAGACTATGATTTTAATTTGAGCTATCATCCGGGTAAAGCTAATCTAGTAGCATATGCATTGAGCCGTAAGACAATTCATATGTCAGCATTGATGGTGAAAGAAATGGAGTTAATTGAACAATTCATAGATTTGAGTATGGTTTGTGAAACGACACCTGAGAGTGTTGGGCTTAGGATGCTGAAAGTGAATAATGACTTTTTGGATGTGATTAAAGAGAAATAGTGACTTAATGTGAAGTTGGTAGATTTGATGCTTACGGGAGGAAGTGATCCTGATGGTGATTTCCAGATAGATAATTATGGTGTGTTGAGATTCTGAGGCAGAATTTGTGTACCGGATAATGCTGAATTGAAAAAGGAAATTTTAGAAGAAAGTCATCGAAGTAGCTTGAGTATTCATCTGGGAGATAAAAAGATGTATCAGGACTTGAAGAAGTTATTTTGGTGGTTTGGTATGAAAAGAGATATAGCACGGTTTGTGTATGCAAATCAAAGGTGGAGATTCAGAAGCCTTCGGGAATGATACAATCGTTGGAAATTCTAGAATGGAAGTGGGACAGTATTGCTATGAACTTTGTTTTTAGTTTGTCGAATACGACGAGTGGATTTGATGTTATTTGGGTGGTTGTGGATAGCCTTATGAAATCCACACATTTTATTCCTTTCAATATGAGTTTTTCGCGAAGTTGGCAGAGATTTATATTAGGATAATTGTGAAATTGCATGGTGTTCCTTCAAGTATAGTTTCGGATAGAGATCTGAGGTTCACTTCTGGATTTTGGAAGAGTTTGTAAGAGGCTTTGGGTTCAAAGGTAAAATTGAGTTCGTCTTATCATCCGCAGATTGACTGTCAATTAGAAAGGACTATTCAAACATTAGAAGATTTGTTAAGGACTTGTGTATTGGAACAGGGTGGTGCGTGGGATACTCATTTGCCATTGATCGAGTTCATGTACAACAATAGTTACCATTATAGTATTGGAATGACACCTTTTGAAGCTTTGTATGGTAGGAGGAGTATGATGCCTCTGTGTTGGTATGAGACTGGTGAAAATGTGGTGCTTGGACCTAAAATTGTGCAACAGACTACTGAGGAAATTCAGATGATCTGTGAGAAGATGAAAGCGTCTCAAGATAGACAAAAGAGCTATCATGATAATCGGAGAAAAGAACTAGAATTTGTTGAAGGTGATCATGTGTTTTTAAGGGTTAATATAATGATGGGTGTTGGACGTCCTTTGAAATCGAAGAAGTTGGATCCTAAGTTCATTAGACCATACCAGATTTTGCAGAAAGTTGGTATTGTTTCTTATAGAGTGGCGTTACCGCCAGAGCTTTCGAATTTGCATGACGTGTTTCGTGTGTCACAACTTCGGAAGTATGTGTCTGATCCATCTCATGTTATTCTGAGGGATGAGGTGCAGGTCAAAGATAATCTTACTATGGAAGCGATGTTGATAAGGATTGAGGATCGCAAGATGAAGAAACTCAGAGGTAAAGAGATTCCTCTGGTGAGGGTAGCTTGGGGAGGAGCTGCTGGTGGAAGTGTGACTTGGAGCTGGAAAGCAGGATGCGAGAGTCTTATCCGGAACTTTTCGTATTAAGTACATTTTCAAGGACAAAGGTATTTTAAGTAGGGGAGAGTTGTAACACACCATTTTTAGTATTTATTCGTAAGGTAATTTTTGGTGCATTGTTGGCGTTGTTTAAGGTGTGTGTCTTGTTGTTTTGGTGTAGTGTCCTAGTGGGACGGGTAAAATTGTGGTGCGATTAGAAATACGTGGATGTGGGAATAATAGTAAGACCAATCAATCATTATTTTTATTATTATTATTCAGTTTTAATTAAAATAAGGAGGAATTAATAAAAATCAATATTAGAGGATTAATCAGAATTAAGAAGAGATTAGTCGTATTTTTGTGAAAGAGCCGAGGAGGGTTAGGAAGAGGAAGAACAACTAGGGCATCCTTCATAGAAGAAATTCGCATGAAAAATCGTCCAAATTCGAGGTAATGGGGAGAAATGATTCTCTTTAGGTGATTTAACATGATGGAGAAAATTTGTGATGAATATGTGATTATATGATTGTTGTTGCGAATCTGTGACTGTGTTTATCTGATATTGATGATTTTGTGTAGAATATTGTTGTTGTTGTTCTGTTGTATGCATAATCCGTATGGAGTTTTGTTGTTGCATAAGAACAGATACGAATCTAGATTTAGAATGTGGATAAAACTGAATTTAGCAACTTAGATGAAAGAATGATGTGAGCAAAAGCATAAAATATGTGTAGAAACCATATTTAGGATTGGTATGATGTGGAGGAACAAGAATCATAGGAATCAGATGCAGAATGTATGAGGAAACTTGAAAAATGTGACAATCTTTGTTAATATGCGTAATAGCATGCCCATATGTGTAAGGATGGGCGTGAGATCAAGGTAATACACGTAATAACCATGCAATACACGTATGAATATGGAATTTTTAGAGCCCTCTGTCCATTTTCGTAAGTTATGCGTGAAGCACTAGGTCATTATGTGTAATGTGCAGCGTATTGAGGTGTATTACGCGTAATGAGCAGTGTATGGGGGAAGGATACGCGTAATGGTGTGCGTATGAGGCGTAGAAGCTGGCCCATACGCGTATGGCCTAGGGAAATATGTGTATGTCCAGGCCTGTAGGGAAAATTTTGTAGTTTCGCAATTTCTGTCTCGATTTCGCATCCGTTGTCAATTCTTTTGATCTGAGACATTGAGATATACCTTAGGACATATTTAACTGAGTATTGGGGTGGAGTTAATGATGAAATTTAAGTAGACTTAACTAGACGATTAATTAGTTAAGTCACGTGAGGATTATATTGACGATTGTGTGGAATTATTGTTGCTTATTGATCAGATGGATCGTGTAAATGTATAATATTGGGGTTATACATGTTGTATGCATATTCATGGTCATGCATACATTGTCGTGTTATTGTTGGGATGAATCATTGTCAGATGAGCGTATATGATTCATCCGTACTCCGTTGTAGAGAATGGTGGGATAATCATTGTCGAATGGGTGTATATGATTTATCTGTGTTCGATTGAATAAACAAAAATTGGTACCACGTGCATTGTGTCGTGTTGAGTCACATTGCATAATTATTGTCGTTTTCGTTGTAGAATAATTATTGGTGTAATGTTGTTGTATATGTTGCTTTGTGTGAGAACTACCCTTGATGTGTTTTATGCACCGTTAATATTTGAATTTGTTTCTCACCCCTTTTTGTTGTTGTGTCTGTGCTTCTTTGGAAGTACAGATAATCCAGGTACCTAAGTGTGTGTGGAAGTCGTGTTTCCTATTTTAGTCATATGATACTCTGATACGTAACACGGGATGGAGATTTTTGTTGTTCTATTATTTTGTTACATATCTTTGAACGTTATCGGAAACTTTATAAACCAAAGTTATTGAGGATATAATGTTAATTGTTGGTATGTTGCCTTAAGTTGAACAAATTACATTTTTCGTTGTTTTAATAAAAGAACTATGTTTATTATTTTTGTTGATGTAGCATTCCACTCGTGTAGACTCTGACTTTTGTATTAAACTGCTATTTTATAAATTGGAAAAAGTGGGGTGTTACATAAAGCAACAACTCAAAACAAATTTTGAAACTTTAGCTTTAAAGCAAGGAAGTGTAGAACACAAAATGGGGGGAGGATTCAAAACACAACGAAAATTCTTCAACAAAAAAAAATACAAACCTTAGGAATTGACAAAACACTTTCCATAAGCTTTCATCTTCATTACTCATCCACATCACCTTCATATTCACAAGCCGCAACACATGCCCTCCATCTACCTATATCAGAACCACCCCTCACACACTTCTTCCGCCACCAACCTTCCTCCTCCATTAAAACAAACTCATCATCACCCCCCATACTAAAAAAATCCACCCTGTAACACATAAAAAGGACTTCCTAAAAATTCCAACAATAAAACATGAACCTTGCGCATCGTCGTCACTAATCCTCATCACTCAATCATTGAACCCTCACTTCAAGCGCCTCTATTTCAGAATAAGGAGAAGAAGATAGGATAGAACTAAAACACCTCACAAACATAACATTGTCTTTAACTTTCAACACAGCCAATACAAGCCTATTATCGCTCAACCACCATAAACACTGCCACCCATCAAACAACAACAACACATAATAAACACATGGAGAGAGAGAGAGAGAGAGTGCAAGCCAGAGGGTAGTATGGGGACACGAGTGTCGCTTACAAAAGAGAGGATTTTGACGGAGAGCACCGAGTTGAAACAACAGAAAATGGAAAGAAGTGAACGCGTGAAGAAGAGCAAAGCGAGACTAGAGAGATTGAGAACGGTCGTGAGAAGAAGGTGAATGTTCTCGGTTTGGCTGCATATGTAGAAAAATATTATCATTTGTCTTGATGTCTAGTAAGATGTCCTTGACATGCTTAGAGATATTTTGGTGTGCAGTGTTTTTGTGATGTCAGATCAGATATTGTAACATCTGTCTTGACAGTTCTGGAACTTTCCAATACAAAACGTTTTGATTTTATTTCAATATATTGTTAGCAGATGTTTGGTAATTTGATTTTCTCCAGAATGTGCAAAAATCAAGGGAATGTTGTTGTCAAAATCAGAAGTTGTTTATGCGTTAGTTTTTGGAGATTATTGAAGATCTTTTCTTGCTTGATTCATGAGATCTTTTTTAGGGAGTTTCTGATCAGATTCAGGCCCATTCAGAACTTTATATTTTTGGATGTTTAACCTAATTACTTTGTATGGAATATTGTGTATTGTGTAAAGCAAGGTGCTTTTGAGTGTTAGGGTTTTTCTATGTGCGTGTGTTTTTATTTGTGAGTCATTCATACATCACCTAGATGTTTGAATTGGACTGATTTTTTAGTTGTAATTTCGTTCACTCTAAGCTTTTAAGTATGAGTGTTTGTTCTTGATCAAAGCTTTTAAGCAAGATCAAGGTGTTGTGTTTTAGAAGAGTGTTCTTCTATTTTCTTAGAAAAAATTGGTTAATTATCACAGTGTGTGATTGAGGGGGAGTGAGATGGTGATTTCACATATCTAGATGTTGATTTCTAGGTAGAAGTTGCACTGGGTAGGTTTAAGTGAGAAGTTGTAAACTGAAACTATTTAGGCTTTGAATTGTTCTACTAATAGTGGATTTCCTTCTTGGCTTGGTAGCTCCCAAAGTAGGTGTGTTTGCACCGAACTGGGTTAACAATCCATTGTGTTTTTACTGCTTTTCTTTATACTGCTTTTATCTTGTTAATACTCAGATAGTAATGTCGTGACATCGCCTTCGACATCGCGTATCTGATACCAGAATTTCAGAAAAGGGAAGAAATCATGACTTTATTCACGTAGGGTAATCCGTTTTTTTTTCTTTTGCTATTTATTCTTATTTTATTTTATTCTCTTAGTTATCAATTAACAAGGTTAAGACTTGTAATTAAGTTTTTTATTTTATTTTTGGCCCAGCCCAAGCATCTATTTTGTTTCACACCCTTTTGTTTGAGCAATACCACCTCTGGTCATCATTTATTTATTACTTATTTAATTTTTTTAGTTATCTTAGTTAATTAATTTTTAATTTAGGCTTATGACTTTTTAGTTAGTATAATTTGGAAAGGTTTTAGTTTTAATCTCTTAGACTTAGTTTTTTTAATTGATTTTATTTTTAGGATTTTTTAATATATATATATATATATATATATATATATATATATATATATATATATATATATATATATATATATATATATATATATATATATATATATATATATATATATATATATATATATATATATATATATATATATAAACAAAAACTCAAAAATATTTTAATTTTTTTATATTTATATTCGTTTAGTTTATTAGACTTTTTTATTTTAGTTAGTTTATTATTTTAGATACTAAAAAATGACAAAAATATTAGATAGATGTTAGTTCTTTAAGATTTATTTTAGTTTCGACTCGATGTTATTCTTGATGGATCCTTGACGCTTTGCCTTTTTCGCCTTGTCGTGATAACCCTTATTATCCCTTTTCGCATGATGTTTTGTCGTGTATGTCACTTTTCGATTCACGATGTTTTGTCGTGTGCGTACTCTCAAATTTATTCGTTCTTGATACTTCTGACCCAATCCAAGGGAAAGTGGACGTTTTGTTGATTTATTGTCATTTGCGTACCATTTGTGTGTTTCACCTTTTAATATTTTTTTCACAAGCTTTTCCCCTTAGTTGCCTTAGTTCTTAGGCCCCCTTTTACTCGTAGTTTTCCGAACTACGGTGTTCTGACTTTTACATTACACAAGGGAATACGTAGGCAAAAGGTTTATCCTTGGCGAACACATTTTTTTCTTTTTTCACATTTTTCCTTTTCTCACATTTTTTTCTTTTTTTCCCATGTTTTCACTTTTTTCTCTTCTTCACATTTTTCAGTTTCTTTACATTTTTCCTTTTCTTCACAATTTTTTCTTTTCATTCTTTTTTCTTTTTCATCATTTTCCATATTTTCATTTTTGTTTGTGTTCTCATTCATTAGCAGACAATTAAGCACAAACATATATATTACAAGAGGCTCCCGTAGAGTACCACTGATACATATGATACTAGCACATTCCCTAGGTATAACCAACCCCCTTACCTCCGATCTTTTTCTTAGCTTTTAGCCCCGCCTTTTAGCTTAGCATATTTTTAGGGTTTATTTGATTCCCCCACCCTTGGATAAATTAAAGTTCGATGGTGAATTTTATGATTTGTGATTCAAGTTAACTTAATAGCTTGATATCCGATTCTCACCACGACAGGAATGGCGACTTCACTAGGGACTCCCCCAAGAGGGTTGAGCCTAACTTGTTTTATCTATTGTTTGGGATTTTCTATTTTTCAGGGTTTAATGATACATGTGTGGTGGGATAAGTCATAACCCGAACTTGAGTGCACTATAAGATAGGACGGTGGTATAGTCAAGAAGGCTTATAAGGATTTGAGTCCTGACTAAGTTAACTTGAGAATCCACCACTCAGTAGAGGCCTCCTCTAGGGTAGTATATGTTGGCCGAGTTTAGTCGTGAAAACATTACTACTTTTGACCTGAGAGTCCTCGAAGTTGAGGACTGTAGGACCCATTTACCCCACTTGGCCTTTTTTAGGATTTAGTGCAATGACTATGAGGAAGTCGTTCTGAAATGGTTGATACATGATGATACACTCATATGAGACTCTCTTGATAGTATTATTGACGACCAAGTGATTTGGGAAGTCGATAATATCCGAAAGATGGGTTAGTGATTCTGGGAATTTTGTTAGAACCTGTTGTGCAGGTATTTTACCCCTAGTACACACCTTGTGGTTGATTCTTTACCCAGACTCAATGCATGTGATCTTAAAACTTTGATCATGTTACTTGTGATTTACATCCCATACTGCATTATTCGCATTGATTTATGCATTCATCCAAGTTGTCCAACAACTCATCCTGGTTGTCTACTTTTTCCAGTCACTTGTCATTCATTAAGCCGATTCCTTGACACTTCCACGCTACTCAAGTCAACGTCAGACAAATAATGGATCCGATTCAGAAAAGTACTTGCTGCCACATGTGGCATGTTAGTGTTATTAAAAAGGTTTTCAATGACAAGCATGACAAGATCTTCACACCAGCTTGAACAAGCAGAGTGGCCTTTGACTCTGAAGAAGCTATTTTAGTGGCAAATTGATCAAAAAATGAGTTCAGTTCCTCAATGAAGGCGTCTTTTATACCCTGTTATCATTTCACATTGTTGTATTTCCTTGATTATTTAAGTATTGTTTGCTCAAAACATTGTCATTTGTACCTGGTTTCATTAATGAGATGATTATGCATGTTTTGAATTAGTTTTTTCGCATTCGCTCATCTTTTATCATTTATCACAAAAATCACAAAAATATTTTTCCACTTCATTTTCTTTATCAAACTGTTAATTATGTAATATTTGAGGGAGGATGATGAAAACAAATACCCATAATTGTTTGGTATGCTTTCAGATAATATCTTTCCAATGATGTACATACATTGTTTCAATTCCCAAACATTGGAAAGATAAGGAATTTATCCCTAGTTCACCACTTCGAGCCTAGAAGTAGGAATTTCTTACGGATATAAACCCTTATGCTTAACCTGGGGCAGGGTAGTGTTTAGTTAACCTGATTACACATTCAAATTACAAGATAAGACATCCTGTATAGAGATTAATTATAGCCAATGATTTGGCAGTCACAACTTTCAGCCTTTCCAAAATAAAATAAAATAAATAAAATAGTCTTCTAAGTCGAACACCCAAAGAGATGACTTAGGAAAAAGTTAGGGATCAGATCAAAATAGAGAATAATCAAGCAAAAGAGGCCCTCAGATCCTCAATCTCAGGCAAAACAGATTTAGCGACCACCATGTGCAGAACCAATGAGTCACTACCGATATCCATGAAGAATAAATAAATGACTTCACACTTACATTGTCAAGACGAATGTGTATAGATCTAATTGAACGTAGGACTGGAGATCATCACGAAGAAGGGGTGGGTACAAACACAATTTGAGCCTTATATCCTTTGTTAAAATTAATCATGAACCAGACCACATTGCAATCCTCAAAAGACCTAATTGAAATATAGTTTGTTCTAAAAGCATGCTACAATAAGGTTGTGTAAACTGACTCCTAGAGATTTGCTAACTTTCAGCCTTGATGGCATTTTCTTCTTGCCATATATTTGACCACATATCAAAAGCAGCACTGCATTTGGACTAATGGTCCATTTGTCTCACACTTTCACATCATTCCAATAAATGACTTTTTCAAAACTTGCATGAACGTCACATTAAAACCACCATTTATGAAAGTACATTTTAACTGCAAATCAGTGTTTGACATCAAGCGCATTCCAATAAGGGGCGGTCAAATAGGAACTTGAACTTTCATTGGTGCCGACTCGATTCAATATAACCTCAAAACCCTATGAATCCGGGGAAGATCTCCCAAGAGCCCAATCAAGGGCAAATCATCTTTAAGAGATTATCAAGTGATCATATCAGGGGCAAATGCTTTTCGGATCCTATTGAGAATTAGTTCAAAGGTTTCTTTTTAAGTACATGCAACTTTTCAGAATTGATTTATCCAGAAGATTTTGCAAGACTCATGTTGGGGCAAGCTTTCCAAGCACGTAATAGAGCAGTTATTTCCAAAATCAGTCAAGCTGAAGCAAAGACCACTTTTATTTACAGTAGTCAGCTAATCCGGGGAAATTCACTTGAGGAAATCCTAACATCCTTTTTCCAAGGATCAGTAACTTGGTACAGTTTACCAGTGTGGCAAAGATTTATTCAACATCAACATTTTTAGTCCCTAAGAAGTATAGAAGTGACCTCCTTGTTGAGGAATCAGTCTCCCAATCTTTTCATCTCCACAAAAGAGTCAAGACATGTTGTCAGCATCTGCTTTACATGCATTTTGTCATACATCATAACAAATTCATATATAACAAATTCTTGAGTGTTTTAATCCTCATATGCATTTTCAATGGTGTTTTAATCCTCGTCTTCATATGTTTGCATTGCAAGAGTGTTTTAAACTCATTTTCATTTTCATAGGTCGTGTTGTTATCAACTTTTCACATTACTACCAAAGTCCAACCTAACTTGGAAAACCATAAAGTCCAACTCATTTGACACCTATCAAAGCAGATGTGTCTGTCTGTATTTCTTTTCAGCCCAATGCTTTCTTGGATTCTCATACTTATTCACATATATCTAATGCTTTCTTGGATATTGTGATTTTCCTTTGTATCTAATGCTTTCTTGGATGGCATCTTTATCCACATATATCCAATTCATTCTTGAATATTGTGTTTTCTTTATGTATAATGCTTTCTTGGGTGTCGTCTTTGTTCACATATATCCAATGCATTCTTAGATAGTGTGTTTCTTTTTAGTCCAATGCTTTTTTTGGATATCCTTGCTCACATATTCAATTCTTTCTTGGATGTTGTGATTTACCTTTGCGTCTAATGCTTTCTTGGGTGTCGTATTTGTTCACATATATTCAATGCATTCTTGGATTATTAGTTTCTTTTCATCTGATACATTCTCAAATATCTTGTTTTCGTTACATCCAATGTATTCTTGGATTCTCCTAGACTCCCTTTCATCGGATGCCTTATCAGACATGTTATTTTCTATCATCCAATACTTTCTTGGGTGTCATTTGTTTCTTTACATCTGAGGTTTTCTCAGATATTTTTGTTCATACCTTACATTCAATGCACTCTTAAATATCTGGTTTCTTTATATCTGATGCTTTCTCGGATGTTGTTTCACATTTCATTCAATTCATTATTAGATGACTGGTCTATTTTTGTCTAATGCCTTCTTAGATACATTTATCTTTGTTTCCATCTAATTCATTCTTGGATTCTCCTAAACTCCCTTTCATCCGATGCCTTCTCAGACATGTTATTTTGTATCGTCCAATGCTTTCTTGGGTGTCATTTTTGTTCACATATATCCAATGCATTCTTAGATATTGTGTTTCCTTTACCTCCAATACTTTCTCGGGTTTTGTTTTGTTTGTATACGTCCAATGTATTCTTGGATATTGCGTCTATAAATTTCACTCAATGCTTTCTTGGATGACTAGTTTCTTTTACATCTGATGCTTTCTCGGATATTGTTTCACCTTTCATTCAATGATTTCTTAGATGTCTGGTCTATTTTCATTTGATTCATTCTCATATATTTGTTTCATATTTCATTCAATTCATTCTTGGACGAGTGGTCCATTTTCGTCTAATGCCTTCTCGGATATTATGCTCATACCCTACGTTCAATGTATTCTTGGATGTCTGGTTTTCTTTACGTCTAATGCTTTCTCAAATATCCTGTTGCTATTATGATCCAATGCATTCTTGGGTGTCGTTTATGTTATCATCCAATGCATTATTGGATTCCCATTAATCGCTTTACATCTGATGCTTTCTCAAATATTTGTGTTCATATTTTTCATTCAATGCATTCTTGGATGATTAGATTCTTCTCGTCTGATGCCTTCTTAGATAACTCATTTCAATATATTCAATGCTTTTCTAGATGTTTTTGACGTGTCTTCCAGAGTATGACACTTTTCCATCTGATATTTTCTCAGATATCTATATCTCTTTCCAGATTTTATCTTTCACTTCCCAAGTATTGTTGGATAATCTTTGTCTCCTTGACGGATTTCCGCGATACCTTGTATTTCTCGGTTGTTATTTATTCCTCGTGTTCTCAAACCTTTTCCTCACTGGATCATGTCTTGTTAATATGTCTCATGTAGCGTCATTCCCCGCATAAATCAATCTTTCGTGCATTCATTAACATTTCATTTCATCTGCATTCGGTCAAAATTCTAGGTATTCTGATATTTAATCCTTTTCTACCTTGAATGTCTAAAAAAACTTTATTATTCATACATTAAGGTTCAAGATGATTAAATAGGGGCATCTTTCACACCCTAAATTTTAACCGAACTTTTTTCAAAATTTTTATTCATCTGACGCATTTTATCGCGATGTCAATAATCAGTCGTTTTGCATTAATCATTAATCTTACATTGTTTAGTCAATTTCTATCATTCCATGTCATTCTCTTTTTATTCGTGATTTTAGATTATTTCGAACGTTTGTCTCATTTCGTAATTTATTTGTTTTATTTTAAATATTTGTTTTAGATTATTTAGATTTAGTTTTTAGTTAAATTTTATTTTAGTTAAATTTAATTTAGTGTATTTTGATTTTAGATTAATTTAGTTTAGTTTTTTATTAGTTTGTATTTTATTTAAGTTTTTTTTATAATTAGCTCATTTTTATTTAATTTATTTAATTTATTTAGTTTATATTTGATTAGATTAATTTAATTAATTTTTAGTTTCAATTAGTTTATATTATTTAGTTACTTTTCTTTTATTTAAGATTAATTTAAAAAGGATACACTATCAAACAAAGCAACAGTCTGCTATCATTCAACACCAAGTTTTCTCCTTCACATCAATTCTTGTAGCCTTCTTATTACCATTAGTTGTTCTTACACCCTGTACCCTACTTACCAACACAATGTCAAATTTCTCCCACACAAGGACAACATACAAAACTTCAAACATTTACACCAAAATGCACAAACCAAATCATGTTATCCATAAAGCAAGCCTTGACCAATTTTCATACACACTAAGCCACAACAAAACCTTCTATGAGAAAGTGACCCAACAACATGACCTAAAGGATCCTGAATTGAAAGCAACAACTCAAAACAATTTTTGAAATTTTAGCTTTAAAGCAAGGAAGTGCATAACACAAAAGAGGGGGAGGATTCAAAACACAGAGAAAATTCTTCAACACAAGAAAAACACAAACCTGGGGAATTGACAAAACACTTTCCATAAGCTTTCATCTTCATTACTCATCCACATCACCTTCATATTCACAAGCCGCAACACACGCCTTCCATATCCTTCAATCAGAACCACCCCACACGTACACTCCTTCCGCCATCAACCAACCTTACTCCTCCATTAAAACAAACTCATAATCACCCTTCATACTCCAAAAATCCACCTTGAGGCACATAAAAGGGACTTCATAAAATTTCCAACAATAAAACACGAACTTCGCTCATCTCCTTCACTCATCCTCATCACTCAATCACTGAAACCTCACTTCCAACGCCTCTATTTCAGGTCAAGGAGAAGAAGAAAGGACATGACCGAAACACCACACAAATAAAACATCGTCTTTAACTTTCAACACAACCAACACAAGCTTATCACCTCTCGGCCACCATAAACACCGCCACCCATCAAACAACAATAGCGTAGAACAAACACATAGAGAGTGTGTGTATGTGTGTGTGTGTGTGTGTGTGAGAGCCAAAGTGTAGTGCGGGGACGCGAGAGTCGCTTGCAAAAGAGAGGATTTCGGCGGAGAGCAACAGTCAAAACAGCAGGAAACGAAAAGGAGTGAACGTGTGAAGAAGAGCAAAGCGAGGCCAGAGAGATCGAGGACGACCTTGAGAATAAGGGGAAGAAATCATGACTTTGTTCACGTGTGTGGGTAATACGTTTTTTTTTTCTTTTTATATTTATTCTTATTTTGTTTTTTTATATTTATTTTATCTAATTCTCTTAGTTATCAATTAATTAAGTTAATACTTTTATTTAGGTTTTCTTTTCAATTTTAGGCCCAACCCAAACATTTATTTTGTTTCACACCCTTTTGTTTGAGCAATACCACCCTTGATCATCATTTATTTATTACTTATTTAGTTTTTTTAGTTATCTTAGTTAATAAATTTTTAATTTAGGTTTAGGACTTTTTAGTTATTATAATTTGGATAGGTTTTAGTTTTAATCTCTTAGACTTAGTTTTTTTTAATTGATTTTATTTTTAGGATTTTTTAACATCATATATATATATATATATATATATATATATATATATATATATATATATATATATATATATATATATATATATATATATATATATATATATATATATATATATATTAAAAACATAAACTCAAAAATATTTTAATTTGTTTATTTAGATTCGTTTAGTTTATTAAATATTTTTTATTTTAGTTTAGTTAATTTATTATTTTAGATACTAAAAAACGACAAAAATATTAGATAGATGTTAGTTCTTTACAATTTATTTTAGTTTCGACTCAATGTTATTCTTGATGGATCCTTGACGCTTTGCCTTTGTCACCTTGTCGTGATAACCCTTGTCATCCCCTTTTGCACGATGTTTTGTCATGTATGTCACTTTTCAATTCACAATGTTTTGTCGTGAGCGTACTCTCGATTTTATTCGTTCCTAATACTTCTGACCCAATCCAAGGGAAAGTGGACGTTTTGTTGACTTATTGTCATTTGCGTACCATTTGCGTGTTTCACATTTTAATCTTTTTTTTCACAAGTTTTGCATTCAAGCTTTTCCCCTTAAGTACCTTAGTTCTTAGGGGCCCTTTTTACTCGTAGTTTTTCGAACTACGACGCTCTAACTTTTCCATTGCACGAAGGAATACGTAAGGACAAGGTTGATCTTGGCGAGCACATTTTTTTCTTTTTTATATTTTTTCTTTTCTCACATATTTTTTCCTTTTTCCCATGTTTTCACATTTTTCTCTTTACATTTTTCCTTTTCTTCACACTTTTCTCTTTTTATTCTTTTTTCATTTTCATCATTTTTCACCTTTTCATTTTAGTTTTAGTTCTCATTCATTAGCAGACAATTAAGCACAAACATAGATATTACAAGAGGTTCACGTAGAGTACTACAGATACTTAGGATGCTAGCATCTTCCCTAGGTATAACCAACCCCCGTACCTTCGATCTCTGATTGCTTAGCTTTTATCCTCGCCTTTTAGCTTAACATATTTTTAGGGTTTATTCGATCTTTTCCGCTTCCATTGGATACATTAAAGTTCGGTGGTGAATTTTATGATTTGTGATTCGAGTTAACTTAATAGTGTCATACCCTAAATTTTGACCAGAAATTTTTCGATTTTTGCTCATTTTACGCATTTTTTGCCGATATGTTGAAAATCATTTATTTTGCATCTTTAAGTTAAACATTCACTTAATCATACATTTTACCATTTTTTATTTATTTATTACCTTTTAGTTGTTTTAGATTTTTGTGTCACTTTAATATAAATTTTAGAATTTGATTCAATCTTAGAATTTTAATTAGAATATTTTCTCATTTTTGTAATTTATTTATTTTTATATATTTTAGAAACTATTATTTATTTTTTTTATTTTTTTTTAGATTTTTTATTTTTGTAATTTTCCATTTTTACCTAATTCTCAATTTAGTTTAGTCTTTATAATAAGATTTTTATTTTACATTAAATTTAGGGCTAGTTTTTGATTTAATTCTAATTTAGATTAGTTTCCGTCTAGTTAATCTGTTTAATTTAATTAAGTTTATTTATTTTATTTAAATAGCCGGATTTAATCCAATAGAATCTAACTGTTTTTATTTATTTATTTTATTTTATTTATTTATTCATTTATTTCTCATTAGTTAAATCTTAATCAATTATCTTTTCTCTAATTTAATTTTAGTTTAATTTATTTATTTATTAAACAGTTCATCTAACTAGTCTTTAGATTATTTTGGTTCAAATAGTTTCCATCAGTCTTAGTCATACACTACAACACTCCAACATCACTCCAGCCTGTACCTTTCACCAAATTAGGCCAAAGTCAAACCTGCTACTTTTTGCACCAGAACCAACACACTCCACAACTTTGAAAGAGACTTATCAAAACAAAAGATGTTGTTGTACAGCAGGTAACAAGAAAAAGCTGAGTTTTTTAAACAGAAAGAAAATCTTTGGGTTCAGATCCCTCCATCCTCTGTGAAAAGAGGACAACTTTTCTCAACTTTTCTGGCCCAGGGGGGGACCCTTCTTTTCTTCATGAACAAAAAGCATAAAGCAAGACCCTTCGGCTTTGGGCTGAGGGACCTTTCCTTTATCAACCATCATCACCTGTAAAAAGAAAGGGACAGACAAAAAATCATTAACTTAGAAACTTCACAAAACCACCAGAAAAAAGGGAACCTTTTGAAGATAAAAGAGAGACATCAAAAACACAACAACCAAAAAAAAACCAGAACAACATCAAAGGAAAAAAGACACATTAACTTATCTTCTTTTCAAACAGCACAAACTGGACCTCTATCTTCTGCAAAACAACCAGAACCTTCGTCCCCAAACCGCACTCATCACCAACCTCCATTTACCATCCAAATCGCGACACCCTCTCGAACTCATCATCACCGCCATTACCAGAAACCTGTGAGAAGCCGTGGAATCACAACCACCCTCCGCCGTGAGTCCGTTCAAAACCGTCGTTTGTCAACTGTGAAACACACAAACCGAAAAGCCATCAACCAAACTTCCGCCTTGCTTCACCGACGTCACAGCCACACCGTTCTCCCTCCATCCCTCATCGAACACACATACGCCGAACCTAGAAACGACATCACACCAAAGCCTCAAAACCGCCGCGAAAACCATCGTCAGAACCACCCTCACTAAGCTGCGCCGCCATATCCATGCGCGGTTCTAAGGCTAGAACCAATTTCTTTAACCTGAAACCACCGCAAACAACAACGACAAAGACCATTCAACCCAAACCTCAACCGCGATTCAGCAAGGGAGAAGTGGAGATCGCGCCCCCCTTTCGTCCATCACGAACTCACCGCCGCCACCTCTCCTTCATTAAAACCACGAATCAGACGATCTGAGAGAGTGAGAGTCCGAGGTCGTGAACGAAATCCGCCGCTGAGAGGAAGACCGAACGCCGCCGTGAGGAGAGCCGTCGTTTCCACCACTGAGGTTAGCCGATCTGTTTCTATGAAAAGGTGAATGAGATGCGTTGCATTAGTTTGGACATGAGGACTCTAAGTTTTGTTTTAGATTTAAACCACTTACCTTTTTTTTTATAATTATTTTATCTATTTATTTGGTAGTGGATTCTGGCTCTTGATGAGGTTACCAAGCCCAATCCGTTTAATTTTTTCACACACCAGGGTTCACACGCCACCTTCTATTTGTTATTATTATATTTTTTTATTTATTTTATTTATTATTTGTTTGAGCTTGTTATTAGATTTATTAACAATAATTATTACCTTGTTTTTTCTTTATTTATTTTGATACTGTTTTTTATTATTTAGGGAATATAAACAAATTCTAGTGAATAATTATGGGATGTTCTCTCTACTTTGTATTTATTTCATCTTATTATATTTGGGGCCGATGATATTACAAAAGCCACGATTAAATCGTTTTCGATTAATCGTGGCCGATATGAGGCCATTTGTTTATTTTATTATCATTTAAATTTAATCTATTTTATTCCACAATTTATTTTATTTCACAACTTGTTTTACAATTTATTTCATTGTGTTAGTTTATTTATTTATTTTGTTTATGTCTCACACTTTTGTACAAAATCAAATTCTAACGGTTCGATTAAATCATACACTGCACACACGCTTTCTCTTGGGCAAATTACAACGAGACCCTTTATTTAATCGCAATCCCTTGTAAATTATCATGTATCCCTCTCCACTTTATTTTGTATGCAATTTATCTTTCTGCCTTATTTTACTAGTTTCATTGCTTGGAAAACCCATAAGAACTAGAAATCAATTCACATAATCAATTAAAACGATTCATATGCCCACATTTGCACACACGTAAGTCGATTACCAAGTGATCGCCGTCTGCACGACTTATCGCTCATCTTAAATTAATTTACGGAAAAAAGAACTCCGGAGTCTAGCATTCCGCACGTTCGGGATTGAGCCGCAAATGGGCTAGCCCCACGCGTTGGTTCAATCACCATTCGTATAAAAATAATTCAATTCATCTTAATTAATTTACGAAAAAAGAACTCCGGAGTCTAGCATTCCGCACGTTCGGGATTGAGCCGCAAATGGGCTAGCCCCACGCGTTGGTTCAATCACCATTCGTATAAAAATAATTCAATTCATCTTAATTAATTTACGAAAAAAGAACTCCGGAGTCTAGCATTCCGCACGTTCTGGATTGAACCGCAAATGGGCTAGCTCCACGCGATGGTTCAATCACCATTCGTATTCAAAACAATTCAACAATCTTAAAGGATCAGGCATGATTCATCTCCATAGGAAAGTTGTTCCTCCTATCCCCACAAACACAAACAAAAATCTTACAAACAATTACTTTCAAAGGAAGAATGTGGCATTGCTTGTCGATACTTATATCCAAGTTTAAAGCTTCTTCCAATTTTATTTATTTTCAAAGAAAGAATGTGGCATTGCTTGTCGATCTTATATCCAAGTTTAAAGCTTCTTTCGATTTCTCATTTCTCAAACGTTTGTGGTGGAATAGGTGAGATACTTCTCTTAAAGATGACGACTTGTCTCTTTCTTTCAAATACAAATTAAAACTTACCAACCAACCCGAATCATTTTCATAATTAATTAGCGAGTAACTGAACTCCGGAGTGTCTCACTCCGCACGTTCTTGAATGCAACTGCAACATGGGCTAGCCCCACGCGTGGTTCATTCGCCCTCTTGCTTTAAAACATCTTTAACAAAGATCAAACATCTTTTCTCAAAACGAACCTTGTTTAAATCTTTCTATCTCGCAAACAAGCTAGCGCTTCAGCCTCCCATCGTGAGCAGATAAGCCAACGCTTAGCAGTAGAATGCATTTTCAAACAATCGTTCAATTAAAAAACACAAATCGTAGTAGCACGAACTACGAAGCTCTGACTTTCCCATTGCACAGGGGAATACGTAGGCACGGGGATTTTTAATCCTTCGCGAGCATAATAATAAAAAACTTAATATTTTCTCCGTCATAAAGCACAATAAATAAAATTAACTATTTCTCCGTCATAATAATAAAAAACTTAATCTTTCTCCGTAATAAATAATAATTTTCTTTTCCCTTTAATAAGCAATCCTAAGTATCTTTAATCAGTAAAAGAAGACAATAATAACAAGTTAACATTTTTAAGCGCAAATTAGACTAAGAGGTTCCCGTTGAGTACAACGGACGTGAGGGGTGCCTAATACCTTCCCCTTGCGTAACTGACTCCCGAACTTAGATTAGTGGTTTCGTTGACCATTCTTATCCTTTATTTAGGTTGTGTCTATATCTCCCTTTTCTCTCGTAGAATAAATAGAATTAGGTGGCGACTCTGTTGTTTGTTTTAGGATCGTATTTTTCGAGGTGCGACAAATAGCTTGATATTTTATTCTCATTGTGACATTCATCAAGCTAAACCATGCATGTTGTGATCTCATCATAATCTTGTGATGAATTAAAATTAAACAGATAACATGAATTGATGTGACTATGTTAATGTTTAACTCAATGAGTTTCTTAGTAATATAATGACATAACATTTAGAACATGGTGTTCACATTATCATCATTTTGAAGTTGCATGTTGGTGAACTGAACACCTTTATCATCGTCGACCGACAAATATTGATACTCACACTTACCACCCTTCTTATCTTGTAGTGGTTGAGATTGAGATTCATTTGGTTCAATTGGTACTTCAAATAAGAAGTTGTAATCTCTTTATTTATACCGACCATTGTTAAGGAATTAAATATAATATTATTCCCTATTAACAAATATGGTATCGCGAGCCCTGGTTAGGGTTTTCCATAACTAGTGAGATTACTTACCATTATATTATAACAACTTGTACTATAAATTGATTTAGTATGGCCTGACCCAATTCAATGGAGGCAGATCTTACTTGATAGTCATTATCCCTATCTGGTTCAATTGTGAGTAACAACAACGATGATTTTCCACTGATTGCCATCGGTTTCGAAAACAAAATAGAGGAGGTCAAGGTAATGTAAATGACTGAGGCCTCAATAACAACAACAATGGTGGTGCCGATGATGATCTCGATGATGGCAGTAAGACCGATGGTGATAGAAAATTCTACACATATTCCAATGATTGAAATGGTTATTCAAGCTCTCTTACAATATCATGAAGATGAATGGTAAAAACTATAACGAATGGGTTAGATTCATCACTTTGGTAATGGATGACAAAGTGAAGTTTTGTTTTTAATAGGTGCAATAGCAGAACCAGCCATAGAAAGTACCCTTAACAAAAAAATGGAAGTAAAAAAACTCCATGATTATTGCTTGGTTGGTAGGCATTATAGAAACCAGAATTGGCAAGCTCTATATGTTATTATCGTCTACAAAGGCAATGTGGGAAACTATATATCAGGGAAACATACTTAGATATTCTCAATTCCTCTCAATCTTTAATGTGAATTCAAAGTTATGGAATGCTAAGGAAGGGGACATAGACGTAACTACTTAATACAATGAAATGTTAACCTTGTGGAAAGAATTGGAACTTTGTTATGATGACAACTAGAAATATGAAAAAGATAATTTCTTATTCCTCATGAAACAAGAAAGTAATTGTGTCTTCATGTTTCTTTTTGGAATAAATAAAGATCTTGAAGAAGTTAGAGGTTGGATTTCAGGAAATACACCATTGTCAACCTTGTATGTTATACTCGTGAAACATGTTGGAATGTCAATGGAAAGTCTACTATCTAAAAATAAGAAAAGTTGTAATCAAGGTCGTGCACTTCAGGCTAGTAATTCTGATCAAAAGCACAAGTCATTCTCAACTAAACTTCCATTCACTTTGAAACAAATAAGAACACTGTTAAAACTTCTCGATTGAACGCATTTGTGCTTTATAGCTCAAAAAGGTACACGTTTCAGTGTCAATGTCAATCATACTTGGACATTGGACTCTGGTGCTATTGATCATATACTTGGTGAATCTACATTATTTCCTTCATATAGTCCATGTGTGGGTAATAATAAGATAACAATCGCAAATGACTCTTTTTAAGCCATTGTTGGTAAAGGTTTCATTGTGTTGTCTCTAAGTCTAACCCTTACATATGTCCTTCATGTCCCAAATCTTTCTTGTAATATGGTGTCAATCTATAAGTTAATTCAAGAGAAACGTTGTCAAACTAACTTTTTTCATACTTATTGTGTCTTTTAAGATTTGAACTTGGGGAAGAAGATTAACAATGCTAAGGAAAGTGGAGGACTTTATTAATTCGACTTTCTAAATGAATATTTACAACCTTCGAAACAAATAAGCTCTAGCTTTGAATATTTTTTTCTTTTAAATAATGATGGTAACGTTATGTTATAGCATTTACGATTAGGTCTTCTGAATTTTTGTTATTTGAAACACTTATTTCAAAGATTATTTATTAATAAGAATTTATCTCGATTTATGTGTTGTACTAGCTAAAAGTACAACAATGGAAGAAGGAGAATCAACTTACTTAGTGGTTGTAAGTGACTATGTATACTTCTCCCTGGAATTTGTGAACCTCCCTTCCCAATTCCAAGATTGGGTTACATAAATGATCTATGAGCTAGAAGAAGCGGTTCCTCTCACTTCCTCATTAGGAACGTGGGAGCAAAGGAAGAATAATTCCTCCTAAAATCATGGGGGAAGTAACTTAATTCGAGCTTATTGCCTTAGAGATTTTTCCGGTCACTCAAACAAAGTTTTGGGTGATTCTCTCAAGTAAAGTTTGGGAGAAGTCCCTTAAGAGAAGCTTGGGGCGAATGCCTCAAGCATCACTTAGGGAAGCATCTGATTTGTTTGATGCCTTTTATGTCGAGTTTTTATCGGGAGGGTAAGTTCGTTGAGTAAGGAGAACGTGTGGAGGTTACCTTGAAATCGTTGGGGGTGCACCTAAAGGAAGGCCATCATGATTTACGCGACCTATGTCCTTGTTCCTATGAAAGGAGAACCTAAGATCACTTTCCATCCATGCTTTTTCATAGTTGTTAATATAATAGGGTAAGTTGCGCTCAAACCTTCTCCAACTTAGAATCATCTTCTTCCTTAGCATCATCTTCTTTATCTCTTTTTTTATTTCAAAATTGAAAGTTATTAGAGAGTTAAACGGGATGGTAATGTGGTTGAACCCTCTAACAGTATGAAGCTTATGAAATTATATGAACACTGCATGAGAAATGACAGGTGAGTCTACAAAATTATTGACTAAATATTCCTCGAAATAAGCATGTTTGAGAGTTACAAAAACACCTCATATTATAGTAGTAAGTGAATCTCTTTCTTCACGTTCTTTCTCAAGAAATTCAGAGTTGTTAATATCAACTAACTCATAACTTTTAAAAGTGGATGACTTTGAAACTTGCTACACCTTTGAGAAGAGAGTGGATTTCTTCAGAAAACGCATAAACCTCTCTGGAACGGGTGACAAAAGGAGGTTATCTTGAAGCCTCGGTCCAAAAGGGACAATGCTAACATGTATGTCCTAGAAGATTCCCCACATGCCTTCTAATACGTGCACCTTCCAGTCTTCTATGACCTTGTAGTGTCTATACCATTTACTCATTTCAAATCATAGATTATCGTAATCATTAATGTCTCCCCTCCCAAATAACTTCCAACGGTTGAGCCTTTACAAGAGCTTTTGATATTATCATTTGGTGTCTATAAGCCAATCTCACCATAGGGATCACATTATTTTTTAATGGTACCAAGACAAGACTCAAAGGTGGTTGGGTGACTTTAAGCACTATGTCGAGAAAAATCTTGTTCACCCCCACTCTAACCATTACAAGAACTGAAAATACAGGTCTGTGAGAGTGAGAGGGCAAAATGGGTCGTTCATGGTCACCATCGGGGAAGATGATGCATATCATTTCCCCTTATATTAGAGGAGGGTTTTGTTACCATTAATGAATTTGATTTTAAATTTCTAACCATCATAGAAAGATAGGTGGTCAACGTATTAGACGAGGATTACAAAATTGATGAGTATTTACGTAAGTTCAATTTTTGTAAGTGTTCTCAATTAGATTTCTCATTGTTCCATACTTATCATTTCTTTATTTATTTTTTCTTAAGAAAGAATGCCCCCATGAATTTCGCTGAAAGAAGCTTGCATAACAAAGAAGAATGTTACTTAAGGTAAAGAATAGAAATAGAGGCGATGTGGATGTTATTGTGAACTTTGCGCCTATTATGAGGGGTTCAGAGGGAGTTCGACCTCCACCCAAGATAAAAAGGACAAGGGTGTAATACGTGTGGAAACGATCGTCCTAGAAGACAAGACTGAGGGTGATGGCCCAAATGGATCGCCTATCCGAACGTATGATGCAAAGTATTTTGTACAATTAGATATCCATATAAAATTACAAATCTTCGCTTTACACCTAAATTACCAAAAGTCCTAATTTTCCATATCTACTCCAAAATTGCATTCGGCTCCCTAGGCCTTAAATTTGAGATACTCCTTATCACATCCATCTTCAAACTTTAATGTAGCAATTCTTCCAATTCTTCCTGAAATCTACTTGATTTTTGAATTCATAAACAAAACTATATATAAAAAATCTTCTTGTCTTCAAATTAGAGAATAAGCACCTTCTTTTTCATGGACATTCACTATCAAGAATTTCAACATATTTTTTCAAACAAATTCAAGCAAACATTAGCAACTAATGAGAACCTCACAACATCTTGAGAAAATACAAGTAAATATGGTAAAGCACTAGTGAGAGTGGTTGCATCAATGTGTTTTTGAAGGTTTGGCATTAAAGGGAAATAACATACATAATATTAGTAATAGTTGCTAGTTAGCATGGTCCATGCTCGTGTCTTTATTTTGCATTTGGAAACATTAGCCAATTTTGTCTTTTCAATGTCTCATTTGTTTGAAAAACTATTTTAATTTGGTATTTATGTTTTCTTTATAAACATTTTAAACATAATTCATCAAATAAATTGTAAATTGTGTGACATATATAAAATTATTTCTTAGAGTTTGTACCCCGGGCGTGAGAAACCAAACAAGTACATTGATTGTTATAGTCATGCAAACACATGTACCGTAACTCAACAACAAAACGAAGAGAGAGAAAATTGGTAAGAAAATCAAACTGTATTTACAGTATCAGTCAAGAAACGTAGAATGCAACCATGGCCTGCTCTCTCTGTCAATTTTTCATGAATTCGAAGACATTGGTCACATGTTGGACGATCTCCCGTAGATAAGCCTCTGTATAAATACCTATTAACAGAAAACAGAGGTGAATATAAGAAAATATCATAGATTATCTACAATATTAACCATAAACTATCTACTATATCATCATCAATAATACTTGCTTAACTTTCATAAAATGAAATAGATCAGAGACCCGCTATTTACAGAGTTACCACTTTTATAGCATTTTTGAAATCTCGTTCAACTAAAACTCAACTGCTCAAGCATGATCTTCGAGCTAATATATGCACTTATTTTATAAGTATGCATTCTAAAATATAATTCAAGTTTGCAATTGTCTAACTAAGCATGAATTGGAAGCAATTAAGAATCATGATATTCACGACCTGGATTGGATACTCACAACCTAGAGAGTTCAACAAAGAGTGAACAAAATAATACTACTACTGAGTGATTTAATCTATAGATAGGAAATGACTGCGTGGATGATTTAACTAATAGGACTTGAAATTTGAATGAGTGAATAAGTATGGTCTTACCCTACAAAGAAGTTTTTGACAATGTGTGAGATTCGTATTGCAAATTGGATGCCTTGGATAGATGATGAAATATCTGATGTATAGCAAGCTAAAAGAGATCGATTTGCCACACAGGATCATGGAAACCAATGTAGCTGGAGGATTGCAAACAGCAAATGCATCAAGAGATGTATGGATGAACAAGAGAAATTGATAAAAAAAATGTGTTATTATTGATTAATTATGGATAATAGTAGAAGAGAGTTTCTTTAGCTACCCCAGAGCCAAGTTCCAACAATGAAATATATATATATTCTCTGGCCCTAACAGAAATAATCCCATCATCATTATTTACAAACTGTGTGCCTCTTCTGTTGATATGCAGTTTCAGCATTTGGGCTTTCATTCCTCAATGGGGTTCTATCAATACCCGCCGCTCCTTGAAAATCAGAATTGTCTTCAAGTCTGAACCTTCGGAATTGGGTTAGAAGAGTAAAATCCCCTTTTCCATGTTGCTTCTTCTACTGCTTTCTCTTCCACGGTCACTTTCCTTGTGGAATAGTTGTTGAAAGCACAATCCTTGCCCCCAGTATCCCATTGACGGAAATTTGACGATCCAGCTTCGGATAATCATGCAGTTTTCCCTCTACTGCATTGGGGTGGCAGCCTACAAATACTATATTCCACAATCAAAGGAGCTAATTGGTCATCAATCAAAGTTCGAGCTAAGAAAAGAATAAGCTCATTTGAAGAATTCACTATATCTAAGGCCACCTCCTCTGCAAATTCCCATAGCATAACTAAACATTTTACCGTCACCACTATTGAATAGCACTTGATAATTCTCCGAAACATGTTTCTTTTGTTCAAGTGACCCTCTTGCTTGTATTGCAAAACCCTGAATGCAGCTCATCACAAATTCACTGTCAAAACTCTAGTAAAAACAAGGATCTTTAGATCATTTCTCAGGTTGGCTGCTGCATAAAATCACAAGGATCTTTAGATCACTTCTCAGGTTAGCTGCTGCAAAAAATTCATCAGACTCCAAGTACCCCAGAGTACTATGAAAGTAAAAACTAGGCAATGTCAAAACATTTCTTAAAATATTCATAACACATGATGGTAAACTTGAAGATACTCCAGTCACGAGTCATTCATAACACATGATGGCAAACTTGAAGATACTCCAGTCACAAGTCTTGCTTTCTTCCAGAAGCTTCTAACTACTCACAGAGCCAAGCTTAAATACAAAAATATATTCTCTTTCCCCAACAGAAATAATTCCATTATCATTATTTCCAAACCACCAGGCTTTTCTGTTGATATGCAATTTCACCATTTGGGCCTTCGCTCCTCAATTGTGTTCTATCATAGGGGGTACGCTAATTTTACTACATTTCACAAGGTGGTTAGATGGAGGAGAGTGACAAGTGTGAGGAATTAAAGTGAGTAATAACAGACAGAGACAAAATTCATTTATGTAGAGATCAACACCCATTTTCAATGCCTCAATTGAGAGATGATGAATTTCTGTTGGGGCTATATTGGAGTTTTGTTTGTTGCTTAAGACATCCTCTGAGGCTGCTTCGGCCTTTTAAAGTGAAGGTGTGGACGGCTATTTGGACTTCAGATCCATCGAGATCTTTTCCGTAAAGTTCCTTTTTTCAGTTTGTTGTTTCAAATTCTTCTCATCACCATCCAATAAAAAGAGATGAAGCAAAATAAATTTGGGAGCTTAAAGCTGCCTCTGAAGTTATGGCATTGGCTTGGAAACAGACAAACAGACACTGCCTTTTGTGTTATGAGGTACCAAGGCAATTTCATAGCAAGCAAGCAGTTTGGAGGTTGCTGGATACGACCACATAGTATTGAAGTTGTTTTTTTTACTTGTTTAAAAGGTTCCAAGAAAAAGAAGACAGTAAAATGCTTTAGCTTTGTGCAAAAAATATCGAACCGTTCTAAGTCTGAAACGCTAGGCATCAAGAGCCCCCTAAAAAAAACAATTCTCAAGGCATACCATGTTCCTGCCACACTTGAAGTAGGCAGACCAGGGGCTTGTGAATAATATTTGTATGCAAAATATACCCTGCATCTCATTTCATGATTAAAAGGCTCTTTTAGGCAAACTAGAACTTGACAGGAAGTAAACAACCTTC
Organism: Lathyrus aphaca; assembly: GCA_963966055.1. Classification (NCBI taxonomy): domain Eukaryota; kingdom Viridiplantae; phylum Streptophyta; class Magnoliopsida; order Fabales; family Fabaceae; genus Lathyrus; species Lathyrus aphaca. Next base: position 13,962,189 of record OZ014525.1, read on the forward strand.
TATATCTTCTCTAAATTCATAACATATTCAGCATCCTAATAGGACTGTAATTCTATTGTAATACTTTGAGTCATATCCAATAACTGAATTCAATTTCTGGCAATATTCACTAATAAAAAATTATATAAAACATTACTGTATGTGAAATACCTATGAGTCTGAGAACGTTAGTAAAAATTTAGACAAAGACACGCCCTAGATATTCCAGAATAAGACAAGGTTGAAAACAGAATTACTGAACGGAAAATATTAAGATACTTTGCTTTTTATCCTAACTTGATGATCCAATAAACTTCCGACCTATTTAAATATCTCTTGGTGCTATTCTCCATCAAACTATGATTCCACTAGTGAAATAAAAAGTACATACAGATTATTTATATTTAATACAGTTCCATATTCCAATAGATTGAATTGAATGCATGGAACCCAAGCTACAATGATCACTAACTATAAACTTCAGATCATCAAAACAATACCATCTTCCAAGCAAACTTGTATCCGTAAAAAGAATGAGAATCTATCCAAGTCAAAATAAACATGTAAAAATAAATTAAAACAAACTCACTTCATTAGGATGTCATAGTATTCAGGATCCAAGGAAGAAAGCATCCCATCCACATCTTTTATAGCCATTATTGCTCTATGCACAACAATCCAATGTGCCGACTGCAAATTCAACATATTTGAAATCTTCAATTGCAACTAAACTCTCCAAAAAGATTATTTTTTATAATAACTCAAATCAAATACAAGCATAAAATAGTATAAAGTATCAATTATTTTTCTAAAAAACGCAAAAATAGATAAAAGGGAAAAAAAAACCTTGCAACGCTCATCACTAGTCATGGCATAGGTTCCTTCAAGAGCAGTTTTAAGAGCTTCGACGGGTTTAAACCTAAAATCGCATAGAAATGAATAATGATTAAACATAAAATTAGAGTATTTGATTGGTTGAAGATCGTAATTGATCGTAATAGAGAAGAAAGAGAGAAAGAGGATAAAGATGATGTTACTGTTTGAGTAAACTTTCGATCTTGATAGTTTTGTGTTCAATTCTGGTGATAATGGCTTCTGCATTATCTGCTTCAACGAAACCTTCAGAGCCTGCCATTGATTGATATCGCAGTTTTCTCTTCTTTATTACTGCTCTTGATTTGAGTGAATCTTTGGTCTTGTACCCATTTTGATTAACAACCCATTCAAAGTGAATTAATTTATGTTTAGATGACTAATGCAAAAGTAATTATTATAATTTAGACTTAATACTTTTTTTTTCCCTTGACTTTAGTCATTATTTGATTTTGGTCTCTTAAATAAATTTTTTTTATAGAATAATCATATGCTCTGTTACATATAATTGCTGACATGAAAATTATACTGAATAAAATTTGAGGAGGTGGACATTTTTATTTTAGGCTTAACATTTTTTCTTCCATCCCACGACAACTCTAAGAATGTATTTTATTCGGACATTTTTCATTTTCCATAAAATGAAAAATTGGAAAATGTTCGAATAAGTTTTAAATTTTTATGAAAAACATTAAAATGGAAAATGGAAAACATTAAAATCAATTTTTATTTTAATATCTCATTTTTGTTCGCTTCAATGTTTTTTTGTTTTTAATTTCACGAATAAGTTGAAAAAATTAGAATATGTTTCTTTGTCTTCAATCTCCTTTTTTTCTTCGAGTTCAATGTTTCTCCGTCTGCTCACTTGGATTAACCATTGTTGTTATCATTGTTGTTATTGAGTTGAAAACATTGACTGAAAAAATTGTATAATGTTGTTATTACATGTTATTAATTTTGTTGTAAGTGGGTGAAAAAAATTGGATTTATTTTTAAAAAAATTGGGTTTTAATATGGATGTGTTAAAAATGAGGAAAAGATCCAGAAAGAGAAGAGGGAATAAGATGAAGTATTGTCACTGTATTGTATTGTTTGTATACCTGGCAAGCCACTTCAGACCTAATTAACGTTTTTTCATCCAAACTAACGGAAGAGATTAAATAGTTTAACGGGAGAGAGCTTAAGGGACCATTATGTAACGTTTTTTAGTTAGGGGACCAAAGCAAAACTTCGCTTAAGTTAAGGGACCTAGGGACTAATTATGTTTATAATTTATATTGTTGATTAAAAATCCGTCGTGTTTATTATATTATGTAATTTATTATTTTAATTTTGATAATTTATAATATCAAATATGTAGTTAATTTTTTGATATTTTAATTTGTATTTATTATTTTAAATATTTGAAATGTACGTATGAATTTTTTGAGATATTTTATTTTTATTATTTGTAATTTAATTTGATTTTAGAAAAAAAAATTTATTAAAAAATTGATTTTATTAAATAGATGGTGACAAGACGGAGATATTCAAATCCAGTCTGAATCTGTTTAGGACGAGTTTGGATTTTAATTCCTCGACCCCGATGGAAATTGAGACGGGGAACGAGGATTATTTTAGAATTCGGATTTGGATTTAAGGGAGATAAAAGTTGTCTTTTGTTCGCCTTGTTATCATGATTTTAATTCTTCAATCTTATGATTTTAACGAATGAGGCTTGGGTGACTTTACTTAGGTATATTTTATTTATGGTAAAATACATTTTTTTGGTCCCTCAACTATAGACTATGGTTCACTTTCTTCCCTTATCTTTTTTTCTTGTCAAATTGGTTCCTTAATTTTTAAAACGATGCAAATAAGTCATTGTCGTCCATTCCGTTAGTCAAAGTCGGTTAGATATCTATGTGGCACGTTTGACCAACTCTTGTGACGGAGTTAGCGTCGAAAAAACAGACGCTAAAACTATTTTCCCATAAATCTTCATCATTCTACCCCCAAATCTTCAAAACCTTCACACCTATTATTCAGATTTCCCAAAAACCTTTTGAATGTTTAACATATAATAACCTTCCTAAAAACAAGCAACAAAACTGTGGTGTTAATAACAGTTCCATGGGCCTACGACCCAATCCAAGAATATTGTTATCACACTTAAACAAATAAAAACCTAAAGCAATGTTCTCAAACCATATTCTTCAGTATACACGGCTTAACCATCTCCACGCAGCTAAGGCTAAATGCTTCGTCGTCCCGCCTTCAGGTAACGCTCTCCAACTTCAAATATTCTTTATATTTTCTTCAATGCGCCTCATTTTCCACTTCTTGCGGTTCTTCGTAATGTCTATATTGTTGTGATTTGTTGAATCCTTTATGCTTTTGAATTGCCACAAAATCTATTGTTCTTTGTTGTAGAATTTGGAGGGAGAAGGAATTGTGAAGTTGTGTTGCATTGTTGGGTTTGGTGAGTTATTGATTGAAGAGAAAAAGGTGTGTTTGTGATGAAACGAGAAGTTGAAGTGTGAGAAGGTGAAAACCCTAACGCGATTTTTGGATTGGGATTTGAGGATGAAGATCGAACAAAAATGAACAAGAGGATTCAAAAAGCGATGCAGATTCACATTTTTTTCTTTTATGTTGTTCTTCTTCTTAAACTTAAATGACATCGCTCTGATTCTTTTTGTAAAAATTAATAATAAAAGTAATAATCTTTTGTGAATTTGAACTTAAAGTTCATAAAGTGAAACATTCTCGTGATGCAACGTTTGCAAGGATAGTCAAAACTCTACCCTTCAGCATCTAAATTCTTTCTGTATTAGTTATATATCTTACTAAACAAGACCTTAGTCATACCGAGATCCACCCTTTTTAGTTTAGTTAAATTGATACATCTATTTGTTTGATTCGGGAAGGATAGAACCATAAACATCATCATCATTCATCCAAAGATAGAACCATAAATTGTTTAACCATAAATTAATACAATGATCTGTTTAAATTTAATTACAGTGGGTTTACAAATCTTCGATGTTTTATGGGTTGAGAATAACACGGAGAAAAAAATTGGATGATTTTTTATTATGTGTTAGAAATTCAGAAGGTTTTTGGGAAATATGAATAATATGTGTGAAGGTTTGAAGATTTTGGGTAGAATGATGAAGATTTATGGGAAAATAGTTTTAGCGTTCGTTTTTCCGAAGCTAACTCTGTCACAAGAGTTGGTCAAACGTGCCACGTAGATATTTAACAGGCTTTGACTAACGGAGTGGACGACAGAGACTGATTTGCATCGTTTTTAAAAATTAAGGGACCAATTTGACACGAAAGTCACACAATCCCAATTCCCAACCCGATTTTAACGTATTAACTTTGCCAAATATAAAAATTCATTTCACTATTTTATTGTAACAATATGAGGTTTTTGAAAAGTTCTCACTCATACCGAATTTTTCAGTTAAATTATAAAATTTATTACAAGTATATAATTTTATCGTTTTTTTTTTGTTTGTTATCAAAAAATTTAGAAAATAAAACGGGTATTTTTATCAAATTTTTAAAAATATATGATAAAAACTCATGTTTCTCATATAGTTTTACCTGATATTTAAATGAACGATAAATACATATTTTCTATTGAATATTTTAAAATTTCAGATAAAAACATATATTTTCTACCGGATATTTTGAAGAAGAAAAAAGGATTAAAACGTATGTTTTCAACCGATTATTTTGAAAGAAAAAAAAACGATAAAAATACATGTAGTGATACCAGATTTTTGAAAAAAATCGATATAAATGCAAGCGATTATATTGATGATTTTGAAAAAGACAGTAGTGTAAAATGTTGCTCAGGTTAACCGAAAATTTCAAAATATCTTAGAAAACCATGAAGATCTTCGTTTGTTTTGTATTTGCAATACGGACCGGACAATGAGACGACACGATTGCTTCCCGGCACAGTGATAGAGTTACAGGTGCTACAACCATCCCTCCTGAACTGACTTGATTGTTCCTCCGAGAAGCAAGCCTTTTGGCAACACTTATATGAAGAGGTTCCCAAGTAGAATGTTTTGGCAACACTTATAAGAAGAGGTTCCAAGTAGAATCTTTAGAGTTTCAACTTGAAATTTTGAAATCTAGACATGACAAGGTGATTAGTGAAAATCAGCGAAGATATAGCTTTATTAAAAGCATGTTTGAAAACTTGTCTTTCAAAACAGAAAGACTTTAGTATCAAACTCAGTTACAAGTTACAAACACAATCACTTATTGATTACTAGTACTACCATACATTCATTGTTTAGCATCCATGATGGAGAACAAAGGGTTGATCATGTCGACCTCATTCCCACAATCCACAAACTGGTAGCTCACAATAAGATGTCCCTGTTGGTATCCTCTTCCATCTGTGTCTATTCTGTTAAACACACCCACATCCAAATCCAACCCTCCATTGCTGCATTGATCTACAATTCTCACTGTTTCTTCTGCTCCTGTCCCTGAATTCCTCACCTACATCATCATATTTTCATCCAAATAATACATCAATTCATCTCAAATATCAACACTAACATGTCAGAAATCAAACACCAAACACATCATAGATCAAAAGTGGGTATATATATGAAATGTCAGAAAGGAATAGGATTTGGTTCTTACTCTGAGACACTTCCCACAAGAAGCTTGACCTCGAGGTCCAACCGGTCCACAAAAAGCTGTCCAACCATATTTACTACGCCATGAATAAGGCTTACTTGCATCCCAAGTTGAACAATAAGCACTAACAGCGTTCAAGTCCCAACCATGTTGTTCCGGTTGATAGTAATGATAAGTAGCACGAACATTAGAAGCACTTTCACCACCACCATGGCAGTTACTTTGACAGTTCTTAGAAGGTGAACAGTAATCATCGGAGTCACCACAGTAACCGTATTGACTACAACAAAGGTTGTTGGGACATGTTGCACCTCCAGCTTGTCTTCCACACTGTTCTGCAATTGTCGTTGCAATCAAACACAATAAAGTTAATACCACCGCTAGGCCTATTCCAAATCTTCCCATATTTAATTACTAAGATTAAATTTGACATTTTCCCTTGTGTTTGCTTCCCAATTTATAAGTATAAGATAATAGGTGAAGTGTCATTTTCGGTTGATTTATTCATGTTGCAATATTGACTATAGATCAAATTCATGCATGTGGGGTGGATAGGTGGGTGTAAATATTAAATAACATGACGGGTCTAAGAGAACTAAGATTCATACATGAATACAAAAATCATTGGTGGCGGCTAAGGATAATACTTTTTTCGGTGCGTATTTCTATGTATTCATTTAATATTATTTTATTTTATTATATTTAATTATTTAAATTTAATAAATTTCAAGACAATTAATTCTATGATAATTCTAACCAACTCTTTATGATGGTAGATAACAATTTCTATTTTTTTAATTGTTATGTTCTTCAATATATTTTTAGTATAGTTTTTTTTTTATTTTTAATTTAACACTACTGTGTATTTAAAACTGAATCCAAAATCCGTCATCTAATTCAAATTCTCTCGGATCATTTAAATATAATATGTATTTAATCAATAACTTTAAATTAAAATATCATTAATATTGTAGATTCAAGAATTTTTTATCCATATACCCTATTTTTTGGAGAAAAAAAATTTCCAAATAACCTAGTTTTTAAAAAACTTCCCAAAGTACCTCACTTTTTTGAAAATTATAGAGGAGTCACCACATGGATTGACGACCATGTATAGCCCTTATGAAGGGTCGCCAATTGGTTTGGAGACACCATAAGGAGTCTCCATTCCAATTGGCGACTATGTGTTACCCTTGTATAGGGTCGCTAATTGGTTTGGTGACAATGTGTAATTACAAATTTTAATTAAAAAATAAATAATTTAAAATGATATTAATAATAGATGAAAAATAAAATGATATTAATAATTAATTATAATTAAAAGTACATAATTTAATGACCACGACCGGGTTGGGCATACCGCTCGCCAGTTCCACATCTCCTAGGTACCCTCACTCGCTGCACTCGCTGTCTTTGTTGTTGATTCACCCCAGGTGTTTGTGGAGTTGAGGTCTCCGGAAATCATTAGACTCCCTCAGATATTCTGTCATTTCTACAAAGTCTTGCGTATTGAAGGACGACATGCGTAACTGAGGTCGTGACTCATGCCATAGTAGTTTGGATGTGATGATGGAGTCATCGGTGTGCGACCTGGACGACTGAAAGGGGACATTGGTGTGAAGGCTTCGTTGGTGAAAGGTTGAAATGGTTGTGGTGTTTGAAAGTTGTATGGTGGTTGTGATGGTTGTGTTTGTCGGCTGTGGTGTGATGTTTGTGTGTGTCGGCTATGGTGTGATGTTTGAGCGTCTTGATAAAAGTCATTTAGTTGGACATGGTAAGGGGGACGCTTTTGGTATTGTGGTTAGGTGTCTGGCATATTTGGAAAGTGGATTTGTGTTTGTGTAGCTCGGTAATTTAGCTGGGTAGGAAGTTGTGAGTAACAAGGCAGATAGTTTCCTCGTTGATTAGACGTGGAAGCTTATTGTGTGTAAGTGGTTTGGCGTGGGTCGTGTAGATACCTATCTTCAGATAGAAAACCAGTTGCAATTGATCTATACCAAACCATATAAGTATTAGTTGGTCTAGACGTGATTGCCATCATCGGTTCACGCAAGACATATTGGTGACGGTTCCTCCATTTACGACACTCAGATTTTGCAAAGTCTTTTCAATCGCTAAGGTTCCATTGGTCGTTGACTTTTTTTAGATGCCATTGACCAATATCAGTTGGGTGATCTGGGATGTTTTGATGCATTCCAAACTGGAGTTTGACACGATGATTGTTATGCATCTCCACAGTGGTGAATCTGATGACCGACACACATGCAGTCCAAACTGATGCGTCTTCATCTCTGATTTGGTGATCATGGTCCATTCCTAGATATAAACGTCAAATAAACTGTAAAAGAGAAAATTGTTAGATAATAGAAAATGTTATGGTAAAAAAATAAATTGATTATTTTAGTGACATTACATCTGCAGGAGTAAGGTGATCCAAGAGATTGCAGTATTGAATGATACAGTGTCTTGGACATCTATTATAAGTCATACCGTGTGCCGACCATCTGACACAGAAAATAGTATAACAATAACAATTAGAAATAATAATCAATAGAGTTGAATAATAATGTGAAATAATTAAAATTATACAATTAACTTACTTTTGAGCATACGGGAATGAGAAGGCGTTTTCGTTGACCGGTGCAAGGGATGGCAACCGAGACCAACCTCATGCTTGGAGCAAAATGACACATCCATAAAATGTAGATGTGCCTTTCATTGCATTTTTACATAATGAGCTATATAAATAGGACAAACATGTGGAACCCCGATTATACTCCCTAATCCTTTCTAGGTTTCATAGTAGTGGTAAATACATAACGTGCATAGAAGAACCAGTGTCTTCGGGAAATAAAAATATACCAAATAAAATCATAAGATAACACCTAGTTTTAATTATTTTTTGTTCTTCTGTAGAGCTTTCGTTTAAAACTAGAGAATGATAATATGCCTTGAGACGTGAAAGTAAGATACCTTGCCCTCTATGATTTTCTTCCAACAAATCGGCACCCAAGAGTTCCACGCAAATTGTATTTACGAGATTTGTCGGTCCATTGACTACCTTACCATCAATAGGCAACCCAAGTAACATGTACACATCTTCTAAAGTGACAGTACATTCACCCGTTGGAAAATGGAAAGTGTGTGTCTCTGGACGCCACCGCTCTTGCAAAGCTAGTATAAACTTTGCATCCACCGAGTAAGACATGATTTTGCTTACATGTCCAAAACTGGCAAGCTCAATATAAGGTTTGATTAAAATGTCGGGTGCAACATATTCATGGACACGACAACGAAATTTAGAAACATCCTATAAAAAATAATACATCGTAAAAAATATAATATCTAAATAATACAATGAAAAAAACAAAATATGAAAATAATACAATGTGAAAAAATAAAATATGTACAGTGATGATCACTGTCGGATGGGATCATCACTATCGTTGTTGAGTTACATTACATAATTGTTGTTGTTTCGTTGTTGCGTGATTATTGGTGTGATGTTGTTTTATATGTTGATTTGTGTGATAAACTACCTTTAAGATGTTTTATGCACCGTTAATATTTGAATTTGTTTCTCACCCCTTTGTTGTTGTTGTATATGTACTTCTTTGGAAGTACAGATAATTCAGGTACTTGAGAGTGTGTGGACTTTGTGTTTCTTGTTTGAGTCATAGGACTGCTCTGATACGTAACACTATATGGGGAATTTTGATGTTTTGTTTATTTTAATTTTGTTATGTATCGTATTTATGTTGTTGGAAACTTTATAAACCAAAATTATTGAGGAATATTGTTGATATTGGCATGTTGCCTTGAGTTGAACAAATTTATATTTTCTGTTGTTTTTAATAAAGAATTTTGTTGGTTGATGTCAAAGATGATGTGACATTCCACTTGTTTTACTTTGATTATTCGTTTTATTCATTATTTTATAAAATGGGAAAAGTGGGGTGTTACAATTGGTATCAGAGCAGGTCGGTCCAACCGCCCAGATGTTGTGTCGAGTTAGTCCTTAAAATAGGAGTTGTTATTATGTTCTAACCTGAGGTGTTTATTGTATTAGTATGGCAGGAAATAATGATGTTGCTCTTGCTGCTGCTATGCAAGCCATGATGCAAGTTGTTGAGAACATTGGTCCAACTGTTGGGAATGTTGAGTTTCTTGATCCGGATCAGTTCAGAAGTAACAAGCCGCCTACGTATGAATAGGGTATACTGGATCTAGAGGCTACACATAAATGGATGAAGGTTGTTGAGAAAATATTCAGGACCATGGGTTGCAATGATGGTCAGAAGGTGAGGTTTGGTACTCACATGTTAGAGGGCAAAGTTGAAGTCTGGTGGGACAACATTCGCCAAAGATTGGAAGCTGCAGGTACTGCTATTACTTGGGTTGTGTTTCATGGTGAGTTTCTGGAGAAGTATTTTCTAGAGGACATTCGCAGTGCTAGAGAGGTAGAGTTTTTGGAGCTTAAGCAGGGTAACATGATTGTGGCTTAGCATGCTTCTAAGCTTGAGGAGTTAGTGCAGTACTGTGCACATTATAACATTGAAGATGCTATGAATTTGAAGTGTCTGAAGTTTGAGAAAAGGTTGCGTCCTGAGATCAAACAGGGCATTGCTTGTCAAAAGATCAGGAATTATCCAGAGTTGGTGAGTATGAGCAGAATTTATGATAATGATAATAGGGCTCGGATTGCTCATTATAAAGTTGTGAGTGACCGAAAGGTAACCATAGATTTAGGGGTACTCCTTATAGTCCTCTGGCTGACAAAGGTAAACAAAAAGTTGATGTTGACAAGAAGCCAAGTGGGGGAGGGGTAAATCTCAGTCATGTGAAGTGTTTCAGATATGGAAGCACAAGTCATCGTGATAATACTTGTCGAAATAAAGTGAAGAAGTGCTTCAAAAGTGTGGGAGAACAGGTCATGTGGTAGCTGACTGCAGAGCTATTATGCATACTTGCTTCAACTGTGGTGATCAGGGTCATATTAGTACGACTTGTGAGAAGCCAAATAAGTCTCAAGGAGCCAGTGGGAAGGTGTTTGCTTTGGTGGAAGCCTAACTCACTGATGAGGAGCGTTCCGTCAAAGGTACTTATTTTGATAATAATACTCCTTTGATTGCTATTATTGATACGGGTGCAACACACTCGTTTATTTTTGTTGATTGTGTGAGGAAGTTAGGGATTGTACCGTCTACTCTAGATCAAAGGATGACGATTGAAACTCCATCTATTGGTTTTGTGGTTACGTCTTTAGTATGTTTGAAGTGTTCGTTAACTATTTTTGATAGAGATTTCAATGTGGATTTGATTTATTTACCGCTCGATAATCTGGATGTTATTTTGGGGATGAACTGGTTGAAATTCAACCGGGTCTATATTGATTGTTATAGGAAGAAATTGTTGTTTCTTACTCCTGAGGAGGAAGCGTTGGCTAATTCTTTATCTACTAAAGAGTTGAAAATGTTATTGGAAGATGAGGCTAAGATGTTTGCATTGTTTGCATCTTTATCTGTTGAAAGTAATGAGCTGCTAGTTGTGAATGAATTTCCAGAAGTGTTTCCTGATGATATTACAGAATTACCTCCGACGAGAGAAGTTGAATTTACTATTGATTTTATGCCTGGTACAAAGCCTATTTCGATGGCACTGTACAAGATGTCAGCGTTAGAGTTGGCTAAATTGAAATCTCAGATTGGAGAATTGCTCGATAAGAAATTTATTAGACCAAGTGTGTCGCTGTGGGGAGCTCCAGTGTTGTTGGTAAAAAAGAAAGATGGTAGTATGCGATTATGCATTAATTACGGTCAGTTAAACAAGGTGACCATTAAGAATAAGTATCCATTTCCAAGAATCGATGACTTAATAGATCAACTAGTTGGTGTTTATATTTTCAGTAAGATTGATCTGAGGCCAGGTTACCACTGATTCGAGTAAAAGAAGGAAATATTCAGAAGACTGCATTTAGAACTCGTTATGGACATTATGAATATGATGCGATGCCTTTCGGAGTGTCTAATGCGCCAGATGTATTTATGGAGTATATAAACTGTATCTTCCATTCTTATTTACACCGGTTCATTGTGGTGTTTATCGATGATATTTTTATTTATTCTAAGGCTGAAGATGATCATAAAGAGAATTTGAGGATTGCATTGCAGGTGTTGAAAGATAACAAGTTTTTTGATAAATTATCGAAGTGTGAGTTCTGGCTAAATAATGTGAGTTTCTTAGGTCATGTTATTTCTGCTGATGGTATAATAGTGGATCCTTCTAAAGTAAGTGTTGTGTTGCAGTGGGAACCTCCAAAGATAGTAACAGAGATTAGAAGTTGTTTGGGTTTAGCAGGTTATTATAGAAGATTTATTCAAGTGTTTTCTAATTTTGCGTTACCGTTGACTCAATTGACTAGAAAGAGACAAGCGTTTATCTGGGATACAACTTGTGAGGAAAATTTTGAGGAATTGAAGAAGAAATTAACTACGACATTGATGTTGGTTTTACCAAGTCCTGGTGAACCTTTTGTTGTGTATTATGATGCGTCTAAGATGGGATTAGGCAGAGTATTTATGCAAGATGGTAAGGTGGTGGCTTATGCGTTGAGGCAACTGAGAGTGCATGAGAGGAATTATCCTACTCATGATCTTGAATTGGCTGCAGTGGTTTTTGTGTTGAAGATTTGGAGACACTATTTGTATGGATCACGATTTGAGGTATTCAACGATCACAAGAGTTTGAAGTATTTGTTCGACCAAAAAGAACTAAATGTGAGGCAAAGAAGGGTTGGAATTTCTGAAAGATTATGATTTTAATCGGAGCTATCATCCGGGTAAGGCTAATGTAGTAGAAGATTCTATGAGCCGTAAGACAATTCATATGTCGACATTGATAGTGAAAGAGTTGGAGCTAATTAAATAATTTTAAGATTTGAGCTTGGTTTGTGAAACGACACCTGAGAGTGTTAGGCTTGGAATGTTAAAGGTGAATAATAACTTTTTTGATGTTATTAAAGAGAATCAACAACTTGATGTGAAGTTGGTAAATTTGATGCCTATAGGAAGTAATGATCCTGAAAGTGATTTCCAGGAAGATAATTCTGGTGTGTTGAGATTCCGGGGCAGAATTTGTGTGTCGGACAATGTTGAGTTGAAAAAGGAAATTTTAGAAGAAAGTCACCGAAGTAGCTTGGGTATTCATCCGAGAGCTACAAAGATTTATCAGGACTTAAAGAAATTATTTTGGTGGTTTGGAATGAAAAGGGATATAACCCATTTTATGTATGCTTGTTTGGTTTGTCAGAAATCAAAGGTGGAACATCAGAAGCCTTCAAAAATGATGCAACCGTTGGAAATTCCAGAATGGAAATGGGGCAATATTGCTAGGGACTTTGTTACTAGTTTATTGAATACGGCGAGAGGATTTGATGTTATTTGGGTAGTTGTGGATCAGCTTACAAAATCCGCACATTTTATAACTATTAATATGAGTTTTCCATTGACGGACTTGGCAGAGATTTATATCAGGATAATTGTGAATTTGCATGGTGTTCCTTCGAGTATAGTGTCAGATAGAGATCCGAGGTTTGCTTCTGAATTCAGGAAGAGTTTGCAAGAGGCCTTAGGTTTAAAGTTGAAATTGAGTTCGGCTTATCATCTGCAGATGGACGGTCGGTCTGAGAGAACTATTCAAACTTTAGAAGATCTATTGAGGACTTGTGTGTTGGAGAAAGGTGATGCCTGGGATACTCATTTGCCATTGATTGAGTTCACATACAACAATAGTTACCATTCTAGTATTGGAATGGCTTCGATTGAAGCTTTGTATGTTAAAAGGTGTATGACGCCTTTGTGTTGGTACAAAACTGGTGAAAATGTGGTGTTTGGACCTGAGATTGTACAACATACTACTGAGACAATTCAGATGATTCATGAAAATATGAAAGCGTCTCAGAGTAGACAAAAGAGCTATCATGATAATCAGAGAAAAGAATTGGAATTTGATGAAGGTGATCATGTGTTTCTAAGGGTCAATCCAATGACAGGTGTTGGACGTGCTTTGAAATCGAAGAAGTTGGATCCTAAGTTCATTGGATTGTATCATATTTTGCAGAAGGTTGGTTCTATTGCATACAAAGTGGCGTTACTACCAGAGCTTTTGAACTTGCATGATGTGTTTCATGTGTCGCTAAGGCAATCTCGGTGGACCAATCACATCATAAAGCAGTCCAAGCAAATCCTTGTCAACAAACAAAGACAAAACAAGAAGAGGAACTCAAATCCCCAACAAAGACAAAGCGAAGAACATGTGACCACATCAAATCAAAGGGTCACCAACATCCATCTAAACAAAATAAGATGATTGCCACTTAAAAGTGAACCTTGAAGCATCATCTTCACTCTTACAATGTCAATACGAAGGCGTGTGTAGAGTTAACTGAACGTAGGACTGGAGAACATCACAATTAGGGGTGGGTACAAAAAAACATTTGAGTCATATATCCTTTGTTTCATGAACCGTGAACCAGACCATGATACAACCCTTGAAAGACCTAGTTGAAGCAGGGTTTATTCTGAAAGCATACTATAGCAAGGTTGCAAAAACTAACTCCTAAAATATTTGCTAATCTTCTCCTTGTTGTATCATAAATCACCGGCTAAATCAGCACTACGTTTGGACAACTAATCCATTTGTCACACACTAACACATCATTCAAAAAAATTCCTTTCAAAACTTTCATGAATGTCGCATTAAAATTACCATTGCTGAATCGATAAATTTTAATTGTAAGTCCGTATTTAACATCAAAGAAATTCCAACAAGGAACAGTCAAAGAGGAACAGAAGTACTCGATTGGTGCTGACTCGAATCAAGATCTTCTCACAATCTAGAGCAGGTGTATGAAATCCAATGACTATGGTGACCTGAAAACTAGTTAGTCAGAAATCAAATCTCAAGCATCAGTGGATCATAGAGGAAAACCATCTCAATTATCAGTTAATTTGGGGCAGGTCCCTTTCAAAGGCTCACACAGGGAAACTCTTCATGAGGTCCAGGTACTGGGGCAATTTGTATCGTGCCATGTCATGGTACAATCATTCCCAATGTTACCTTTAAAGAAGATTCATTCAAAGTCCATACAGACTGAGGGCAAGCGAGTTGCAAAAGGCAATTTCCCTTCATGTTGATCAAACAAGTTATGCCTGACATTGGTAACTGTTGAGTTCACAACTAATGTCGAAAAATCATGCTAATACATCATCATCATGTCTTGACAGGATGCCATATAACTGAGACAAAGCACAATCAACATTGATTATGATGCTACACTCATTTGTAAGTCATTTTGATACATTAGTCAGAGAATTTCTCTCAAGAACATACACCTGCAAAAATAGATCAGACTTGGGGCACCAAAAATGGTCGCATCCATCCTCCGATCAGAGCATCGTCAGATACCAAGTGTCGAGAAGTCAAATACCCTCCACCACTCTAAAAAAGTCCAATTTTACTGGAAACCACCAAAACGCCTAAAGTCCAATTTCATTGGCACCCTCATAATTCCCTAAAGTCCATTATGGTGGCAACTACCCAAAGAAACCGAAAAGTCCAACCGTGTTTTGGCGCCCTCAAAAGTCCAACCGTGTTTTGGCACCCTCAAAAGTCCAACCATGTTTTGACACCAAGTAAAAGTCCAACCTCGCTTGGCAACTCTCAGTGTCTAATCTTCCAATTCCATGCATCAATCACTATGTTTGTGTTTTTTCAGCCCTCGAGTCGATAACATTGTGCTATTGTTTTCTTGACCCTTGAGTCGATATCATTGTTTTTTGTTTTTTCGTTCCTCGAGTCGTATCTCTATCTTTATTCTTTCTCGACCCTCGAGTCAATGTTGTTGCCTTCATTTTTTCCTCATGAGGTTATGAGCTTTATACGTAGCGTGATGCTTTGGGGTAACACTGCTTATAAGATGTGGAAGTTAAGAGTTATGATATGTATCATTTAAGATATGTCATTTCCTCTGACAAGGGAAGTGTATTTATATAGACCTTTAGGGCGTATGTTTTTTTTTTGGGAAAGGTCATCGTCCACTCGGTCAATGGTGGACCGTTGAATCCATATTTCCAAAGTGGTTGTGGATCTATTAATATCCTTGACTTCTCTCTGCCTAGAAAATGTTATTTCCAATGACAATGTGATAGAAAAATCTTGGAGTCGATACAATACCACTACTTGGGCAATATGTTATAATCTCCTATCGGTTGGTGTCCTCTAGACATCGTCTTAGGAGAATCCCCCCTACGAATATAACACTAAAATCAAGGGCGAATCCAATACTTTTCATTAGTGAGATCAAAGATTATATATTGCAAAATTTTATTTAGAATTATTTAATAATAATACAATTTCTAATACATATACATATTTTTGTCAATATAATGAATATGTGATATAATTTTCTTTTTGTGGTAAATAAAAATATGTTTGATAGATAAAAAATAGGAAATTATAAATAAAATAATTGAAATAAATAATAAAATTCAACGAAAAATGAAATATACTTGGATTTGTTTAATATTAAATATTTTTCATTTAATATTAAATATTTTAAAAATTAAATAAATAATAAGGTTTATGGGGGAACTGCCCACATTGTGTCACACTTGGATTCGTTCCGGACTAAGGGAATATTTAGATTAGTGGCATAATATGACATGTAGTGGTAAGTAATGTTATTTCATTGTTTGAGTTTGCAAATAATGGATGAAATGGAATGGAACATGATGGAATCCATTCCATCTCATTCCATCCAAATCCCCATTTTTTGTTCCACCCAATTTGGGGTGTATGTGATGGAATGAGATATTTTTAATAAGATAATCAAACAATGAAATGAGATCTATATTCTATTCCGTTCCGTTATGTTCCACTCCACACCGCTCCGTTATGTTCCTTCAATCTAAACATAACCTAAAAGTCCTATAAAACAAAAGTTAAAAACCATATTTTCATACATTTTTTCTTATTTCTTATGTATTTTTAAACTATTCAATCATAAATTTTTGTCTTTTCTTTTCATTAAAATTTAAATTAATAAACTATTTCATAGATTATGAAACATTATTAATTATAGATTAGGAAAAATGGACATGCAAATTTTTAGAGGAATTTATCTGGCACCCCCACTCATATCTGACACCCCGAAATTTTCAGAATGACAAAAATGTCCCTAAAATTTTTACATACAATTTCCAGAACAAATTCCCGGTAGGATAAAAAAAAATCGTTATGAAACCAAATTTCCGGTAGTTCATTTGAAATTACCGGTATACCGGTAATTTCAAATTCCCGGTATATCGTCAGGAAACCGAATATTTGAAAAAAGTACAATTTGATACTAGGAATTTCAAATCCTTTGAAATTCTCGGTAGGCATAATTTTAGGGTTTTTAGATTTTTTATTTAAACGACCGAGGTTTTGCCGACAGTTTTGTATGGTTGTGATTGCACCGACACTTTGTTCGGTCCAAAATTATTGCACGTTTGTATAAATAGGGGTTAGGTCTTGTGGTTAAACATATATGAAAAAAATGACGACGTCTCCTTGTGCTACCTCTCGGCGAAGGCACTAAGCAGCTCCACATCCAACATGATCAGGGAGCAGTGGCCAAAATGAAACAAGTTAAAGTCCCTCACAATCGTCTTCACAACATAAGGGAAAGGAATACGAGGGAAACCCTTCATCTTCGCGCCTTGAGACTGGACCCTCAGTACATGTCGCACCCGTGACATCAACCAATAAAGAAATTTGTTAATACATAAACAATTTATGAATTAGTAAGCAAATGTTAAAATTAAACGTAAAAACCAAATACCCTCTGTCATTGACGCAAAACTACATGCTCATTGTACTCTGTAAGAACAAACGTATCTATCGGTCTACTAGGGAATCCTGGCTCTGTGTGTACGGATGTCTCGACCGAAGGAACCGTCACATCTATCTCAATGGTCTCCTAAACGTCTCCTGTACCGGCAACCCCTCTAGTGCCACCACTCCCACCATTAACATCACCCTCATCTGACACCCTAACATCAGTCTCATCTACCACATCCCTAACAATAGCCTCCTCCTCCGGGTGAGGCTGAATAACAGGGACGTCCTGAGGCTGAATAACAGGGACGTCCTCAGGTATGACCTGCTATGAAGAAAGACACGTCTCCTAACAGTGCGAAGTGCCTGGAAATGCCCCCGCTACTCGGTCACCCGCTTCCGGTGTGAACTGGTTGGGACCACCCGTCCAATCCGTACATGAGCAAACTCAACATCTGGAGCGATTGTATCCTTCCCCTACCACCTCCTGCCAAATCACACACCCTCCCAGTGATGCTACCATCAGTACATCTAGTCTTCACTACAAACAAAAAACACACACACACAAATTAAAAAAAAATTAAACTACCGGAAATTTGAAATTCCCGAAAAAAAACAAAAAAAATAACACTACCGGTAATTTCAAATTACCGGTAGAAAAAATATAAAATTTGAACTACCGATAATTTTAAATCTCCGGAAATAATTATCGGGAATTCCAAAATTACCGGTAACTATTACCAGATTTTTTGAAATTACTTGTAATTCTCACCGGTAATTTTGAAAAAATTGATAAAACTTATTTGTAAAAAAACAAATATCCGATAGTGCAATGAAATTCCCGGTATTGTCTGATTTTAAAAAAAATCTGTAAATGCATCAGAAATGTGTGAAATGTGAAAAAGTGTTTTTTCAAGGATAAATTTAATCTTTTCATTAGATGTAGAGAGTGTCAGGTATGAGCGAAGACTGATAGGTAAATTTCTCAAATTTTTAAATGTAAATTTTGATCATTTATTCATTTGGGCCCGTCAATACAAGTTAAAGCATTTGGGTAACCATAATAACTTTATTCCAAGCTTTCTTATTTGGGTCCGTCAATACAAGTTAAAGCATTTGGGTAACCATAATAAGAAGACTTTACCCTACACCCCCCACTTAATCCCATACCCCCACAACAATTTTTTTTGGACCAAATTGCCCTCATATAAATAGTTAATAAATCAAATTTACTTTCCATTTTTACCATTCGTCCAAAAGTTACAGAGAGAAAATTTGTTTTGCTCTTCAGACGTGTTTACCGGAAGACTATAAGTAAGTCTTCCGGAATGGAAATTTGTTTACCGGAAGAGTTTGTGAAAGTCTTCCGGTACCGGAAGACTTTATGAAAGTCTTCCGGAATGGTTTAAATGACTACCGAAAGACTTCATCAAAGTCTTCCGGAATGAAGTTTTTTAAATTAACTACCGAAAGACTTTGATGAAGTCTTCCGGAATTGTTTTGTGTGTGTACCGGAAGACTTGAAGAAAGTCTTCCGGAAATTTATTTATTTTTTTTTTTTTTTAATTAAATAATTGTTTTTTTGTTTTTTTTTCTAGTGGTGCGATCACGCGACAGAGATGGGAGGATACCAGTTCGATCGATGGGACGGGGCGATACGAGTAGGACACGCGCAGATGATGCTGGTACATCTGCAGCTGCAGCAGACCCTGTGGGGTATCCTGGTGGTCCGTACGATACCAGTATTTTGGTTTCGTACGAGCATCATGTGGCGAGACGTGTATGGTTTGGTGAGGTAAGGAAATTATAATTATTTAGTTTTGAATAATAACCGAAATTATTAGTAGGTATTATCTAATTTGTTTAATTTTATTTGATTTCAGGAGAGAGGGGCAAAGAAGGAATTGAAGGTGGCAGGACATGGGTTGAAGTTGACCCAGATGGTTCCACAACAGCTTCCACCGGAGATTGAGGGTATCATATCTAGGTCCGGTTTATCTTCCTTACAGAGATCGAGTTTGAAGAAGATTGATGCAAACTTGGTCTCTGCATTTGTGGAGATATGGCATATAGAGACATCTTCATTTCACCTTCCGTTCGGTGAAATGACGATTACTCTAGATGATGTGGCATGTCTGCTTCATTTGCCTATCAGGGGGGTATTCTGGAACCCTCAACCCATCAGTGAGGAGCTAGCCATTGAGTGAGCGATTGACTATCTTGGAGTGTCATCGAGAGTGGCACTTTTCCAGGTTCGTGAGTGCAGAGGTTTGTACTTCAAGATAGAGTGGTTATATGATCGATTCGTAGAGCATCGAGCAGCTTCATCATGGGCATTTGCGACCAGATGTTATTTGATGGTGTTAGTGGGCTGCACCATCTTTGCGGATAAGTCATTTACACTCGTGGAGGCGCGATACTTGGCATTATTTAGGGACCTGGATGCGTTGTCCAACTATAGTTGGGCAACAGCTGCATTGGTGACATTGTATAGGTTTCTTGGAGATGCGTCTATGTTTAGTTGCAAACAGCTTGGTGGTTATCCGACTCTCCTACAGGTATATATTTAAATTCAGTTTATTATGTTAAAGTTATATATTTAAATTTAGTTTATTGATTTTCTTATGTTAAAGTTATATATTTAAATTTAGTTTATTGTTTTTGGATTTTCTTATGTTGTTGTTGCTGAATTTTATAGTTGCTGAATTTTATATATTTAAAGTTATATTTAATTATTATGTTATTGTTTTTTTAACAGTGCTGGATTCACGAGTATTTTCCTACACTTGGGAAAAAAGGAGAGAATTGGATACCTGCTCAGAACTGTGGTCTCCCGCGAGCGATGAGGTGGACGTACAAACAGGGGGCGTTAAAGGTGGATGAGTTGCGACCCATTATGGATGAGCTGACACCGACTGATGTCATATGGAGGCCGTTCGAGGATCATCGAGTTCATCGTCGTTTTGATGAGATTTCTCTATTCAGGGTTTTTTGAGGTGGGGAGATACTATTGTTCCATACATGCCTGACAGGTGTCTTCGACAGTTTGGATACCGTCAGTCCATTCCACCTGCACCCATTGATCCTAGGATGGCTGGTGATATTGATATTGAGTGGATTAGTTGCACCCAGAGCGTTGGCCAGGTGATTCGTTCTGCTGCACTGGCGACTATCCCATTTGAGGTAGAGGATGGATACCTTGAGTGGTATTATCGTGTTTCGCATCCTCGATTGGTACCTCCTACCTATGATGAGCTGCCAGTTGCATCTATTCCTGATTACGATGCGGGACCATCTGATCCTGCATGGGGTTCTGTGTCTACCTTGATTCATCGCTACCTTCAGCAGAATGCAGCTGAAGAGGATGATCCACATTTTGCTGATCTGTTTGCAGCTTTACGTATTGCTCGTTCACAGTGATGTATAGTTATGTTTATGTCATATTATTTCTTAGACTTTGTTTCTTAATATATTGACATTTGGACTGATATTTATGTTATATGTTATTTATAGTTTTTCGACAAAAAAATTGAAATTAAAATTTAATTCATGAACGTTAAATTAAAAATGAATAACATAGTGAAATTAAAACATATAATATAATTCATGAATAAAAATGAATAACATAGTTTATAATTCATAATGTGTTTGTAATATAGGCGTAAGTTGTTGCCAATGTTGTAGACGTGCAGCAAATCCTACCATCCACGATGTTGCTGCTGGAGAACGAAAGTTCCTCCAATCTGTTGTCACTGGTGGCAATGGAAATCCTTCTTTCATGTTAACCTATATTCAAAATTAAACAATACATTATTTAATGTTACTCAAATAATTTACTAATAATATCAAATTATAACAATGTTTACCTGAATCCAATGATTTGAGTTTACAAATCCAATGCAATAAAATGAGACATTCGGTGAGAATGTAGTTGTCATAGGGAAGAAAGTCAAACATTCGACTCCTAGACAGACAAGTACCACGTTATACCGATTCACAATCACGTAACCCATATCTGGTAGAGTCAACCATTTATTTATTGGTTGAGAACCACTTTCCTCTATCTTCAAAGAATCTCTCACTTCAGCTAACCGATCAACAAATAAATTGGCATATAAAACTGATCTTTCATTATGTATAATTTCCAATTCTAATTCCCGACGAACCATTGGCCAACCATCTTCAGCATAACCCCGCAATGAAGCAATCACTCTAAATCCACAATTACCATCTGACATTACGTTGACAACGTCATCAATAGATGACCTAATATGATAAGGAAATTGAAGGATGAACCGTTTAGATGATTGTGAAGTTTGTGCTAATTTTAACTTCTTTTTCACAGGTTGTGATGGTTGAGATGGTTGATATTTCTTTTTTGAATTTTGTGATGGTTGAGATTGTCGTTGTGAAGATTGTGATGCTTGATCAACATATTCATGATACGAAGGATCCCTGTAAACATCATACCCTTCAGGTTTTTTGTCTTTTTTCTTGACTCCACCTTTTGTCTTTATTTTTTCAGGTGGTGCTAACAAAGAAGTCGTTGTGGGAAATGCAAGTTCATAAACCCTACTATGTAATGCCCTTCTTCCAACAACATCTTGTGACCTATACCTTTTCCATAACTCATCCATTGCAGATTTCATACCCACATCTGATTCCTCATCCAAGTCTTCTTCCAACTTAATTTCCATACTTAGTTTTCTTCAATGTACATACACAACCTCAATTGGTATCGGAATACCACTAATTCTATACTCTGCCAACTCACACGCACAAGGTAATTCATAGGTGGATCTAAGAGTACATCGACATCTGTCTTTGTTAGTTCCAATATAATCAACTCTAGTTAACTCTTCAGCAACGCGCCTCAGTGCAGCTCGCGACACTGAAGTACGTAAATATGTGTAAAATGGACTTGAATAGACATGTGCAACTTCATACACACTCTTTTGAAAAGAAGCTCGAATGTTGCTAATTTGTATCTTTAAGTTGTCATTCATGGCCTCCCAACATTTGACCATGTCACCAATACTGTTACCCAACATCTGCTTTAACTTCCAATGAGCAGAATCAACCCTATAATAATACATATTTAAACTAAGTAAGAAAAATACAAAATTTACAAAAAGTATATTTTGGGATCTAAATCAAAACATACCGATTAGTCGTCGTGTTACCCATATGTAGGACTCGATTAATCCATGCGCAAACAAACCTTTGTCTATGTGGTATCAACCATGTGTCGTTCACGTACTCAAAAAATTTAGGACAATCAACACACTCTTGCTCAAGTTCTTTTAAATGTTGAGCATACTCAACCTCATCACTAGCCCATACAACATCCGTCCATAATTTGCCAATTGACTCCTGCATATCGGGATCCACTAATAGTTTCCTTTTTGCACCAACATTTTTGTTAATGTGAAACTGACATAGCAAATTATTTGTCCTTGGAAACACAGTCTCAATGGCTTTCATCAAAGCAAGATCTCTATCTGTCATCATAACTTGTGGAAATAAATCTTTCTTCACAAACAATTGTTTAAGCTTATCTAACACCCAACAAAAAGTCTCAGTCTGCTCAGACTCAATATACGCAAATGCGACAGCAAAAGTCAACTCGGTTGATGTCATGCCAACAATTTCAAACAAAGGTTGTCTGTATTTGTTTGTCTTATAAGTGCTATCCATAACTAACACAATAGGAAACATATTCAACAACTTAACTGAATCTGGATGTGCCCAAAATATATCTTTAATAACTTCAGAGTCATCTCTTTTTCTACTCCAATAAACATAACCTGCAACCTCGATAAGCTTAAACAAATGTTGTATCTCACTTCTAGGACCTCTTATCTCTTTTTCCATCATACTCTTTTGCTTGTATATTTGTGTGATACGAGTGACACAATCTGGATCTCGCTCGTACAAGGAATGCAATATATTTCTGGGTGCAACCTTTCTCTTTGTTAAATCAGCAACATGTTGCTTCTGATCCGCTGTCAACCTACCAACAAATGAGTGACCTTCTAATCTATCGGGTAAATCATGGTTATGAACGCCACATTTTACATCAATCTTCCATCCAGATCCATCTTTTGTCGGAGTTGACCTGATCTTAAATGGACATCCGCATTTTTTGGTCGCACTTTCTATTCCACTACGAATATCCTTGTATTTCCCACCTTTATCGCAACCAAATATTATTTTGTTCTTTCTTCCTCTCTTGCCTGTTTGTGTATCTGAACGAGTGATGACGACCGTCACTTTATTTCGTAATCCGGTGTCTTTGACCCATCTTATCACCTCTTCTCGTGTACCAAATCTCTCTGTCGTTGTAAATACATCTGATGTATTCACACATATCGGTTCTTTTTCGTATAAAGGTACTACACCTACAAAATAAAAATATTTTAAAAAAAAAGAATAAAAAAAACTAAAATAACTAAAAAAAAAAATTCAAACCGGAAGACTTTATGAAAGTCTTCCGGTATTGTACTCTTACAATACCGGAACACTTACATAAAGTCTTCTGGTACACATATTCATTAATACCGGAAGACTTAATAAAAGTCTTCCGTACCGGAACACTTTTATTAAGTCTTCCGGTGAGCAAACATCACAATACCGGAAGACTTACATAAAGTCTTCCGGTATGTTAATTATCGTACCGGAACTCATCCCCAAAGTCTTCCGGAACGTCTATTTTTGGACAAATTTTTACTTTAATCTGACGGTCTGACACAAATGGTAAAAAAAATAAAAATAAAATAATAATATAATAAAATATTTTAAGGTTAAGATTGACATTTTTAAAAAATTGTGGGATACAGGTATAAGTGTGGGATATATGGTAAAGCCTTCCCATAATAACTTTATTCCAAGCTTTCTTACCCTTGCTTATTTTATAGGTGTAAACCCAAAATCCAAAATCAATAAACGGAATTTATTGTTTTACCCTTATCAATTAATACCCTAATAATTTCTTTCCTTTATTCCAAGCTTATTCAAGAAATTCCGTGCACGTTTATTCCAAGCTTATAATATGTTTTACCTTTATTCCAAGCTTATTCAATTAATACCCTAAATCATTTGTTTTTTCTAAAACATAATTAGGGTATTCTTTTACTTATCAGGCGAACATTTTAAATTATAGCTTGGTCCGTAAATTTATTGATTAAATATAGATAAAATTGATCTTATACAGATACATTTGAAAATACTCATAAGGTTTTAGACGATAATCGCTTTAAATCAGACTTTAGATGCTAATCCCTTTAAATCAAGAGAGTTATCGCTTAAATATATAAGAGAAAAATACTCGTATACAATCTCTTATTTTTATTAATCTTATTAAATATAAATTATATTTTTCATATATACTGATTTTTATTTTTTATTTTTTCAAAATTTAAATGATATTAAGATTTGATTAGAAAGATTAAATAGTAATATTATAATAGAGACGAGCTAAGGTATGCAAGACATAAACTCGAGCCTGCGAAACCAATCTATTTCGTCTTTCTCTTCTTCCTAATTCAACCTTTAATCATTTCTTGATAAACCTAAAACCCTAATTTGCGTTGATGCATTGACAGATATCTCATTCTCTCGATAAACCTAAAACCCTAATTTGCGTTGATGCATTGACAAATATCAGATCCGAAGAAACCCTAACAATGGCGATGGCTGAATTAGGGCAACAGACGGTGCAGTTGTCCACCCTAGTTTCTCGTACCGGTCAAGATTCCTACAATTCTCTGAAGGAGCTTGTCGATAAATGTAGGTCAACCGAATCTTCTGATACTGATAAGAAGATTAGCATGTTGAAATTTCTTAACAAGACTCGGCAGAGGATGATTCGACTCAATGTCCTTGCGAAATGGTGCCAACAGGTAATTTTTTTTATCTCATTTGATTTCTTATTGAATTTCAACTCTGTTATGGTTTCTTGTTGTTGATTGTCATATATAGTCTGTGTTGGTTATGTTTGATGTTTGATAATAGATAGGGCTAGAGCAAGGGTAAAAATGTTATGTTTACGTGATTATTTAATTGAAATATATATATGGAATGTGTTGGTTATAAATGACAATATGATAATTGTTTTGGTCTCGTATTATATGATTATGATAATGATAATGATATGAATTAGTGTTGGAGCATGTGAAAGAAGGTTTAATTATGTGAGGGTTTGGTTATAATTTCTGGATTTTCAGGTTCCATTGATACAGCACTGTCAGCAACTGTCTTCGACTGTTTCAAATCACGACATGTGTTTTACTCAGGCTGCGGATTCTTTGTTTTTTATGCACGAGGGGCTTCAGCAAGCTCGAGCACCGGTTTACGATGTTCCGACTGCCATTGAGATTCTTCTCACGGGGAGTTACGAGCGATTGCCGAAGTGTATTGAAGAGGTTGGTTCTCAGTATGCGTTGACTGAAGATAAGCAAAAGCCTGCTTTGAAAAAGTTGGACATGCTTGTTCGGTCTAAGTTGCTTGAAGTTTCTCTTCCCAAAGAAATTTCTGGTATTAAAGTTTCTGATGGTACTGCAATGGTTAGGGTGGATGGAGAATTTCAGGTTTTATTGACACTTGGGTACCGAGGACACATGTCCTTGTGGAGAATTTTGCATTTGGAGCTGCTTGTTGGTGAAAAAAATAAGCCTGTGAAATTGGAAGAACTGCGGCGATATGTGCTTGGAGATGATCTAGAGAGACGAATGGCAGCGGCTGAAAACCCGTTTTCGATATTGTACTCGGTTCTTCACGAGCTGTGTGTTGCACTTGTTATGGACACAGTAATAAGGCAAGTGCAATCACTTCGACATGGAAGATGGAAAGATGCCATTCGGTTTGAGCTCATATCTGATGGTGGCACTGGTCATGGTGCAAGTTCGAGCTCTGTGCAGAATACTGATGGGGAATCTGAGTCATCTGGTCTACGTACTCCAGGTTTAAAAATTATATATTGGTTAGATTTTGATAAAAATGCTGGTATGTCTGATTCAGGTGCCTGCCCATTTATAAAAATTGAACCTGGGTCAGACCTTCAGATAAAGTGCACCCACAGTAACTTTGTCATAGATCCGTTAACCAGCAAGGAGGCAGAATTTTTCTTAGACCAGAGTTGCATTGATGTTGAGGGGTTGTTATTACGAGCTATTTGTTGCAATAGATATACTCGCCTGCTGGAAATTAAAAGAGAACTGGTAAAAAAGGTCCAGGTCTGTAGAACCGCAGATGATGTTGTGCTCCAGTCTCATATGCGTGAACCTGATATTGAATATAAGCAGGTTAGATTTTGTGAAGAAATTTCAAATTGTTATTATGTACCGGGCTTTCTGTTGTATGACTCCTTTGAGGTTTTGTTTAATGCCTTCTTTGGTGTCACATTTTTGGGTTTTACTTCACATTCTTTTCGTTTCATAGAACTCTACTAGAGTCTTAATTCTGAAAGTTTTTTTTATTAGTATTACTTTTTAATAACATTATAGTACACTAGCACTGCGATTACTTTGTTTCACAATTGCTCATGCAGGAAATATTTGTTGTTAGGTAAATTCTGAATTTGGTATTTTTCATCTGTGAAAGTTCTCTGCTCAAAAAACAATTTTCCTCTCTTTCTGTGTCGCTTAAAGGATACAGGTTTTACAAGTTCTGGCTAAAAATATATTAATTTTAATTTCTGAATTATCAGCCAATTGTTTGGCATTTACTTTGTTGACATGCATGTGTTTTTCAGTGAAATACTTCACCATATGACCTTTAATTTATGTCCTGCATTATATCGTTGTTGAAATTTTATGTTTTCGGTCCTAGTAACTTAATCTTGTGCACACTACCTTTATTTAATGAATCTTGATGGGTTTTAAAATAAAGATGTTTCTATCTGTAGAAGGAAGATATGGGATGCACCAAGGATTCTGAAGGGCACGAGGTACTTCGCGTGCGTGCTCATGGCTCCTCTTTTTTCACTCTTGGAATTAGTATCAGGTACCTTATTTCACTTGTTTTTTTCCTAGTCTCATGCATTTTAATTAAGGCATTTTCAAATCAATTCCCCTGTTTCATATTCAGGAATGGCCGATTCCTTCTGCAATCATCACAAAATATAGTTGTCCCTTCTGCCTTGATAGAATGCGAAGAAGCTCTAAATCAGGGATCTATGACTGCAGCCGAGGTCTTTTTAAGTTTGAGAAGCAAAAGTATGTTGCACTTATTTGCATCTATTGGAAGGGTCTTGGGCCTTGAGGTATATTTTCCTATTATTCTCTCTATTTGCTGTTCAAAGAAAACTTCCTAAATCAGTTTTGAACTGTCTTTGAGCGTACTTTTATTAAGTACTTTTATTCAGATCACTTGCTTCCTTGAGACTTATGGATTATGGGCCACCTTGCAGGTATATGAGAATGGATTGAATACAGTCAAAATACCCAAAACCTTTTTGAATGGTTCAGCTATGCTAATGATGGGGTTTCCAGACTGCGGAAGCTCTTACTTCTTGCTCATGCAACTTGATAAAGACTTTAAATCCTTGTTTAAGTTGTTAGAGACTCAACCAGATCCATCTGGAAAAGACAATTTATTTGGCGACCTTAATCAGGTGCTGCGGTTCAAGAAAATTGATATAGAACAAATGCAGGTGCGTGAAGATGAAATGAATTTAAGCCCGGGGGACCGGGAAAAGTTACATTCCATTTTTCCCAATGCTCTTTGTCCAAATCAAACGTCTGGACATGAAATTTGTTCTGATATCTGCCTTGAGAATTCTACACACATTGCTAGAGACCATCACCCATCAGTTTTTACATTAACGGTTGATGAAGTTTTTGGACTTGAGAAAGTATCTTCTGCACCCCCATTTCCTGTTCAAAATCTTTCTTCACCGTTGAATACATCTCTTCCTTCTCATTATGGCTCTGTCCCAATGAATAGTCATAGTGTAAAGGCCGGAATCCCATCTTCAAAGTGGGAAGGGGGCATGCAGATATCACAGGTTAATAATAATAATGCAACTACTCACTATAATGGTTCCTTGTTCTCAGCAAACAGTGTGAAGGGTCCAGTTCAATCCAGTTCTGTTGGCTCAGTTCCCACTGGACAAGGAAGGAGCACTGTTGGGATACAGTTATCTGCCTCAAAGTCCGAGCAGGATTTGGCTTCTGTTAAATCTCCGCATTCAGTGGACATTAGTTCCTCTACTGCAATGGATGAAGATACTGCTAATGATGCTTTATCTGGAAGTCGTTCATCTCTAGTATCTCCTCCCCGGCCTCCTAGCTCTCGAATATCTGCACCTAGTTCCAGACCTAATGTACCACCAGTTGAATTGTTCAAGACTGCTGGATTTAGTTCATGTGATACAACTGCCGTGTGTAAGATACTTTCTGTGTCTTCATCTTTATTGTGTTCAGTATATCCATGCTTACATTTTTCTACCTTTCTGTAACCCATATATGACTAGTAAAATGAATGTTTGCAGCCCAGGGCCTGGAATGCGCAGTTAGTTTTAGCACTAGCGAGGATGATATATCTGAACATGATAAAAAATCTCGTAAGCGAACAGCATCAGATATGTTGAGTTTGATTCCATCTCTTCAAGGTGTTGTAAAAAATCAAGGAATCTGCAAGAGAAGAAAGATTTCAGATTCACGTGGCTCTCAATTGTCTTTGCCACACAGCAGTATAATCCCAGAAGTGATTCCTAAAGCTGAAGGGTGCAGTTACGGAAGTTTAATTACAGAAGCAAATAAAGGAAATGCTCCATCTAGCATTTATGTAGCGGCTCTTCTTCATGTGGTCAGGCATAGTTCACTTTGCATTAAACATGCTAGGCTAACCAGCCAGATGGATGCGTTAGAGATACCATATGTTGAAGAAGCAGGTTTGCAAAGTGCTTCCTCTAACATTTGGTTTCGACTTCCATCTGCAAGAGGTGATTCATGGCAACATATTTGCTTGCGACTTGGCAGACCTGGTTGTATGTACTGGGATGTTAAAATAAATGACCAGCACTTCAGGGATTTATGGGAGCTTCAGAAAGGGAGCAGTAATACACCATGGGGTTCTGGTGTTCGAATTGCTAATACATCTGATATAGATTCACATATACATTATGATCCTGATGGTGTTGTTTTGAGCTATCAATCTGTTGAGGAAGATAGCATAAAGAAATTGGTGGCTGATATCCAAAGGCTAGCCGATGCAAGAACATTTTCCATTGGCATGCGAAAATTGCTTGGTGTAAGAGCAGATGAGAAATCAGAAGAGTTCCTTACAAATAATGATGTCAAAATATCTGGTGCCAAGATGGCTTCAGATACTGCAGACAAACTATCGGAACAGATGAGAAGGGCATTTAGAATCGAGGCAGTTGGGCTGCTGAGCTTGTGGTTTA
The DNA here is from genome assembly GCA_963966055.1 of Lathyrus aphaca. Lineage (NCBI taxonomy): Eukaryota > Viridiplantae > Streptophyta > Magnoliopsida > Fabales > Fabaceae > Lathyrus > Lathyrus aphaca. Next base: position 13,991,977 of record OZ014525.1, read on the forward strand.
GCTTTGGTTCAAGTGTCCTTGCTCGTTTTGTTGTTGAGTGGGAATCCGGTAAAGAGGGTTGCACAATGCATGTATCTCCTGATCAACTTTGGCCTCATACCAAGGTTTGTTTATTTTGCTACAACTGATTGCTATTTGATTACTGTTCTCCTCAGTTTTCCCCAAAATCTGCATTCTTGTGCCAGTTTTGGAATGTGCAACTAATGCTCATTCTTTTGTCATGCTTTAGATTATGTAAAATAAATTTTTTATGAATGCTACAATATCCCTTCATGATTGTAAGGGCCGTCTCAACCAATGTTGAGGCCCTGTTCTACTCTTAAAAACAAGGCCCTAATATAAAAGCACAAAAAAAAAACACAAATTTAAATTTATATTTGTAGATAATGTACTTAATTTTATCCAAAAGGACAATCAATGTATGAGATGTAAAATGTTCTATTGCTTTTTATATTTGTACTTAATTTTAATTTTAAGTGTCTGAATTAATTTTCCTTGTAGTTCTACTCTTCCAATTCCTGCCATTGTTTTAATGCCATTGTGTAAATGTAATGCTCAAAGTGAACATCATTGTTGTAGTATCTAATAAAAAACCCATGTACTAGTAAGAGGTTTGTCAATATGGGGAGATATTTCAAGTCCCACGTCGAATATTGATAAATCTAGTTTGTCAATATATTTGAAGTCCCACATTGAATACTGATTAACCTTGAGCAGATAAATTTGACTATAAATAGGTTGTGTTAACTAGTACAGTTTCTTAATAAATAAGAAACAATCGCCCAGGCGGGCCCGGTAGTTCTACTCTTCCAGTTTCTGCCAATGTTCTACTCAAAGTGATCATTATTGTTGTATCTAAAAAATCCCATGTACTAGAAAGAGGTTTGTCAATATGGAGATATTTAAAGTCCCACATCGAATATTTATAAATCTACTTTGTCAATATGGAGATATTTGAAGTCCCACATCGAATACTGATTAACCTTGAGCAGACAAATTTGGCAATGAATAAATTGTGTTAGCTAGTACTGTTTTGCAATAAATAAGATAAGAAACAATTGTCAAGGCGTGCCCTTATGGAAAGTTATCTTTTGTATAGATTTATGAAATTATGAAATATTGTCCTATATGATTCCCTAGTATCCCCCAAAAATCCGGGCTTATATATTTACTATATTATATGCTTGTATTCTTTACAGTTTCTAGAAGACTTCATAAATGGAGCTGAAGTTTCGTCGCTTCTGGATTGCATTCGGCTGACTGCTGGGCCGTTGCATGCTCTTGCAGCGGCAACCAGGCCAGCAAGGGCTGGTCCTATTCCAGGTGTTGCAGCCGCTTTATCTTCTTTCCCTAAACAGGCTGGTTATATAACATCACAAGGACTTCTGCTTGGTAGTTCAACATCAACAGCTAATGTTGGTCAGCCTGCTTCTGGTGTTGGAGCAAATACTAGTGTGTCTAATGCTACTACTGGTATCTCTAACCAAACTCTTTCAATGTTAGCTGCTGCTGGCCGTGGTAGCCCAGGCATCGTTCCAAGTTCACTTTTGCCCTTTGATGTCTCTGTTGTGCTCCGTGGTCCTTATTGGATACGAATCATGTACCGGAAACAGTTTGCAGTTGACATGCGTTGCTTTGCAGGAGATCAGGTGTGGTTGCAGCCTGCCACACCTCCTAAAGAGGGTCGTCCTTCTGGAGGGTCATTACCATGCCCCCAGTTTCGGCCTTTTATCATGGAACATGTTGCCCAGGAATTAAATGGATTAGATCCTAGTTTTACGGGACAACAGGTCGGTGGGCTGACAAGTTCAAACAGTACTAACCCAAATTCAGGGACCCAATTGATGGGTGCAAATGGAAACAGAATAAACTCTGCTGCAATGTCTAGGACAGGAAACCAAGTAGCTAGTTTAAACCGTGTGGGAAATGCTTTAGCAGGCTCATCGAACTTAGCTTTGATGACATCAGCAGTACCTCCTCGAAGACCACCTGGAACAGTTGTCCCAGCACATGTCAGGGGTGAATTGAACACAGCCATTATTGGCCTTGGTGATGACGGGGGATATGGAGGTGGTTGGGTTCCTCTTGTTGCCCTTAAAAAGGTTTTGAGAGGCATTCTCAAGTATCTTGGAGTGCTATGGCTATTTGCCCAGTTACCAGATCTTTTGAAAGAGATCCTTGGATCCATCTTGAAGGAAAATGAAGGTGCCCTTTTGAACTTGGACCCTGAGCAGCCTGCATTGCGATTTTTTGTTGGGTAAGTTTTTTGTCCCACTCTTGCTGTGCATATGCCACCCCTCCCCTTGTCTAGAAACTTCATTTAGCATCTCGGTTATGATTTTATTATTTCTTTTTCTATAGTAGGACTTCTACTCTCTCTTTTCCCATCCTACTAAAAAATGGGGAAAATAGGTGAAATAAAAACATCATCAATCATAGTTGTGTGTTATTGGTAATGGGTTGTCCGCGAATCTTTTTCATCTACTCCTTTTCTACTTATTTCTTTGCTTTATTTACTTGGCTAGTCAGTTCATGTAACATATTTGAATTTTGGATACGGACGTAAAATGCTTTTTCATCATTTATTTGTTAACTTATAGTTTGGACATGATAGATCAGATGTTTTTCTTATTGGTACTTTATATGACTGTTATAGTTGGCCAAAAATAATTGATTCTTTTAAGTTATTAATTACAACACATCCTGAATAAGTTGATTCAGCGTCCCTTTTGCCTACTAGCTGTTGGAGTGTTAGCCTTTTAAAGTTGAGTCAGCGTCCTTCCTTATTCCAGTTATCAGACACTAAATAGGCATACACTGTCTTTTCATCTTTTTGCAGGGGATATGTATTTGCTGTTAGTGTCCACAGAGTTCAGCTTCTTCTACAGGTGTTAAGTGTAAAACGATTTCACCACCAACAGCAGCAGCAGCAACAAAACTCCAGTCCTGCACCAGAGGAACTGAGTCCATCTGAAATAAGTGAAATATGTGACTACTTCAGCCGTCGGGTGGCATCCGAGCCCTATGATGCTTCTCGTGTTGCTTCATTCATAACCATGCTCACCTTACCTATACCAGTTTTGAGAGAATTCTTGAAGTTAATTGCTTGGAAGAAGGGGTTGGCTCAGGCACAAGTTGGAGATGTTGTTTCAGCTCAAAAACCACGAATTGAATTATGTCTTGAAAATCATGTTGGGTTGAACGCCGATGAGAACTCCGAGAGCTCATCTGCATTTAGAAGTAACATCCATTACGATCGTCTGCACAATTCAGTTGATTTTGCACTTACTGTTGTTCTAGATTCTGCTCACATCCCACATGTCAATGCTGCCGGTGGTGCTGCTTGGTTGCCTTACTGTGTTTCGGTAAGGTTAAGATATTCATTTAGTGAAAGTGTTAATGTATCCTTTCTCGGCATGAGTGGTAGCCATGGTGGGAGGGCATGTTGGTCGCGTGTTGATGATTGGGAGAAATGCAAACAGAGGGTGGCGCAGACAGTGCAGGTTAGTGCGAGCTCAGCTGCCGATGTAAGTCAAGGTAGGTTGAAATTAGTTGCAGATAGTGTTCAAAGAAATTTGCATATGTGTATTCAAGGGCTTAGAGATGGTAGTGGGGTCACATCCAGCTCTGGAGCAACATGATTTTGTTAATTTTGACAGTGGTTATATATATATATATATATATATATATATATATATATATATATATATATATATATATATATATATATATATATATTGGGTTAGTGCTGTCAATATACATAGTTTACTATGGTATGGAAACCATGCCCTCACTGGCATTTCACATTGGAGAGTAGGTTTGAAGGCACCAAATTTAGATTTCTAACATTGGAGCATTTGACTCATTTTAGATCGTAAGATCCGAAATAGGTTGTACAATATTTTGCTGTTAGTGTAGTATCTGAATTTTATCTTCTGGGTTGGTGGATTTTGTTGTACATAATGACATCTCAAATAAATTGATTAGGAAAGGAAATTTGTTATGCTCAAAATTCTATACCCCCATCGTTTTATATCACACAAAAAGTGTATACCCTACTAGTAAGACCCTTACTCTTACACTCATTTGGTGTAACGTCGAAAGCATAGCATTAAGTGTGTATGTCTCGCTTAACTTTTGTCTAGTGACAAAAGCGATTCTAAATTCTAAAGGTATATAATTGATCTTGAAATTATTGAGGTGTTTAGTTTTTCTAAAGGAGAATTATGTTTACATTTATTGTTCAATTCAATTTTGCATATAAAGTTATTTAAATATAAATTACTTTATATTTAATTCACTTTTAATTAGAATAAATTTTATATATTTAAAGTTATCTAAAGTTTAGCATATTGTATACTTTTTGTTGTGTTCGTTTGCATAAAATTGAGATGATATCTAAAATCAAAGAAATTCAAATTCCTTTCATACTCCATATAATTTAAATGTGAAGTTGATTAATGTTGTTATTTCAAAATTTACAAGTTGGTCACTATATTTTTCAAAGTTTTAAAATTGACCTCTAAATTTTCAAAAAATTGTAAACTATTCCTTAGTTATAGATTTAGGCTTATTAGTTACTAATTGGAATGAGATATATTCTAAAAAGTTGTGGATTTCAATTGGAATAAACTAGGAGATATATTCTAAAAAGTTGTGGATTTCAATCGGAATAAACTAGGACTTCTTAGTTGTAGAATTAACTAGATTCGAGGTTTTGACTTTATTCCCCCTTCTTTTGTACCTAAATTTTTTATTTATATCATGGGTTCAACCCTCTTTTAACAATTTTTTTTTTTGAATCATTTGAATTATTTGAAATTTTAAATTCCTTAAATTTTTATAAGTATCTCATCCAAACACACTGTATACTTGGAGAACATTTTTATCAAAATGCTAAAATAATTTCAATGTTATTGCTATCAACTGCGTTTGTTCCTCACATTTGTTAATGAATCTACAATATCTTGAAGACATTGCCTCATTCAATGGCCATAGTAATGAAACACTCAGGAATTGCTCTTTCTATCCTTAACAGTGGATAACTCTATCCTTATGAAACCCCAAAATATCATTCGTAAAATATGAATACATTTTTTATGCACCAAATCACATTACCAGTGAATCACCCCCATTTTATCAAAATATGTACGAAGTCCAAACTTTGGATACATTCTGATATTGGAATCTGGAAACACGAAGGGGGAAATTGAATATAACACCACCTTACATGTATGTTTCATTTCAAAATTATATCACCATACTTCCAAAAATCCTACCAAAATATCCATCCATTCTAAATCAAGTTTTGTACTTCAGAACAACATTCTTATGATTTTCACATCAAGGAGCAAAAGAAGTTGAAATGTAAGGTAATATACATGTATTTTCTTCTTCATTTCTTGTAAAAATCTGATTTTCTGCTAAAAAACGAACGTTGCTACCGGATTTTAAAATCTAGATTATGCTGTATATTGATATGAAAACTAAAATACGAACTACTTTTATGTTGAATTTTAATTTGCTTATGTTATGTCTGATTGTAAGAATGATGCATCTTGTCGATGTCCTCAAAGTTAGTGTGTTTATGGATGTTAACTAGATGTTGTTCATGTAGATGTTGGAAAACAATTTACAACTAAACAAGAGTTTGTTATTCGTGACCATATGCTTAAATGGATTTGCACGGGGACTGTCAAATTGGGGTTCAATATTGTAATCGGGAAGTCAGATTTTGGTTTTGATAGAAGATTGTCATTTACGACGATAAGATGCGAAATAAGTGACAAGTACCAAAAACCTATCGAAAGTTGAAATGAGATGACGTCGGAGCGAGAAAATGTGATTTGTCTTTTTAAGTCACAAGGGTACCATAAGACGCATGATACATGAACATTCAATGTGGTTTGTGATATACATAATCATGAACAATGTTACAAGTTAGTTGGTCATCCCATTCCACGTTGCCTTAATTCTGAAGAAAATGATATTGTTTCTGACATGACATTGAACATGGTGCAAAAAAAAAAATACTTGCAACTTCGAAATAGTGAAAACCTAAAAATATCTTAAATATTAAGCAAGTATACAATGTTTGTGCCAAAAACAACAAGGCAAAAAGAAGTCCAAAATCTGAAATGAAACAACTGTTGAAGCTTTAAGATGATGATAATTATGTATCTAGGTACAAAGTGCGTGAGGTTATTGTTTGAGATATATTTTAAACTCGTCCTGATTCCATTAATTTGTTCAACACATTTTCTATTGTGTTTATAATTGATTTAACATATAAGATCAAAAAATATAAATTTCTATTTTTGAAAATTATTTGTGTTACTTCTACATAAATAACCTTTTCAATTGGGTTTGCATTTTTGGAAAGTGAAACAGAGGAAAATGTTGCTTGAACTTTGGAAGTGTGTTGGACTATGTTGAAAGACCAAGAAAATATGCCACAGGTCATTGTCACCAATCACGATACCACACAATTAATCAATTGAAAAGGTGTTTCCTACAACATATACATTACTTTGTAGGTATCTCACAATAAAAAAGGTGAGAAGTAGACTTAAGTCTGCGACAAGGACCAAACAAATCAAGGGTATATATGGGAAAATTTCTAAAGTTGTTGTGATATTGAAAAACATAAGGAAGTTCTGAAATGTTATAATAAATTCTTTTTACTAAAGAGTTATATGTTGAATATGTCATACATTTCACGAGGGTGTGTTGAATATTCATATTTTTTGAAATATGTTGAAAGTAAAATACTAGACCAGGTGAAGAAGAAGATTGTTTGTGCGTGGACTGATCAACTTAGACACTTTGGAAATACTATAAATAATATAGTTGAATGTGCTCAGGATACATTGAAGAATTGATTGGAAAATAGTAAATGTGATATACGTAGAGGTTGGGAATCCGTGAACCAAATGATCCAAATATCAACATGACAAGATACAAACATCATTTGGTCGCAATATTACAATATTAGAACATAAATACATAGACAACAATCTTTACTCATAATTTGAGAGAGATTGAATTTTCTGTATCACGAAGCAAAGTGAGTATAAAAAATAAGTTCAAATAGCTTAAAGTGTGATTATACACTTATGAAGACATACAAGCTTCTGTATGCATGTGTGATTTCAAAGAAAATGAAACTTTATAGAACCATACGTATAAATGAGGTTTACACACACACACACACACACACTGAAAAAGACTTCGGTTTGGTGATGATGTTGTGATGAAGGATTTTAAATCAATTATATTTATCATGGTCGAATGGAAAGTGATTCAAGATAGAATTTTGAAAGTTGATGTTATCATGAAACTGCACATCATAAAACACATGAGAAAGATTGCCCATTCATAAACCACAATTTTGAAACCACCAACAGAACTGGTAAAAATAAAGGATTTTCATAAGAAGGTTAAACTAACATCAAATGACAATTCAATAAAGTGGTTTCCTTCCTATTTTCGAGCATCTTGACACACATTTTCCGAAATCTCCAAATTTAAAATCTCAAAAAAGCATTATCCTCACATTAGCAAATCATCTCCTTCACCACCTTCACAAAAATTCATACACATTGAAGAAATGTCAATTTTATTGCACAAATACATTGAACGAGTTGAGGATGTTAAGGGTGACAGTAGTTGCGACTATCACATTGTTTCATCTTTGCTCAGTAAAGGAGAAGAGAATCATACATTTGTCAGCCAACATCTTATCCAACTGTGTAAGGCGCATAAACAATCACTACGCCAAAAATGACTTTTACTAGCGCACCTTAGACAACGCTTTTATGAAAAAGCGCTGCTATAAGTTAAATAAAAAATAAAACACGGAAACTGTTTACGAAAAAGAGTAAAAGCGCTACTAAAAGGCCTACCTTAGACAACGCTTTTTAAAAAGCGTTGGTAAAGGACAACATTAGCTAGCACTTCTGGAAAGCGCTGCTAAAGTCATATATTAGACAACACTTTTCTAAAAAACGCTGTCTAGAGTCATATAATTTTTTTACAAAAAAGAAATCTCAAAAGCGCTTTTAAAGGTCCATATTAGCCAACACTTATTAAAAGCGCTGTCTAAGGTCTTATTAAATAAAATATTGAATAGTATCAGTATTCTATTTTTCATATTCTTTTATTTCCCTCTCTGTTGCGATTGCGAATGTACGAACGAACGAACAACTCTCTCCACCATCGTCCACCATCCTCCACTGTCTCAGTTACAGTCTTTTTGCCATCCTTCCTCCATTGTGCTCCATTGTCTCCCACCGTACTCCACCGTTTCGGTAAGATTGCTTCTTTTTCTGTTAGGTTTAAATGGTTTTCTTCTTTTACTGTGGTTTCCTCCATTCTTTTGATTTATTTTGTTTTGAAACTCTATTGGTCATGACATTGAGTACTAGTGACAAAAGACAAATGTTATCATGTTCTGTGTGATTGCACCATTTATTTTGTCTTTGTTGATACCATGAACTATTAATTTTATCAGCTATTTAACTAGAATAACATTGGACAACTAGATTTGTTCATGTTACCATTGAGCATGAGATGTTTTTTTACAAAGAGTATGTCTAATGTTGGTTGGTGTTGGCAGAATCTTGTAATCCATGTCAATGTGAACTCTCTGCCATTAGAAACATTGATGGAAGGGGAGTTCAAAATTTAGATTTGAACACAGATAATAGATGCCTAAAGTGTCTATTTAATATTTTAAAGATTGCCTTTTAGGTCTATTTGATATCAATAATATAAATCCATTGAACATTTAAAGATTGACCTTGTAGGAGAAATGTCAATGATGGGTTGGATAGAAGACTGATACATCAATAATTTCCCGGACCTTCACCCTCATATTATTGGAAGTACGATTTTGGTAGTGTAATTATTGGTAGTTGATGTTGTTTTGAAGTTGATATTGATTGCTTTCAATTGTGATTGTTCTTTTCAGATTGTTGTTTGAGGAGAATTTGTTGAACCAAGTGCTACTACGAGAAAGGTATTTTATTCTTGCACTGAAATCTTTATATGGTAGACGATACCTGAAATAAAAGTTTGTATTAATCTTCTTTCTGTGATGCGAAAGTGTTTTTCTTAGGAAAATCTTCTTTTATGTTCTTTTGAAATAGTTGCGTGAATAATTATAGTAGTGTTTTTGTTTACCTTAATAAGTAGGAAAACCATGGATAAAAAACAGATGTCTTTCGATCGATTGTCCAAAGAGTACGAGAATGAGGTATTGGAATTCATTAAGTTTGTTGTTCAACACGTTGAAGACCTCAGTCGAATGAAATGTCCTTGCTTGGGTTGTTGTTATGTGGGTAAGGTCGACGCAGATGGATTGGAATCACATTTACTGATGCATGGAATTGATCGAAGTTATAAGTGTTGGATATTTCATGGTGATAAAATTAACGAGAATGTTGAACCGAGAGGGAAAAGTAATACGACCTATGCTTTAGACGATAAAGACACGAAAACATACGATTGTGATCGAGTCGAAGAGATCGCAGAAGCACTTGAAGAAGATCTTCATGATTGTCCCAAAATATTTGAGAGGTTGGTAAGCGATGCCGAGAAACCATTGTATAAAGGTTACACTAAATTCAAAAGACTGTCGGCGGTATTAAAGTTGCAGAACTTAAAGGCGGGCAATGGATGGTCGGATAAAAGTTTCACAGAGTTGTTGGATTTTATGAGAGAAATTCTACCAGAGGATAATGTTATTCCTAATCGAACCAATGAGGCCAAAAAATGTTGCGCTCTATTGGCATGAGCTATGTTAAGATACATGTTTGTCCAAACAATTGCGTTTTGTTTCGAAACGAATATGCATTTTTAACTGAGTGTCCTAAATGTGGTTTGTCTCGATATAAGAAAAAATTGTCTCCAGCAAACATCTTATGGTATTTTCCTATAATTCTGAGATTTAGGCGCATGTTTCGTAGTGAAACCGATGCAAGACACCTGACTTGACATGCATATGAAAGAATTATTGATGAAAAGTATCGACATCCGGATGATTCACCACAGTGGTAAAAAATTGATAATGATTATCCTGACTTTGGAGAAGAAGCAAGAAACATTCGCTTGGTAAAGAGATTAGAAACGTTTCCATACAAAAAAAGGTTGTTGCTAAGAAGACCGCGCCTAGAAAAAAACCTACTTCCAAGTATAGGTCGTGCCTTCAGACATTTCTAGAAATGACAGATATTCCGAATGAAGGTACTCGTCTTGTACCTATGGAGGAAGGTATTTATAGATTTCAATATGAACAATCAATTGGTAATGAGGGATTTGAGCAAGTTTTTCGCCATGAAGAATTAGGCGTCAGTGTTATCAATACATACGTGAGGTATATCCGATCTACTTTGTTATATTAATTGAACAACTTATTTACTTTATGTTTCAAATGAATAGTTAATGTTAATGGTGTTTTTATTTAAGGGTTCTGTATACAAAGTGATGCGCTCATGTGGATTGGAGCAAAGATTCACATTCTTAAGTCCCGCGTGTATCAACTTAGGGTTAATCATAAGTAAACCATATGATGTCATGGTGTATGTACGCAACCTCTTTATGACCGACAAAGATACATAAAAGTTATTTTTTTACCATTTAATACTGGGTTAGATTTTCATTCTAAATTCATCTATTATATTTTTTTTTGTATTTTGACGTCATGTAGAAAGTTTCCATCTAACATTTATTTAATCTTACAATGGACATTGGTTGTTGATCGCGATTAATCCTATTAGAGAAGTTGTGTATTATATGGATTCTTTAGGAAATGATTGGACAACATACCCGGATATGAAGAATATGATTGATACGTAAGTGAGATTGTTCTAAATATTCATGTGTATATTTATTTATTTATGTGAATTGTTATAAATATTCATTTATATTTTATTAGCATTATACAAGCTTTTCGAGCACAAAGAGATATCCAAGTACCAAAGAGGAGAGCCAACAACATTACATGGATAAGAGTGGAGGTATATTAATTATCACATTGTTTTAATTATATTAGTGTTGATACTTGATAAAACTTATGATTTATCCATATTTTCTTTTCATGTGTAGTGTCATCAGCAACGTAATGGTATAAATTACAGATATTTCATGTTGAGGTTTATGATAGAAACTCTTTTTTTTTGATCGAATAGAGATCCCATCCGATGTATGTATTTCTAACTTATGAGTTATTTTAATATTTAACACATATTTCTCATATAATTAAATAGTTGAAACTAAATCAAACTATGTTATATTATTATGTAGTACTTTGATGAATTCAAGTGTGATTATTACTCAAGAGATCATTTGGATGAAATTAAAGAGGATTGATGTCAATTCATTATGAAGCTCAGAGTTTTATAAGATATATTGTACTCTTACTTTAATTGATGAGAAATTTGAGTATGTATAACTTTGTAACTATAGACATTGTTTATGTCTTGTTTTAATTGAATTACAATCTTTTTGTGTTGTTTCAGGTTATATGTGCAAAGTAGAAGATAGAGTTATATTGATGTGTATTGCTTTTTGCTTAGCATTTCTATAAGTAATATGTAGATTTGAAGCAAAATGTTTTGTTGGATGAAATGATTTGTATCATCAATTGTTTTGTATATATACATTTTTGGATGAAAATTGATACGTTTAAATAGGAAATATTGGTGCGTATATATTGGTTTGAAGCTCCAATTTATGATATTTTTGTGCAAAATGTGGTTGAAAAACAAGTGCAAATTGTGGTTGAAAACCTGGTTCAAATTGTGGTTTAAAAACAGGTGCATATAAACCGTATAAAACAAACAAAACTTTTTTTTAGTAATTTATATAAAAAAAATTTGTATACCTTAGACAACGCTTTACACTAAAAGTGCTGTCTAAGGTGGGATCTAGACAACGCTTTTACAAAAAGCGCTGGCTAAAGTGGGGTTTAGACAACGCTTTGACCAAAATCCGCTGTCTAAGGTATACCAAAAAAAGATGTCTAATGGTATACTAAAAAAAAGGCAAAAAGCGATGTCTAATGGTAGTCTAAGAAAAACAAAAAGCGTTGTCTAAAGCACCATTTAGATAGCGCTTTTACAATAAAAAAACGTTGTCTAAAGTATAAGTAAAAAGTGTTATCTATTGTAAAAGCGCTGTCTAAATGGTGCTTTAGATAACACTTTTTCAGTCAAAACACCCCTTTCGACAACGTTTTTGACATTAACCAAAGCGCTGTCTAATCTTTTAGCATCGCCCGTTTAGACAACGCTTTTTAGCGTTGTGTAATGCCAAAAAAAAACGTTGTCTAAAGGCTTTTATGGCATAGTGAATCATACATAAAGCTATACGAAAAAAAGAACATTTTGATAAAATTTATGAATATCTTATTCCTCGTGTTAGCGGTCCAACACTGGAGGTAAAATGAATGCGTTTCCATTAAATATGTTATACTATTGCAAATGCGTATAACAGGGTGTGTTTCGGTCTGACAAGATATGGTTTCTAGGAAATATTTTTTCCACTTCAAAGTGATTAACCTCAAAATCCATCCAGACGCATCATGTGTATTGGATGACTTTTAAAATCAAAACACTTTGTTCAAACTAATTTGAAATCAGGATGTCCTATACCACAAACATCGCTGGAGTGGACAACTCATTCCACATAAGAAACTAAAACTTAGTTGAATAATTTTTTTGATCAAATGAAAGAGTTCACCAAATTGAACAAGATTGAAAGAGAATAAAATTAGCAAAAGTCAAATGCGGAACCACTCATAAATATAAATTTAGGTGGAGATAATCTTTTTATGCATTTCAGTTTCTATCTTACTATGTATTTAGACGGTGACTCATTTTTTTTGTTTGTAAATTGGATTATTATTTTAAACGATGTAATCTAAACATATTTCTATATGTTTTAATGTATATCTAACATTACTTGAAGTTTCTATGTTTAAAAACTCTCTCTCTCTCTCTCTCTCTCTCTCTCTCTCTCTCTCTCTCTCTCTCTCTCTCTCTCTCTCTCTCTCTCTCTCTCTCTCTCTCTCTCTCTCTCTCTCTCTCTCTCTCTCTCTCTCTCTCTCTCTCTCTCTCTCTCTCTCTCTCTCTCTCTCTCTTCTATGTTTGCGACAAGTTTTGTCAGTGAGGGATGAATTTGGATTTTAAACTCTGGACACCCCTACTTTATATGCGTTAAAAAAGTGATTCCGGCTATCTTACATGTATTTAGTCAGTGACTCATTTTTTTTTTTTTGTAAATTAGATTGTTATTTTAAACGTGTAATCTAAACATATTTCTATATGTTTTAATGTATATCTGACATTACTTGAAGTTTCTATGTAAAATAAAAAGTTCACTCTCTGTATTTTCTATGTTGTTTCTATGTTAAAAAAAAAGTTCTCTCTTGTATTTTCTATGTTTGCAACAAAACTTGTCAGTGAGGGATGAATTTAGATTTTAACTCTGGACACCCCCCACTTTATATGCGTTAAAAAACTGATTAAGACTTTCAATATCCGGAACATCCACTAAGACATGATTGAATTTCTAAGATCTATATTCATCTAAAATTTGTATAAATATGAGTGGATTATAAACTCTGGAAGTCCCCCACTTTATGTGCGTTAAAAAAGTGATTCCGGCTTTCAATATCCAAAACATCTACGGAGACATGATTGAGTTTCTAAGATCCATATTCATCTAAAACTTGTATAAATATGAGTGTCACTCATGTTTTTAACAAAAACACCACATGATTTCTCAATAAATATATCTCACATTTCTCTACTTATCATATCACATCTTTTACAAATGTCATACACTATCCTTAGAACTAGCCACCTCAATATCTTGCTTCTCCTGTTCGCTCACAGCAATAGGTTTCTCAGATGGCTCCCCTCCTGTGGAATCAGGTTCCTTTTTAAGCTCCGACTCAAACTCCTTTGCTGCCTACAAGATTTACAAAATATGGTAAAAAACAATGAACGCAATGAGAATAGTTTGTATACATGCCACCATAGCATTCACTGGTTCACATGAAAGTCAATGCCAGAATCCAAATTATTTGGCTGCTCGAGTGCATAAGTGGTAATGTGGATAACATTCATGAACATTAGGGGATCACATCATATCCGTCAAAATAAAATCGGAGGATTACAACAGTATACAAAGATAAGGTAAAAACAAGATCATTCCCAAACCTAACATAAGCATTAAGTTAAACTTGAAAAACTGGGTCGGTGGAATTCTGGAATTCTAAAGACGCTGCTTAAGGTAAAAGAAACACTAAACAAATCTTATAATAACTATTAGTATTTCAAACAACAACTTCAAATATCAATTAACATTAGCTCATAGTGAGTACTCATTTTGAACTTAATGACAAGTATCTGTAGAAGCTATTATGAACTAGAAGTTAGTCTACATTGGACTTCTGTTTTTCCCTTTGCATATTTCTCAGTTAAATTCATGTGAAACAGGAAGAGATTAGACCATGCACAAACTTGTTACAAACTTAAATTTTTGAGTTATATGTTCTCCATGCTTGAATTTCTGTATCAGGAAGAGAAAGAGAAACAAGCAAAAAGATAAATGTTACTCATTAAGAAATAAGAACTACACAATAACATTTTTTGGTCTTACTCTTAAAATATCCCAAGCCCAATTCTACTAACAAATTTATCTCCCTTAAGATGTCAGCAGTCTTGGTTATTAAAGTTTGAGAGTTTCAAACAAGGCTTACATTTTAAACTTGCTTTGGCAATTAGTGGCTAATCCTGAAATGTTGTGGGTACAGTTTATGAGAGTGAAGTATACTAGTGGCTCTAATTCTATCCTAAATATAGAATTTAGGAGCTATAATTCTGCCGATGCTATCTGGTGAGATCGAACTCTTGTTATTTTTTTCTCGAGAAACAAATATTAAAGATTATCTATGTTACAAGATCTGTCTCCTAGCTCAATTAATTGAAAAAAATATTAACAAATGTCTTGGATATATTGAAGATCAACAAATTATCCTGGTTTAAAATGAAAAGTACTTACTACCTAGATATTAACAATTTCCTATACACCAATTTGTGATTATTCAATTGACCATGTCTATGAGGGAAAAAGATGCTCAAGAACTAAGACGAGATAAACATAGTAACTAGAATGAATTTCTGAAACAAAATGTTACTACAACTAAGAAACTGCACTTCCAATCTATGAAGCAAGCAAGGACACCAGAAACACATCTAAGAAACTGCCCTCACAATCATGAAGCAAGCAAGGACACCAGGAGCTTGACGGCGACAATACGTTGACATCAGTAATAATTTTAAAAATGAATAGATTAAATTGTAAACAAAAGTGTGAAAATTTTTTTTCAGAGCCTAAATATTGATTCTGAGTTATGACTTGATTGTGTATAATTGATTATAGTTAAAAGTGAATCCAATGTAAAATGATTTATGTTTGAATAACTTTATGCAAAATTGAGCAAAATGATAAATTTCAATGTAAAAAATCATGTTTTAACTCAAAAGCTACAAATTGTAGTTTCAACTAGAATCAATTCTACTTGAGAACTAAAACACCTCAAAATCATTCAAAATTCAATTCTACACCTCTAGAATTTTTCTTTTGATTCTTCCAACATCATTTAAAACAAAATTATCATACAATATGAGTTATGAATCTAACAAAGCATGCAATTAAAATCAACGAGTTTGAAGAAAGAAAAAGGAAATGAACCTGTTGGAAGCTTTTGACAGTTTTACCGATGCTGCGACCAACTTCAGGCAATTTCTTGGGTCCAAAAACGATGGCGGCAACACCGGCGATAACGACGAGTTCGGGTACACCTAATCCGAAAATTGCGTTGCAAGTGAAACCATTGTTTCTTCTGAATTGCTTACGTGGAGTAATCGAAACCCTTGAAGTGGAATATAGAGAGGAAGATGAAGAAAAAGCAAGGTGTTTATAGGGTTGTTGTCGTCTTGAAATTGGGGATGGAATTGAAATTGAAGAAGAAAACGAAACGCAGTTCATTATCCTCATCTCTTCTATCTTGCTTCACTTCGCACTGCGTTGATTTTTATTTTTATTTTCCAAATTTAAACATATTTAATTGGGTTGGTCCATCACCATGGGCCTCTATGTGATTTTCTTTTAGAGTTTTTTCATTTCAAAATATTATTTATTTTGTTATCTAAATCAAGTATACAAAATTTCAATTTATTTCTAACAATTTAATAATATATTTATTCTGTTTTGGAATCATAAATAAAGAGAGTTGCTGTAGTTGTGATAGAGCAGAGTTTTTGATATAACGAATATAAGTGTAACTGTATGGTTAATACTCCAACGTTCAAGTCAATATGTGAAAGAGTAGACAATATTTAAATTGTGTTTGAAACTTATTACTCCCTCCGTCTCATAAAAAGTGTCTTATTTGAATTTTTTCTTTGTCTCAAAATAATTGTTCATTTACAAAATATTTGTGAAGCATAGTAAGGACAAGATATTGATTGTCAGATTGTATGTAGACGATCTAATCTACTCAGGGAATAATCAACACATTTGTGAAGGATTCAAGGAATCAACGAGGAAGATATTATCCATGACAAATATGAGGAAGGTGAGATACTTTCTTGAGGTGGAACTAAAGTAAGAAAGTGCATGAATCTTCATCTGCCAACAAAAATATGCCAATGAAATACTCACAAGATTTGGCATGGATCAATGCAATAAGGGTTGTAATCCTATTGTGGTAGGTTGCAGTTTGAACAAGGATGAAAATGGCAAGCCAATTGAAAGTAAAAGCTACAAACAAATGGTGGAAAGCTTGATCTATTTGCTTGTTACCATGCATGACATTGCCTATTCAGTAGGCTTAGTAGCTAGATACATAGATAAACCAACTGAAATTCACCTGTCAGCTACAAAATGAATCCCAAGGTATTTAAAGGGAACTATGAACTTGAGAGTTTTGTACAAGATGAATAATGAGATGGTCTTGCAATGGTGGTCAAACTCTAATTATGCAGGAGATAATGATGACAAAAAAGTACTATTGGGTATCCGTTCAAGCTTGAATCAAGTCTTATATCATGGTTTTCAAAGGAGCAACCCAATGTGACTCTTTTAAGCACAAAAGTTGAGTTTGTTGCAGCAACCTCATGTGCTCTTCAAGTTGTGTGGCTTCAAAACATTCTTCACAAACTTGGTCAGACTTAAAGCCAACTTACACTCATCGTGTGTGACAAGAGTTCCACAATCAAATTGTCAAAGAATCCAATGATGCATGGAAGATGCAAGCATATAAATGTAAGGTTTCACTTTCTTAAGAACTTAACCGTAGATGGTACAATTGAGATGAAACATCATCCTTACCTCCTATGAAATTCATTCCTGAATATGAATGCGATATTTATAAAACTCTTAAATTTTAGAAAACAAATATCAGTAACATGTAAAATATGCATGTCGGATTAAATTGTATTTTAATCATTTAAAAGAATGTAAGAAATTAGTACGTTGACTTCACAAAAACATTTGTGATAGAAGAATGAGTTTTATATTAAAAGCGTGTCGTTGAATTTATCAACTCTTGTCAAAGAAAAGAAAAAATAGAACACGGATATTTATTTAAAAACTTAATTCTAAAATCAAGTTATTCAATGAATTAGAAATGCCTAACTAAATAGAGGAAGAGAAAAAGTAAATGTTAAAAATAAATCCAACCGTATTAAATAAATTATAGTATGTTGTTAAACTTGTTAAAAACAAAATCACAAAGACTTCATAAGCAAGTTTAACAATGACTTGTTTTATAACACTTAAATCATGCATTAATTAATTTTTATCATTTAATCAACATAAAATTATTTATCATATTAAATGAAACTTATTCATGTAATGATAAAAAATAACACTTTAGCATGATGCAATACTATTATTGTTTACCTTAGACAAAGCCTTTACTTATACAAATCTCTAGATTGAAGTGTACATATGGCATGCTTGTTTCGTATTTTATTGTTAATGATTTTACAGTACTACATGTTTTTATTTATAAAATAAATAATTTTTTACGAAAGAATTTCAAATAAAAAATTAATTTTATATTGATTTATTTTGAATAGTAAAATTTAAATTGTTAAAATTTAAATAATTTTTCTATAAAAATTAAATACGTCTTTCTGAAAAGTTGTATAATTTTACCAAGTTAGATATTTTAATAATAAAAATTTAAATTATTGAATATCAAAATTAATATTTTAATTCATAAAAATGAATTTATAATAATATTTGTTATTTTTGAAAAGTTATAATAAAAATAATGTTTTTAAACTATAACATATAATATGTATTATGGAATCCTCTATTTATAATAATAAAAATAAATTTTCCAAAAAAAAAAAACTCCAATAAGGTTGGCAAGTCAATAGCTTATAAACTCATAAGACAATTTAGTATATTTAGTAACAGTCTTTTTATCATGAACTTATAGTTTATTTTACTTTATTTTTCAGACACTATTTCAAATCGCGTTTTAGCTTATAACTTTTAACTTATCATCTTTTCTTCTCTTTTTGTCCTTATTATTTTTATCAAAAATCCTCTTTTATCCTTTATAATTAATTTTGATTTAAAATAAAATAAATATTTATTAAATATTTTTTGTCATTTTAACCGTTAATTTTAACAAACATTTCAATTAGTTTATCAACTATCAGTCATCAACCATCAGCTATAACCTATAACCTATCAATCATCAACCATAAAGTATAAATTAATTTATCCGTCAACCGTTATTTTTACCAAACAAAGCCTAAGTAATTTTGAATTTCCAAAATTAAAAGTCAAACTATTTCTTCTTCAAGAAAATAAATAATAAATCCATTCAAAATAAAAAAAGTGATGGAATTAATTTAATTTTAAATTAAATAATAAATTTGAAATAATGTTATCAAATAATTTCTTTCCCAGATTGATTCAATCCAATATTCCAATCCACTAAACTATTAAATAATATAATTTGGAATAAAAAAAATACAGTCTTTAAAACATGGTATATATAGATTTGATTCCAAGAATAGATAATAATAATAATATTAATAACAACAAATTGGTCGAAAGAAAACGACAGATTCTATCCAACAGACAATTTGGTTTGAAAAGGTTGTTATATGGATAAGGATGAGGTTGCCATGTCATTCCATGTCACATTTCAATTTATTTATGGTAATAAAATCTTGTTGAAGATTCAAATTTCATTGTGAATTATTATGCAAGAATTAGCATCAACAACACTGTTATAACAAAAATCTTAGAGAAAGAGAAAAAGAGAATGGAAAGAGTGTTTTCAATTGCAGAAATTACTGAACAATATTGGTTAACATCTAAGGCTTGTAAAGAAGGAGAATCAAAGATGAATAGAAGTGATTCTGAATGGGCTTTTCAACAGTTTCTTCAACAACAAGAACAAGCACAAGAAGCTCCAAATACTTGTATTGCAAAGCCTTGTTCTTCATCTTCAACTTCAACTTCTACTTCTTCTTCCAACGTTGATCTCAAACTCAAAATCAATAACAATAACAATAGTAATAGTAATAATATCAATGATTCTCAGGATTACTATGCTATTCTCAAAACCAAGCTCGATCTCGCCTGCGCCGCAGTCGCCATGTCTCGGGTATATATATATCTCTTTCTCTATAATTCTAAATAGTTTGAAGAAAGTCGTGTCTGGTTTCTGACATGTGTCTGGAGTCTTAATTTGAACAATACTTGTAATTATTTGTGTCAATGTCTTGGTATCAGTGTCTGCGTCTGAGTCGGCGCTTTATATGTTTATGGTCTAATTGATGTTTATGGCTATAGGGATCTTTAGTGAAATCTCAGGAACCTGACAATGGATCACATGCACCTTATGCTTCTGAGCTTGGACCTTCTGGAAATGATTCATCTAAATTGTTAAATAAAGATGTGATGAAAGTAGGTCAAAAGAAGCCTGTTGTTTCAATCAGGTCAACAACAAGTGGTTCATCAGATGATGAAGAAGCTGAGGGAGAGATTAATATGAATGGTGATATGAATCCTTCTGATGCAAAAAGAGTAAGAAGGTAATGAATGTGTTTTGCATAACAAAGTAGTATTGTTTGAGTTTATCCGCCAAAAAGCTGTTTTTCAGCTTATTTCTATAAGCTCTTTAGAAAAGCTTGTAGAGCTCAATGCTTAATGAAATTGCCTTTCAGGATGCTCTCTAATAGGGAGTCTGCTAGACGTTCGAGACGAAGAAAACAAGCTCATTTATCTGAGCTTGAAACACAGGTATGCATTATTCATGTTTCCATTTTAATCTTCCAAATAACTATTTTTTCTGATATAATATTCTATCTTAGGTTTCTCAATTAAGAGGTGAAAAATCTTCATTGTTAAAGAATTTAACAGATGTGACTCAAAAGTACAATGATTCTGCTGTTGACAACAGAATATTAAAAGCTGATGTTGAAACCTTAAGAGCAAAGGTAAATCCTACAAACAGATACTTTGAATTCAAGCAATCAGCATATTGGTGACCATTAGGTCAAGATGGTCACCATTGCGCTGATTGCGTGAATGTCAGTATATCTATTTCAACACGGAGATCCATTGTATTGACAATGATGTAACATTTTACCATTTCAGGTGAAGATGGCTGAAGAGACGGTCAAAAGATTTACCGGACTGAATCCGATGTTTAATGAAATATCTGAGTTATCATCGATGGGAATGGGAATGTCATTATTTGATGGAAGCCCTTCTGAGTCATCAGCTGATGCATCTGTGCCAGAAGGTTCCAATAATCACTTTTGTCAACCAGCTTCTAATAGTCTTATGTCCAGTCATAATATAAGAGCTGAAAATATGCAGATGAACACTGCAGCAGGAAACAAGATAGGGAGAACAAACTCGTTGCCGCGAGTGGCTAGCTTGGAACATCTTCAGAATCGGATTCGCGGTGGAGCTGCTGAAGAAGACAAGTAATTGAATTGTTTAATTAAGTGATGTTTTCAGGAAACAACATTTTGTGTGTGATGTTTTGTAAGTAAAGGTCTAATCTTGTTGATTGTTGAGCTAGTCTAATTGGTTTAACTGTGACAATTGAGAGTTAGGAATTAGGATAGCAAATAGGCCTTAAAGGAAACAAATTCTCCCACAAACATGTTTGGAATATATATTGTTAACTTTGTAAATGGTTTTTATGTTTCTTGATTTATCTTGAATGAAAATGTTTTTTATTTTTCAGGATATTTAGAGTTTGTTGTCGAAGTTAAATGATAGACATCTAATTTATTTTTCATAAAGAGACTATCTATGTCAATGTGTCTGGTTTTGTTATATTAAATTGAATTACGAGGTATGGTGAATTGGTGATAGTTGTGTTACTCTTTTAAAATTCAATCTTTACTTTAACTCTCTTTTAAAATTCTACTCATCCACGGTTTCTTTACAAATACCTTAAATCATAGCTCTAAATTCGACCTTTGCATTATTTGTCGATACCTTTCCTTGTTTATTGTTTGTCAAGTTACAAGATTAAAATTAAAAAAACATAGATACATATTTAGATGTATTTGTCATATCCCAAATTTGTTCTATCCGTATATTTATTTTTGTTATTCAGAAAATTAAAAAAAATATGTTTCAGTTTGTTTAGTCAGGACTTCATTCAGGTTTACCAGATCATGTGTATGATAAAATCGGTGGATGCCTAATTCATGATCATTATCCAATTTTCGATCCTAATTAAAAAAGATCCATTTTTTTAATTATAATTTTTCATTGTTTCAGTAAACCAACCATAATTTTATGATTTCTGTTCTTATTACTATTATCATTATTGTTTTTATTATTAGTGTTTTTTATCCATTTTTTACTTTTTTTTAAGGATAAATATACAAACCCCCATGTCATTAGGGCGGGATTTGGTTTTCCCCCTTTAATTTTTTTTAATTGACACCCCCTCATAAAACCCAAAATCAGAAAGTACTACCCATTTTACTGCACTGCTGATGTGGACAAGGCTGACTGGAAAATTGAAGGTGACTGTGTAATATCTAGGGTTCCATAAAAGGATCTCAATTTCTAGGGTTTATCCTCCATTCTCAGCACTGCATTCTTCTTCTCCCATTTGTCTCCACCATTTTCTTGCTTCGTCTCACCTAAATTCTAGGGTTTTCATCACATCTTTCTATCATCCATTGATTATGTCTACTGAGAGTAGTGCTTCGGTTTCGATTCCTGGGTTACCAGTTTGTGGTTGTGGTAGATCAATGAAGATGTGAGTTTCAAGTACAAGCAAAAATCACAATCGGAAGTTTTGGAAATGTCGCAATAACACGAATGGATGTGAGTTATTTTTATGGGATGATGAAATGGAAGACTCAATCAAAGGGATGCGTGTTATTCAATCTGTTTGTAAGAAGTGTTTAATGGAAGGATTGCATTTTTAAGCATTGAAAATTAAATTAGAGAAGGTGAAGATGAAGCTTGAAGTTCAGAGAAGTGTTAATAGGAAGCTTAAGATATGAATTATGTTGCTTTGTATTTTTATTGCCTTATTGTTTAACCATTTGTAATTTTTTTAAAGATAATGTTATGTATTCTTGAAGTGTGTTATATTAGACTTATCAGTTGTAATGTATTTATGAGAAAATTCAATGAATTGAGATAATGTTGTCTTATTTTGTTTCTGGTTTTATTGATTAACACATAACATATTGGTTCACATATTGGTTGTATATTAGTGTGTAATAATTTCTGGTTTATAGCAGAAGTTAAGAAAATACTATCAGAAAATACCAAAATGGTTGTAATATAATGTTGTAATATTGGTTATAATATAATATTGTAATATAGTGTTGTAATATAGTGTGTAATACTTCCTGGTTTATACCAAAATGGCAGAATGACTATAAATAACAGAAGTTCCATAATATAACCAAAATAACATCAAGTCTACAACTTAGCATAAGTGTATGTTAATCATTTCCAAAATACATAATTAACCATAAAATACCAAAATACAAAATAGTACCTAAAGTTGTGGTGAAATTACAAATATGCAGAATTCAAACATAATATGTAGTTAAATATCATTGATGCATTTCTCCTTTGGAGCCTTCTTTGTAGCCTTCTTAGTAGACTTGGTAGGAGCATTTGAGGCATGTCCATCTTCTTCTTTAGGGAAAGTCAAAGGCTGTTGTGGGTCTGAATCTGGTCCTTTGTAGGGTTTTGGTTTTTTAAACCAATTCTCCTTAATTCTCTCACTTTGTCTCTTTCTCAATGGCTTGACCTCTTCTTTAAGCTTTGCTTTGCCTTTGACCTTAGCTCTTGCTGATGCTTGCACAATTGGTGTTATGTTTGACATGCTTGCAATCATGTCATCAGTGATGTCCCCATAGATTGAAGCCTCACTTGGCTGAGTTTGACTTTGTGCAACACTAGGCTGAGTTTGATTTGGTGCAACACTAGGCTGAGTTTGACTTGGTGCAACACTAGGCTGAGTTTGACTTGGCTCACCTTGTGATCTATTCATCTTCTGCAGAAATCATACAAAAATACCAAGCAAACCAAACATTAGCAGGATGTGATATAATGCAGAAACATAACATAAGTCTTATGCAGAAACAATTACCTTTCTTTTTAGGGCATTTGGATGTTGTTTCTTGGCCTTGCAGGATTTAACATTGTAGCCAATCTTGTCACACCTAGTGCATCTATAAGATACACTTGGTAGCCTCCTTCTTGCACCTTCCTCCCCACTCTCCCTAATTATGTGTTTTCTAGGTCTACTTGGCCCCTTTTTGTACTTAGGAGGTAGTAGATTTTCACACCCAACCTCATGCCACATATCAATTCCATTTATAGGACTGATAGCAAAACCATAGGCCATGGCATACTTCACACATTATCAGAATTGGTTTATCTCTAACAAGTAAAATTGTTGCATTAAAAGATTCAGATATGTTGTTCATCAATACATCACACTTACAATAGAAACTAAAAGCATGCGTACACCAACTTTCCTTAGGAATTCCCATGAACCAAGGCCAAGCCTTAGTGTCTATTGCCTTTAACTCATTCATCTTTTGCTGCTATACTTGCTGGTATGTTGCCTTTGCTGCCCCCATCATAAGATCTCTTATTAGAGCTCCACCACCAAACTTCTTCTTGAAATTAGCATACAAGTGCCTTAAGCATAGCCTATGCTCGATCCTAGCTTCCATTTCCTCAAAAACTGCAACCAACCCCTGACCAAATGAAGATAATTAGTAGGAAACAAAAAACATATGAAACCAATAAAAGAATATCACATAAATAAAAAAATATGTTTACCTTTTGATGGTCAGAAATAAAAACATATCTATTTTCAATGCCAACATCTTCCATTAGCAAATTTATGAACCTCCTCCATGATTCCTTAGTTTTAGTTTCAACAACACCAAATGCAAGTGGAAAATACTGGTCATTGGGGTCCCTCCAACATCAATCAAAAGTTGACCTCCATAGCTAGTTTTCAAGTGACACCCATCAACACCAATGAAGGGTCTACAACCATACATGAAACCCTTCCTACATCCATCAAAACAAAAATAAAATGATCGAAATCTAGGTTGAATGGAGGATGATGGTCTATCTATGTTTATCTTTACAGTATTTCCAGGATTTTCCCTATTCAGTTCAGCTGCATATCTCCATAGACTAGCATATTCTTTATCTGCATCACCTTCTATGATTTTCTTGGCAATCATCTTAGCTTTCCAAGCCTAGCAACAATAATACCAACTGCAAAATTTTTCCTAATATGCTGGATGATATCAATGATTCTTACCTTTTCTGAAGTTTTAAGCATCTTAAACACAACCTTTGCAACCAACTTTGAACTAGCTGTTTTGTTATCTAAAACCCTAGCACATGTGTGGGTGTCCTTTATAGTCTTTATTGCATAAGTGTGCTTGTGGCCCACTTTGGAACAAAGCATTAAAAAATCACATTTTACCTTACATTCCACTCTCACTCTATATCCCTCATTTTTCACAAATCTTATTTCCCTCCCATTCAAAATAGTCCAATCACGAATTGCTCCCCTAAATTCATCTAGGGAATTAAACTCCATACCTAATTTGAACTTGAAATTCTTATTCAGCTCTTCTTTTTTAAACTTCTCAAACTTTGGTTTTTTCTCACCATCTGAGTTATCAACATCAGAACTCAACAACTCTTCACTCACATAATCCTCATCATCCTCATCATCCACACCTTTCTTACTAAAACCAGTTAATAAACCACTTATTATTGGACCTTGACTAACTGGTATAGTGACATCCACACCTTCAAAACCATCTGCAAGAGCAGTGGTCCTCTCATCCTCACTATCGTCCAAAATTTCTACAATATCTTCATGACTATCCTCTAAATACGACAAATGATTGACACATCTAGGGTTTATTGCACTACCACTAGCATCATGTTCAACAAAACGTTCACCATCCACTTCATTTGCAGAATGGTACTATGCGAAATCATATGCATCCTCATCATTCTTAATCTGAAAAGGCTTAGGAGCAATTTCAGGGATCCTAGCCCATAATCTGTATGATCTTACACGGTAACCCCACCCACTGACTATGTTGTTAATGTGACTCATGATAAACCTATCTAAGTGTTCCCTAGAAACTACAGTAGAAACACCACCCCTATATATCGTTTCTCCATCACTGTGCTTCAGAAACTCCCCTTCATGTCTAAACACTACATTAAACATTGATTTTTTATATGAAAATAGAAACAGAAAAAAATCAACATTTCGGAAAAAAATAACTACGTAACATCATCAAAATTACTAAACAAACCTGTAAATCGCAGTTCGCATCCATTGCTTCATCTTCGACCTTGCGTTCTCCCATGGATTCGTCTTCAAGCTCGCGTACTGCAACCAGACTTAACAATTTGGGAACCCTAATTCACGGGGGGGGGGGGGGGGGATTCGAATTGTATAAAAAGGGTAACACATTACACAGTCACATTTAATTGCCCAGTCAACCTTGTCCACACCAGCAGTGCAGTAAAAAGGGGTGGTACTTTCTGATTTTGGGTTTTATGAGGGGGCGTCAATTAAAAAAAATTTAAAGGGGGGAAAACCAAATCCCGCCCTAATGTCAGGGGGTTTGTATATTTATCCCTTTTTTTATTATTATAACTATTACTATATTTTAACTTTATTTTCTATATAATCTTTAACAAAAAAAAGCACATAGCCCATTTTTAGAGAGTAAAATAAGAAAGGGCCCACTTGGAAATAAATGAAAAAATCTTGGCATATGGTTATACAAGGTTTCAAAGTGGAAAATTAAACCTTGTACCCCTACACTTATCCCTCTACCTCTACATAATTTCCAATATTCCAATTTTGCCATTTCAATATTTAATTAATTATTTTTAACTTTTACTGCGAAGTCAGATTAAGAAAATAATTTTTTTTTTACATTTGACGAGACGAACCGGAAGTACCATGGATAGGTTTTCCGGTGCTGAAATTTCCAAACCGGAAGTAGCCAGGATATGTTATCCGGTTCACGAAAATCCTTCACCGAAAGTAACACGCTTGTGTTATTCAGTTTAAGTTTTTCTTAACCGGATGTAGCTATGTTGGGTTTTCCGGTTCGTATATATATATATATATATATATATATATATATATATATATATATATATATATATATATATATATATATATATATATATTGTTTCAGACTGGGCCTCCAGACTATATTGGGCTACGGCCCAATGTGTCGAGCAGAGACCCATATGCTTGGGCAAGTATACTTGCTATATGGATGGGGTCGCTTAACTGTCGGGCACACATCCCACGTGTCGGGCGCGCACTCAAAACGGGCAAAGAACAGGTCTGCCAGTTCACTTGCCACGTCACCTGACTGTCCCCCATTGTCTCCTGAAAGATAGGGGCAGTTGAACCAAGGACCAGACCACTTATCTAGGTCTTCACACTTCTCATGTGTTCCTTGGCAGTTCTTCCTTGGGCCTAGCCGATCCAGCCCATAGAAGAACCTTGGCCCAGCACTGGGGGCTCACTATAAATACCTTTTTTCACTAAAGGGTCAGATATTTTGATTCTACTCTTATAACTTACCTATTTGCTGTACCTCTATTGACTTTGGCATCGGAGCGCCTTGCAGGTACACCCCCTCAATTCCATCCACTTGTTGTTTTCATCCAATTGCTGGAAGGCCCTCATAATCAGGTAAGATCAGTGGCGTCGTCTATGGGAAACTAGCTTCCCCTTCTTCCACAGCAGAAGATCAAAGCTCAACTACTCCATCCTTTCAACATGGCCGGAGAACAGCCCAACGACCATAATCGTCCCCTCGTCGACTACACGATGGAGGACAATTTGAACTACCATGAATCTGACGCTCGAGATAGGCATCCTTCCACAC
This sequence comes from Lathyrus aphaca, assembly GCA_963966055.1. Lineage (NCBI taxonomy): Eukaryota > Viridiplantae > Streptophyta > Magnoliopsida > Fabales > Fabaceae > Lathyrus > Lathyrus aphaca. Next base: position 14,019,495 of record OZ014525.1, read on the forward strand.
CGTCTCCTGAACCCGAGAACAATGGGAACCAACCTCAGACTCAGGACCCGTCGGCCACCACGTTCCAGCCCATCCTCGTGCCCGTTGAGGGGGACGCCACCATGATTGCTATTGTGAGCGCCCTCAATCAGGCCAGCTCCATGCTCTACCAACAGCACAAAAGAACCATGGCCTTGGAGGCTGACCGGCAGGAGAGCCGACCTCAGCAAGAACGAAGGACACTGCAACGTCCAGAAGCTACGAAGAAGCGGGGACGTTTCCATCCGCGTCAAGGACGATGCTCCCCCGAGCCCAACAAAAGTAGGTCTCGAGCACGCCGTGAGACCGACCAATAAGGGGCCTCACCGAGACACGACCAGAGCCGTGGTAATGATGAACTCTCCCCATTGAGGAGCGACGAGGAAGACCCACATTTCCCCCTCTCACGGGCGATAATGGAGGCTCCACTCCCCAAGGGCATGGAAAAGCCCCCGAATTTGGCCAAATACGTCGGGACCATTGACCCCGACGATCACGTCGACAACATTAATGTGATGCTCGACTATCGCAATGACATCATCGGGCATCTCAAGTGCATGCTGTTATCAACAACTCTCAGGAAGGGAGCCATGGCCTGGTACAAAAGTCTGGCCCTAGAGTCCATCACATCCTGGAGGGTCATGAAATCCATGTTCACGAGGCATTTTACAGCCTCCCGACGCCATCCCAAGACCGAGGCGACCCTCGAAGCCATAGTGAAAAGGAAGAATGAAACAATGCTCTCATATATCGAGCGATTCAACCAAGAGGTTGTCGAGGTGGACACCACGGAACATATGAAGAAATACCTCCTCGAGAGGGGACTTCTGCCCGAAAGTGAACTTAGCAGGACAATCGGGATAGAACCCCCCCGCACCCTGAACGACCTCTTGCATAAAGCTCAATCTTACATTAGATATTGTTGCACCCCAAAATTTGCCCTCACAATACAAGACTTTGTGTTCTAAGAAAGTTCACAAGGTTCACAAGTTCTCCAACACTTGCAAGACCTTTCATGAAGTTCATGAAGTCCACAAGTCACTTCTTGAAGGTTCACAAGGTTCACAAGTCCTTCAATGCTTTCCATACCTTTCATGAAGTTCAGGAAGTCTACAAGTCACTTCTTGAAGGTTCACAAGGTTCACAAGCTTCTCAACATTTACAAGACCTTTCATGAAGTTCATGAAGTCCACAAGTCACTTCTTGAAGGTTCACAAGGTTCACAAGTTCCACAATGATTACAAAGCTTTCCTGAGGATCATGAGGTCTACAAAGCCACTTCATGAGGTTCACAAGGTTCACAAGCTTCACAATACCTCCCATGAGTATCACAAGACATTGTATGAAGATTCACAAGGTTCACATAGTTCACAATTAGTCAAAGAAGTTGACAAATCCCTCAGACAATGCACCTCCTAAGCAGTGCATCCAAAACTAGGGTTTTGACTTTAATCAGGCTAAATGGACTTCCAATTCCTCAAGAGAGCTTAATAAAATCTTATATGTGTATAAGAACCCCCATGTCAAGTCTCAAGACTTTTCTCAAAAGTTTGCTCAGTCAGATGATCAGATAAGTCAAAATCAGTCAATGCAGTTAAAAAGTCAAACTGAGGTCAACTGTGGTCAAACCAAAGTCAAACTTCATGATTTTTTGCCAACATCAAGTATATGAAGTAAAATTCATCATTTGATCAAGGGTTGATCATGATTCATCAAGGAGATTCCAGATCATCAATAATCAGGAGTTTCTAAATTAGGGTTTCCTCAGTAAAAGTCAACTGAACTTTGACCAGGCATAACTTTCACATACTTCATCACCAAGTCTCCATCCAAAGCTCATTTTGAAGGAAATTGAATTCTCTACAACTTTGATGTTGAAGGTTAAGCCCAAAAATGCTTCATTTGAAAGATATGATCTAAGACATTATAGGTCATTTCAAAAGTCAACAAAAAGTCAACAACTTCAAGAGGGCATAACTTGAGATTGGTAAATGATATGGACCTGAAACCAATGGGGTTGTTTAGAGGACTCTTCAAGCTTTCCAAAAAGTCCAAGAACACCCTCATACCTTTAAAATTGAGGGAGATGTGCCCTTGCAAAGTTGGACAATTTTAGGATGGTTTATGTTGAAAATGGAGGCTTAAAAGTATTTCTTTCCAAATGGGCTGCCTAATTCATGACCCAATCCATCTCCTAATATGGTGCACGACCCAATTGAACAAAAATCATCATTTTTATTATTTTTTATTTATTTATTATTGATTTAACTCCTAAAAATCATTTTAAATAAATAAAAAAATATGAAAAGTTATTTTTGGGTGAAGATTTTGTTCCTAAAAATTCATAATTATAGATTGGAGTCAAAGGAGAAAGAAATCATGAGATTCCTCCCAAAATAGTAAGGCCTTATGATCAAATATTTGAAATTTACACAAGGATCTTTTTCAATATTTTTTGGACCAAATCTTCACACAACCAAATGATTTTTCTGACCTAAATCAATCCCATATATATACATAACACAAACCCTAGCTCATTCACGAATTGGCAGCATCTCATAGGTAAGTTCAACATTCAAAAAAATCAACAAAAAGTAAGAATCGGTTTTGGAGTTTGAGAACTTTTGAAGGTAAATTGAGAACATATACATGTTCATTGATCATCCATGAAGCAAAATCATCCATCATACGCATCCAATATGCCCCATATTGTCAAACCCGAGCCATCCTTGTTCTTGATTTTTTCTTTTTCGATTACTATGATTCACTGCGTTTAAACAAATTTTGATTGTCTAATAATGTTCATGGTGTTGTGTGGATTGATTCTGGGCAGGAAAACTCAAGAACCAACGCCTAATTCGTGAGATGCCATTTTTAGGGTTTTGACCTAAGTTTGGGGATTTTCAATTAAGTAAATATAAATTGATTTTAAAGACATAGAGTTGATCGTGTGAATGTTTGGGTCATGATGCTGGTCTCAATTTTGCAAAATCATACTGTTTCGTTGCTTGTTGAGTTTTGCAGGTTTTGCTGGGGTTTCTTTTTCGCAGGAAATGTTATAGGTAAAATCGCAGCTAAATTCGAAGGTCTCAAGGTTGAAGATGAAGCTTCCCGCGCCCTGAAAATTCAAAATTTGTTTAAAATATTTTATGAATTATTATGAGTTTAACTATCACAAGTGTGCTTGTAGCCTGGTGGAAGGTCATGCGCGTGTTTGGATACAGGGACAGGGTTCGAATCTGGCCTTGTGCCATTATTTTGTTATTTTTTTTCAGGACAAGATAAGACTTAATATATTATAGCTTGTTGCCAACAAGCTAACAGAATTGGCTCTCCCAGCCCGGCGGTAGCGCGTGCGTCTTGCAAACAAAAGGTCCTGGGTACGAAACCACCCCAGGCCTTTTTGTTCTTTTATTTTTCTGAATTTTCGTGATCAATGCATAAAACAAAATGAAGATGTTTCTTTAGCACCTACGTTTGGTTGGTCCAGTGGTCACTGTTGCTGCCTGCTAGCAAGAAGGCTTGGGTTCAAATCCCATCAGGTTCTTTTTTCTATTGTTTCTTTATTTTCTTTTGTTTTCTAGTTAATTCAATTGATTTAAAATAATCTATATTATAAAATATGTATATATGTTATATAACCTAGTTAATCTTAAAATAATTTTCTAGAAAAAAAAATAAAGCTCTTGTTTTTTATTTAAAAATTTTATTAGTTTATATTAATTAAAATAATGTTATATGATTATTAAAAAAAAATAAATAAATTTTTATATGTATATAAACCCTAAAAAAAATATAAAGCCCTAATTTTCCAATCCTAAAAATATTTTTCTAAATAAAATTTAATTCTGTTTTTTTTTTTTTTTCTTAATATAGTCATAATTTTTTGTAAATGTAATTATAAGTCAAATTAATTTTCTTTTTAATATTTAGAAATAATTTAATTTAGGATAATTATATTTTTGTATATGGTTAAAAAAATAATTTGTAAATATAATAACTAATAGAATTAAATTTTAATATGATATTTAAAACCTATCTTTTTCTTATAATATATATATAAATGTAAATATATGTTTATAATAGTTAAAATTTTGTAATTATAATATATTTAAAAAAATAATTTAACAATTAGTATATAAATTAAAAAAATTATTTAGTTATGCATGGTAATTTCTTTTATTATTTTTGGTTTTTATTATTACTATTAATTATATTGTTATTAATTTTTGCCTATTAGAATTTTATTAACTTTTAATTAATTTTTATTACTAACCATGTTATTAGTTATTTTTTATGTTTCTAACATTATTTCTTCTAATTATTCTTATTATTTTGCTTTATTAATTTCATATTATTAATTATTATTATTTACTAACCCCTTTATTATTTATATTTTATTATTTATTGATTAAATTTGCTATTTTTATTATTATAATGTTGTAATTGTTTCTCGGTTGTAATTTTGTAATTATTTTAATTATTATTATGGTTAGTAATTAGGGAGTGTAACAACATGTATGTAATATTAAAATAAATTTAGATCATTTTTAAATAAAGATAATTAAATTAAACACTTCACACACGTAAGTCGATTTTAATCGCCGTCTCACTTCCTTAGGGATACCCCTCCAGTTGCCTACGAATAATGGTTAAGTGGGGTGTATAAAGCAAGTCCCTCAAATAAGAAAAATCATCAAAGTCCCTTTTGGTTGCCTTTACGAATCGAGTCCCTTTCGAAAAATGATGATAGTCCCTTATAAATGCTTATTACACCCCACCATTGCCTTCAAAATCAACTTGTCCCTCATATGTCCCTTAAACATCCAAAGTAAGGACTACCTACTCCATTATAGTAGGGATAGTCTTACTAAAGGAAAGAATAAAGAATAAGAAAGACCTTTAAACATTAGGGTAAGTTACTCCTAGGTACTTAAGCTCATTTCAAAACTTTTTCACACTTAAACAAATTTTCAAACAAATTTTCAAACAAGTTTTTTACACATCCATACACGGATTATTATTAAACTATTCTGAAATTTTTTGTTATTCACACACTACACTTTTAAAACAATTCAAAAGTGAGCTTAAGTACCTAAGAGCCCATGGATAACCATGGATGAAAAGGGTGCTAACACCTTCCCTTTTCATAACCTACCCCCCGGACCCAAAATATTCTCTAAGGTCTTTCCTGTTCTTTTATAACCTTTCCTTATGGATAAAATAAAAGTCGGTGGCGACTCTTGCTATCCGCAACATTGTTTAAAGTCAGTTCACCGGGTTACAGAACTGGCGACTCTGCTGGGGATTTAATAAAAGAGGGGTACCCTTAGGAATTAGATCACTTTAAAATTGTTTGCCTTGTTTGCTTTATACTTACTTGTTGGGTGCTCTTATGTGTGAAAGATCCTAACCCGGATCTATTGTACCTTAGGTAAATGGCAATAGACCAAGGAAACTGTACGGCGTATACCGATATGGTTGATCTGGTGGCCATAGTTAGTGTGACTTCTTGGTTGGTGCTTATGTTCCTTAAGTTAAGTTGAGGATAATATGAGGCTGCCATATGTTGTCAATGCACTAACTAACTTTTAGAACCCTAGTTAACTCGTCTTGGCCTTTAGAAAGTAGTGAGGTAACCGGCTTTGGTGCAGACTGAAGTTGGTTGACACTCGATACTACGCTCATTGAGATCTTAAACTTGGAGGGTTTTGGTTGGCAAGTAAGTTGCCTTCTGATCAGCCACCCTTGTGAAGGATCAATGATATTGAGATCCCTTAGAACCCGGTTACTTTTGTAGGACAGGATGAACTATCTAACTTCAGGGGAGGGTACTTACCTTAAACCTCATGCAAGCCTTCAAACCTAGGGCTATTGTGTGACTTGCTTGTGTGTGCCACATATTTGTGATTGAGCATAACATCATGACATCATCATGCATCATGAGCATATCATTTTCCCTAACCATTTCAAGGACCAAGGGATTTATTTTTGTTCTTTGTTGCAGGTCATGGCTTCTGCTCGTAGAAACACCATCAGGATCAACTTTGTAGGGATACCTCCCAAACTCAAAGAGTTGGTTCCCCAAGTGCCCGATCATTCCCAGTTCAACAAGAGACATGGTCATTTATTGGATCTGGTCACTTCAGGGTTCAATGAAGACATGATGAGTGTCCTGTTTCAGTTCTTTGATCCTAAGCACCACTGCTTTACATTCCCCGACTACCAGCTGGTTCCAACCATGGAGGAGTTCTCCAAACTTCTGGGTATACCTGTTCTTGATCAAAGACCCTTCACAGGTTTGGAGAAAGAACTTAAACCAGAGGTTATTGCTGCAGCCCTACATCTGAAGAAGTCTGACATTGTTCTAGAGACGAGAAGTGGAGTTAAGGGTATCCTTGCCAAGGTATTAGTGGATAAAGCTCAAATGTTCTTGAAGGCCATGAGTCATGATGCTTTTGAGGAGATCTTAGCCTTGCTGATATACGGCTTAGTATTGTTCCCCAATCCAGATCAGTTCATAGATGTTCATGCCATCAACATTTTCCTGAGTCACAATCCAGTGCCTACATTGCTGGGAGACATCCTTCATTCTCTTCATACCCGTACTACAAGGGCAAGAGGAACTTTGATGTGCTGCATACCTTTACTTTCTAGGTGGTTTATTTCTCACCTTCCTCGCTCGGTAATGAAGAATGAGCAAGGATTCAGATGGTCCAAGAGGATCATGTCACTTTCTCACTCAGATATTCATTGGTGCTCCAGATCTATGGAGAATGTCATTATCATTGACCGTTGTGGGGAGTTTCCTAATGTGCCACTTCTAGGCATAAGAGGAGGCATCACCTACAACCCTTCACTAGCTTTACGACAGTTTGGTTACGCTCGGAGTGATGGTCCACATGACATGTTAATCCAGGGCATTGTGTTTGACTACGACAACGATCTTCAAGGTTACCGTCAGAGATTCATACGAGCTTGGGGAAAAGTAAACAGGGTTGACAGCAAGACACTGGAGCCTAAGTACACTATTCCTATGGAGGCTTATCTCAGATGGGTACGATCTCGTGCTCAGACACTCATGATGCCATATCCTGCCATCCTACCAGTTACCATGGAACCTGTTGCTGAAGGAGACACAGCTTATACCATCCTTCACCCAGACATGCCTACTGATATGGAAGACTTGCAGAGATCATGGATTCAACTGAAGGAGCAAAGGGATACTTTCGAGGCTCATTACAAAACAAGCCAAGCAAGGATCCTAGAGCTAACAAAGCAACTTCACGAGGAACGAAACCTCAACTCATACCTCAATACAAAGAGGAAACGTCCATGGGAGACTTAAAACCCCATCTTTTGTACTTATTTCACTTTCATTTTTTTGTAAGCCTAAAAGGCAAAACAAGTTATTACTAATAAAAAGTTACTTTCTTGTTTGTTTAAGCAAATTTAAATCCTGCGGTCCTTGAAAACATTGCATATGCATTCCCATATCATTTCATCGCATCACAGGTTTATAATTGTGCACAGGTTTCTCATCTTCTCGCTGTTTATTTCAGCAATGGCACTTGAACAATCAGTTAAGGATCTTCAGGCACAGAATGCACAGTTCCAAGAGCTGATCTTGAACCTGTCCAAGGGACAGGATGAATTGAAGGCACTGCTGGCCAAGAAGACTAAGAAGACTAGAAGGTCTGCTGGGTTGATTAACATGGGAAGAAGGTTCAAAGGTCTTGCCAAGGCCAAAGAACCAGTTGAAGACTATGAATCTGAAGAATCTGAGCAAGAGGTAGGCAGTCTCCACCATTCAATGGGGGACTCTGATTCTGAGGCTAATTACTACCATGAGCCTAATGAAGACAAATTCAAGATGCTGGTGGATAGGATGGATGCTATGGAGTTGCAGAAATCATCTGGGCTGGATTTTGAGGATTTGAGTCTGATATCTGGGGTGGTCATACCTATGGGTTTCAAGGTTCCTACATTTGTTGTCTATGATGGGGTCTCTTGTCCCAAGCTGCATTTGAGGTCCTATGTCAGAAGAATTCAACCCCACACTGCTGATAAGAAGTTGTGGATCCATTTCTTTCAAGAGAGCTTATCTGGAGCTCAGCTGGAGTGGTATTATCAGTTGGAGAGTGTCAACATCAGAGACTGGAATGACCTTGCTGAAGCTTTCTACAAGCAATACCAATACAATGCTGACTTAGCCCCCGCTCGCATGCAGCTTCAAAGCATGTCTATGGGTGCCAAAGAAAGTTTTAAGGAGTATGCTCAGAAGTGGAGAGATTTAGCTGGAAGAGTTCAACCCCCTTTGACTGACAGGGAATTGGTTGATATGTTCATGTGTACGCTGAATGGTCCGTTTTACAGTCATCTCATTGGAAGCTCATCATCTGGCTTCACTGAGTTGATCATGACAGGAGAGCGAGTAGAGAATGGTATCAAGAGTGGTAAAATCCAAGTGGGCACTTCTTCATCAGGTGCTGCAAAGAAGCCTCCCACTGGGAAGAAAGAATCTAATGCTGTGTATGGTCAACCTGATCGTAACAGAAGGCATCAGTCTGTTAGTGCAGTTCATATTTCAAATCCAACTCCTGCAACAACAGAGCAGCCTCAAGGCAACCAACAGAGGGCTAGAAGACAGTTCACGAAGATCAACATGTCAATGGCTCAGGCATTGCAACACTTGTTGAAGGCTGAACTTATTACCCTGAGGGAGGCTCCTCAGAATCCCAATGTTACCTCTCCCAAGTACAATCCCAATGCACGATGTGCATACCATTCAAATTGTCCAGGACATGATACTAATAATTGCTGGGTCTTGAAGAACAAAATTCAAGATATGATTGATGCTGGAGAAATTGAGTTTGATCCACCAAATGTGATTACAGCACCACTGCCAAATCACGAGAAGACTGTCAACGCCATTGATGAAGACATTGAGGAAGACCTGCATGTCTATTCAGTTATGGAGTTGAGCACACCATTGTCCGTTATCAAAGAGAGGTTAATACGAGCTGGGATCTTTCCAGGTTGTCGTGAAGATTGTCTGTATTGTACCTATAAGCCAGATAGTTGCTTCATTTTAAGAGATGGTATTCAGCGTCTCATGGATAAGTATACTATAGTGTTTGAAAGAAGACCAGCATCTATAGAAAGTATGGTGGATCATCTGACTTGGGGTAAGAAGATTGAAGAGGTTGACATGGTTGACAAAGTACCGGTAAGAATTACTTCAAAGAAACCCATTAAAATCACTCGTCAGGGCCCAATCAAGATTACTGCTGAAGGTCCTGTGAAAGTTGTTGCTGAAGCCAGGGTGGCTCCTCTGATCATTACCACTCCTGGTCCTATTCCTTATACATCTGACAAAGCTGTGCCATGGCACTATGGGTCTGATGTTTACATCCATGGTGTCAAGCAAGAGCCTTTACCTGATATACCTGCTGACATTGATAATATTGCTGGATCTAGCAAGATCACTCGTAGTGGAAGAGTCTTCTCTCCTCCAGATGCTTCCAAGAATGCAGTTACTCCTGCTGCTACTACCACCACTGATGCTCGGGGCAAAGGTCCTGTTATTGAGCCTGTATCTACTGATGTGCCAGCTGCTGATGATCTCTCTAAGCAGATGGAAGAAGTATTGAAAATCATTCGCAAGAGTGATTATGACATTGTGGATCAGTTGGGGCATACTCCCTCAAAGATTTCTATGCTGTCCTTGTTGCTGTGTTCTGAAGCTCATGCCAAGTCCTTGATCAAGTTTCTGAAGTCTGCTCATGTGCCCAGTGCAATCTCTGTGGACCAATTTGAAAACTGTGTTGCCCACTTGACCTATGACAATGGGTTAGGATTTTCTGATGCTGACTTGACCCCTGCCAAGAGGGATCATAACAGGGCCTTGCATATTTCAATTGAATGCAGGGGCACTACCCTGTCTCATGTGCTGATAGACAATGGTTCCTCTTTGAATGTGTTGCCTAAGGAAGTCCTGAACAAGCTGAGTCCTGAAGATACTGTGTTGAAGCCCAGTAATATTGTGGTAAAAGCTTTTGATGGTTCTAGAAGAGTAGTGCATGGGGAAATTGATCTTCCAATCAAGGTGGGCTCTCAGATGTTTACTGCTACATTTTATGTGATGGATATTCGTCCTTCATACTCTTGTCTGCTTGGTCGTCCCTGGATCCATGGGGCAGGCGCTGTGACCTCTACATTGCACCAAAAGTTGAGATATCCGGTGAATGGAAAGGTTGTTACTGTCTTTGGAGAGGAAGAATACTTTGTCAGCCATGTAAACACTTTCAAGTATCTGGAAATGGAAGGTGAATACATTGAGACTCCGTGTCAGTCATTTGAAGTGGTTCCTTGGGTTGGTAATGATTGTGTGACTCCTCCTGCTGTGAAGAAGGTTCCTGTGGTCATCAGAAAATCTCCAACAATGGCAATGGCCTCCCTCAATGATGCTAGAGCTGTGGTGGATGAAGGTGGTTGTACTGTTTGGGGTCAGCTTCCTGATATTCCGTACAAGTCTGACAAGTTTGGTTTGGGTTTCACTGCAGAATCCCAGAAGGCTGTTCGTCGTGCTCGTGCTGCTCGTATCACCAATCAAGGGGTGATTAATGCTGTGGGAGATCAAGATGAAGACTACAACTTGGATGCATGGATTTTTCCTACTGTGGGTGCTGGACTCAATAATTGGAAAGCTGAAGATGTTATCCCTATCTCCTTTAGTCAGGAGTAAATACTATTACTGTGTTATGTTTTAAATTTGTAATTTCTGAACAATAAAACTTTCAAGCCATGTGCCTTACCCGGGGCACAATGGTGTGTTTGTTACGGGCTGTCATTTCATTTGCATACTTCATTCAATAAAATCAGTGGACGTTTCGTTTTCGTAAATATTGTGTTCCTTGTCTTTCTTTTCTTTATTTTTGCTTTATCAGCTATGTGTTCTTACACACACCCACATCACTAAATGCAGATCCTCATCCACTCTGGATCCTGTTGATAACAGTTCTACTATTGCCAATTACAATTTCGAGAATCCGATCTATCAAACTGAAGACGGAAATGAGGACGATTGTGAAATACCTGTAGAGCTTGCTAGGTTGTTACAACAAGAAGAGAAAGCTATACAGCCACATGAAGAGCCAGTCGAAGTTGTGAATCTAGGAACTGAAGAAGACAGAAAAGAGGTCAAGGTAGGGGCTGATTTAGAAGACAGTGTCAAGAGCAGGTTGATTCAGATGTTACGTGACTATGTGGAGATCTTTGCTTGGTCTTATGAAGATATGCCAGGGTTGAACACAGACATTGTGGTTCACCGTTTGCCAGTGAAAGAAGATTGTCGTCCAAAGAAACAGAAGGTTCGTCGTATGCGTCCTGAAATGTCAGAAAAGATCAAGGCAGAGGTAATGAAACAGTTCAATGCAGGGTTCTTAGCAGTGACTTCTTATCCTCAGTGGGTTGCAAATGTGGTACCGGTTCCAAAGAAAGATGGTAAGGTACGTATGTGTGTGGACTACAGAGATTTGAACAAGGCTAGCCCCAAAGATGACTTTCCACTTCCTCATATTGACATTCTGGTAGACAATACTGCTCAGCATAAGGTATTCTCTTTTATGGATGGGTTCTCTGGTTATAATCAGATCAAGATGGCACCTGAAGATATGGAGAAGACAACATTTGTGACACAGTGGGGCACTTTTTGTTATAAGGTAATGCCATTTGGTTTGAAGAATGCAGGGGCAACATATCAGCGTGCTATGGTGGCTTTGTTTCATGATATGATTCATCATGAGATAGAGGTATATGTGGATGATATGATAGCCAGATCTCAGAATGAAGAGCAACATCTTGATCATCTGCACAAGTTGTTTGAGAGGTTGAAGAAATACAAGTTGAGGTTGAATCCAAACAAATGTACTTTTGGAGTCAGGTCTGGAAAACTCCTGGGTTTCATTGTCAGTGGAAAAGGTATTGAAGTGGATCCTGCAAAAGTAAAAGCTATACAAGAGATGCCAGCTCCCCGTACTGAGAAGGAGGTTAGAGGTTTTTTGGGACGATTGAACTACATTGCAAGATTTATTTCCCAATTAACCACCATCTGTGAGCCAATCTTCAAGTTGTTGAAGAAAGATCAGGTGATGGAATGGAATGACGAGTGCCAGACTGCCTTTGATGAAATCAAGAGATATCTGCTAGAACCTCCAATCTTGATGCCACCAGTTGATGGAAGACCCTTGATTATGTACTTAACAGTGCTAGACAACTCAATGGGGTGTGTGTTGGGGCAACATGACGAGTCTGGTCGAAAAGAGCAGGCAATATACTACCTTAGCAAAAAGTTTACCGACTGTGAAACAAGATACTCACTGCTCGAGAAAACTTGCTGCGCTTTGGCATGGGCTGCTCGCCGACTAAGACAGTATATGTTGACCCATACTACCTTGTTGATTTCAAAAATGGATCCAATCAAGTACATATTTGAGAAACCTGCTCTCTCCGGAAGAATTGCAAGATGGCAAATGATCTTAACAGAATATGATATACAATATACTACTCAGAAGGCCATTAAGGGGAGTGTTGTTGCTGATCATTTGGCTCATCAAGCAGTGGATGATTACCAGTCAATGAATTTTGAGTTCCCTGATGAAGATATTATGACTGTTACCAAAGAACCTGGACAATATGACGGACCTGAACAAGGATCCCGATGGACTATGGTTTTTGATGGTGCCGCTAATGCACTTGGTAATGGTGTTGGTGTTGTGATTAGTTCCCCCGAAGGTTGTCATACTCCGATTACTGCCAGACTTTGTTTCCATTGTACCAATAACATGGCTGAGTATGAGGCATGTATCCTGGGTATGAAAGCTGCTATTGATATGAAGATTCAGTTCCTTGATGTGTATGGAGATTCAGCCTTGGTAGTAAGTCAGATTAAAGGAGATTGGGATACCAAGCATGATAATCTCATTCCTTACAGAGAACATGTGTTGTCTTTGATCCCACATTTCAAAGAGATTACCTTTGAACATATTCCACGAAAAGAGAATCAGTTGGCAGATGCTTTGGCCACCATGGCATCCATGTTTGAGATCAGTTGGGATGATGAAGCTCCTAAGATTACCATTGATAGATTTAAGAAGCCTGCATACTGCAACGAGATTGGCACTGAAGGGGCAGAGGAGAAGCCTTGGTTCTATGAAGTGAAAAGATATCTTGAAGCTCAGGAATTCCCTGAAGGGGCAACTGTCAAAGATAGGAAGTTCTTGAGAAGGTTTTCTGCTAAGTTCTTTTTGAGTAATGGGATTTTGTACAAGCGCAATCATGATTCAACTATGCTTCGTTGTGTGGATAAGAAGGAAGCAACTGAGATTATGGAAGAAATGCATGATGGGACCTTTGGCACTCATTCTAGTGGTCATACCATGGCAAAGAAGATATTGAGAGCAGGTTACTATTGGTCTACCATGGAAGCCGATTGCTATCAACACTCCAGAACTTGTCACAAATGTCAAATCTATGCTGATAAAGTTCATGTACCTCCATCACCATTGAATGTGTTGACTGCTCCTTGGCCCTTTGCCATGTGGGGCATTGATATGATTGGTGAGATTAAGCCTACTGCTTCTAATGGGCATCGTTTCATCCTGGTGGCTATTGATTATTTTACGAAATGGGTAGAGGCAGCTTCATATGCATCTGTGACTAAGAATGTTGTGGCTCGGTTCATTAAGAATAATCTCATATGTAGGTATGGCATCCCTGAAAGGATTATCACTGACAATGGCTCTAATCTGAACAACACTATGATTACTGATCTCTGCACGCAGTTCAAGATTAAGCATCATAACTCTTCTCCGTATCGTCCAAAGATGAATGGGGCAGTTGAGGCTGCTAACAAGAACATTAAAAAGATTGTACAGAAGATGACTGTTACTTACAAGGATTGGCATGAGATGTTACCATTTGCTCTTCATGGTTATCGTACTACAATACGTACTTCAACAGGGGCAACCCCATTCTCCTTAGTCTATGGTATGGAAGCAGTTCTGCCCATTGAAGTTCAGATCCCCTCCTTGAGAATTATGAAGGATGCAGGCTTGGATGAAGATGAGTGGATTCAGACTCGACTGGACCAGATAAATTTGATTGATGAGAAGAGGTTAGCAGCAGTTTGTCATGGCCAGATGTACCAAAAGCGAATGATCAAAGCTTTTAACAAGAAGGTTAAGCCAAAAGTATATCAGGCTGGTGACTTGGTAATCAAGCGTATCATATTACCACAGGGTGATCCTAGGGGCAAGTGGACTCCAACATATGAAGGACCATTTGTAGTCAAGACAGTGTTCTCAGGAGGTGCCATGATACTGACTACAATGGATGGAGAGGACTTCCCTCAGCCTGTAAACGCAGACATAGTTAAAAAATACTACGCATAAAAAGAGACCCGCTAGGTTGACAGGCCTAGGCAAAAATAAGGGCATCCCGGCAAACCAAAAGGGTTTGGGCAAAAATTAGGGATATATATAAAAAGATGTACACCCGGCAAGTCGAAAACCTGAAAAGGCGGCTTGGGCAAAAAAGGGTATCCCGGTGGATTGAAAACCCGAGAGGGCAATCCAGGCAAAAGTTAGGGATTAAAGCGTATGACTATGTCTCGTTTGGATCACCAATGAAACTGCAACCAGTTGTACTACTTATTCAAGCTCGAACAGATAAAGCTCAATTCAATCGTTTCTGTCTCAACAGCAAGAAGATGAGATACTTGAGTGGCAATAGTAGAATTGAAACTCAATAGGATTGTTTCCCACATAGCTGATTCTTTTTGTAAAACTTTATGACAAAATCCTCTTACTAGGGTTTATGTCTCCTTGTGCAAACTTACCCGTGTATGGGTCACTTTTGATATAAATAAATTCCATCTTTTGAATCCAGATTTACTTTTACCCTATTTACATAAGCGAAACGTCCATTGATTGTGTTGAATGTATGTATGCCTTTGAATATGATTGATGTTTACCAGAAATGCATGTATGCTTTTAATATGATTAATGTTTACCAGAAATGCATGAAAATGCGGTAATAGTATTTACTAAGGACGAACGAGGGAAGGATTTCAACGAAGCTTCGCCGGTTCACCCTACAAAACAGTTACAAAACCCTCAGTAGGACTAATCCATCTTCATAAAGTCTCATCTCCCCTGGAATTTATATCCATCTCTTTTATCCTCATACGGATATTCGGGAAATTACTTTCCAATAAGGGTACGACGAACGAAGACGGGATGTTATACTTATCCTACTATCAAACGAAGACGAAGGTTATATATACCCTATTATCCCCAGCATACGGGAGGTTATACATACCTTACTATCACCAGCATACGGGAGGTTATCTATACCCTGTTATCCCCAGCAGACGGAGGGTTATACATTCTTCAACAAACGAATCGGGATTTATTTTCCCTGGCCAGCAGTTGTTATACGAAGATATCCAGGCGCTTCCAGCAGTATCATATCATACATACATCATTTACATCATACCATAGCATACATACCCATGAATACATAATACATTACCTAAGTGCATCATATCATACATGCATACATAAAGCATAAACTAATATTATTATACCGAAAGCTACCTTGTTTCAGGTTAATTATACAACAAACAAATGATCCTTGGGACTGCTTTATTGTCACCTCAGGATTACTTTATCCTCCTGATAAATTCTCATGACTTCAAGACTGCTTTAGAGCTATTGATTGCTCTATCCTCCTGAAGCCATCTTATTATTTCAAGACTGCTTTAGAGCTATCCATTGCTCTATCCTCCTGAAATCACTACTTCAAGACTGCTTTAGAGCTATTGATTGCTCTATCCTCCTGAGGTCAGATTTATTACTTCAAGACTGCTTTAGGGTTATCATTATTGATTGCTCTATCCTCCTGAAGACCTATCACATTATTATTTCAAGACTGCTTTAGAGCTATCCATTGCTCTATCCTCCTGAAATCACTACTTCAAGACTGCTTTAGAGCTATCCATTGCTCTATCCTCCTGAAATTACTACTTCAAGACTGCTTTAGAGCTATTGATTGCTCTATCCTCCTGAGGTCAGATTTACTACTTCAAGACTGCTTTAGGGTTATCATTATTGATTGCTCTATCCTCATGAAGACATGCTGTTACATCAGTATTACTCCAGACTCCTGACAGCTATCATTATATTACTGAAGAACTTTCTCCTAGTGGCATCTTTAAGCCCACTCAATCATGTTCAACTAGCCATCAATATCATTCTATGCACTGGTGAGTGCAAATTTTTGGGCTTTTGTGTTCAATCCCCTTCAACCTTCCAGGTCACGACTGGCAAATATACCAATCTAACCCCTCAGGTTTCAGAAAATTGAACAGGGGCAGCTGTTGCACCCCAAAATTTGCCCTCACAATACAAGACTTTGTGTTCTAAGAAAGTTCACAAGGTTCACAAGTTCTCCAACACTTGCAAGACCTTTCATGAAGTTCATGAAGTCCACAAGTCACTTCTTGAAGGTTCACAAGGTTCACAAGTCCTTCAATGCTTTCCATACCTTTCATGAAGTTCAGGAAGTCTACAAGTCACTTCTTGAAGGTTCACAAGGTTCACAAGCTTCTCAACATTTACAAGACCTTTCATGAAGTTCATGAAGTCCACAAGTCACTTCTTGAAGGTTCACAAGGTTCACAAGTTCCACAATGATTACAAAGCTTTCCTGAGGATCATGAGGTCTACAAAGCCACTTCATGAGGTTCACAAGGTTCACAAGCTTCACAATACCTCCCATGAGTATCACAAGACATTGTATGAAGATTCACAAGGTTCACATAGTTCACAATTAGTCAAAGAAGTTGACAAATCCCTCAGACAATGCACCTCCTAAGCAGTGCATCCAAAACTAGGGTTTTGACTTTAATCAGGCTAAATGGACTTCCAATTCCTCAAGAGAGCTTAATAAAATCTTATATGTGTATAAGAACCCCCATGTCAAGTCTCAAGACTTTTCTCAAAAGTTTGCTCAGTCAGATGATCAGATAAGTCAAAATCAGTCAATGCAGTTAAAAAGTCAAACTGAGGTCAACTGTGGTCAAACCAAAGTCAAACTTCATGATTTTTTGCCAACATCAAGTATATGAAGTAAAATTCATCATTTGATCAAGGGTTGATCATGATTCATCAAGGAGATTCCAGATCATCAATAATCAGGAGTTTCTAAATTAGGGTTTCCTCAGTAAAAGTCAACTGAACTTTGACCAGGCATAACTTTCACATACTTCATCACCAAGTCTCCATCCAAAGCTCATTTTGAAGGAAATTGAATTCTCTACAACTTTGATGTTGAAGGTTAAGCCCAAAAATGCTTCATTTGAAAGATATGATCTAAGACATTATAGGTCATTTCAAAAGTCAACAAAAAGTCAACAACTTCAAGAGGGCATAACTTGAGATTGGTAAATGATATGGACCTGAAACCAATGGGGTTGTTTAGAGGACTCTTCAAGCTTTCCAAAAAGTCCAAGAACACCCTCATACCTTTAAAATTGAGGGAGATGTGCCCTTGCAAAGTTGGACAATTTTAGGATGGTTTATGTTGAAAATGGAGGCTTAAAAGTATTTCTTTCCAAATGGGCTGCCTAATTCATGACCCAATCCATCTCCTAATATGGTGCACGACCCAATTGAACAAAAATCATCATTTTTATTATTTTTTATTTATTTATTATTGATTTAACTCCTAAAAATCATTTTAAATAAATAAAAAAATATGAAAAGTTATTTTTGGGTGAAGATTTTGTTCCTAAAAATTCATAATTATAGATTGGAGTCAAAGGAGAAAGAAATCATGAGATTCCTCCCAAAATAGTAAGGCCTTATGATCAAATATTTGAAATTTACACAAGGATCTTTTTCAATATTTTTTGGACCAAATCTTCACACAACCAAATGATTTTTCTGACCTAAATCAATCCCATATATATACATAACACAAACCCTAGCTCATTCACGAATTGGCAGCATCTCATAGGTAAGTTCAACATTCAAAAAAATCAACAAAAAGTAAGAATCGGTTTTGGAGTTTGAGAACTTTTGAAGGTAAATTGAGAACATATACATGTTCATTGATCATCCATGAAGCAAAATCATCCATCATACGCATCCAATATGCCCCATATTGTCAAACCCGAGCCATCCTTGTTCTTGATTTTTTCTTTTTCGATTACTATGATTCACTGCGTTTAAACAAATTTTGATTGTCTAATAATGTTCATGGTGTTGTGTGGATTGATTCTGGGCAGGAAAACTCAAGAACCAACGCCTAATTCGTGAGATGCCATTTTTAGGGTTTTGACCTAAGTTTGGGGATTTTCAATTAAGTAAATATAAATTGATTTTAAAGACATAGAGTTGATCGTGTGAATGTTTGGGTCATGATGCTGGTCTCAATTTTGCAAAATCATACTGTTTCGTTGCTTGTTGAGTTTTGCAGGTTTTGCTGGGGTTTCTTTTTCGCAGGAAATGTTATAGGTAAAATCGCAGCTAAATTCGAAGGTCTCAAGGTTGAAGATGAAGCTTCCCGCGCCCTGAAAATTCAAAATTTGTTTAAAATATTTTATGAATTATTATGAGTTTAACTATCACAAGTGTGCTTGTAGCCTGGTGGAAGGTCATGCGCGTGTTTGGATACAGGGACAGGGTTCGAATCTGGCCTTGTGCCATTATTTTGTTATTTTTTTTCAGGACAAGATAAGACTTAATATATTATAGCTTGTTGCCAACAAGCTAACAGAATTGGCTCTCCCAGCCCGGCGGTAGCGCGTGCGTCTTGCAAACAAAAGGTCCTGGGTACGAAACCACCCCAGGCCTTTTTGTTCTTTTATTTTTCTGAATTTTCGTGATCAATGCATAAAACAAAATGAAGATGTTTCTTTAGCACCTACGTTTGGTTGGTCCAGTGGTCACTGTTGCTGCCTGCTAGCAAGAAGGCTTGGGTTCAAATCCCATCAGGTTCTTTTTTCTATTGTTTCTTTATTTTCTTTTGTTTTCTAGTTAATTCAATTGATTTAAAATAATCTATATTATAAAATATGTATATATGTTATATAACCTAGTTAATCTTAAAATAATTTTCTAGAAAAAAAAATAAAGCTCTTGTTTTTTATTTAAAAATTTTATTAGTTTATATTAATTAAAATAATGTTATATGATTATTAAAAAAAAATAAATAAATTTTTATATGTATATAAACCCTAAAAAAAAATATAAAGCCCTAATTTTCCAATCCTAAAAATATTTTTCTAAATAAAATTTAATTCTGTTTTTTTTTTTTTCTTAATATAGTCATAATTTTTTGTAAATGTAATTATAAGTCAAATTAATTTTCTTTTTAATATTTAGAAATAATTTAATTTAGGATAATTATATTTTTGTATATGGTTAAAAAAATAATTTGTAAATATAATAACTAATAGAATTAAATTTTAATATGATATTTAAAACCTATCTTTTTCTTATAATATATATATAAATGTAAATATATGTTTATAATAGTTAAAATTTTGTAATTATAATATATTTAAAAAAATAATTTAACAATTAGTATATAAATTAAAAAAATTATTTAGTTATGCATGGTAATTTCTTTTATTATTTTTGGTTTTTATTATTACTATTAATTATATTGTTATTAATTTTTGCCTATTAGAATTTTATTAACTTTTAATTAATTTTTATTACTAACCATGTTATTAGTTATTTTTTATGTTTCTAACATTATTTCTTCTAATTATTCTTATTATTTTGCTTTATTAATTTCATATTATTAATTATTATTATTTACTAACCCCTTTATTATTTATATTTTATTATTTATTGATTAAATTTGCTATTTTTATTATTATAATGTTGTAATTGTTTCTCGGTTGTAATTTTGTAATTATTTTAATTATTATTATGGTTAGTAATTAGGGAGTGTAACAACATGTATGTAATATTAAAATAAATTTAGATCATTTTTAAATAAAGATAATTAAATTAAACACTTCACACACGTAAGTCGATTTTAATCGCCGTCTCACTTCCTTAGGGATACCCCTCCAGTTGCCTACGAATAATGGTTAAGTGGGGTGTATAAAGCAAGTCCCTCAAATAAGAAAAATCATCAAAGTCCCTTTTGGTTGCCTTTACGAATCGAGTCCCTTTCGAAAAATGATGATAGTCCCTTATAAATGCTTATTACACCCCACCATTGCCTTCAAAATCAACTTGTCCCTCATATGTCCCTTAAACATCCAAAGTAAGGACTACCTACTCCATTATAGTAGGGATAGTCTTACTAAAGGAAAGAATAAAGAATAAGAAAGACCTTTAAACATTAGGGTAAGTTACTCCTAGGTACTTAAGCTCATTTCAAAACTTTTTCACACTTAAACAAATTTTCAAACAAATTTTCAAACAAGTTTTTTACACATCCATACACGGATTATTATTAAACTATTCTGAAATTTTTTGTTATTCACACACTACACTTTTAAAACAATTCAAAAGTGAGCTTAAGTACCTAAGAGCCCATGGATAACCATGGATGAAAAGGGTGCTAACACCTTCCCTTTTCATAACCTACCCCCCGGACCCAAAATATTCTCTAAGGTCTTTCCTGTTCTTTTATAACCTTTCCTTATGGATAAAATAAAAGTCGGTGGCGACTCTTGCTATCCGCAACATTGTTTAAAGTCAGTTCACCGGGTTACAGATATGAAGAAAAACAGGTCGCCCACAATGCTCGTAGCAGTCGCAACGTTGGGGAGACCGACCATCCCAAGCGCGAGGACCCCAACATCCCCCGTCGCAACGGAGATATGCGAAGGAAGGAGAAGCCCCGCGAGGGAAGAGGACCTACGGGCCGATATAACGAGTATACATTGCTGACAACTCCCCGTGAGCGCATCCTCGCCGAATGCATCAACTCCAACTTCAAACAGGGCAGGGTGAGGTTTCCCAAACCTTCTGCACCCAAACCCCACATGGACAAATCCAAGTACTACAGGTTTCACAGAATCCATGAGCATGTGACTGAAGACTGCATCCACCTGAAGGATACAATAGAAATCTTGATCCAAGAGGGCCATCTCAAACAGTACACTAGGAAGAACGAAACTCTCAGGCACGAAGAGCAAAAAAGAAGAGGCCTCGCGAGGACACCCCCCCGACGACTATTCTTATCAAGTGGCCCTATGTATATCACGCCCGAAGGACTTCATCCTCCCCGACTCATCACCAGAAGGGCGAATCACTTCCCTCATCCCATGGGAAGACTTCCCAACCGCCCTTGTCATATCGGGGGGAAGGATGAACGGCGAAAACGCTGCCCTTTCAGTAAAACGCAAGTTCGACGAATTCCTGCTAACTGCGCCCGAGCAAAAGGCAACATTGACAAAGTACTGAGGCAAGTCCAACCCGATATCCTTCTTCCTAGAGGAACTTCCGGGCGGCTCTCCCAACTCGGGTATCCCGCTACTGATAAGAGCTAAGATGGCACACTTTGACGTTCGACGCATCCTGGTCGACTAGGGCAGCTCGGTGGACATCATGTATGTTCACCTATTCAAGACCCTAAAGCTGGACAAGACCAACCTATCTCCATACGTCGGATCCGACCTCCAATGGTTCAATGGGCCCACAACAAAACTATGGGGTTACGTCAAGCTCCTCGTCACCTTCAGAGAGCAAGAAACGACTAGAGAAGTCAAGATCCAGTTCTTGGTAATAGAGTGCCCCTCCCTCTACAACTGCATCCTCGATCGCCCAACCCTGGCTGAATTGACGGCGGTCCCATCCACCGTTCACCTGAAGATGAAATACTACACTAAACTGGGCCGCGTGGTCACAATCCACGGTGACATCAAGGCCGCTTGAAGATGTTACGATGCTGCAGTTAAAGGGCAGGCCATAATCAACACCAAAAACAACAAGAAACCCAGGGTCGAAGAGCCTCCCCCCCAGGGAATCAACGCCATCGATCTCGACTGCCGCATCAGAGAGGACGAAGCTGAAGAGAAGGACCCAACGAGGGGCAAACCCCCACGTACCCAGTCCACCCAGTCCCAGACGGAGAGTTCGAGCACGTCCCACTGGGCGACGACCCCAACAGAGCAGTGAAGATAGGCACGAGCCTGCCCGATGAAACAAGGAAGCAACTCGCGATTTGCCTCAAGGAGAACACTGACCTTTTCGCGTGGAACGCCGCGGAGATGCCTGACCTCGACCCTGAGGTCGCCTGCCACCAGTTAGCTTTAGATTGGGCATTTAAGCTCGTAGTACAACGTAGGCACAAACAGTCTCCCGAGAAAGCGGAAGCTGCCGAGCGAGCTGTAAAAGACCTCTTAGAGGCAAATTTTATTTCTGAAGCCCAGTACATAACCTGGCTCTCTAATGTAGTCCTTGTTAAGAAAAATAATGGAAAATGGCGTATGTGTGTTGATTATACCGATCTTAATAGGGTTTGTCCCAAAGATGCTTTTCCTCTCCCTAACATAGATAAACTGGTCGACAACTCTGCAGGTTTTAAACTCTTGTCTTTCATGGACGCATATAGTGGATATAACCAAATCCCTATGTCGGACACGGACAAGAGACACACGGTGTTCATGACTTCGACGGGCAATTACTATTACAACGTAATGCCCTTCCAGCTAAAGAATGTCGGGGCCACGTACCAACACATGATGAACAAAGTCTTCCAAGGAGAAATCAAGGATATGCTCGAGGTATACATGGACGACATGATCGTCAAATCACACGAGGAGACCGACCATGCCCGACACCCCCGCAAGGTTTTCGAGCAGGCAAGACAATGCAAAATGAGGTTTAACCCTGAGAAGTGCACGTTCGGAGTCCGGGCAGGAAAGTTCCTAGGCTTCTATCTCACCGAGTGGGTGATCGAGACCAACCCCGAAAAATGTCGGGCGTTCTCGGAATTACCGACCCCAAAGTTAAAAAAATCCATTCAATCCCTCAACGGGGTGCTCGCCTCACTTTCCCACTTCGTCGCCAAATCCGCCCAGCACACCTTACCTTTCTTCAAACTCCTCCAAAAAGAAGCCACCTTCGAATGGACCGACGAATGCAAACAAGCACTGATACATCTAAAGAAAGCACTCTCCGAACCCCCGATCCTGTCCCGACCACTGGAAAGGGAAACCCTGTACCTGTATCTGTCCGTGGCAACCAAGGTCGTTAGCGCGGCTCTCATCAAAGAAACCGACGAAGGGCAAAATCCTATATACTTCACGAGCAAGGCACTCCAAGTCCCCGAGCTCAGATACCAACAAATCGAAAAGGTCGCGTTGGCCCTTATAAACGCCGCGAGGAGACTACGCCACTAATTCCTCGCCCATACGATCAAAGTGAGAACCGATCAACCGATAAAACAGCTCCTTGGTCGACCAGATATGGAAGGCCGAATGCTGAAGTGGTCGCTGGAACTCTCTGAATTCGATATTCAATACGAGAACAGGAAAGCTCTGAAAGCTCAGGCCCTGGCTGACTTCGTCACAGAAATGACGCACAGCCCGAAGCCAGTGGACGACGCCCATAAATGGACGATCTTTGTCGACGGTGCCTCTAGCCCAGCGGGAAGCGGCGCAGGAATCATCCTCGAAAACGAGGACGGAATCCTGATCTAGGTCTCATTGGCATTAGCCTTCCCGACTTCCAACAACCAAGCCGAGTATGAAGCTTTCCTCGTGGGTCTAAGATTAGCTGAAGACCTAGGGGCAAAGGAAGTAAAGATATTACAGACTCTCAACTCGTAGCATCACAGGTACAAGGAGATTACCAAGCCAAGAACGACAACCTCATCAAATACTTAGCATCGGTAAGAGAAAGGCTCGAAAAATTCGAGAAGTGGGAGATCCAACATGTGCCATGCGAAAACAACACACGGACTGACGTCCTGTGGAAACTCGCGAGCACGAGGAAGAAGGGCGGAAACAAGTCAGTAATCCAGGAAATCCTTCCTCGACCGAGTACCGAACGACCACCACCCCCGCTCGAGGTAAACGTGATCAGTGACGATCATTGCTGGATGACGCCCATATACAACTATCTCACGAAAGATGAACTCCCTGCAGACCCCAAAGAGGCAGCCACGACTAAGAGGATGGTATGCTCATACGTCCTCCTCGAGGGAAAACTCTACCGAAGGGGACTCTCCATCCCGTTACTCAATTGCGTCGAGGAGGAAAAAGTCCCCGACATATTGGGGGAAATGCATCGGGGAATCAACACCCAACATCCCGGTGGAAGGTCGCTGGTGCACAAGGACCTACAAGCAGGCTACTATTGACCGACGATGGTACACGACTCCAAAGAACACGTCAAAAAATGCGACAAATGCCAACGACACGCCGACACTAATCTCGCACCTCCCAACGAACTAAAAACGCTCTCCTCCCCCTGGCCCTTCGCCTGGTGGGGTATGGACATCCTCGACCCATTTGTGACCGGTTCTTATAAAAAATAATACCTCATAATAGGGGTAGACTACTTCACCAAGTGGATCGAAGCAGAAGCCTTGGCCAAAATAACGGAACAGAACATTCTTCGATTTTTTAAACGAAACATCCTCGCACGTTTCGGCATACTCCAAGTCCTCATCACCGACAACGAAACACAATTCACGGACGGAGGATTTCAGGATTTCGTCGCCAGCCTAGGCACCAAACAACACTTCACGTCCGTCGAGCACCCTCAAACCAACGGACAGGATGAGGCGGCCTACAGAGTAATCCTGCGCGGACTGAAACACAGACTTGGCGAGGCAAAAAGGGCATGGGTCGAAGAACTACACAGCGTCCTTTGGGCATACCGCACAATGCGACACTCCACGACCGAGGAGACTCTATTTAGACTAACGTATTGCACTGAAGCGGTCATCCCGGTGGAAATTCGAGAACTGACGAGACGCATTGAAGCACCCCTCGACGAGGAGATGAACGACGAGGCACTTCGAGCCGAGCTGGATCTCGTCGACGAGATTCGCTCTGAAGCAGCCCTTAGGGAAACCTCCCTCAAGCAAAAAATAGCTTTACGTCACGAAGCAAAGGTCGTAAAAAGAGAGTTCCAGGTGGGCAACCTGGTCCTTAGAAAAAACCAAAAAAACCCAAGAGAGGGCAAACTGACCGCTAATTGGGAAGGCCCGTACCGCGTTCGAGACAAGACAGGAAATGAGGCCTATTACTTGGAAAACCTACAAGGCAAAGGACTTACTCGACCATGCAACGCAGAAAAACTTAGACAATACTATAGCTAAACGCAACCCGGGGAGACATGAGAGGTACAACCATGCTCTTCACCACTAAACGAAAGGGAGGATAAACGCCCCTCAGAGGCGAACACAACCCTCCTCGACGCCGGACACCTCAAGACGAGTCCCAGCGTCGCAGTACCACGCCGGCAGGGCACCCAGCTCGCGATGGGAAAGCCCAAGCCCCGAGGTCAGGGTTTTCCGATCGCAAGCCCTACCTTGATTCAAGGTGAGCACAAAAAGAACAGTTCAAAAATAAATAACGAAAACAATTTAACAACGAAAATAACATTAAATAAGAACGGTCGGAACCGACCAATAAACCATTACAAAAAAGGGCCCGAATGCTAATATCCGAACTGGCACAAAAGGCCATTACAAAGAACATGCAAGAAGGCCATTACATAAGTAAGGTCACGCAGGCCCAACAAAAAGACTAACAAAAATCTTGAAGACTCCGCCCGGAGCTACTCTTCAACGCCATCATTCTCTTCCAACTCCTCCTCGGCTTCAAAGGGGCACACAATCTCCCCGCCGGCCACGCAATAGTTGTGGGCTGACCCCTCCGTCACAAGCCCCAGGTTCAACACCTTGAGCTGCTCGGTGGCATTGTCGAACCCATCCTTGAACATCACAACTAATTCTTTGTTAAGTTCGCGGATGTGACTAACCAACTCGCCCCGGGTGCGAAGGGCAAGCTCCTCCTCAGTCTCATCGTCCCGAGGACGAATTATACCTTAGAGCAGAGCAACTCGGGCACGAAGCTGCATGTTTTCCTCATTCGCCTTCTTAAGCTCGACGACTTGATCTTCCAAACTCTACTTTTCGGCTTTCAGGGTGTCTCGCTCGAGCTTCAGTTCTTCCAGCTTCGACTTCAGCCCCGTTTGAAGCTTGTGTTCCTCCTTGTAGTCAGATAAATCCTTGGACAATTTATCCTTCTTAGTCCGGGAAGCCAAGAGGGCATCCACTAAATAAGCTTTAGAAACGACAGTCTCGGACAGGACCATGGCGGTCTCCATCACCTGGATAACAGCAACCAAATCCCCAGCACGGTCTCTCCGCCTAGCATCCGTATCCTGATTCAGAATGGCCCTCGCCTCGGGCGCCGCCACCACGACGGAACCCTCAAACCTAAAGAACTCCCGCTCCAGGTAGTAAGGAGGCAACAGATAACTCCCAAGGGCACCAGATTCGTTGCCCCCCACAGTAGTAGATCGGGCAAGAACCCTGTCTAGATGCTTCCGCTTCAGCAGAGGAGAGGTGGAGGCTGAAGGACTGTCCCGTATTTGGATCGGGGAAATTTGTTGAGTAGGATGAGGGGATTTGGTTACTGGGCTAGCAGTACCCGAGCTGCCTACCTCGAGCTCCTCAACTACCTCCTGGACACGAGGCACCACTTTCTTTTTCTTTTTTGGGACCCTGTCTGGGCCCCCAGTCTGGTTCGCCAACTTTAAGACTCGTTCACGATGGGCGAACATAGTTCCCGCAAAACAAAAACAAAGAAAAATATTAGCTGAACGGGCACGAGACCAAGAAAAGAAAATAATTCAGAAAGACCTACGCAATAACTCCACGGCCTCCGCATCCGTATCACACGCGAGCAGAGCCCTAGTGTTTATAAGGCGGGTTTCATGAATAGGCATCCTGACCTCGTCGACGTAGGGGTTACTTTGTCGGTCCACCTAGACCTCCAGGTTGAAGCTCTGTACGTACTCCACCAGCCTCTTATAGGCCAATCTATCATCGACCCCCATGCTCGAGAATTTGACCCGATAGTGGTTGGTCGATAGGTTGAAATGGTCGGGCTACCATCTCAAGGGGATCCTCGACATAAGTTTCTCCTCACCGTTGGCGTCACGATTGTAGTAGTAAAGGGAGTTTAGAGCAAAACGAGTGAGCGGCTTCACCGTATACCACCACCCCTTAAAGTGTCGGGAAGAATCGACATAAGTCTTGAATAACCTCACTGGATGCTTTAGAGACACCCACCTGTGACGTCCCCGGGCGCCCTACCGTTGCAGGTGGAATATGTGGAAGAAGAGGGGAAAAGTGCACCTGACGCCAAGGAAGCGACAAATCAATTCGAAAGCCCGGACAAAAGCGATGGCGTTCGGATGCAGTTGCGAGGACGCCAATTTGAGCCACCTGAAAACCCCCATCTGGAAATCATTGAAGGGCAGCCTGACCCTTGTTTCTCGGAAGGAAAATTCATACATAGCGAATTGCTTCCTCGAGAAACGATGACATATCCGGTCCGTCTCCCAAGGAGCAAGACATTGCCAGTTCACAGGATCTTCGGGGCTAATGTCCTCCACCACGACGTATGCGGCGCTCGTCTCGTCAATAAAGTATGACTCTTCTTCTAACGGTTCGTCCGCGACCCACGACAGGTCGTTGCTCCCAGATGAGGAGACATGTTTGTTTTCCTCCTTGACATCCCTTTCGTCAACTTGCTGATGCTCGGCCTCTCCTTCGTCGACTTGTCGATGTTCGAATTCTCCATCCTCGACCTGCCGATGCTCGGCCATACCTAAAACGTAGACAGGAAAAGTGAATTCGACATCGCATCAAATCCACCCTTCCACCGCAAGTCAAGTGAAAGGGAGAAAGGTTGAACACCCGAAATCTCACTAGACTACACCAGACCAACGAAGGGACAACCCTCACATGCGTTCGAGCACATGCAAAATCCCTAGAAAAACAAGAGATTTTACTCGGCGAACACATCGGATGCCGGCGACCATATGAAGATTTTGAGCTACACATTCATACATATATGAACTCTACATCCGTGACATGCTAAACTTGCCCGGGATATTCATACGTGTATGAATTTTACGCCCGCGACATGCTAATCCTGCCCGGGATATTCATAACCCAAAAAAGAGAAGTAGAGGTTGTTACCTGACATAATGAAGACGGGGAGAAGACGGTTGCGCACGGGAATAAAACGGTGGTGCAGACGACGGAGACGGGCAGGGGGAGAGTTCTTCTCAGAGCTTCCGGTTAAACGTGAAAGCGAAAATTTAAAATGAAGTGGAGCAACCCCTTTATATAGTAAAAGGCGCGTGGACGGATGCGCTAGGTAATCATTACCTATACCCTACACCGGCGCTAGCACGAGATACAAAGCGACACACCATTAATGCCGAGACACGTCAGTCCACAAGGATCCTGAACAACGTCGAGTGACTAAAAATCTCCCCGACTACAAGAAGCATCATCAGCCTCTGTGAACGCCACATGCCCGACGACCTCAACGGAACCTGCAACGGTTTGACTAACACCATGCTCGACACTGGCATGTGCCTGAAACCTTCTTTAACGCGCCTACGCCTGACAATTTTATAATTCATTGCTCCGGCTCAGAGACTCGACTTGGGGGGTTCCTGTTCCGGACTGGGCCTCTAGACTATATTGGGCTACGACCCAATGTGTCGAGCAGAGACCCATATGCTCGGGCAAGTACACTTGCTAGACGGACGAGATCGCTTAACTGTCGGGCACACTTCCCATGTGTCGGACGCGCACTCAGAACGGGCAAAGAACATGTCTGCCAGTTCACTTGCCACGTCACTCAACTGTCCCTCATTGTCTCCTGAAAGATAGGGGAAGTTGGACCAAGTACCAGACCACTTAGCTAGGTCTTCACGCTCCTCACGCGTTCCTTGGCAGTTATTCCTTGGGCCTAGCTGATCCAGCCCATAAAAGAACCTTGGCCCAGTGCTGGGGGCTCACTATAAATACCCTTTTTCACTAAAGGATCAGGTATTCTGATTCTACTCTTCTAACTTACCTATTTGCTGTACCTCTATTAACTTTGGCATCAGAGCGCCTTACAGGTACACCCCCTCCATTCCATCCACATGTTGTTTTCATCCAATTGTTGGAAGGCCCTCCTGATCAGGTAAGATCATATATATATATATATATATATATATATAATTATAATTTTTACAATTTTATTTATGAGACAACAATCTGCCTTTGATTATATGCGTTGTTATCCTTAAATTTCGATGCTAGCAATTAATGAGGTTATGTTGGCTTAATAAAGGAGTTATTATATTATGAGCTAAAAAGAGGTCTTCGATCTTGCTTAATAAATGATGAAAGTCGAAGGAACTCACCTACTATTTTTCATACTTAGTAAAACTCTAAGTTTGAATTATGTTCTAAGTATTGAGAGGATTCGACCAAGGGCATTCGACAAAGATGACAACAGTTACCAAGAGTCTTCACACGATCAAACTTGGAGGGAAAATGGGTGATCTTTGTAACACCCAAAATCTACCCGGCGGAAAATCATAAATCAAAGTTTCAAAATTCGACAACAAAATAAGATGCTACATTTTTCAACTTTAACAAATTCATTTAATTTCATGAACATAGATACATAACACTTTAGATTAGGATGAAACCATAACTTAAATTCTTATTCAATTCCTTGAAATAAAACAACTTTTACAAATAGGTAGCAGATCCACAAATATTCAACTTAACATCGTATAACAACTTGTTCAACCTAACAACTTAGTAATAACATGTTTTTCATTGAAACAACTTAAAACAACAACAACTAATTATAACAACAAAAACAATTAAGCGTTCATCCCCCCGAGTGTTACGTATCAGAGCGACGACCAACTCGAACTATTGGAGATACCAATCTTCCTTCAAGCTAACCTGTAAATTACCAACCAAGATTAACATTCAACATAAAAGGGGTGAGATATCGAACCATATAAACAAGAGTATGATAATTAATACGCTATATAGAATCATACAATTTTCATACGATCCCGCAACAAACTTTACAGGTCTGTTGGGTTCCCTTTTAAAGTCCATGATGATGATTTTTCTGCACACACTACCTCTTTCTAGCGCATACCGCCAACCATCCTTTCCTATTTATTTGTGTTTTTTTTTCAATTTTGTAACTTATTTTAAGCTTTATTTTTACTATTTATCTTGGTTTAGTAAATTAATTTTCATTTCTAATATTTTTTTATTTATTTTGATTTTTAATTTTGGACCGATGATATAATACATGGTTTATCAATATTCGATTTTTTCGACTTATCTAAACCAATATGAAGTCATTTTTTCATTTTCTTTATTATTTCTTGATTTACTTTATTTTTAGGGTCGATGATATTATCACCCGATTTTCGATATTCGGTTTTTTTAAAGTCGGCGTTGTCTAAATCGATATGAGACCACTTTTATTTCTATTGTCTTTTATGGTTTCTAATTTAATTTTTTAGATCCATTATTATTTCTTGATTTTATTTTTCCAATGACAAACGGTTAGATATTCGATTTCGAATAAATCGATGTTATCTAAACTAATATGAGGTCATTCCTCTATTTTCTATCTTGTTCCGATTTACTTTTATTCGGCCAATGACAAACGGTTAGATATTCGATTGTGAATAAATCGACGTTATCTAAACTAATATGAGGTCATTCCTTTATTTTCTATCTTGTCCCAATTTACTTTTATTCGGCTTATGATAAAAAGTCTAGATATTCGATTTCGAATAAATCGACGTTATATAAACTAATATGAGGTCATTCATTTATATTTCTTATTTTTTTTTACTTTACTTTATTTTTATGGTCGAGGATATAACAAACGATCTAAATGTTCGATTTCGATAAATTGACGTCATTTATATCAATATGAGTCCAACCTTTTTTTTATCGCTTTCGCTATTATTTATGGTCGATGAAAGTTAAAAAATCATGATAGTTAACAAATCGTAATTAAGAATAAATCATTTGTTTATTTAATAATTATTCGATTACCTTTGCATTACGATTTCAAAGTTAAAATTCGATAGCTGTTACTTTCGGTTGCCACTCTCTTGTTAAGGATCTTAAGACTTTGAGATTTAGATCATCATTTGTAAAAAATTTTCCGAGGGCAACCAAATGATTTGTTAGGTGAACAAATCTCTTTTGTAACACAACGGTGGATTCACCGGGCTGCATCCAGAACATTTCATACTCTTGACTCAACGTATTTAACCTTGATATTTTCACTTCGGCGATTCCTTCATGCGTCTCTACTAAAGTGTCCCATATTTTTCTTTGTCGTTTTACATTGCGAGATGCAGAAGAATTCATCCATACTCAATTCACTTTGAAGAATATTTATAGCATTTTTTTCATTCAAAATTCTTTTCTTATCATCTTCATTTAGTGCACTTTTTGTCTTATCGGAGACTTCACCATTTATCACTGTGATCGGAACATGCGGACCATCTTCAACCGTTTCCCATATTCCTTCTCCTTGTACTTCTAGATGTGCTTTCATTCTTATTTTCCAAAAGTCGAAGTATTCTCCTGAGAATAGTGGAGGCTTGTGAATACTTCCACCGTCTTTGAAAATTGGGTTTGAATTTACGGAAGCCAGACTGGATCTGTAGGAACATGTTACCTATAACCCGCTCTGATACCAAATGTAAGTAGAAAGAGTGCCTAAGAGGGGAAAGGGGGGAGAATTAGGACTTAGATAATTTTTCGGAATTTTTACGGTAGTTGGATTTTACTTTCCTAAGATTTCTATGTGATGAAAGCAATAAAAACAAACACCAAAAATTATATTGGTTCCCCTCACAGATCAAGAGTACTCCAGTCCCCCTTTTAACATGAAAGAGTTTTCCATTATAATGTTTGATTTCCTAGCCAAGACAATTTTAACAACCAAGAACAATCCTTTTTGATTTACACAAGTTTAAAGTCCTACCAATAATAAATATCTCACAAAAGGAACTCTTGTATCCACAATCCGGATAACAAGGATAAAGCCTTACAATCTTATCTTTATCAATAAAAAATAAGTTGTAATCAATATATCATAAATCTGAATTTTGTATAAGTGCTGAAAATTTGATCTTCAATGAATCACTATCAAGATTAATCTTCCCCTTTTAAGAACAATCACTCTTATAATGTTTATACAAGTGTTCCACACAAGAAGAATGAAACTAATGCAATGTGTATGAAGGTTTATGTGCAGAAGTTTCACCAATAAAAGTTTGAAGAATACTTAATATGAAAATGTAATATTTTGATAATAATGATTGTTTGAAAGGTTATATCAAAGGAGGTTGATTTAAAATCTGGATAAAAAGTCCTTTAAATAGTGCTAAAACACCTCTATAAATCATTGCAAACAATGAAGAGATGCCATGCTTTAAGATGAAAAGAATAGAAAAAATTATGCTGAAAAGTTACAGTATTTTATCTCTGGAAACAGTGGTAACCGGTTGCACACCATGTGTTAACCAGTTACTTGCTTGCAACGTTCTTTAAAATTTGAAAATTTGAACTGAGTAACCGGTTATCATGTGGTGAGTAACAAGTTACATTAGTCCAGTTTTGAAAAATGCTAAGAACAGAGGCAACAAATCAAAGTATTTGAACACCAAATTTTTTCTAAGTAACAATGGCATAAACGAGGACCTATGTGAACACTTGTATACACATTAATTTATATATGATTGATTTATACCTTTGATCAATATATTGAGCAATTTTCCAATATTTGAACCAATGTGCATTCTTGTTCAATCTTCATTGTCTTTGTACCAAGCCTTTTTGAGTTTCACTAACATGTTGCAATGGCATTATTGTCTTCATCAAAATCATTGAGAAGTCATGTCTTCACAACCTTGGGTTTATTGAGAAAGATATCTTAAATCATGGAGGCTTAGCGTATTACGCGAAAAATATTTGAGAACAACGTAGTTAGTGTGTTTCAAATTATTTCATCGTTTTTTTATTTTTTATTTTGCAGGTCTTTGTAGTACCACCAACAACACTCTCAAGGATTTTTTGAAATTGAATTCATTTCAATTTTAATAGTTTATTTTCAAAAAATTTCCGCATGAGAATAAATTGTTTCATGAGGTTCATTTTCAACTAGTTATAGAAATCACTTGAAAAAAATATATTTTTTCTTTGTCTTTTACTTCTTAAATCATCACTTGAATTTTCATTTGAAATATCGGAAAAAAAATATTATGAACAACACTTTCAATTGTAAGAGGAAAACATTTTTAAAAAATTTAATATATTTAATTTCAAAGATAGTTTTATTAGCAAACATGTCACTTTTAAGAATAAGAAATCTATATGCAGCATTATATTCAGCATAACCAATAAACACACAATATGATGTCTTAGAACTTTTTCTTTTTGGAATTATGCAACATAACTTTTGCTAAACACCCCACCTTTTAAATTTTGAGTATATTTCAAAAGTTATAAATAATTTTTGTTACAATTCTAAATGTGTGAATTCTTTTTTTAATATTAATTATTATTATTATTATTATTATTATTATTATTTCTTTTAATAATTTATAATGATTTTGACTTGATTAAATAAATAAATTTAATTAAGTTGATTTGATTTAGTCAAATCTTTTACTCCCTTCCAATATCTCCTACACATACATTAACTCCCCTAATTTTATAACGAGGATCAACATTTTTATGTTCTCCTTCTTTTTATTGTCAACATTTATTTATTCTAAGATCAGTTGTTGAAACCAAGATATTAGAAAATGTTTAGTGAGAGAAGCTCTCTCCTCTCTCTAAACTTAGAGTTTCCCTCTTTTGATGAATATCTCCTCTCTTCTTGTAGGAGTTCTTCCTCCTTTATCAGAGCTATTCACCATCATTATGGTGACCCATCTCCTCTTTAATGGAGGTTTCTTCTCCCCTATAAGTTTCTCCTCTTCTCTTTTTATTCCTTTGAAACCCTCATCCATGTTAGATTCACACATGTTTCTTCCTCCAACCTCCATCAAGCTCTTCCTCCTCTCCACCATCAACCAACAAACGCTTGTAACCCCAAAATCACTTCCACCAACTGAAGGTCCAAAGTGGATCGGACATGGAAATCGACCCCACCGGAGCCGCCGCCACTACCGGAAGATAAGGAGGTCATGAGTTTATATGTGTTTGTTCATGTAATAATTTCTATTATTATTCTTGTTTTGTTGTGGGTTTTGTTTTTTTGTTGCTTGGTTTATTTTGTTGGATATGCTAGTATTAAGTTTAAGTTGTCTTAAGTTTGTGCTCAAGGTATTTGATGAAATGTCTCAAAAAAGCTTGGATGAAGAAGTTGTTTTTTTGAGTAAGAATCTAGCTAGGGATGTGGCAAATCAAACTCCTCCTTCCGGTCAACAATTGTTTCATCCACAAGTTATGAGTTTATTCGATATTGTGAACCTGAATAATTGAATTGAACGTGATAAAGCTAGCGAAAAAGCTAAAAATATGATCCGTGATTGAATAGATTTAAAGATTGGGGTTCAAAAACTCATTTTTCTCTTGCGGAAGAACTTTGCTTGGTTGATTGGTTTAAGGATTCAGATTGGTTACTTCATGTTGGCTTCTAATTTCCTTTTGATCTTCATAGCTTGTTTGACTTAATTATTAGTGTTGTTAACTTGTGGAAGAGAAATGTCCTAACACATTTTATTTCTCTATATTTATACTCTCTCATTTTCATCTAATGAATGAGTTTGTTTATAAAAAAAAACATTTATTTATTCTGATACCTCATATTTATATTGAGAATTTGGAAGAAAAAAAAAAACTTGTTGAATCCTATGGAATTGTGCTAACAATTTATTATTTTACATGCTTGATATTAGCATTAGGAAGATGTAAACTAATTCTGTCAATGCCCAGATTTTACAACAACTCTATCAGAACTTATAATCAAATCATAGACCATCCACAATTATTTTTATACACCTCATTTTATAAATTGATTTTGTTAAGAATGAATTAGATGAAACTCTAATAATAAAATATATACTTTTAAAATAAATCTCTTAAATCTTCTATTCCAACACGTACATTTCTCAACTTCTATTAACTTTACTAGCAATTGCATTTTAGTTCTAGATATCTTAAAAGTTATGTCTATCATTGTGTGAGCTAACTCGTGTTATAAAGACCGCAACGTATACACCATTATGTTGTTGGTAAAGTAGCAAATAAACAAATATTCGCAGAAACGTATCTATAAAAAAGAATTCAAAAACAAAAATGTACATTTATTATTGAACTTCTAATTTATAAAATAAAATTACAAATTTTCTAGTAATTGCAATTTTAAGAAGAAATTTATAAATCCTCCAAACTATAATTTGTTAAAAGGAAAATTTTAAAACCATCTCTCAACTATCACTTTTGAAAGAAAAAATTGTTAACTCTCTCAAACATAATTTTTAAATGGAAAAATTGTAAATCCTCTTAACTATAATTTTTGAACAGAAAAAATTAAAATCATCTCCCAACTATAATTTTTGAACGAAAAAAATTTAACGAGTAGGGTTGGATTGAGTCGAACTAGTTCGACTCGACTCGTTAAGAATTAATTCAGCTTAAATCTCGGTTTAGGTCCGATACAATTTTTTAAAGCTCAAACTCGACTCATTAAAAGTACAAAAACATCTCGATTCATCTCGTTAGATTCAACTGCTTTGTTTCACGTATTTAAAAGACATTTTTGTAAGTTTGTTCTTTTATATATATATATATATATATATATATATATATATATATATATATATATATATATATATATATATATATATATATATATATATATATATATATATATATATATATGAGATTTTATATGATGTAGATTTCTTAAAATTTATTTTTTAAATTAAAAGAAATTTAGAATATATATTTGATTTTTTAAAATTTATAAAAAAATTTAAAATTAGATTATATATGTTGATTTTTAATTTTTTTTTTCTGAAAAAACATAATTTATATGATATTGATTTTATACGTATAATTATTTTAGAAATATTTTACTCATTTGAGAATATAAATTACCGTTTGATTAAAAGAAATTATAAGGTTAAGGTTTGAAGTACATCTTTAAATATATTTTTAAAGATGATATAATCATTTCCATATATAATCAAGTTGATTCATTAAATCTAATGAGTCGAACTATATATAGTTCAAATTCAGCTTGTTTAGTTAACAAATTTAATTTTTTTTTACTCATATTTAACTCATTTGATTCATAAACCTAGTTCAACGATTTAATTATCGAATCAAATTTCAAACTATATTTAAATTTGTTCGGTTTATTGTCAATCCTAACTGAGAGGTAATGGTGTAATTTGTTCGGTTTGGTCCGATTTTTAGTAAAAAATTGTCTAAATCGATGATATCTCCATCGGTTTGGTTCGGTTTGATTTTTAGTATTTTTTAAAAATGAAATCAAATCAAACTAACCGGTTTGGTTCGGTTCGATTTGCTTTGGTTGATCGGTTTGCAATATTTCTTTTCTTCTAAACATTATATTCATTTATGTATCATTTGCTCTCATATTGTTTGATTTATTTGATACTATTTTTTTAAAAAATAATTCATTTCATATGAGATATTTCTTGCTCTACTTTTCAAACAACTTACAAGTTATTTTTAATCCGTACAAAATATTTACATAATTTTCATTGCATTATAAAATAAGTTTAACTATCGAA
Source organism: Lathyrus aphaca (assembly GCA_963966055.1). Lineage (NCBI taxonomy): Eukaryota > Viridiplantae > Streptophyta > Magnoliopsida > Fabales > Fabaceae > Lathyrus > Lathyrus aphaca. The sequence goes on from OZ014525.1 coordinate 14,056,415, forward strand.
TACAAAAGTTGACACTTGACATGAGAAAGTTGAGAATGAATTTGAAAGCTTAACAAATAAAACACAACAATAAAGATAAAAGGTTTCAATACACATAAATTAACATGTTTCACACCTCAAAACTATTTTGTAACAAGACTAGAAAAAAATTTGTTGAAGAAGAAACATAAAAGATACAAAAAGAAGATGAAAAGTAACGAAGAGAACTTGAAGATGAATAAGGAAACAATAACCTATAAAAATAACAACGACAAAAGAAACAATGATGACAGATAGTCAGAGCTGCAGTTTGGTGAAAATAAATTTTTATGTCTTATGGTTTCTATATTTTATTTTTTGAGTTTGGTTTTGCCTACATATTTAGTTCAAAGAAATGAAGTGTAAACAAAGATGATTTAATTCAAAATTTGGGTTTATTAATTGGTTAAATAAAATATTAAATATGTATTTTAAATCATCTGTTCGGTTTATCGATTTAAATAGTTTTTAAAAATTAAAACCGAGAACCGAATCAAACCACCTTAATTTTTATTGGTTTGATTTAGTTTTTGAACCGTAAAAAAAATCGATTTTTTTTCTGATTGATTTAATTGATTTTTTCTAATCCGTTTATGAGTTAAAATTTTCATTTTACAGTGGAGGTTAGTTGGGGTCCAGTCCAAAGATTTTGATTTGAATATGCGAAGACAAAAACGCATCTTTCGTTGTGGTATTCATAAAACCGAAAAGGACGCCAATTATTGCAGTTGATGAGGAAAGTGTTGGTGAGATTTATGAATGAAATTGAAAGAGTACGAAAGCACGAACACAATGCTGCTTTCTTCCCACTTTCGCACTTTCTTTCCTCTTGTCTCCTTATTCTTTCATTTTCTCAATACCATGCCATGAATCAGCATTATCATTATTATCCTTTAACAAACAAGACTAAATACTTTAAACTCTTTTACTTTCTTTAACCAACTTTCTTATTTCTTATATTTAATTAACACATATTAGCTAATATAAACTAGTAAAATCCAATTAAATGACTTTAAAAAATCTTCTTACATAAGTGTGATGGTAAATCACACACAAGTACGATTTAACTCATGTGTAATTTTTCACCTCTATCTCGACTTGAGCGTCAAAGTTTTTTTTTTTTAGATATCATATTCGGGGTCACTAACGAATTGCCATCACCGCACTATAAGTATCTTCACGATTGTCGTCTTCCACCTACCAATCATTCTCTGATCTAGCATGAAATAATGGTGTCGTATGTGGGGATCAGTTTGCTTTGTCTCTCTTGAATTTCTTCAGTTTTACGATTGTAACTATCTTTAATATCATCACCTCTGATGGTTGGTTTGAAGTCAATTTACAGATGAAACACCGTCAACGACAATCATTTTCGATCAACCATTAAGTTTCTTCAAGACAACGCTACAATAGTTCTTTCTCCCTTCATCGAAGAACATTCAATGTAACAAGATCCTCAAGCTTCAATGATGATTATTCAAAGATTGTAACTGTACTAAATAAAAGTATAATATGTGTGATAACGTCTATTGGATAAGGGTTGTTAGATGCTTTAAGGTTGTTCGGAGTATTAAGAGTTAGTTCATGTGAGTTAAGAAACAGTTGTGTAACCAACCATAAACATTTCTCATATTTTCATCACTAACCAAACACTTCACGTCATATTTCTCTTTGCGTAAAAAATGTCTATATTGACTCTGGGTGAATTGCATAAAGGAATTGTCGCAAACATTGAGACTTACGTAAATGTTTATAAAAAACATACTTTCTTATTTTTTTTCGAACCATTTTCTTATGAAACAACTTATTATTATTTTTTTAGGACGTTTCTAGGTTTCGTACTCATGTCCATGATTTTTTTTGCCATAGACGAGTTGATTTAACCTTATGTCGACCTCACCAGTTTTGGACATGTTAGCAAAATCGTGTCTTGGTCGATTGATAATAAGTTTGTATTATCTTTATGTGAAAGATGGCATCCTGAGACACACACATTCTGGTTTCCAACCGGTGAATGTACCGTAAAGATAGAAGATATGTACATGTTATTTGGGCTGCATATCGAGGGTAAGGCAGTAAATGGAAAAACCAACTACGCAAATTCAATTTGCATGAAACTCTTGGGTGCCAATTTGTTAGATGATAACCCGAGAGGCCAAGGTATATTGTTTTCGCACCTTAAGGTATATTACAACAGTTTAGTGTTAGATGAAAATTCTTCCGAAGAAATTCGAATAATAAAAACTAAGTGTTATATTATGCTTTTATTTCCCGAAGGGAGTGGTTCTAGTATGCATGTTATGTATTTACCTTTATTAAGACATGTAGATAAATAAAAAGTTATAGTTAGGGGTCCGCTTGTTTGGATTATCTACATAGCTCTTTATGTAAAAATGCACACAAAGACATGTCTACATTTTCTAGATGCGTTGTTTTCCTCCAAACACGGGGTTGGTCTAGACTACCGTCCCTAACGCCCGTCAACTGCAACCCGTTCACATTCCCGTATGCACATAAGTAAGTTTTTAACATTAATTATATTTGATTACTTTACCGATTATTCTCTAAATAACATATTTAATTTTTTGGTTCAGATGGCAACTCGTGGTATGACTTACAACAAATGTCCTAGAAATTGTATTACTCAGTATGACAATCTCTTTCATCACCTTAGACCCGCAAATGTAATGCCACTAATCGAATATATTCATAATAATTTATTTTTAATATCAGCCATTTTATAATCTAATATATTTTTTCTCTTCAGTTCATTTGGCGTGCATATCTAAACTTGGATCATGAACATGAAATCAAGGAACAAGACGCAGCCGTTTGGACTGCATGCACACCGATCATCAGGTTCACCACTGTGGAGATGCACCATAGTGAACATGTTAAACTGTAGTTCGACATGCTTTAACACGTCCCAAATCCTCTCGACAAACCTCAAAGAATGACATCTACAAAGAGTTAACGACCAATGGAACTTTAACCCCTTGCAAGACTTTGCTAGATCTGAGTGTCGAAAATGGAAGTACCTACATGACCATGTCTTAAGTGACATTGTGATGTCAATCAAAGAAAAACCCAGGGACGGAGCTACATATGTGAGTATGTAGGCCTATGCCCCCACTTAAATTAAAAATTTAATTCTATACTTCTTTCATAATAATAAAATATATTACATTACATACTTATCTCATTTTTAAATATACTCCAAAATAGGTTATTAAATGATATACTTTTTATTCTATATTCTTAAAATTAGCATTACATACTTATCTCATATTTAAATATACTCCAAATTAGTTTATTAAATAATATACTTTTTATTCTATATTCTTAAAATTAGCATTACATACTTATCTCATATTTAAACACACTCCAAAATAGTTTATTAAATAATATATTTTTTATTCTATATTTTTAAAATTAAGGAAAAATTAATAATCTATGAACTATTAGTTGATTTGTGAAGATAAATATGTTGGAAAATTATAAATAAAAAATAAATAATTTTAATAATTTTAAAATAAAAAAAAATTATAAAAGAACAAAATATTTATTTATCAAATAATATCTTATTTTTTAGTATAACTAATTTACAAATATTGCCCTATAATTTAAGATTTCTGAAGATAAATATGTTAAATATGTTGGATAATTATAAATATAAAATAAAAAACTATTAATAATTTAAAATAATAAAAAGTTATAAGAGAATAAAATATTTATTTATGAATAATATCTTTTTTTTTAGTATAAAAGTTTTATAAATATTGCCCCCATAATTTAAGATCTATGGCTCCGTCCCTGGAAAAACCAACTCATAATTATATGGCTTGTTACATATCAGTTGGATTTGAGCTTCTCGTCGAGGATATGTACGTAGATAATCCACGCCAAGTCACATACACACAAGAAGGTTCAATATCTACCCCCAACAAAATTACTAGACCGGTTTCTCACAACTCCTACCCAACAAAACTCCTGGTCCACAAATAGACAAACCTACGGCCTTGACATGCCAAACACTCAACCACATTACCAAGATCATACTTCATACCACCACCAACAAGATGATCAATATCAGGACACCCAATATCGATATGCCACCAACACATCATCATACCATAGACGTCATAACCAAAACACTCAACGATCATTTAACACCAATCGTCCCTCCTACTATAGACAAGAAGCCCAAAGATCACAAAACCAAACATGCAACAACCAGATGGCTACCAAACACCACAACAACCGTATCAACCTTTCCCCAACGAATCATTCACACCAATGTCACTCTTCAATCGTCCCGACCGCACACTAATAACCCAAACACCCCTAACTACTCTGACATGGCTCACAAATTCAGTTACGACCTTAGCATGTCATTGCATACACATGACTTCGTGGAATTGACTAAAATTATTAGAGAAAATGTTACAAGTGGTGTTGATGTTCCCGGGTCTTCAAATTCTCGAACACCTGGGATGAATCAACAATGTGGGCTAGGGCCATGTGTTAGAGTAGCTACTGGATGTGGAGCCGGTGGTGGATTGGGTCATTCCGATTAACGACATTAGTATTTTTTATTTTCGTATGTAAACTTAGCATAATATTAATATTAATATTTTCGATTCCGACTTTTATATAAAATGTCAATTATTATTACAAAAACACAACACATACTAATGTTAGATCAATTGGCGCCGCCACTTAAACTTTATACATAGGCGTCGATTGGATTGACAACATTAGATTCAATCTCTAGTTCAATTGGAGCCACTCTTAATGTTTAGTTGCAGCCGTCAATTAGATTGACATCAATGTTTTGTTGACTTTTTTTGAAAAATGGACTCATTTTGGGAGTTTTTTATTTTTTAAATGTGAGTTATTTTATGATTTTTTTAATGAGTTATTTGAGTAAAAAATTCTAACATCTATGAGGTTTCACTTTAAATATAAATTGGAATAGTTTATTTTAGAATAAAAATGAGGAAGATATTTGATGATGATAATAACAAAATTGAAGATGAAATTTCTAGGAAAAAGGTAATTGTCTTGTGTTGTTCCCAAGATGTAATTATAATTTTGTAATTATGTTGTGTCAGAGAGATTTCAAAAAATGGAAGAAATTGTTGCATATAAAATTCAAAATAAAGGTGAGATAATTCAATTATTTCCTCCGTTTTACGATAAGTGATTCATTTAAAATAAATTAATGTCCTAAAATAAATTATTCATTTCAATTTTTTCAATATATCTTTTCCAATTTTACCCTCAAATTAATATTACTTTTGTCATTCTCAATACATGATAAATGTACTTTAGTAAAACAATCGCTCTTTTTTCTTCATTTATTCTTTTTTCTTAAACTGTGTGAAATGTTAATTGAATCACTCATTATGAAACGGATGAAATATTAATTATGCATGGACATCCAATTGTGAGGTCACAAATTCAAACCCACAATCTTTTGGTTTAACAAATTTCTAATTTTAGTCCATGTAATTTTTTTCTAAGTTTCTACGTCTCACTTATGCATTCGTTTTAATCCCTAAACGAAAATCCGCACCTACAGATTTTCCTGTGGATTTTAGTTTTAGGGACTAAAACAAACACAAAATGAGAGATATAAAAACTCAGACAAAAAAACAAAAAATTAGAGGGACTCAAATAAAAATCTCACTAAAGTTCTGTTTGTTAAAAATAATGTGACTGATAAGTTAACTTATAATTTATTACTGATGTTCTGATGACTGATGACTTATAACTTATAACTTATAATTGATGGTTGATGACAGATAATTAATAAGCTAACTAAAGTGTTTGGTAAAATTAATGGTTAACTAACTTATACATACATATAAAATGACATAAAAAATATTTAATAAATATTTAATTTATTTTAAATAAAAATGAATTATTAAAGATAAATGAAGATTTTTGTTAAAATAATAAGGATAAAATTAAAAGAAAAGATGATAAGATATAAACTATAAATTAAAATGCTATTTGAAATAATGTGTAAAAAATAAATTATAAATTAATAAAATAAATTATAAATTCATAATAAAAAGACTGTTATCAAATATATCTAAATTGTTATATGCATTTATAAATTATAAATTACCGGCTTAAAAATCTGAGTTACCAGATAGAGTCTAATTTACAAAGAAGAAAAACTATTTAAGAAAAAAAAAAAAAAAAAAAAAACTTGACGTGGTTGAAAATGATCCGATAACGAACTAGTGATAATTGGGTGGCCAGACATACTGTTTTTCTTTTCTTTTGTTGTATCTATATCTATATCTATATATAACCGTCACACCATTCTTCAATTCTTCATTCCTTTATTTCCCTCTTCTCTTCTTCATTATACTGTAACTTATAAGGTTCAGATTCTTCTCTCTTTTATCTTATTTATTTATTTATTCAATTTTCATTTAATAATACATTATTATCAGTTATCACCACTATAATTTCATGTGACCTCGTGGGGGTATGTTGTGTCGGTTTGCCTTCTTGTTCCCTGTTTCTCTCTCTGATTCTTCCTTAATGTTTGTGCTGATGTTTTATGTTCAATTCTTATCAATTATGTGTTTCTCTGAATGATTCATTCACTTGGTTTTCACATTTTCAGAATGGGAAGTTCTGGAACAAACGAGTATGGTGCATACACATACCAAAACCTTGAGAGAGAGCCTTATTGGCCATCAGAAAAGCTAAGAATTTCCATCACCGGTGCCGGTGGTTTCATCGCCTCGCACATTGCTCGCCGCCTTAAGACAGAAGGGCATTACATCATTGCTTCTGATTGGAAGAAGAATGAACACATGACTGAAGACATGTTCTGCCATGAGTTTCATCTTGTTGATCTTAGGGTGATGGATAATTGCCTCCAAGTTACTAAGGGTGTTGATCATGTTTTCAATCTTGCTGCTGATATGGGTGGAATGGGTTTTATTCAATCCAATCACTCTGTCATTATGTATAACAATACAATGATTAGTTTCAATATGATTGAGGCTGGTAGGATTAATGGTGTCAAGAGGTTAGTTTTGTCTCCAATTTAGAGCTGTTTGATTTGACTTATTTCAATTTAGCTTATTTTATCTTTTTGTTACTGACTCTGTAGCACCAATACTTCTGATATTGACATCATGTGTTGGTGTCAGTCGTGTTTGGTGTCCAGTGTCGGTGCTTTATAGGATATAGAAATATCTTAGACTTAAGAATTTAGATAGTCTCATGAGTTCTGGTGATCAATAGATGAATATATATGTCGTGCTGTTGGATTCAATTACTTATTTGTGTCGCTTATTTATTTTGTGTAGGTTTTTTTATGCCTCTAGTGCTTGTATCTATCCTGAATTTAAGCAGTTGGAAACGAATGTGAGCTTGAAGGAGGCTGATGCATGGCCTGCTGAGGTTTGTTTTTGGTCTCTTAAGTTGCTGTCATTCATTAGAGTTTAGGGTAAAGATGAATGTGTTTAATTTTATGACCTTTTTAGCCACAAGATGCTTATGGATTGGAGAAGCTTGCAACGGAAGAGTTATGCAAGCATTATAACAAAGATTTTGGAATTGAGTGCCGCATTGGGCGGTTCCATAACATATATGGCCCTTTTGGAACATGGAAAGGTATGCTCATAACTGAATCGCAAATTTCGCATAGTATCTTATATAAATCAACAAATCAACCGTCGTTTTTTTTTGTTTGTTGTTTTAATGTTCGTCGTGTATAGGTGGAAGGGAGAAGGCTCCTGCTGCTTTTTGTCGGAAGACACTAACTTCGACAGATAAATTTGAGATGTGGGGAGATGGATTGCAGACACGATCCTTCACCTTTATTGATGAGTGTGTTGAAGGCGTGCTTAGGTAGGATCGTGCTGATCTTGTGGCTGTTGCAGCTAAATTAATGACTTTTCCTTGGTTTTTCATTTTGAAATTTAAATCACGGATTTTGGTTCATTCCTCCGTAAAACTTAGCTTTGTGTTCCTTTGTCCACTTTTCATTTTAGATTGACTAAATCAGACTTCCGGGAACCAGTGAATATTGGAAGCGACGAAATGGTTAGCATGAACGAGATGGCTGAGATTGTTCTTAGCTTTGAGAACAAAAGCATACCAATCCAACACATTCCTGGTCCAGAAGGTGTTCGTGGCCGCAACTCAGACAATACTCTTATCAAAGAGAAACTTGGCTGGGCTCCAACAATGAAGTTGAAGGTATTAATGTTATAAATCGAGTGACTCCTTTATTGAAACACCGTTGTGTTTATTCCGTGTTGTATACGTTGTTTATGCTTCATTGACTATTGCGTGTTTCTCATAGCATCTCAATTCTGATATTATTATAGGACGGGCTGAGAATTACATACTTCTGGATTAAGGAGCAGCTCGAGAAAGAGAAAGCTGGAGGTGTTGATTTAACAACCTACGGATCATCCAAAGTGGTTCAAACTCAAGCTCCGGTTCAACTAGGCTCGCTTCGGGCCGCAGATGGAAACGAGTGAAGTAACCAAAGCGCAGTTGTTGGCATAATCGCATAAATATTTCAAGTGAAGGACTAGTTTTATGTTGTTATTTTGAAGAGATGTTTGGTTTTACTTAATAAGTTATTATTAAGTTTAATTTCAGAAGTTGTAATGCGGTTATTGTGTTTTATTATTGTGATTTTGAAGTATGAATGATTTGAATCTTAGCAGAGTTGTTTTCTTTCATTTTGGACCAAGTATTGAAATCAAATGAGTAGGGTCAGGGACAGAAAAAGAAAAGGAGGGTCATTTTATGAGTGATGCAGGAAAGTTCATAAGAACTATAAAGGGGAATGGATTTTTATTTTCTGATATGTTGTTGTTGAAATTCTGTAATGAGATGTCCTAAGAGATGTCCCAACACTTAATAGGACATTTGACAAATTTAACCAAAACTTAAACAGCAAGAAAAGTAAACAACACAGAAGTTTGTTAACCCAGTTCAGTGTATAACCACACCTACATCTGGAGGCTACCAAGCCAGGAGGAAATCCACTATTAGTAATATTAATTCTAGACTTAAACCACCCTGTTTAATCTATCACTTAATACTTACCCAATGCAATTTCTACCTAAGACTCACTTAGATAAGAGTACCCTACTCACTCCCCCTCAATCACACAGTGATTTTGTTTACAAGTTTAATGAAATTGAAGTCATACTTCAAACAAAAACAGCTTGATCTTACTTCACAGTTTCAATCAAGTCACAAATGCACTTTTGCTTAAAAGCTCATAAAGTGGTACAATAAAAATAACCTGCTATTTAAAACACTAGACACCCTATTTGATCTTCTCAAATTCGTACTCAATTCTATGAGTTTCTGTTGTTTAAATAGGTATCTGAATTTTGGGCTTTCTGTAGAATGATCCAGCCCTAATGTGCAGCAGCTGTCACCTTGAATTTAGGGTTTGTTACCTCCTATATTCTAGGTGCATTAGGTCTTCTGTTTTAATCTGAATCTTCAATTTAAAACTCCCTACAGATGCGCCTTGTTCTGTTTTATATCCATCATTAATTAATTCCAGATAATTCTCCTTAAATATCTCTGATCTGTTAATCAATAATTAGTTCTGGTAGCAGGTCTGAGATGTCTCAACATCTGTTGGGACATCCTGACAAAACTGAACTTAGTCATTTACACAATGTCCCAACATCTGATGAGACATCCTGAAATAAGTTCACATACTCTGTTTGCTAATGTCCCAACATCTGATAGGACATTCTGAACTGAATTTAACATTTCTTGTTTGGTCAAAAATTCTGCCAATTCTTAAACATCTACAAACTCCCCCTTTGGCTAATTTTTGGCTAACATCTTTTCTGGTTTTCAGAGTGCAGCAGAAGTTCTTTTTATTAGAGTATAGCATTACTTTTCTGTTGATTCTTATTTGAGATTACTCCCCCTCAAACATATATGAGTCCAGTATTTATCCAGCCTTGTTTCAACAGAAAAAACTTATTCAGTTCAGAAGCAAACAAACAGAATTTTTCATTCATTTAAACAGCAATTACATTTGATGTTGTTCTCCCCCTTGGTAGACACAAAATTAGGGGCCAAAGACACTATTACTGTCATTACATTGCTGTCATTACATTGGCTTCACATACATTGATCACTCAGATTCATCACTCTCAGTTGCTTCCTCCACTTCAGTGGCTTCATCTTTATCAGCTTCACTTTCAGCTTCACTGTCTTCACCAGATGCAGCATTCTGATCTTCTTCACTTTCCAACCTTTGAATGATTTCCTCAAGCTTCTGCTTTCTAGCTTCAAGCTCTTTGCAGGTGATTTTGAGTTCAGCAATTAAAGTCTTCCTGGAGATTGGATTCTTAGCAGTTGAGAAACCAGCAGATGTCCCAGAAGGTGCTTCAACATCTGCAGCATGGTGACTGAGAAATAATTTGTAGTGAAAAGCCAGGGGGCTTTCTCTTTTGCATGCTGTATCCTTGTCAGTTAAAATCCCAGGATATTGATTGAGCACAATACCACACAGCAATGATGGAAAAGCTATTGGAAGCTTTGTGGCAGAGGAGCTGGCATGCTTCATGGTTTGATCAAAGATAAAAGCTCCATAGTCCATCTTGGTCTGAGTCCCCACAGCATAAATGAATCTGGCCAGACCAGTTGAGATTGATGAAGTGTGGTTGGTAGGCACCCAGTTAGCAGTTCCAATTCTGTTCAGCATGGCATACTTTCTGGTAAGCATGCTTACAGATAGCTTTCCCTTCACAGGCCATGCCTTGACCTGGTCAGCAGTTATCACCTTACAGACTTGATTATCTGTCTTGCCTAGCTCATTTGGTCCATCTGTTTCCCTTCCTAGATACTGATTTATGATTTGGGAAGAAAACTCCACACATCTACCTCTAACATAAACTTTTCTAAACTCAGAGGACTTACCATTTGAGCAATCCTCCTGAAGATTCACAATGAACTCTTTGACAAGAAGTTCATAGCAGGGAGAGAGGTCTGAGACTGTTCTGAATAGTCCTGCAGCAGAGATGAGATCAATCAGTTCTGTGCACTCAAGTGCATTGCTGCTCAGTTCTCTTTCCAGGGCAACCCTTCTTTGGTACACATACTTCCACCTGTTCACACTAGAGACATGGTGGAATGATATGTTGTCCAAGGGAGCTTCTGGTACAGCAGTTGAATCTCTGGATGTTGCTGGTCTCTTCTTGGGAGGAGATGTTGGGACATCTGATTCAACATCTGAATCTGATGGTGTGACAGCCTTCCTTTTCTGAGTTTGAACTTTACTCCATTGTTTTGATGGCCCAAAAGAGGCTTTAGCTTTCCCTTTCTTTGGAGAGGCTTTCTTCTTTTCAGGAATTGCTGCTTCAGCTTGCATCTTACCCTTCCTGGACCTGAGTCTTTTGGCTATGCTGGGTTTGACAGATGCTATGATTTCTGCAACAGAGTCCTGCTCCAGGTTGACCACTGGAGGAGATTGAGCAGTCTCTTCTTCAGCTTGTTGATCAGCAGGGATTAGATCTTCATCTGAGGCTTTGGTCTGATCCTCAGAGACTTTGTCATCATCTTCATTTAAGGCCTTATTCTGATCCTCAGAGTTTTCTTTATCACTTTCACTTGAGGTCTTTTCTTGGTCCTCAGTCTGTTCAGCATCAGATGAATTTTCTTTCTCATCTGCAGATGTTCCAACATTTATTGGGACATCTTGTTCTGCAGGAGTGTCCTCTGCAGTTTGAGCTGGTTCTTCTTGGGGTGCAGGCATGGTTTGCAATGGAACAGAGATCCCACTCACCTTTCTTTGTTCAAACAGAATTTGGGTGACAATCTCCTTGATTGAATCATCCACATAGTTTGAAGATTTTGGTGGCATGTTAGCAGGAGAAGGGATGCCTCCTTTGGCTTTGCTACAAACTTGATCTTTAGCTCTCTTTGGTGTTCTTGCCTTTTTAGTGTGAGAAGCGCTTCCCCTGAGCTCGTCCAATGGTGTTGATTTCATTGGTACCACAGAAATTGGAGTGGCATGAACCACGTCTTCCTGGTTGATAACTTCTTCAGATGTTTTAGGGTTTTGAGACATTGTTGAAGAAGATGAATGTGCAGCTTTAGGGTTTATGATTTCTGAAGGATTGCTAGTTAATGTGATTCGCTTGTGATGGTGTGATGAGACTCTTGATAGCTGATTATAAGGAGTTACTAAATAAGTAGCCATTACAGTCCAAATGATTAGGATTGGAATTCCCAAAGATCTTGTCCAGACCAGTTTTGCCATCTGGAAATTAAGCCATGCAATGTCATATGACATGTTGGCACATCTCATTAACTGCTAGATATCACATAAACAGATTCCAAGTTTGCCCCTTAAGTTCTCAAATTGTGTAGCATCCAATGTCTTGGTAAAGATATCAGCTAACTGCAGATCTGTAGCTACATGCTCCAATGAAATCACCTTTTCTTCTACAAGATCTCTGATGAAATGATGTCTGATATCAATATGCTTTGTCCTGCTGTGTTGGATAGGATTCTTAGATATGTTGATTGCACTCAAGTTGTCACAGTACAATGTCATGACATCCTGTGGGACATTGTACTCAGTGAGCATTTGCTTCATCCAAACCAACTGAGAACAACTGCTACCTGCTGCTATGTACTCAGCTTCAGCTGTAGATAAGGATACACAATTCTGTTTCTTACTGAACCAAGAAATCAGATTGTTTCCTAGAAAGAAGCATCCTCCTGAAGTGCTTTTTTCTGTCATCAGCACTTCCTGCCCAATCAGCATCACATAAGCCAGTGAGAATAGGTTTGCAACCATGAAAATTCATTATGCCATAGTCACAAGTACCATTGACATATTTAAGGATTCTCTTGACTTGATTGAGAGGACTGACTTTTGGATCAGCTTGATATCTTGCACACACTCCTACTGCAAATGCAATGTCTGGTCTGCTAGCAGTCAAGTATAACAAGCTTCCAATCATGCTTCTGTATAAGCTTTGATCTACATTCTCACCCTTTTCATCTTTAGTCAGCTTTAAGTGTGTGGGGGCAGGAGTTCTCTTGTGAGCAGCATTTTCCATTCCAAATTTCTTCACTATGTTCTTGGAATACTTGCTTTGTGAGATGAACATTGAGTCCTCCATTTGCTTTCTTTGCAGACCAAGAAAGTAGGTTAATTCACCTACTAGACTCATTTCAAATTCAGATTCCATCTGCTTGACAAAATGTTTGACCATCTTATCAGACATCCCACCAAACACAATGTCATCAACATATATTTGTGCAATCATGACATTTCCTTCTTCATCTTTAACAAATAGGGTTTTATCAATCCCACCTTTTCTGTATCCTTGCTTGATAAGAAATGTGGTCAGTCTTTCATACCATGCCCTTGGAGCTTGCTTCAGACCATAAATTGCTTTCTTTAATTTGTATACATGATTTGGACAGCTTGGATCAACAAATCCTTTAGGCTGTTCTACATATACTTCTTCATTAAGATAACCATTAAGAAAGGCACTTTTCACATCCATTTGAAATAGCTTGAACTTTAAGATACAAGCAATTCCCAACAGTAGTCTTATTGATTCAAGCCTTGCTACTGGTGCAAAGGTTTCATCAAAGTCTACCCCTTCAATTTGAGTGTATCCTTGAGCCACAAGTCTAGCTTTGTTCTTTGTAACAATTCCTTGTTCATTTGACTTGTTCTTATACACCCATTTTGTACCAATCACATTTATGTCATTAGGTCTAGGAACAAGGTTCCACACTTCATTCCTTGTGAATTGACCCAATTCCTCTTGCATAGCACAAATCCAGTATTCATCAGTGAGAGCTTCCCTGATGTTTTTAGGTTCTATTTTGGAAACAAAACAAGAACTTGAAATCACATCTCTTGATCTAGTGCTCACACCTCTGTTGGGATCACCAATTATTAAATCTTTGGGATGATCCTTCTGTATTCTGATGGAGGGAGGTTTACTGGATTCTTCTTTCCTTGTATCAGATTGAGTGCAGTTATAATGATCATCCTTTTCTTCAGCTTCAGTCTTGATATCAACAGATGTTCCAACATCCTCTGGGACATCTGTAGGACCATCATCAATTATCAGTTTAGGAATACCTCTTACAGCATCCATAGATATAATCTTCTTTATGCCTCTGAAATGAAGATGACCTAGCCTTTGGTGCCATAGTTTTACTTCTTCTTCTTTAGCTAGAGAACAGATTGAAGTGGAACTGAAGTCTAGTGGCTCCCACATGTAGCAGTTGTCTTTAGACCTTGCTCCTTTCATGACAACTTCTTGCTCTTGGTTAGTCACTATGCATTCAGTTTTTGTAAAGTTTACACTGTACCCTTGATCACATAGTTGACTTATACTGATCAGGTTAGCAGTTAAACCTTTAACTAGCAATACATCATCTAGTCTTGGAACATCTTGACAGTCCAAGGTTCCAACTCCTTTGATTTCTCCTTTAGCTCCATCTCCAAAAGTTACATACCTGGATGAATGTGATTTTAAGTTCACTAGAAGGTTCTTCAATCCAGTCATGTGCCTTGAACATCCACTGTCAAAGTACCAGTCTTCTTTAGCTGATACTCTTAGTGATGTATGTGCTATATATGCAGTACTTTTCTTTGACCAGATGAGTTGAGATTTCTTTTAATTCATCTGCCCTGTGTGTTGATCAGCTGATCTCCAAGCTTGATTGTTGATCTTGGTCTTGGGTATGTGGCTTTGATCAGTCTGAGTGCTAACTTTTGGTCTCCATTCCTTCTTGATGACCTCTGTCTTTTGCTTAGGAGATTGCTGATTTCTTTGATGTTTTTGCAGCACTTTCTTGGTACCTTCTGATTTCTGCTTGGAAGATTGCTGATACATCTGATTTGGGTATCCATGTAGCTTATAACAGTGAGGTTTGATATGCCCAAATCTTCCACAGTGATGGCATCTCCATCTTTGATACTTCTTCTTCATTTTGTTCTTTCCAGAATGTTGAGACATCTGTTGGAACATTATGTTTGTCTTTGTGTTCTGATGTTGAAGCATCTGTTGGGACATCTTGTTTGACTGTCTAATTTTTGAAGTAGCTTTGCTAGAGCTGGCTTCATCTTTGTTATATCCCAGTCCACTTTTGTCCCCTGAATGTTTATTGTTGCAGAGAATAGCATCCAGTGTATTTGAGCTGCTGTTCATCATTCTAACAGATTTGGACATATGTTCCAGCTTAGAATTGAGAAGAGTTACTTCACTTTTCAAGGTATCAATGATTACTTGATCACTTGCTTTTTCCTCTTCTAGTACTTCATTCTGCTTCTTTAGCTTTATGACCTCACTGCATATTTCAGTACTTCTCTTGTACAGGTCCTTGAAAGCTTGCTCAAGATCTGCATAAGTAAGCTCTCCACAGCTGGAATCACTATCATATTCACACAGTCCAGCTAAAGCAGTAATGTGCTTAGCTGATTCTTCTTCTGAATCTCCTGAGTCTTCATCAGACCAGGTCACAGAGAGTCCTTTCTTTTGCCTCTTTAAGTAGGTAGGACATTCAAACTTGATATGTCCATATCCTTCACATTCATGACATTTGACTCCTTTATCTTGACTGGTCTTTTCAGCATACTTTAATCTTTTGTTAGCATCATAAGGTCTTCTGTTCTCAGAGTTTGTGTTTCTTCCACTAGGTTTGGATTTGCCTTCCATTCCTCTGAGAATCTGTTTGAACTGTCTTCCAAGCAAGGCAAGGTTTTCTGATAAGCTTTTATCATTTGCTGATTCATCATCCTCTTCTTCATCTGTATTTGACACTAAGGCTATGCTTTTGTTCTTTTTGGCATTTGTGTCATTCATTCCCATCTCAAAAGTTTGAAGGGAACCAATGAGTTCTTCAACTTTCATGGAGCATATGTCTTGAGCTTCTTCTATTGCAGTGACTTTCATGTCAAATCTTTTTGGCAAAGATCTGAGAATCTTTCTTACCATCTTTTCATCAGTCATCTTTTCTCCCAAAGCTCCAGAGGTATTGGCTATATCCAAGATGTTCATGTAGAACTCATGAATTGATTCATCTTCCTTCATTCTCAAGTTTTCAAACTTGGTGATGAGAAGTTGAAGTCTTGACATTTTTACTTTTGATGTTCCTTCATGAGTTGTTTTGAGAGTGTCCCAAACATCTTTGGCCAGCTCACAATGATGCACAAGTCTGAAAATATTCCTATCAATGCCATTGAATAAAGCATTTAAGGCTTTTGAGTTGCCTAGTTCTGAATCTTCTTCCTCTTTACTCCATTCTTCTTCAGGTTTCAGAACTTTTGATCCATCTTTGGTGTCTTGGATAGGATGTTTCCATCCAACATTTACTGCTCTCCATGCCCTGTTGTCAAGTGATTTTAAGAATGCAATCATTCTTGGCTTCCAGTAGTCATAATTAGATCCATCCAGTATAGGTGGTCTATTTACTGACCCTATATCTCTGTCCATGTTACAGAATTTGTTTTCCCTAGATCTCACCCAGTATAAACAGGCAGGGTGCCTGCTCTGATGCCAATTGAAATTCTGTAATGAGATGTCCTAAGAGATGTCCCAACACTTAATAGGACATTTGACAAATTTAACCAAAACTTAAACAGCAAGAAAAGTAAACAACACAGAAGTTTGTTAACCCAGTTCAGTGTATAACCACACCTACATCTGGAGGCTACCAAGCCAGGAGGAAATCCACTATTAGTAATATTAATTCTAGACTTAAACCACCCTGTTTAATCTATCACTTAATACTTACCCAATGCAATTTCTACCTAAGACTCACTTAGATAAGAGTACCCTACTCACTCCCCCTCAATCACACAGTGATTTTGTTTACAAGTTTAATGAAATTGAAGTCATACTTCAAACAAAAACAGCTTGATCTTACTTCACAGTTTCAATCAAGTCACAAATGCACTTTTGCTTAAAAGCTCATAAAGTGGTACAATAAAAATAACCTGCTATTTAAAACATTAGACACCCTATTTGATCTTCTCAAATTCGTACTCAATTCTATGAGTTTCTGTTGTTTAAATAGGTATCTGAATTTTGGGCTTTCTGTAGAATGATCCAGCCCTAATGTGCAGCAGCTGTCACCTTGAATTTAGGGTTTGTTACCTCCTATATTCTAGGTGCATTAGGTCTTCTGTTTTAATCTGAATCTTCAATTTAAAACTCCCTACAGATGCGCCTTGTTCTGTTTTATATCCATCATTAATTAATTCCAGATAATTCTCCTTAAATATCTATGATCTATTAATCAATAATTAGTTCTGGTAGCAGGTCTGAGATGTCTCAACATCTGTTGGGACATCCTGACAAAACTGAACTTAGTCATTTACACAATGTCCCAACATCTGATGAGACATCCTGAAATAAGTTCACATACTCTGTTTGCTAATGTCCCAACATCTGATAGGACATTCTGAACTGAATTTAACATTTCTTGTTTGGTAAAAAATTCTGCCAATTCTTAAACATCTACAGTTGTCTTAGTGTTTTTAACAAAATTCCAAACATATGAATTGCATGGCATGAACAAAAGTGGTCCATGTTTTTGGATGTTGTGGCTGGTCTGTGAGGGTGAACAACGTGGCCATGTCATCATGGGGTTCACAAACAAGGCTAAAAGCCTAAAGCATAATAAAGCAAAGGGTGCATATGACTAAAATTTTCTGGAAATAATCATCTTTTTCAATTTTATTCCCATAAATTAATAACCATCACTTCCATCTATTTCCTAAAGTAACTCATTTAAAATAATACAACGAACAGTGTCGCTAATTGAAATGCCGACTGCATGTGGTATAGTCAATTCAATTGACGACTCCATGCATTTTATAAGAGGTGTCATCAATTGAACTGGTGTCTCCATATACAAAAATAAGAGATGGTTTTGTACATTGTCACCAATTCAATAAACGACACCTCTTATAAAATACTTGCAGTTGCCAATTAGAATGGCAACATCGCTTTGCTTTAATATTTTTTTTGTTTGAAGTCGGTTATTTTGAAAAACAAATGATAATGATAGTTATTACAATTGAAAAAGATGATTATTTCCCTAAAGTTATTGCATATGACATGATTTAGGTTACTTTTTCCTTAGTTTTTGAAGCAAAAATGAAGTGAGCAACAAATTTATAGAACATACATTTTTTTAAAGTTTAATTTATAGTAAATTTAACAAAATATTTATATTAATAAATTATGAAAAAAATATATAAAGAAATGTTGTAGCTCGTATCTATCTAGCTCAACTCCATATAAAAAAAAAGTTTAAATAATTGATTTATAAGTATTAATAACTTGTTTACATCAGTACATTATAAAAAAAATCTTGTAACTTATCTCATTTTCATAAAACATTTCATTATCAAACTTAACATTTAATAATGATAAGGAATCTAACTCAATCAGCATTTCATTTAATGATATTGTATATCAGCAACTTGTACTAGATTTTGGTGGTTCCTTATAAATCATCAATCAAACCGTATTTTACTAAGCAAGTAAGCTACATGAATCAAATGATGTGATAATGTTGTATCATATATTATATTTGTAAGTCTTCTTTGACTATCATTTATCTAATATAATCTCTGAACTATAAAATTAAGTCTTCTTTGATTAGTAAATCATTTCATAAAACATTTCTCTTCACTTCAAACTTTATTTTATTAAGCGGCTCAACTACATGAATCTCAGTTCTCTTTTCTGCCATTTATAACATTTATGTAGTGCACACCAACCACTTGTGCTAGATTTTAATGCTTTTCAGAAGTCATTTTGAAGTTTATACCCACAACAAAATCTTGATCTACTATGTCAGGTCTGAATAGCATCAATACTCCTCACATCACCCCAAGATTTATTAGTAATGAACAGAAGAAACAGAGAGAATATAAGTCATATCATGAAGTATTTTAACATATAGTTTCATATTTAAATTTGTGCAACATGAAGTATTTTTACCGTTTATCACTCCTGAATCAAATCACAGTATTCAAATATTGATCACATTGAATGATAAATGATTGATATTCAAAATCCAAAGAAGCCCTGTAATGTTAAGGGCTTTCTTAGGGCGTTCAACAACAGGATACTATTTACAGGTTTAATTTTGACTCAGGACAAATATCTGCAGTCCTTTTGCAGTCTGCTTGGTATGCATCTAGTAGTATCCTGTGATATTCCTGAAATTTTATTAAATACAAGTTAGTAATCCAAATATAAATACTTCAAATTTCAATGTTAAAGCCATGATACAATGAAAAATATACCTAAAGAAGAGAGTTTTTAAAACTTTTCTAAAATTTTGACAAGATTGTGGTAAGTATCGTTATGTGTCACGCTGATCGCGTCTTCAAGATCAGAGCCAATTAATTCTTTCACTATTTGAGCAAATGGATTCATGTGCTCCAAAACACAAGTTTCTGATTCATCTGGTCTCTCCCCAACCATCAAAACAGCATTAAAAATTCTTACACTGGAATCAGCAATGGAAGTCTTGATGTTCAAGATATCCAATGTATCCAGAACTCCTCTCTCAATCATTTCTCTAAATTTGAAAACAAAGAGAATGTTAAACAAGGCAACACTTAATGAACCACTGTGTATGCATATATCGATTTACCTTATTTGGCAGTGATGCGTTGCTTTGGTAGCAAGCAAGGCAAGACTTTCAAACACTTTTTGTTGAACGCCAGACAAAGTTTTTTCAGTCGAAATTTTAGCCAGACTCACTAATGTGCCAACCACTTTGGACTCAAGAACAGCCTATGTTTCATAGAAAATCTAAGCAATCAAAACTCCTAAACCAACTTTAAAGAAAATAAATGATTTAGCTTCTAAAACACAAAACTTACATCGATAGAACCAGAAACTATACATAGTGATATACTATCACACGCGCATAGTATATACGCTTCATCTTTCTTGCACAAAAGGTCATTGATATTATCTAAGATCTCACTAATCTTGATAAATTCAATAACTCCTTCGCCAACTTGCCTCTTTAGGACACCTAGTGTCCACTCAAAGATGTTAAGCGCATCAATTTCCCTATTTGCGGTCTTCTTAAGACAGTCCAATAGTGACGGTAATGCTTTTTCGGCTACCATACAGCTGAATTCTGGAGAATCAGACGCAATATTCCCCAATATGCGGATTATCTTAAACACACAATCAATCAGGAAACGTATCAGCAAAATATTTAAGATAAAAAGTACAGAGGGCAAATAACAGAAATTAAACCTGTTCTTGTGTTTTCACGTTTACAGTTGACAGAAGAAACATTGATAAATTCTTCACCAAATCTAATTCAATAAACACCTTAACTATTTTGGTAAAACAGGAAAGGTTTGCGATCAATGATACCACAGCCAACTGTTAAACAAAAGCAAATACGCCATTAAATACAATATAGTATCATATATTGTTGAGTTTTTGAATAAACATCCATTACATACCTCAAGTATAGAATTTTGGGAGGCCATTAATTTAGCCAAAGAAGGTACCATTTGCAATTCGAGAATTTCAAGCACATGAAAAGCATGTCCTATACAAAAGATATTTGGTCATAAGATTTTACTACTGATGCATTTAAATACAGAAATAATATATTACTTACCTTTCGAAAGTATTTCAGTTAACTTATAAACACCATCCAGATTATCTTTCACATCATCAGAATTAAAGAGCCTCGTCAAGTTAACTACGCTCTCAACCTACATTTTACAACAATAATTTAGTAAACAAGAAAAATAAAGAAAAACCCTACTACAATTAACAAAACCACCCAAATTTGAATCGCCATTTTTGTGGATTATCGGTGAAAATTTCTCAATTGCAAGAAAACAATGATTTACACTCTCTTAAACAGATCATATCTTACAAGATCATATTTTGAAAAAGAAAACTATGATTTAAACAAACGTATCAGGGTTTTGCTTTTGATTTAGAAATAAATCTAACAAATAAAACCTACAAACAAGGATTTACACTCTCTTAAACCGATCATATCTTACAAGATCATATCTTGAACAAGAAAACTCTAATTTAAACAAACGAATCAGCGTTTTGCTTTTGATTTAGAAATAAATCTAACAAATAAAACCTACATTTGGTTTCTTCTGTATGATCTCCGGTGAGATGGACATATCAGCAGGATCTACACGGTGTTTTTTCAACAAACTTTGATCACTGTTGATCGCACTATCTCTCCCTCTCTTTGCCATTGTAGTTGCTGTGCAGAATTTGCTAAATCTAGGATTTCAGAATGGAATTGAAGATATAATCTGTGACTAAACGATTTCGCGCGAGGATATATATATAGTTGTGTGATAAGATAGATTTTCGAAGAATCGATTTCGCGCTAATACTTTTTATATATATATATATATATATATATATATATATATATATATATATATATATATATATATATATATATATATATATATATATATATATATATATATATATATATATATAAAAGTATATATATATATAAAAGTATATATATATATATATATGTATATATATATATATATATATATATATATACTTTTATATATATATATATATATATATATATATATATATATATATATATATATATATATATATGTATATATATATATATACTTTTATATATATATATATATATATATATATATATATACTTTTTTATATATATATATATATATATATATATATATATATATATATATATATATATATATATATATATATATATATATATATATATATATATATATATATATATATATATATATATATATATATATATACTTTTATATATATATATATATATATATATATATATATATATATATATATATATATATATATTGTTAGATAATTCTTCAATTTTGAATGGATCCAGACTGAATCGCGAACGAAATCACTTTCCTTAAAAGTATTTCAAGCACACTCTCAAATTGTCTTAGAGTCGGAACGGCCTGAATACCCAGGATAAGTCAGCCTTTTCTCGAAACTGCACAAGACTGGTGAAGTTTCGAATGCAAGGAAAACGTTTGGAATTATATAGAAGAGGATATCAGAATTTTGAGTAATGAATTTCGAAGTAACAATCATATATTTATAGCCATGCATTTGTCGTTTCAGAAGTTTGCAACTCTTCATGAAACAACACTCTCTAATGAACATTTGCAATGGTTAAAATAAAATGTCATGCACCCTTTCATGAAATGTTATGTACTTCGAATTTAAATTCAAAATCAAACTCTAGGCAACGAATACCCGATTGCTCCGATGCGTCGTGCCTAAGTGCTCAAGTGCCGTCTACAAGCCGCCACTAGCGCCTCTACGCCCACGCCCTCGGAGCCGGTTACGGAGCCGGTGTCGCCGGTGGCGACACCGGCGAGAGGTGTTTTGTATGAGACAAGTGACATAATGCTTGGGACCACCACATATGACTATGTGGCACTTTATCCTCTTTGACTCCTTTGGAAAGTACATTGTTCCAAGAGTCTTATAAATGCTATTTAATTTTACTCCACTTCCAATGTGGGACTTATGTGAAGCATTTATTGCCAATTAACTACAACCCACTTTGTCATGATTGGAACAACTTTAATAGAGATAATCTTTCATTATTTCTAACAATCCCCCACTTGTTCTAATAATGACAAAAATAATAATTCCAGAAATAAGACATAAGAAGTGTTAGTACAGTTAAGTATCTTTCGATTTTAAACTTAACCTTAGTAAGGATAACACAAAGTTTAATCGGAATATTAGGTAGCAATGCTTTTAAACCATGAATCCATATGAATAGACCGGTGTCACCTTACACACACTCCTTAAAGATTCTTCCTCTGCATAACTCGCTTAGCACTTATTTATGGTCATGTGCTATCCTGTTTCATGAATTTTTTAATGAGAGAAACTCCAACCCTCACTTTGAGACGGCACCATCTCAGAATTCACATAGGTGAAGTTCATATTGTATCTGTTTCCAATAGATACGTACCCTCGGTATTGAACTTCATTAAGAGTTTAAAATAAAACTCAACCCTCATTTCCAAGGTCAACATAATCACGAAATGTTAGACAATTATCCAAATCAACGACTTGTTATTACCCATTGAAAATCTTAAAGTTAATGTTCTGTTAACTAAGGATTGGGTTACCGTCGTTGTCGGTACTCTTACTCAAGGAGTTTCAACCCCATACCTCTCGAGGTTGTTTTTACTAAGTCTCTGGCCAGTGGCTTAGTAAACGGATCAGCCAAATTATAGTTTGTTCGTATATACGTGAGTGAAATGATTCCATCCTTAATCAGTTTCCTCACGAACGAATGTCTAAGTCCTATATGCCTAGACTTTCCATTATACACTTCGCTAAATGCTCTTGCCAAAGTGGCCTGACTATCGCAGTGTATCATCACTTTTGAAACATTGTCTTTAGCCAAAGGAACTTCCAAAAGAAGATCCCTTAACCACTCTGCCTCTTGACCAGCGGAAGCGAGAGCCACGAACTCTGATTCCATGGTCGAAAGAGTGATGCATGTTTGTTTCTTGCTCTTCCAAGAAATCGCTCCTCCAGCTAGGGTAAATATCCACCCAGTTGTAGATTTATGATCTCCCACATTAGAGATCCAACTCGCATCAGTATATCCTTCTAATATAGCAGGAAACCTACCATAATGAAGGCCAAGATCTTTGGTTTTCAACAAATAACCAAATATCCTCGTGATTGCCTTCCAATGTTCATTACTTGGATTACTAGTAAATCTACTCATTTTACTAACTGCAAACAATATATCGGGTCTGGTACATTGCATTAAGTACATAAGACAGCCAATCGCACTTGCATATTCTAATTGAGCCACTGCTCTTCCATCATTCTTTTCAAGTTTGATTACATGATCAAATGGGGTAGTGACTTCCTTAAATTTTAGGTGTTTGAACTTATCAAGCATTTTCTCAATATAATGTGTTTGGTTAAGTTCATAACCCCCACTATTTCGCTTAACTTTTATTCCTAAAATTGTGTCAACAAGTCCAAGATCTTTCATCTTGAAAGTGGAAGTTAGAAACCTTTTTGTTTCTAAAATTCCATTAAGTTGGTTGCTAATTATTAGCATGTCATCAACATAAAGACACAAGAATATTACAGTGTTATTATTCACTTTTGTATATAAACACTTGTCACAAGAATTAGGAATAAATCCATTTGACATTATTGTAGAATCAAATTTTTGATGCCATTGTTTTGGTGCTTGTTTTAAGCCATATAGAGATTTGACAAGTTTGCACACCTTTCGTTCATTTCCAGGAAGGACGTATCCTTCTGGTTGTTCCATGTAGATTTCCTCATCGAGATCTCCGTTTAGGAACGCTGTCTTAACATCCATTTGATGAACAATCAGATCATTCAAAGATGCTAAAGCAAATAACAACCTTATAGTGGTTGTTCTTGCTACAGGTGCATAAGTGTCAAAATAATCTATACCTTCCTTTTGTCTAAATCCTTTTGCCACTAATCTTGCTTTATAAGTGTTTAATGTACCATCACTATGATATTTCTTTTTAAACACCCACTTGCATCCAATGGGTCTTGATCCCTTTGGTAAATCAACAAGTTCCCAAGTGTGGTTGGACATAATTGAATCCATTTCATCTCGGATAGCATCTTTCCAAAAAGAAGAGTCTCTTGAAGCTATTGCTTCCTTATAAGTTTTGGGTTCTTCCCCGACTTGAAGAATTACCGGAATGCTTTTAATAAATTTTGTATTATTCCCTTCAACCAGATAAAATGAAATGGATTGAGAATCAATTTCGTCTGGTCCTAGGTTCTTTGGTTTCCGGACTCTTTTGCTTATCCTAGGTTCAGGTTGTGATTCAATGATTCGAGAAGTGCCTTCAGGTTGTATTTCTACAATCCGAGAAGAATCTTCTTCACAAGATTCTTTATTTATGGCCGACTCTAAATCTTTATCCTTAGTGATAAGATTTTCAAAGAATTCTACATCCCGAGATTCAACAATAACATTAGACTCTAAATTTAAAAGTCTATATGCTTTGCTATTTTGTGCATATCCTACAAAGGCACATCTTATCCCTCGAGGACCCAACTTGGTTCTCTTAGGATCCATGTTTTTGTAGTATGCCACACACCCCCACACCTTAAAATAGCCAATATTTGGTGTCATGTTTTTCCATACTTCATATGGAGAAATTCCAATTTTCTTTAAAGGAATTCTATTAATTATGTGACAAGCGGATAATAAAGCTTCACCCCACAAATTGAAAGGTAGTTCAGAATGCATTAACATTGCATTCATCATTTCTTGATATGTTCGATTTTTCCTTTCGGCTATGCCATTTTGTTGTGGTGTTCTAGGCGCCGAACATTCATGTATTATACCGTGTTCTTCACAAAACGCATCAAATTCAGTAGAAAAGTATTCACCGCCCCTATCACTCCTAAGGACTTTTATACTTCTACTTAATTGATTTTCCACTTCTGCTTTATAAATTTTAAAGGCATTAAAAGCTTCATCTTTATGCTTTAAGAGATATACATATGTGTATCTAGAACAATCATCAATGAATGTAATGAAATATCTATTTCCCCCACGGGTCAACATGCCATTGAATTCACACAAATCTGAATGTACAAGATCAAGCAGATTTGTATTTCTTTCAACACTTTTGAAAGGTTTCTTAATCATCTTTGATTTAACACATAATTCACATTTATTGAAATTTTTGATATTACATGATATCAAGCCAAATTTTATTAGTTTCTTCATTGAACTAATAATAATATGTGCTAATCTATTGTGCCATAAAGTAACTGAATCAAGCATGTAAGCAGAATTAGAAATTTCATTAATCATGTTATTGGTAATACATAATTTGATCATTCCTTCAGCGGAATATCCTTTTCCAACAAATACACCATTACGGGTCAAAATAAGTTTGCCCGATTCATACACAGATTTAATACCCGGTTTTCCCAATAAATCCCCACTAACAAGATTCCTATTCATGTCTGGGACATGAAGTACATTAACGAGAGTAACTTTCTTTCCAGAAGTGAAGTTGAGTTTGACCGATCCGATTCCAACAACTTTAGACCGTACTTCATTACCCATTTGTACTTCTTGTCCATCATTTGTCTCAGAATATGTTTTGAATGCAACCCTGTCATACGAGACATGAACCGTAGCACACGTATCATACCACCAGCCTTGGACTTTGCCTTTGATTGCCATAATTTCGCTCACAGTAGCAATTATATCATCATTAGCATTGACTGCATTGATCTCGTTTTTTGCTTTATTGTTCCTGCAATCTCGAGCATAGTGTCCAGGTTTTCCACATACAAAGCATCCATTCTTAGGACCCCTCGGACCACCAGAATTCTTGAACTTGGTATGTTCCCTTTTTGGTGCGAGGTGACTTTTCTTGACATCATGTTTTTTCTTTTCCTTGTTGGACACATCATTGGCTTTGGAAAGACCCGCAGATTCTGATTTTTCCCTCTCCTTCGATTCCTCCTCGATTCGAAGATGTTTCTGGATTTTCTCCAATGAAAAATCATCAGAACTGTGCAACAGTTTCTTTTTATAGCCTTTCCACGAAGCTGGTAACTTAGCAATGATAGCACCAACTTGAAAAGTTTCAGGAATGTCTATTTTCACCGCCTTCATTTTGTTCACCAGGACTTGTAATTCGTGCACTTGGGGAAGTATGGGCTTAGAATCAATAAATTTAAAATCAAAATATTTTGAAATTAAGAACTTCTTCGTACCTTCTTCTTCGGCTTTGAATTTAAACTCAAGCGAATTCCATATGTCTCTAGCCGACGGATTGTCGGTGTATAGGTCGTATAGACGGTCAGACAGTGTGTTCAGAATGTGTCCACGGCATAGTAATTCGTCCTCCTTTCGCAGCATGCGCTCCTTCTTGAGTTGGTCAGAATCATCTTCAGTTGGTTCTGGAATCGGTGGCAGATCAGGATTCAAGACATAGTGAACCTTGAGTGCAGTAAGCAGGAATGTCATCTTGTCTTGCCATCTGGTGAAGTTGTTTCCATCAAAGCGATCCAATTTGACCAGATCCTGATTCATAACTTTGATGCTAGAAACAGCAGCGTCGGAATCCATGATACAAATACTTTTAAGATTGTTAGATAATTCTTCAATTTTGAATGGATCAAGACTGAATCGCGAACGAAATCACTTTCCTTAAAAGTATTTCAAGCACACTCTCAAATTGTCTTAGAGTCGGAACGGCCTGAATACCCAGGATAAGTCAGCCTTTTCTCGAAACTGCACAAGACTGGTGAAGTTTCGAATGCAAGAAAAACGTTTGGAATTATATAGAAGAGGATATCAGAATTTTGAGTAATGAATTTCGAAGTAACAATCATATATTTATAGCCATGCATTTGTCGTTTCAGAAGTTTGCAACTCTTCATGAAACAACACTCTCTAATGAACATTTGCAATGGTTAAAATAAAATGTCATGCACCCTTTCATGAAATGTTATGTACTTCGAATTTAAATTCAAAATCAAACTCTAGGCAACGAATAAAATCTGGAGCTATAATTAAAACAAATTCGCAGTATTCCGGCCGAAGGCCGGGCCGGCCGCCGGAGCTAAGTCCTCAAGTGCCGTCTACAAGCCGCCACTAGCGCCTCTACGCCCACGCCCTCGGATCCGGTTCCGGAGCCGGAGCCGGTGTCGCCGGTGTCACCGGCGAGAGGTGTTTTGTATGAGACAAGTGACATAATGCTTGGGACCACCACATATGACTATGTGGCACTTTATCCTCTTTGGCTCCTTTGGAAAGTACATTGTTCCAAGAGTCTTATAAATGCTATTTAATTTTACTCCACTTCCAATGTGGGACTTATGTGAAGCATTTATTGCCAATTAACTACAACCCACTTTGTCATGATTGGAACAACTTTAATAGAGATAATCTTTCATTATTTCTAACATATATATATATATATATATATATATATATATATATATATATATATATATATATATATATATATATATATATATATATATATATATATACCCGGCTTTCTTAACGAAAATTAAAATTGATAACTTTAATGAAAGAATTATGATGGCTCATATTTTTTCATTTAATATTCAAATAGAGAAATTATTTGGATAATCCACAACTCAACTCAATTCAACCCTAGTGAATTTGTTCAAACCGGTCCAATAATGTAACGGGCGGTTATTTTATTACAGTGTAATAATGTTTACCTATGAAATATATGTACTCCAATTTTTATCGATATCGTGTACTTACCAGGTACCGATACATGTACGGTACACATCAAAATGGTACCATTTTTTAAGTTGGTATACCAACCGAAACACATTTGGTAACACGTACTTAACATTTTTTTTATGGTATAGTTTGAGTTTTTTTACCGAATAAAAGTTAGGTTAATTGTTTTATTTATAAATAAAAAGTGAAAGAAAAATCAAATCTTCACTCTTCTCTGTCACTCTATCGTTGGAAATATTCTCACTGATCTCACTATAAATTGGAACTTTCAACCTTCATAGAGGAAGAGTAAGGTTTAGTTTCTAATCATAAATTTTTTTGTCTTTTCTCGAGAAAGAACAAGATTTATAATGAAAGATAAGGGAAAAAAAGGATATTGGTGGACAAGAATGAGATCTATTTTATGAAGTTGGTATTCTTTAAGTTGTTAGTCTTTCTCTCGATGAACCTAAAAGAAACCACTTTTTTATGATATTGGAGAGTAAAATATTGATATTCAACCATGGTTTCATGATTCATTGATACTTTTTAAGTATGATTATTTATGTTATAGCTAAAGTACAAGGGGACCTCGGGAGAAAGGCACAAGGAATATTAAACCCAAGATTAAAATCAACAAGAACAAAGATAAGCAACTAGCTAAAAAGCACCCCAACCATAAAAAAAAGGAGGCTTTAAAACAAAACTACGAAAAGAAAAGCACACAGAAAAACCAACACCAATCAAAGCTAGAACTCTCTCGTCCAAGGACACTTATAGGAGCACCAAAACCACACAAAAAAAAACACAACAAGAACACATCTAATGGAGGTCGAAACAATTCACCTATATTGGTTTAGAAACATGATAGGGTTCTCCTGTCAGACTGAAAGGGCTTAAGACTTTTTCACATACTTACTAAGATATCATTTCCATACCAAAAAGATGATCATGTCTTCCACATCTTTTGATGTCGCCGAAGATTCTGAAAATACTATATCATTTCGAGATTTCCAAATTGATAAAATAACGACATGCCAAACCATCCTTAACCTTCCTCTAGTCCAAGAAACTCCAGACGATGAGATACACATCTGAAAAAGGGTCAAGATATCACTAGGAAAAATAAAACACTACCCCCTAGCCACCTAAAGATCCTATACCAAACAAAGAAAGTAATCTCACAGACCACAAAGAAATTTGAGGAAGACTTAATGTGCAATAAGCAAAAGGGACAGGAAATGGTCTCAAAGGTTAAAGGGACACCACTCTTAAGTAAGTTAACTATAGTTAGGATAAAATCCTGAAGAAGCTGTCAAGAGAAAACTATGACTTTAGAAGGATCCAAGCTACACCGAATAGTCAGAAGAACTAAGTTTATGGTAGAAACTTGACGAGTCAGAGGGAATACGCTGGCCAGAAGAAGATAGTAGGAAGAAGACACAAAATAAACCCCATCACTCGACTCACACCACCTCCACATATCCTTCTCAATAGTATGGGTGAAACCTCTAATCTAAAATTGAAAATCGATAAAAAAGGACAACTCATAATCAATGAGAAAAAGTATCCTCCATTTTAGGTCCCCAGATCCAACTTTCCCCCTCCCATCTACCAACCTCCTCAACAAAATTAGTAGTCTGGTTTGAAATCGAGAAAAGTATAAGGAATCTAAGACGAAAAGGAGAGTCCCCAACCCAAATATTCTCCCAGAAGGAAGTAAGGAGACCAAAACCAAATTTCAGTGAAAGCCCATCCCTGAACTAGTCGGAAGTGTCAATAAATCTAGATCCCAATAGGGATACCCATATCTACCAAGGTGAGACCCATCTAAGGCAGTTGAATCTCCCACCCAAGATAGAAGAGGTATGGGTTACACCATATCTATTTGTGAGAATACTACTCCAGATTCCAGAAGCCCCGGAAAGTAGACGCCATCTCCACTTACCCAATAAGGCAAAGTTGACCAACCAAAGGCCGCAAACACCGATGCCCCCTTAACTTCTTGGGCTTACAAACATCCTCACACAGGCTATCTTAGACTCCCCTTTCACTCCTCCCCAAAGAAACCTCCTCTAAATCTTCACTCTTCCTCCCAAGGATACATGTTCATGCTTCCATGAAAGAAGCCTTATAGATAAAAGAGTAAATAGAGGTTCCCATGTAGCCGCTAAACGAGGGTTAACTCCAACCGGGAGCCCAAGGTACTTGAAAGTAAGGGACTCCATCTTACAATGGAGGATTTACAAGCAAGATCTAAGAAAGTCTGGTCATAATTCACCCCAATAAGATAGCTCTTAGAAATATTCACACGAAGGTCTGAGGTAAGCTCAATCCCACAGAGAATAACCTTGATGTTCAAGAGATTATCAATAGTAGCATCGGCTAGGATAATCATGTTGTCTGCATACTAAAGATGGGAAACCATCAAGTCTGAGGACCCTACTTTCATCCCTGACAAAAGAAACAGTTCAACCGCCCTAAAAAACAGATCAATCATGCTTTTAGCTACTGGGAGAAAAAGGTAGGGAGTTAGGGGGTCATCTTGCTTCATCCCCCTTTGGATATTAATCTCTTGGGTCGTACAACCATTAACCAAGGTCGCGAGATATACAGAAAACACATAAGATTTAATCCAACTCCTTAACTTATGATTAAACTCAAATCTATAAAGCATATAGTCAAGGAAAAACCACCTAACAGAGTCACAAACTTTCTCAAACTCAACTTTAAAGAGGATACACGATTTCTTACTTTTCTTGACATGGTCCATAAGTTCATTCCCAACAATCACCCCATTCGTAAAAAATCTACCTTTGAGAAAGTCAGTCTAGTTAAGGGATATGAGTTTATCCATATGGAAAGCATAGAAACCAAGACCTTAGAAAGAATCTTATAGAGATAATCAACCAAAGAAATGGGTCTGAAGTCCCCTAATTGAGAGGGGAATCAAACTTTGGAATCAAAGTAACAAAGAAAGAGGAAAAAATATGGGGTAGAGTGGAAAATTGATGGAACTGGGCAAACATCACCCCCAATGTCATCTTTGAGGAGGGTCAAAACCTCTTAAAAAAGGATGAGTTAAATCTATCTATGTCAGGATTCTTGTTGTCATCTCAAAGAGGAACTTACGATCAATCTCGATTAAGAGGAAAGACACAATTAGATTAGCATTATCCTCTTCAGAGATAGAATGGAATGAGACCTCATCCAATCGAGGACAATCGTCATAAGGCTCTCTAAAGTGATTAGAAAAATGATTTACCATGATCTGACGAATCTCAGAGATCCCTTCAACCCAACATCCCCTACCTTGAGAGCTAGGATAACATTTCTTCTACTTCTACTCTTAATACAAGCATGGAAAAAGCTCATAATTTAACTTTTTTATTTTTATTTTTTGTTAATATTTTACTATTATAATTAGAGACGAAATCATTCGGTTAGATCGATTTTATATTTATATGATTTCATTATAATGACATGCCTATTCAACCGAGTTATTCGGTTTGGTCATGCGGTTCGACCAGTGACTCAATGATTCGATCAATAAATCAGTGACCCAGTACCTTCATTAATTCAATGACCGGTCTGATTTTTAAAACATTGTCTTAGATATATTCATGCAAAAAAATAGAAAACTAAGATAAATAAAGGCGTCTTGAAGACTTGCTAGACGGTTGACTAGATGGAGCTTTACTAGATATTCTCTTAGATGTTTGACTTTCCTCTGAGGCATCAACATACTCCCAATGTGAAGGATTATGATGCACATCACTTTCTTTCTCATTTTTACTATTCTTGACACATTTTTTGGTATGTACTTTATTGATGGTGGACACATAGAAGTTGTACATGGATATGTAAGTTCACGCACATTTTTCTTCATCACCTTTTGACCAACAATATCCAAAATTTTGAAATACTTCTTAACTCTTCACATTCATCATCTAGGTCCAATTGTGTCACATTATATTCTTCAATGACTTCATACTCTTCAATGTGTGATTCCCCCCAAAACACATAAATGGATTTCAATGGAACATGATCACCTTGTATTTGAAGATTTGCAAGTTCACACGCGCAAGGTAACCCATGTGTTGACTTAATGAAGCATCCATATGCAACTTTGTCAACATTAACTCTTTTAACTCGTTCCAACTGTTTCGCAATGTGTCATATACATTGTCTCAAGACGAAGTCAAGCAATCTCGAATAAAATGGAGTGATATGTTGATGCTCAATATTGACAACATTTTTTTTAAAACGATATTCTAATTGCACCTAATTATAAATTCAACATGATGTTGATTGCATCCCAGTATTTGCACATTAACTCCCCTAATTTTATAACGAGGATCAACATTTTTATCTTCTCCTTCTTCTTATTGTCAACATTTATTTATTCTAAGATCAGTTGTTGAAACCAAGATATTAGAAAATGTTTAGTGAGAGAAGCTCTCCCCTCTCTCTAAACTTAGAGTTTCCCTCTTTTGATGAATATCTCCTCTCCTCTTGTAGGAGTTCTTCCTCCTTTATCAGAGCTATTCACCATCATTATGGTGACCCATCTCCTCTTTAATGGAGGTTTCTTCTCCACTATAAGTTTCTCCTCTTCTCTTTTTATTCCTTTGAAACCCTCATCCATGTTAGATTCACACATGTTTCTTCCTCCAACCTCCATCAAGCTCTTCCTCCTCTCCACCATCAACCAACAAACGCTTGTAACCCCAAAATCACTTCCACCAACTGAAGGTCCAAAGTGGATCCCATGGAAATCGACCCCACCGGAACCGCCGCCACTACCGGAAGATAAGGAGGTCATGAGTTTATATGTTTTTGTTCATGTAATAATTTCTATTATTATTCTTGTTTTGTTGTGGATTTTGTTTTTTGTTGCTTGGTTTATTTTGTTGGATATGCTAGTATTAACTTTAAGTTGTCTTAAGTTTGTGCTCAAGGTATTTGATGAAATGCCTCAAAGAAGCTTGGATGAAGAAGTTGTTTTTTTGAGTAAGAATCTAGCTAGGGATGTGGCAAATCGAACTCCTCCTTTGTAAACCTATAATTTCGACAAGGTGAAATTTAGAAGTGTGAGGTTGTCTTTGTCGAAAGATGATAAAAGGAAGTAATTTCAAGGATTGCTGACAGGGTTTAAAACCCCATTACTTCGACAGAGAGGTAGATGTTTGTTCTGGCAGAATGAAGTTTGAGAAGTGTTTTGTGACTAAGTATTTGGCAGAGGAAAGTTCTCTTTCGACGTTTCGACAGAAGATAGTCTTTCAATGATTTCGACAGAAGAGGACATCTGACAAAAGAATATTTGGCAAGTGCTGAAGAGTTTCGTTTCTTCTTTAAAAAGGGTTTCGACAGTTTGAAAAGTTATAAGGTTTTCGTCACTAAGGAAGGGATTCAAATTCAAAAGGTTGTAACCTTTGGCAGTTGGACACATGGAGGTTTCAGAGAAGAAATTTACATGCAGGCTGACACTTGTCGTTTAGTTATAGTTTTTCCGTTCTAAGCAGTTATTTTGTTTATGTATAAATAGGATAGTTTGTGGTTAGAATGTGTGTGTGAAAAATTTGTACAAAATTCCTGTAAAAGCTCTAAGTACCCAGTGTGAGAGAAAATGAGTTTAGTATTTGGAACAATGTACGTTTAAAACACCAGTTATATTTCAAAGTCATTTTAAAATTACTTGTTTATTCTTCAAGTTCATGTTATTTTAAATGTTATTTATTTTCTCTGCAAGTTTACAGCCTTCGACAGTTTCTTTGTTCTTGTTTAATTTTTAACTTTGTTTCGTCTTTAAGATTTAAAACTTTACTTTACTTGCAAAATCAAAGTTCTTAATACTTTGGCAACATTGGTAAAACAAACCACAAATCAGTCACCAAAAGTCTAAGAGTAGTTCGACAGAAAAATGCACATGTATCCCAGGACTTGTATGGTTGGTCCTGCAAGTAACCCAGTTTCCTGAAGAGATTGGTTAACCAGAGGTTGTTCGCCAGAAACCACCGCGAACAAATTGGCACGCCCAGTGGGACCAGTGCATTCGATAAAAGCTAATAGAAAACTTCTTAGACAAATTGTTCCTTGCTACGTTGTATGATTCTTAGAAGCGGTAAACTAGCCGTAACCGACGTAGAGAGACCAAAGAGAACAAGAAGAAGAAACATGGCTAACTTGCCAAATACTTCAAATAATCCTGACGAAACAATATCAGTTTCCAACCCTATCCCTTCGTCAGGAGCAATACCAGCGTCTGGCCCTGTTTTAGAACAGATTAGGCCTCCTTTGGGGGATCCCATACCAACAGGTTCAGGATCCCAGAATGCGCCTAGTTCTTCCACCATGGGACACGCTAGACCCTTGGGAACCCCTCCCCCTGGAGGAAATACATTCAGGCCATATCTGAATTATTCTCAGCCTTTGACTGGGAGGGAACAACCATATGGAATGCCAACTTCAATGATGGAAAGCCTACATAATTCGTCACCATTATTCTCTGATGCTATGGTTCAAGTGTCATCACCATTGCAGGGATCAGGATATGGTGGAAATGGAAATAGGATAAACCAAGTTCCACCAGGTTTCCATATGCCCGCTATGACGAACCATTCTGCACAAGTAATTCGTCAACAGATGGATGAAAGCAATCATGATATGGTGCAGGCTTTGACACAACAAATGGGAGAAGTGTTCAATCCCTTAATACAGAACACTACCCAAACAAACCAAATATTGGCAGAACAGATGGCACGCATTGCTGACTTTTTCGGAGTCCCGCAAGCACAGCAAAGAATGCAATTAAATCAGGCCCCTGCCAATAGGGCTGTCGAAGAAGAACTTACTATAAACCAAAGGCCCTTAGGAAATCCTCATGAAAATCCCAGGGGGCAAGAGGTGATAGTCGAACAGCCTAATGTAGAAGAGCCTATTCGACAGGAACCAAGAAGGATAATAGTCCAGAGAAATCAAAATGCTGACGAAGTGTTACAGCAGAGAATGCGTTACAATAACATGCCTGTCGAAAACAATATTGCCACCATGGTTGAGAGAATAATGGCACAAAATGGAGTAAACGTAGGATTACAAAGGCCTAGTTATACTTCCCCTTTGTCTGAATTTGTCTTACAACAAGAATTACCACCAAGGTGGAAAGTCCCCAAATTTACAAAATTTTCAGGGGATACTAGTGAGTCCACCATAGAACACGTGGCACGTTACTTGATAGAAGCAGGAGAAATTGCGAATAATGAGAACCTAAGGATGAAATATTTCCCAAGTTCTT
Source organism: Lathyrus aphaca (assembly GCA_963966055.1). NCBI lineage: Eukaryota > Viridiplantae > Streptophyta > Magnoliopsida > Fabales > Fabaceae > Lathyrus > Lathyrus aphaca. Next base: position 14,092,071 of record OZ014525.1, read on the forward strand.
TAACAAAAAATGCATTCACTTGGTTCACATCACTTCCTGCAACTTCAATTTTTACTTGGGCCCAATTAGAAAGATTGTTCCATGAACAATTTTATATGGGACAAACCAAGATAAGTTTGAAGGAGTTGGCAAGTGTCAAAAGAAAGTTTTCTGAACCTATAGATGACTATTTGAATAGGTTTAGATTACTAAAAGCCAGATGCTTTACGCAAGTGCCGGAACAAGAATTAGTCGAAATGGCTGCAGGGGGTCTAGATTATTCCATAAGGAAGAAACTGGATACCCAGTACTTGAGAGATATGGCACAACTAGCAGACAGAGTGAGGCAAATAGAAAGACTAAAAAATGAAAAATTCAGATCAAACAAAAACAAGAAGGAAAGAGTGGCCTATGTAGGAGTAATTCATGAAGATGATTATGACGAAAACGAACAAGTCATCTTCGACCAGCAAGAAATTGATCTGGCAGAATTAAAACAAGGCCCTCCGTATTCTTGTAAAGTTTTAGCCCCGTCGAATGGAAAAAATCCAGTCGAAGTAGAAAAGAATGACAGGTTCCCTAAAAGAACCTATACATTCGACATCACTAAGTGTGATGAAATATTTGATTTATTAGTCAAAGATGGTCAGTTAATAAAACCAGCAGGCACGAAAGAGCCTCCTGTAGACCAACAGAAAAAGAGAGGTTTTTGTAAATACCATAATTTCTTGGGTCATAAAACTTCTCAATGTTACCTTTTCAGGGATCTTGTCCAGAACGCAATCCAAAATGGAAGGTTGAGGTTTGGAGACAAAGCCAAGCAGCAGATGAGGATTGACTCTAATCCTATGCAGGTGGTAGAGGCCAATTATGCTGAACCAGAAATGGTAAATGTGGTCGAAATGGAGATCGTGGCTGAAGAAAATTTTGAAATGGTGGAAGTTACTGAAAGCTTCGACACCAACTTCACCATGATGGAAGCTGCTGAAGGTTTCGACACCCATGTAAATGTGGTGGAAGAAGGTGATGATCTTGCTGACCAGACTGAAGAGAAAGAAGTCAAAGTTTCTGAAGACTTCGACAGTGATAATGCTAGCGAAACTACTGAAGGTTTCGACGAAAGAAATGCAGTCAAAATGGGAAGAAGCTTCGACAAGAAAAACTACGAAAAAGATGCTGAGCAGGGGGTGATCTGGGATACTTTGGGAGAGTCAAATGGAAAGTTCGATTTCATGGTGAAATATTCAGCACCACCAAGCTCCAAAGCAGATATCAACAAAATCAAACCCACAGGGTGGGGAGATTCCTTCAAAAAGGATGACGAAGAGGAGGGTGACAAAACCCTCATTGTTCAGAAAGAGGCCACTGAGGGCCTTGGTCAAGAGGAGATCAAAACAGCAGGGGCTGATGACCATTCCCCCACTGTCGAACCAATAAACATTGGTACCATCAGAACTGAAGGGCATCCTGTCGAAAGGGTTGCACACTGCTGCAACTACATCTACAAGGGTTTACACCCAAAAGGCAATGTGAGTCAGTCAAAGGAGGACATCCCAGAGGAAATCATGCTGGTCGAAAAAATGAATAAATTGAAGATCACAACTGAACAGAATGCTGGGATTCACATGGTGGAAGTCACTCAGAGGGTGGGACCAGACACAAACAAGGGAAAGAGACATCAAGAGAAGCATCAGAAGCTGGTTTACCCAGAAGAAAATGAAAGTCTTGTCGAATTCATCCAGAGGTGTCAAAGGAAGAATGCAGAAGTCATGCTTTGCCCAAGATGCAGTGCTGTGTTCGACAAGAAAGCAGCTGATGACTTAGAAGCAGCAGAAAAGACCCAGAGGAAAGGAAATTGGGGAACAGTCCCACCAACCAGAAACGAAAGATTCGACCCAAGAAGAGGGAAGCATCACAGTCAAGGAGTGGGAGAAAGACGTTCCAACACCTACAAACCATCCAACAGGCCAAATGATGACAAATGGGTTCAGCCTATAAGGGATGCCCAAGGTCAGAAGAGATGGAAGAGTTTTGAAGTGAACAGAGGTCCTTCAATGGAAGTTAAAAAGGAGGCAAGGCCAAAATATGTCTCTGAAAACTACAAAGGGAAGAATCCTATGTCCAGATCCCAATGGAGAAGATTCCAAAGGCAGAAGAAAATTGAAAAGGGAACAGTAGAACACCAAAGGGTTGGGCAGAAGAGAGCTGAATCAAGCGAATGTGTGCAGATTACAAACAAGGGGATGCCTCTGGCAGAAAAAGAAACCTTTCAGGAGAATAGATCTGGTGACACCAAAGAGATGCAAAAGACAAACAACAGAATTCCAGTGGACGAAGAAGTCACAGATGAATTTGGTTCAGAATCAGATGCCTCTTTCGACGTAACCTGCAATGTGGTCTCTGTACTGCCCAGAGATTATGACAGGATAATGGAAGTCGAAGACGAAGAAGATGACATGGTAGATGACAGCATAGGCTTGAAGCCCGTGTGCTACTACATAATGAATAATGGCTGTGTCGAAGAGCAAAATGCTTTCTTCGAAAAGCCAGATGATTCAATGAAAGCTCACTTAAAGCCTCTTTTCATAAAAGGAAAGGTAGAGAATGTGGGTGTCAACAAAATTCTGATAGATGGTGGAGCAGCTGTGAATTTAATTCCTCATTATATGATAAAGAGGATTGGAAAAGATGACTCCGACACTAAGCCTCACAATATGGTGTTGTCCAACTATGAAGGTAAAGTAGGGACAACGTTGGGGGTAATACAACTGAACTTGACTGTAGGATCTATCACCAGGCCTACCATGTTTGTGGTGATAGCATCAAAGGCAAATTACAACTTGCTGTTGGGAAGGGAATGGATCCATGGGATTGGGGCTGTGCCATCTTCCATGCATCAAAGGATAGCAATCTGGAGGCCAGATGGGATTGTCGAAAACATTGAAGCAGATCAGAGTTACTTCACAGCTGATGTGAACAATGTTACTAGTCGTAACTTCGACAAAAACCTAGCCCATATAGCACCATGCAACCCTGCTGCTTTCGACCTAACAGCTTCCGACAATGCTTACTGTTCCATGTACCTCCATCCTACGCATGGTTTCCAGTGGGATAAAGAAATAATTGGGGAGACAAATTACACCTGGGGAACTACCCATGTCAACCCAACAGGATGGGGGAGTGAATTCAGTGAAGATGACTGAAGCATCAGCCATGAAAAGGATTTCGGCTTATATAGCCGAAAAACAACTCAAAGCGGCCCTTGAGGCTGAAGTTAGAAATATGGCTGTCGAAGCCAGCACTCAAATTGTCAAAGAACAACATCCTCAAGAAAACATTGAGGAGCAACATGCAAATCAGAGTTTTGAAGAAGACTCAAATGGTGAATGGCAGAACCAAAGACTTGATGCCATTTATGATGACGAACCTTTGGGGTTCGAAAAGGATCCAACCTCCACCAATATGAAAATGGTGGCACAGGATCCTTTGGAGGAGATTAATCTGGGACTGGGGGCAGAGAAAAGGCCCACTTACATCAGTGCCAAGTTGAATCCTCAACTCAGAGTCGAAATGATCCAACTGCTGAATGAGTTTAAAGACTGCTTCGCCTGGGATTATGACGAAATGCCTGGTTTAGACAGAAGTTTGGTGGAATTGAAGTTGCCAATACTGGAAGGGAAGAAGCCAATAAAGCAGACCCCCAGACGTTTTGCACCTGAGATTCTGTCGAAAATCAAAGAAGAAGTCGAAAGACTTCTAAAATGCAAATTCATCCGTACAACAAGGTATGTCGAATGGATTGCTAATATTGTTCCTGTGATTAAGAAAAATGGCACACTAAGGGTGTGTATTGATTTTAGAGATCTAAACTCAGCCACCCCTAAGGATGAGTATCCTATGCCAGTAGCAAAAATGCTAGTAGATTCTGCAGCAGGCCATGAGTATTTAAGTATGCTTGATGGCTATTCTGGTTATAACCAGATTTTTATCGCTGAAGAAGACGTTCCAAAAACAGCTTTTCGTTGTCCAGGAGCAATAGGAACATATGAATGGGTAGTTATGCCCTTTGGTTTGAAAAATGCTGGAGCTACTTACCAAAGGGCCATGAATTCTATTTTTCATGATTTCATCGAAACATTTATGCAAATTTATATAGATGACATTGTGATTAAATCTGCTTCAGGCTTGGACCATATCAACCATCTTCGACAGTCCTTTGAAAGGATGAGGAAGTTTGGTTTGAAAATGAATCCTCTTAAATGTGCTTTTGGTGTGCAGGCTGGGGATTTCTTAGGCTTTGTGGTCCACAAGAAAGGGATTGAAATTAATGAAAACAAAGCTAAGGCAATAATGGAAGCAAAAGCGCCATCGACAAAGAAGGAATTGCAGTCTCTGCTAGGGAAAATCAACTTTCTTAGAAGGTTCATCTCCAACCTTAGTGGAAAGACTCAGGCCTTCTCACCTCTGCTTCGACTGAAGAAGGAGGGTTTCACTTGGGGGCAAGAGCAGCAAGATGCTTTCGACAAGATCAAGGAGTATTTGGCAAATCCCCCAGTCCTAATATCTCCTTGTCGAAAAAGAAGCATGAGGCTCTATATATCAGCATCTGACAGAACATTAGGAAGTATGCTTTGTCAAGAAGATGAACATGGCGTCGAAAGAGCCATTTATTATCTTAGCAGAGTTTTAAATAATGCTGAAACTAGATATAGTATGATAGAGAAATTATGTTTATGTGTATATTTCTCTTGTACAAAATTGAAGCATTATATAAAACCCATTGATGTACATATATCTTCTCATTTCGACGTAATAAAGCATATGTTGTCTAAATCTATTTTACATAGTCGAATTGGAAAATGGGCTTTAGCTTTGACTGAATACTCTTTAAAATATATGCCTCTAAAAGCTGTTAAAGGGCAAGTAGTTGCTGATTTTATAGCTGACCACTCCATACTTGGAGATGAAACAAATTATGTCGAAAAAGAGCCTTGGAGGTTATATTTCGACGGTTCCAGCCACAAAAATGGAACAGGTATTGGGGTGTTAATTATTTCTCCCAATAAAATTCCAACAAAGTTCAAGTACAAAATAGAAGGATTCTGTTCAAACAATGAGGCAGAATATGAAGCCTTAATAGCTGGACTTGAAATCTTGTTGGAACTGGGGGCAACAGAGGTCGAAATAATGGGTGACTCCGAGTTGGTGATAAAACAACTGACGAAAGAGTACAAATGTGTCAAAGAAAATTTGATCATGTACTTTGTGATAGCCAACAGGCTCCTCAAGAGATTCGACAGTGTGGTTTTTAGACACATTCCCAGATTAGAAAATCAGGAAGCAAATGACTTGGCTCAATTGGCTTCAGGGTATAAAGTGTCGAAAGAAAATCTGTTGAAGGTTGTCGAAGTGAGAGGTAAAGTTTTATCTACTAAGTTGGCCCCATCTGATTTGGAGACAATGAGATTGGGATATGGTGATGAAGAAAACTTTGAGATTTTCAATGTAAGTGATTTAGAAGTTGGAGATTGGAGAAAACCCATCAAAGATTATTTACAAAATCCAAATCAGACTGTCGAAAGAAAGATAAAGTACAGGGCCATAAGCTATGTGCTCTTTGGAAATGAATTGTTTAAAAAGACTGCAGAAGGAGTTCTACTGAAATGTCTTGGAGAGACTGAAGCTTATATAGCTTTGTCGAATGTACACAGTGGTGCATGTGGTGCCCACCAAGCAGGACATAAAATGAAATGGCTATTATTTCGACAAGGGATGTACTGGCCAACTATGTTGAAGGACTGTGTTGAATTTGCAAAAGGGTGTCAGGAATGTCAAGTTCATGCAGGCATACCTCATGTGCCAGCAAGTGAGTTACATTCTATTATAAAGCCTTGGCCATTTAGAGGTTGGGCTTTAGATTTGATTGGTGAGATTCGACCAGCCTCCTCAAAGGGGCAGAAGTACATATTAGTGGGGGTAGACTATTTCACTAAGTGGATTGAAGCCATACCTTTGACGAATGTAGATCAGGAAGCAGTCATAGATTTCATCCAGAAACACATAATGTATAGATTTGGAATACCAGAGACTATAACCACTGATCAAGGATCTGTGTTTACTGGTAGAAATATGCAAGCATTTGCAAGAGAAACAGGTTTTAAGTTGTTGACTTCGACACCCTATTATGCCCAAGCAAATGGCCAGGTCGAAGCAGCCAACAAAGTGGTAATAAACCTGATAAAGAAGCATGTGGGTAAAAAACCCAGAAATTGGCATAAGACCCTGGATCAAATCCTTTGGGCTTGTCGAACATCTCCTAAGGAGGCAACTAATTCTACCCCATTTAAATTAACTTATGGACATGATGCAGTATTGCCAGTCGAAATCTGTTTACAGTCAATACGAATTCAAAGACATCATGAGATTCCATCTGAAATCTATTGGAGTATGATGATGGATGAGTTAGTTGATTTGGATGAAGAAAGGTTGCGTGCTTTAGAATTAATAAGAAGGCAGAAAGAGAAAGTTGAAAAATTTTATAACAAAAAAGTAAAATTCAAAGCCTTCTTAGTAAATGATTTAGTCTGGAAAGTGATCTTGCCCATGGAGAAGAAAGACAGAGTGATGGGAAAATGGTCCCCTAAATGGGAAGGACCTTTCAAAATTCTAAGAGTTTTTTCCAATGGTGCATACGAAGTCGAAGAAATAGATAAGGATAGAAGAGTGATGAAAATAAATGGGAAGTACTTAAAGAAGTATAGACCAACATTGCAGGAAATAAAAATCATAACAAATTAAAATTGCAAACGAAACTTGTCTTCGCCAAACAAATGGCGTAAAATAGCATTACATATAAAAGTGCTAAGAAAGGAAATATCCTTAAAACAAATAAAATTCCTAAGTTCTATTACAAAATTACTGTCGAAGGAATGTGGCTTTAAGCTCGTCGAATTTTTTCTTTTGGAGTTGGATTCGACGCTCACAAAGGCTCTTGCTGACAGTCATTTCGTCAAGCTCCCTATGAAGTTGCTGGGCTGTTTCTGCATGTTGTAGCCCTTTCTGGAGTTCACTGTCTATTGCTTCCTGATTTGGTTTTTTGAGAGAGGCCTGGCGTTCTTTTTCTTGGAGGATTTTTCTTTGGAGATCAGCAATCTGGGCTTGGTAAGCTTGAATATTGTTTTCACAATCAGCAGCAGCTTTGGTGTATTCATCAGAAAGCTTATTCAGCTCTGAAATCCTTTCTGTCGAAGAAGCCACTGTGTTCCATGCTGAAACTTGCTCCTCAGACTTGGCTGTGATCTTTTGGGAGAATTCTTTTTGTCGAACCAGATCAGCGCTGACAGAATCAATCAAAGATATCAAATCCATCACCAAATGGCTTTCCTCAGTCGAAGCCTCCAGCAAGTTGGCACTTTTTAGGAGCTTCTTCAGATCATATTGAGCAGAAGTATTCTCAGCCAAGACTTCAAACAGGTCAACTCCAAGGATCCTTGTCTTGATCTCATCCATGATGACATTGATTGGTTGAAGGTCAGAAGTGGCCCCTGAAGCTGTCGAACCACTGGCAGAAGAATCTTGGAAGTTATACCTGGTGTCGAGCAAGGCTTTTAAGTACTCAAAGGGTTTTCTAACCTTCAAGCTCTCAATTTCTTCATGAGATAAACTCGTCGAAGCAGTGCCCAGAGAGGTTTCGACAGGAGCTTTTGATGAAGAGGGAATGTGTTGAGAGGTTCCTCCAATGCTCAAGTTAACTTCTGGCTGATTCGACAGAGTGACTTCTTCTTCGACATTTTCTTTATCAGCCATGGTGGTGTCAGTTGGACCTAGGACTGGTGCATCCTGAGCAATGGCATTTTCGTCAGTGTTTGGTATAGCAGCTGGTGTTGGAAGTGGTGCATCTTGATCTGAATTTGTTTTTTCTGCAGTAGGGTCTGGTCGAAAAGGAGAGTTGTTGTCGGAAGACTCAGAATCACTGAGGTCGAATTCGTCCAAGGTTTGAGGCCCATGGACCCCTGCATCTGGAGTGGCATCATCTTGGAGTCTTTCAGCCAGAGTCCTCTCAGAATTAGAGGGAACATGCTCTTCTTGGATTGCAGAGGTCTCTTCGACATCAATAACAACCTACAAGCAAAAAACATAAAGGAAGAACTGTAAGATAAAGTTACATTCAGTCAAGGCTGGGGTGGTGTTTGTCGAAATGATTACCTGAGGGATTTCAGTATGGGCACTTGAGTCCCCACTTCTTTCGCTCCTTGAGGGAACTTTGTTGACTGGACTGGCAGGTGGAGTTCGTCTTTGGACCAGAGATCTTTGGGACGCCACTGTTTTAATTCTTAGACCTTTGTTTCTTTTCAAAGGCTGGGGTTCAGGGGACTCGTCCTCAGATTCTTCGACGCTTGTTTCCTTTTCTTCTGGTTTCCTTTTCTTTGCTGGGGTACGAGTTACCTATAAGAGAAAGAAAAGAAGGGTTCAGTATAAGAGAATATGAAGTATATAAATAAGGAGGGATGTTTTGTTTGTGTCGAAACCTTCTTGGCAGTTGCAGGAGACTTTTCGACTGTTTTTGAAGAAGTTCCTTCGCCAGTAGTCTTCCTGACAATTCTAACAGCTGAAAAGGAAAAGTTGCATGAACATTGATATAATAATAAAAGAGTTAGAAGCAAAAAAGAAGAATGTAATTTCTTCGACACCTTCAAGAATGGGTTCGTCCACAGTAACATGTTCTATCCCAATATGAAGGTGCCCAGTGAAGTTGTGCAGATGATACTTCGTCGCAACCACGCGTTCGGCAGGTTTTTTGTTGCTTTCACGAAGCAGTTTTAAATATGATCCACATACAAACCAATCTGGAAATGGAGGACTCAAGGCCACTCCAAATTCTGCAGAAGGGAGTGGAGGGAATTTTGGAGGAAAAGTTGTGAAAGCAAAATCATAGTGTGCATGTGGTGGAAGAGATGAGGGAAACCACAATTTATTTAATTTCTCTGTGAATTTGAATTTTAAAGATACTGCTGCTTCAGCTATGGTTCGACGAAGATCATCAGGCCTGTAAATAGTTTCAAAATACTTTTGAAACTTGTGAACTTCTTTGATATGCTGATCTGTACCTTTTTTCTTCCTGTCCTGCACAAAGGTAAAAGCATTCGTCAGAAGAGTAGTGAGAGTTGCTACGTCGAAAAATCTGTTGATATAGTATTCCTTCCACCAGACGTCGAATTCTTCAGTACAAAGGAAGTTTGGTAGGAAAATGGTGGGATAAACTTCAAGAGAAGGGTCAAAAAACTTGTTGTACAGTTCCAAACATTTGTCGAAATGGTGACATGAGTTGTAGAAGATAATGGCACCTTTCTTGTGGTAGATAGGCTTTGTCTTCGTCTGAATTAATCCAAACTGCCTAGCTACCAAATTGGGTTGGTACACAATGAGGGATACCTTTGTGTTGTTAAGGCTGTGATGGGAGAAGAAGTGCCTGGGCATGAGAAAAGCTTCCCAAATGGAAATGTAGGAATCTTCATCTTTCTGGTTCTCCACTGGTAGTTTTCTAGTAAACCATCTTGGACCTACTTTCCTGTTGGCGAATGGTGCCATTGAAGGAGAAAATTTGTAGCGTTTGGCGAACATCATGATGTAGCCAGTAAATGCTTGTCGAAGGCTTGTATTCTCATCAGTGGGGGTCAGTTGAACCAGCCTAGGCCATTCGACACGTCTTTCTTTGACTGCCTCTTCGACAATTGGCATTTTTATGGGGATGAAATTTTCAAAAGTGGCATTCAGCCATAGTTGTAGAAGCCAAAAGGGGCCTGTAAGACTTATGTTACCTTTGTCCTTAAGGGCTTTGAGGTTGCTTACACTTTCACTTAAGGATTCATAGAGGTTGGCCAAAAGTAGCTCACTCAGGCAAAATGCAACTCCATTGTGAAGTTGATTCGCCATAATGATAAAACTTCTGGCTACCTGAAGGGACCTTGTACAGAATACAAATTTGGACAACCACAGGCTAAGGAAGGCAATGTGTTCTATGTCAGAGACTTCTTCATTGTTTTCACCTTGGTAATGGGCTATGAAGACAGAATACCCAGCATGCTTTGTGTCGAAGCTTATGGGATCCTTGTTCAAGTGTTCAGGGTTAAATATTTCCCCTAAAGGACTAAGGCCAGTTATGGCTGCTATGTCGAATAGGGTGGGGGTCACCATTCCACAGGGTAAGTGGAATGTATTGTAAGTGCTATCCCAGAAGTACAGAGAGGCCAACAGCATGTTTTGGCAGTAACGGGGGCCCTCTTTCGACAACTGGATTAAATCATAAATACCAGTTTTCTTCCAAAACTTTTCTTTGGCTTTTTCGACCCTAGTAAGCCATGATAGGTAATCAGAAGGATCTTTTGTCAAAGGGGGGCTCCTAAAAATCCTGTTTTGGTTTAGATAAGACAGATCTATTTCTGTCGAAGCCATAAGGACTTCAGGTTCCTTTGATGAGGTTTCGACAGGTTTGGGGTTCTTGTTAGCAGCTATGGGTTTTAAAGCAGAATAGCAGGGGTAAAACTCTTTCAAACGTTTAGAATCAGCATTGGGATCAAAAATAGGGCCTAACATAGCATGATGAATTCCAGAAACAGAAAGGGGGATCATTACCTGTGACCTGTAAATGCTTGCCTTTTCCCTTTCATTAGGGGGTTCTGGGAAGTACTGTTGGTGCTGTGTTTGAGTAGGCCCAGATAACACGTGAGCAGGAGGAAGATCCGTGGTTTTCTTTGTCTTCTTTGCACTTTGTCCAGTGGTAGTCTTTGGGGGAGCCATTGATTAAATGAGGAGATTTAAAGGAAGCAGAAGCTCTGAAAAGTCTTGAAATGGAGGTTTTGCGTTTGGAAGAGAAGAAGTGAGAAGGTGGAAAGTGTGAAATGTTATTGAAAGTGGTATTTATAGGGTTTGAAATAAATGATTAATATTAAATAGAGGGAAAATGAAAAGATTTCTTTTAATTGAGAAGTGGAAACGTGTGTTTTTGAGCCTTTAGTGGAAGTTAGAAAGTGGCAGTTGTTGGGAGGCCATGATTTACCTACAATCTAGGGTTATGGGAGATTGTGTAAAAACGTGGGCTAGACATGACGTTTTGGTAAAGTGGAAATCATGATGTTTTCTTGGGACTCAACAAAATCACTTTACAATAAATGCAACTGACAGGGAGTCAAAGGTCACTTCGACAGCAAAAGACATTTCTCCAATGATAGTCGAAAATATCTTTGCTGGGGGGCAATTTGTAAACCTATAATTTCGACAAGGTGAAATTTAGAAGTGTGAGGTTGTCTTTGTCGAAAGATGATAAAAGGAAGTAATTTCAAGGATTGCTGACAGGGTTTAAAACCCCATTACTTCGACAGAGAGGTAGATGTTTGTTCTGGCAGAATGAAGTTTGAGAAGTGTTTTGTGACTAAGTATTTGGCAGAGGAAAGTTCTCTTTCGACGTTTCGACAGAAGATAGTCTTTCAATGATTTCGACAGAAGAGGACATCTGACAAAAGAATATTTGGCAAGTGCTGAAGAGTTTCGTTTCTTCTTTAAAAAGGGTTTCGACAGTTTGAAAAGTTATAAGGTTTTCGTCACTAAGGAAGGGATTCAAATTCAAAAGGTTGTAACCTTTGGCAGTTGGACACATGGAGGTTTCAGAGAAGAAATTTACATGCAGGCTGACACTTGTCGTTTAGTTATAGTTTTTCCGTTCTAAGCAGTTATTTTGTTTATGTATAAATAGGATAGTTTGTGGTTAGAATGTGTGTGTGAAAAATTTGTACAAAATTCCTGTAAAAGCTCTAAGTACCCAGTGTGAGAGAAAATGAGTTTAGTATTTGGAACAATGTACGTTTAAAACACCAGTTATATTTCAAAGTCATTTTAAAATTACTTGTTTATTCTTCAAGTTCATGTTATTTTAAATGTTATTTATTTTCTCTGCAAGTTTACAGCCTTCGACAGTTTCTTTGTTCTTGTTTAATTTTTAACTTTGTTTCGTCTTTAAGATTTAAAACTTTACTTTACTTGCAAAATCAAAGTTCTTAATACTTTGGCAACATTGGTAAAACAAACCACAAATCAGTCACCAAAAGTCTAAGAGTAGTTCGACAGAAAAATGCACATGTATCCCAGGACTTGTATGGTTGGTCCTGCAAGTAACCCAGTTTCCTGAAGAGATTGGTTAACCAGAGGTTGTTCGCCAGAAACCACCGCGAACATCCTTCCGGTCAACAATTGTTTCATCCACAAGTTATGAGTTTATTCGATATTGTGAACCTGAATAATTGAATTGAACGTGATAAAGCTAGCGAAAAAGCTAAAAATATGATCCGTGATTGAATAGATTTAAAGATTGGGGTTCAAAAACTCATTTTTCTCTTGCGGAAGAACTTTGCTTGGTTGATTGGTTTAAGGATTCAGATTGGTTACTTCATGTTGGCTTCTAATTTCCTTTTGATCTTCATAGCTTGTTTGACTTAATTATTAGTGTTGTTAACTTGTGGAAGAGAAATGTCCTAACACATTTTATTTCTCTATATTTATACTCTCTCATTTTCATCTAATGAATGAGTTTGTTTATAAAAAAAAACATTTATTTATTCTGATACCTCATATTTATATTGAGAATTTGGAAGAAAAAAAAAAACTTGTTGAATCCTATGGAATTGTGCTAACAATTTATTATTTTACATGCTTGATATTAGCATTAGGAAGATGTAAACTAATTCTGTCAATGCCCAGATTTTACAACAACTCTATCAGAACTTATAATCAAATCATAGACCATCCACAATTATTTTTATACACCTCATTTTATAAATTGATTTTGTTAAGAATGAATTAGATGAAACTCTAATAATAAAATATATACTTTTAAAATAAATCTCTTAAATCTTCTATTCCAACACGTACATTTCTCAACTTCTATTAACTTTACTAGCAATTGCATTTTAGTTCTAGATATCTTAAAAGTTATGTCTATCATTGTGTGAGCTAACTCGTGTTATAAAGACCGCAACGTATACACCATTATGTTGTTGGTAAAGTAGCAAATAAACAAATATTCGCAGAAACGTATCTATAAAAAAGAATTCAAAAACAAAAATGTACATTTATTATTGAACTTCTAATTTATAAAATAAAATTACAAATTTTCTAGTAATTGCAATTTTAAGAAGAAATTTATAAATCCTCCAAACTATAATTTGTTAAAAGGAAAATTTTAAAACCATCTCTCAACTATCACTTTTGAAAGAAAAAATTGTTAACTCTCTCAAACATAATTTTTAAATGGAAAAATTGTAAATCCTCTTAACTATAATTTTTGAACAGAAAAAATTAAAATCATCTCCCAACTATAATTTTTGAACGAAAAAAATTTAACGAGTAGGGTTGGATTGAGTCGAACTAGTTCGACTCGACTCGTTAAGAATTAATTCAGCTTAAATCTCGGTTTAGGTCCGATACAATTTTTTAAAGCTCAAACTCGACTCATTAAAAGTACAAAAACATCTCGATTCATCTCGTTAGATTCAACTGCTTTGTTTCACGTATTTAAAAGACATTTTTGTAAGTTTGTTCTTTTATATATATATATATATATATATATATATATATATATATATATATATATATATATATATATATATATATATATATATATATATATATATATATATATATATATATATATATATATATGAGATTTTATATGATGTAGATTTCTTAAAATTTATTTTTTAAATTAAAAGAAATTTAGAATATATATTTGATTTTTTAAAATTTATAAAAAAATTTAAAATTAGATTATATATGTTGATTTTTAATTTTTTTTTTCTGAAAAAACATAATTTATATGATATTGATTTTATACGTATAATTATTTTAGAAATATTTTACTCATTTGAGAATATAAATTACCGTTTGATTAAAAGAAATTATAAGGTTAAGGTTTGAAGTACATCTTTAAATATATTTTTAAAGATGATATAATCATTTCCATATATAATCAAGTTGATTCATTAAATCTAATGAGTCGAACTATATATAGTTCAAATTCAGCTTGTTTAGTTAACAAATTTAATTTTTTTTTACTCATATTTAACTCATTTGATTCATAAACCTAGTTCAACGATTTAATTATCGAATCAAATTTCAAACTATATTTAAATTTGTTCGGTTTATTGTCAATCCTAACTGAGAGGTAATGGTGTAATTTGTTCGGTTTGGTCCGATTTTTAGTAAAAAATTGTCTAAATCGATGATATCTCCATCGGTTTGGTTCGGTTTGATTTTTAGTATTTTTTAAAAATGAAATCAAATCAAACTAACCGGTTTGGTTCGGTTCGATTTGCTTTGGTTGATCGGTTTGCAATATTTCTTTTCTTCTAAACATTATATTCATTTATGTATCATTTGCAACCCTTTCGACAGGATGTTCTTCAGTTCTGGTGGTACCACTGTTTATTGGTTCGACAGTGAGGGAATTGTCATCAGTCCCTGCTGTTTTGATCTCCTCTTGGTCAAGGCTCTCAGTGGCCTCTTTTTGGACAATGGGAGTTTTGTTATCCCCCTCTTCGTCATCCTTTTTGAAGGAATCTCCCCACCCTGTGGGTTTGATTTTGTTGACATCTGCTTTGGAGCTTGGTGGTGCTGAATATTTCACCATGAAGTCGAACTTCCCATTCGACTCTCCTAAAGTGTCCCAGATCACCCCTTGCTCAGCATCTTTTTCATAGTTTTCCTTGTCGAAGCTTCTTCCCACTTTGACTGTATTTCTTTCGTCGAAACCTTCAGTAGTTTCAATGGCATTCTCACTGTCGAAGTCTTCAGAAGCTTTGACTTCTTTTTCCTCTGCCTGGTCAGCAAGATCATCACCTTCTTCCACCACATTTACATGGGTGTCGAAACCTTCAGCAGCTTCTATCATGGTGAAGTTGGTGTCGAAGCTTTCAGTGACTTCTACCATTTCGAAATTTTCCTCTGCCATGATCTCCATTTCGACCACATTTACCATTTCTGGTTCAGCATAATTGGCCTCCACAACCTGCATGGGATTGGAGTCAATCCTCATCTGCTGCTTGGCTTTGTCTCCAAACTTCAACCTTCCATTTTGGATTGCGTTCTGGACAAGATCCCTGAAAAGGTAACATTGAGAAGTTTTATGACCCAAAAAGTTATGGTATTTACAAAAACCTCTCTTTTTCGGTTGGTCTACAGGAGGTTCCTTAGTGCCTGCTGGTTTTATTAACTGACCATCTTTGACTAATAAATCAAATATTTCATCACACTTAGTGATGTCGAATGTATAGGTTCTTTTAGGGAACCTGTCATTCTTTTCCACTTCGACTGGATTTTTTCCATTCGACGGGGCTAAAACTTTACAAGAATATGGAGGGCCTTGTTTTAATTCTGCAAGATCAATTTCTTGCTGGTCGAAAATGACTGGTTCGTTTTCGTCATAATCATCTTCTTGAATTACTCCTACATATGCCACCCTCTCCTTCTTGTTTTTATTTGACCTAAATTTTTCATTTTTTAGTCTTTCTATTTGCCTCACTCTGTCTGCCAATTGTGCCATGTCTCTCAAGTACTGGGTATCCAGTTTTTTCCTTATGGAATAATCTAGACCTCCTGCAGCCATTTCGACTAGTTCTTGTTCCGGCACTTGCGTAAAGCATCTGGCTTTTAATAATCTAAACCTATTCAAATAGTCATCTATAGGATCAGAAAATTTTCTTTTGACACTTGCCAATTCTTTCAAACTTATCTTGGTTTGTCCCATATAAAATTGTTCATGGAACAATCTCTCTAATTGGGTCCAAGTAAAAATTGAAGTTGCAGGAAGTGATGTAAACCAAGTGAAAGCATTTTTTGTCAAAGAACTTGGGAAATATTTCATCCTTAAGTTCTCATTATTAGCAATCTCTCCTGCCTCTATCAAATAACGTGCCACGTGTTCTATGGTGGACTCACTAGTATCCCCTGAGAATTTTGTGAATTTGGGGACTTTCCACCTTGGTGGTAATTCTTGTTGTAAGACAAATTCAGACAAGGGGGAAGTATAACTAGGCCTTTGTAATCCTACGTTTACTCCATTTTGTGCCATTATTCTCTCAACCATGGTGGCAATATTATTTTCGACAGGCATGTTATTGTAACGCATTCTCTGCTGTAACACTTCGTCAGCATTTTGGTTTCTCTGGACTATTATCCTTCTTGGTTCCTGTCGAATAGGCTCTTCTACATTAGGCTGTTCAACTACCACCTCTTGGCCCCTGGGATTTTCATGAGGGTTTCCTAATGGCCTTTGGTTTATAGTAAGTTCCTCTTCGACAGCCCTATTGGCAGGATTCTGATTTAGTTGCATTCTTTGCTGCGCTTGAGGGACTCCAAAAAAGTCAGCAATGCGTGCCATCTGTTCTGCCAATATTTGGTTTGTTTGGGTAGTGTTCTGTATTAAGGGATTGAACACTTCTCCCATTTGTTGTGTCAAAGCCTGCACCATATCATGATTGCTTTCATCCATCTGTTGACGGATTACTTGTGCATAATGGTTTGTCATAGCGGGCATATGGAAACCTGGTGGAACTTGGTTTATCCTATTTCCATTTCCATCATATCCTGATCCCTGCAATGGTGATGACACTTGAACCATAGCATCAGAGAATAATGGTGACGAATTATGTAGGCTTGCCATCATTGAAGTTGGCATTCCATATGGTTGTTCCCTCCCAGTAAAAGGCTGAGAATAATTCAGATATGGCCTGAATGTATTTCCTCCAGGGGGAGGGGTTCCAAAGGGTCTGGCTTGTCCCATGGTGGAAGAACTAGGCGCATTCTGGGATCCTAAACCCGTTGGTATGGAATCCCCCAAAGGAGGCCTAATTTGTTCTAAAACAGGGCCAGACACTGGTATCGTTCCTGACGAAGGGACAGGATTGGAAACTGGTATTGTTTCGTCAGGAATGTTTGAAGCATTTGGCAAGTTAGCCATGTTTCTTCTTCTTGTTCTCTTTGGTCTCTCTACGTCAGTTACGGCTAGTTTACCGCTTCTAAGAATCATACAACGTAGCAAGGAACAATTTGTCTAAGAATTTCTCTATTAGATTTTATCAAATGCACTGGTCCCACTGGGCGTGCCAATTTGTTCGCTGTGGTTTCTGGCGAACAACCTCTGGTTAACCAATTTCTTCAGAAAACTGGGTTACTTGCAGGACCAACCATACAAGTCCTGGGATACATGTGCATTGTTTCTGTCGAAATACTCTTAGAATTGGTGATTGCTTTGTGGTTTGTTTTGTCAAGATTGTCAAAGTGTTAAGAACTTTGATTTTTGCAAGTAAAATAAAGTTTTAAGTTTAAAAATGAAATAAAGTAAAGGTTTTAAACAAGCATAAGAAGAAATGTCGAAGGCTAAAAACTTGCAGAAATATAAATAAAGGTTGAAAATAACATTAAACTTGATAAATGAACAAGTAATTTAAATAACTTTGAAATATAACTGGTGTTCAAACGTACATTTTTCCGAATATCAGACTCATTTTCTCTCACACTGGGTACTTAGAGTATTCTACAGGAATTTTGTATCAATTTTCACACACACATTCTAACCACAAACTATCCTATTTATACATAAACAAAATAACTGCTTAGAACGGAAAAACTATAACTAAACGACAAGTGTCAGCCTGCATGTAAACTTCTTCTCTGAAACCTCCATGTGTCCAACTGCCAAAGGTTACAACCTTTTGAATTTGAATTCCTTTCTTTGGTGACGAAACCTTGCACCTCTTCAAACTGTCGAAACCTTTAAAGAAGAAACAACTCCTTCAGCACTTGCCAAATATTTTCTTGTCAAATATCCCCTTCTGTCGAAATCATTGAAAGACCATCTTCTGTCGAAACGTCGAAAGAGAACTTTCTTCTGTCAAACACTTAGTTACAAATAACTTCCCAACTTTAGTCTTCCAGAACAACATTTGCCTTTCTGTCGAAGTAATGGAGTTTCAAACCCTGTCAGCACTCCTTGAATTTTCTTCCTTTTGTTATCCTTCGACAAAGATGACCTTAAGCCCTTAATTTCAGTCTGTCGAAATTGTGGGTCTACAAATTGCCCCCCAGCAAAGATGTTTTCGACTATTCTTGGAGAAATATCTTTTGCTGTCGAAGTGACCTTTGACTTCCTGTCAGTTGCATTTATTGCAAAGTGATTTTGTTGAGTCCCAAGAAAACATCATGATTTCCACTTTATGAAAACGTCATGTCTAGCCCACGTTTTTACACAATCTCCCATAACCCTATATTGTAGGTAAATCATGGCCTCCTACCAACTGCCATTTTCTAACTTCCCCCAATGGACCAGAAACGCACGTCTCCACTTCCCAACTGCAAATCTTTTCATTTTCCCCCTATTTAATATTAATCATTTATTTCATCCTCTATAAATACCACTTTCAATAACATTTCACACTTTCCACCTTCTCAACTCTTCTCTTCCCAATCGTAAAAAACTCCATTTCAAGACCCTTCAAAGCTCCTGTTTCTTCAATCTCTTCATCAAATCAATGGCTCCTCCAAAGATTACTACTGGTCGCAGCGCAAAGAAGACAAAGAAGACCATGGATCTTCCTCCTTCTCACATACTGTCTGGACCTACACAAACACAACACCAACAGTATTTTCCAGAACCCCCAAATGAAAGGGAGAAGGCAAGCATTTACAGGTCACAGGTAATAATTCCCATTTCTGTTTCTGGAGTTCATCATGCTATGTTAGGTCCTATTTTTGATCCCACTGCTGACCCTAACCGTCTGAAAGAATTTTATCCCTGTTATTCTGCTTCTAAACCCATAGCTGCTAACAAAAACCCTAAACCTGTCGAAACCTCATCAAAAGAACCTGAAGTCCTTATGGCTTCGACAGAAATAGATCTGTCTTATCTAAACCAAAATAGGATTTTTAGGAGTCCCCCTTTGACGAAAGATCCCTCTGATTACCTAGCATGGCTTACTAGGGTCGAAAAAGCCAAAGAAAAGTTTTGGAAGAAAACTGGTATTTATGACTTAATCCAATTGTCGAAGGAGGGTCCCCGTTATTGCCAAAACATGCTGTTAGCCTCCTTGTATTTTTGGGATAGTACTTACAATACTTTCCACTTACCCTGTGGAATGATGAATCCTACCCTATTCGACATAGCAGCCATAACTGGCCTTAGTCCTTTAGGGGAAATATTTAACCCTGAACACTTGAACAAGGATCCCATAGGCTTCGACACAAAGCATGCTGGGTATTCTGTTTTCATAGCCCATCACCAAGGTGAAAGCAATGAAGAAGTCTCTGATAGAGAGCACATTGCCTTCCTCAGCCTGTGGTTGTCCAAATTTGTATTCTGTACAAGGTCCCTTCAGGTGGCCAGAAGTTTTATCATTATGGCTAATCAGCTTCATAATGGAGTTGCATTCTGCCTGAGTGAGCTACTTTTGGCAAACCTTTATGAATCCTTAAGTGAGAGTGTAAGCAACCTCAAGACCCTTAAAGACAAAGGTAACATTAGTCTTATAGGCCCTTTTTGGCTTCTACAACTATGGCTGAATGCCACTTTTGAAACCTTCATCCCCAACAAAATGCCAGTTGTCGAAGAAGCAGTAAAAGAAAGACGCGTCGAATGGCCTAGGCTGGTTCAACTGACCCCTACAGATGATAACACAAGTCTTCAACAAGCATTCACTGGCTACATCATGATGTTCGCCAAACGCTACAAATTTTCCCCTTCAATGGCACCATTCGCCAACAGACAAGTAGGCCCAAGATGGTTTACCAGAAGACTCCCAGTGGAGAACCAGAAAGATGAAGACTCCTACATCTCCATTTGGGAAGCTTTTCTCATGCCCAGGCACTTTTTCTCCCATCATAGCCTTAACAACACAAAGGTATCCCTCATTGTGTACCAACCCAATTTGGTAGCTAGGCAGTTTGGATTAATTCAGACGAAGACGAAGCCTATCTACCACAAGAAAGGTGCTATCATCTTCTATAACTCATTTCACCACTTCGACAAAAGTTTGGAGCTGTACAACAAGTTTTTTGACCCATCTCTGGAGGTTTATCCCACCATTTTTCTACCAAACTTCCTCTGTACTGAAGAATTCGACGTCTGGTGGAAAGAATATTATATCAACAGATTTTTCGACGTAGCAACCTTCACTACTCTTCTGACGAATGCTTTTACCTTTGTGCAAGACAGGAAGAAAAAAGGTACAGATCAGCATATCAAAGAAGTTCACAAGTTTCAAAAGTATTTTGAAACTATTTACAGGCCTGATGATCTTCGTCGAACCATAGCTGAAGCAGCAGTATCTTTAAAATACAAATTCACAGAGAAATTAAATAAGTTGTGGTTTCCTTCATCTCTTCCACCACATGCACACTATGATTTTGCATTCACAACTTTTCCTCCAAAATTCCCTCCACTCCCTTCTGCAGAATTTGGAGTGGCCTTGTGTCCTCCATTTCCAGATTGGTTTGTGTGTGGATCTAATTTAAAACTGCTTCGTGAAAGAAACAAAAAACCTGCCGAACGTGTGGTTGCAACGAAGTATCATCTGGACAACTTCACTGGGCACCTTCATATTGGGATAGAACATGTTACTGTGGACGAACCCATTCTTGAAGGTGTCGAAGAAATTACATTCTTCTTTTTTGCTTCTAACTCCTTTTATTATTATATCAATGTTCATGCAACTTTTCTTTTTCAGCTGTTAGAATTGTTAGGAAGACTGCTGGCGAAGGAACCTCTTCCAAGACAGTCGAAAAATCTCCCTCAACTGCCAAGAAGGTTTTGACACAATAGAGCATCCCTCCTTATTTATGTACTTCACATTTTCTCATACTGAACAATTCTCTTTTTTTTTTTTGTAGGTAACTCGTACCCCAGCAAAGAAAAGAAAACCAGAAGAGAAGGAGGAAAGCGTCGAAGAGTCTGAAGACGAATCCCCTGAACCCCAACCTTTGAAAAGAAACAAAGGTCTAAGAATCAAAATAGTGGCATCCCAAAGATCCCTGGTCCAAAGGCGAACTCCCCCTGCTAGTCCAGTCAACAAAATTCCCTCAAGGAGTGAAAGAAGTGGGGACTCCAGTGCCCATACTGAAATTCCTCAGGTAATCACTTCGACAAACAACATCCCTAGTCTTGACTGCATGTATCTTTATCTTACAACTCTCTTTTATGTTTTTTCTTTTTTTTTTGTAGGTTGTCATTGATGTCGAAGAGACTTCTGCAATCCAAGAAGAGAATGCCCCTTCTAATTCTGAGAGGACTCTGGCTGAAAGGCTTCAAGATGATGCCACTCCAGATGCAAGTGTCCATGGACCTCAAACCTTGGATGAATTCGACCTCAGTGATTCTGAATCTTCTGGCAACAACTCTCCTTTTCGACCAGACCCCACTGCAGAAAAAATAATTCCAGATCAAGATGCACCACTTCTAACACCAACTGCTATACCAGACCCTGACGAAAATGTCCTTGCTCAGGATGCACAAGCTCCAGATCCAACTGACACCACACCAGCTGACAAAGAGAATGTCGAAGAAGAGGTCACTCTGTCGAATCAACCAGAAGTCAACTTGAGTATTGGAGGAACTTCTCAAAACATTCCTTCTTTAACAAAAGTTCCTGCTGAAGCTTCTATGGGTACTGATTCGACGAGCTTGTCCCATGAAGAGATTGAGAGCTTGAAGGTTAGAAAACCCTTTGAATATTTAAAAGCCTTACTCGACACCAGGTATAACTTCCAAGACTCCTCTCCCAGTGGTTCGACAGCTTCAGGGGCCACTTCTGACCTTCAACCAATCAGTGTCATTATGGATGAGATCAAGACAAGAATCCTTGGGGTTGACCTGTTTGAAGTCTTGGCTGAAAATGCTTCTGCCCAACATGATCTGAAGAAACTTCTGAAGAGTGCCAATTTGTTGGAGGCTTCGACTGAAGAAAGCCGTTTGGTGATGGATTTGGTATCCTTAATTGATTCTGTCAGTGCTGATTTGGTTCGACAAAAGGAGTTTTCCCGAAAAATCACAACCAAGTCTGAAGAGCAAGTTTCAGAATGGAACATAGTGGCTTCTTCGACAGAAAAGATTTCAGAGCTAAATAAACTTTCTGACGAATATACCAAAGCTGTTGCTGAGTGTGAAAGCAATATTCAAGCTTACCAGGCCCAAATTGCTGATCTTCAAAAGAAAATCCTTCAAGAAAAGGAATGTCAGACCTCTCTCCAAAAACCAAATCAAGAAGCAATAGACAGTGAACTCCAGAAG
Organism: Lathyrus aphaca; assembly: GCA_963966055.1. Classification (NCBI taxonomy): domain Eukaryota; kingdom Viridiplantae; phylum Streptophyta; class Magnoliopsida; order Fabales; family Fabaceae; genus Lathyrus; species Lathyrus aphaca. The sequence goes on from OZ014525.1 coordinate 14,114,374, forward strand.
GGGCTACAACACGCAGAAACAGCCCAGCAACTTCACAGGGAGATTGATGAAATGGCTGTCAGCAAGAGTCTCTGCGAGCGTCGAATCCAACTTCAAAAGAAAAAATTCGACGAACTCAAAACTACCTTCCTTCGACAGTAGTTTTGTAATAGGACTTAGGAATTTTATTTGTTTAAGGATATTTTCTTTTAGCAATTTTATATGTAATGCTATTTTACGCCATCTGTTTGGCGAAGACAAGTTTCGTTTGCAATTTTAATTTGTTCCTATTTTTATTTCCTGCAATGTTGGCTTATCCCTCTTCAAGTACTTTCCATTTATTTTCAACACTCTTCTGTCTTTTTCTATTTCTTCGACTTCGTATGCACCATTGGAAAAAACTCTTAGAATTTTGAAAGGTCCTTCCCATTTAGGGGACCATTTTCCCATCACTCTGTCTTTCTTCTCTATGGGCAAGATCACTTTCCAAACTAAATCATTTACTAAAAAGGCTTTGAATTTTACTTTTTTGTTATAAAACTTTTCGACTCTCTCTCTTTCTGCCTTCTTATTAACTCTAAAGCACGCAACCTTTCTTCGTCTAAATCAACCAACTCATCCATCATCATACTCCAATAGATTTCAGATGGAATCTCATGATGACTTTGAATTCGTATTGACTGTAAACAGATTTCGACTGGCAATACTGCATCATGTCCATAGGTTAATTTAAATGGGGTAGAATTAGTTGCCTCCTTAGGGGATGTTCGACAAGCCCAAAGGATTTGATCCAGAGTCTTATGCCAATTTCTTGGTTTTTTACCCACATGTTTCTTTATCAGGTTTATTACTACTTTGTTGGCTGCTTCGACCTGACCATTTGCTTGGGCATAATAGGGTGTCGAAGTCAACAACTTAAAACCTGTCTCTCTTGCAAATGCTTGCATATTTCTGCCAGTAAACACAGATCCTTGATCAGTGGTTATAGTCTCTGGTATTCCAAATCTATACATTATGTGTTTCTGGATGAAATCTATGACTGCTTCCTGATCTACATTTGTCAAAGGTATGGCTTCAATCCATTTAGTGAAATAGTCTACTCCTACTAAAATGTACTTCTGCCCTTTTGAAGAGGCTGGTCGAATTTCACCAATCAAGTCTAAAGCCCAACCTCTGAATGGCCAAGGCTTTACAATAGAATGTAACTCACTTGCTGGCACATGAGGTATGCCTGCATGGATCTGACATTCCTGACAACCCTTTGCAAATTCGACACAGTCTTTCAACATGGTTGGCCAATACATCCCTTGTCGAAATAGTAGCCATTTCATCTTATGTCCTGCTTGGTGGGCACCACATGCACCACTGTGTACATTCGACAAAGCTATATAAGCTTCAGTCTCTCCAAGGCACTTTAGCAGAACTCCTTCTGCAGTCTTTTTAAACAATTCATTTCCAAAGAGTACATAACTTATAGCTCTGTACTTTATCTTTCTTTCGACTGTCTGATTTGGATTTTGTAAATAATCTTTGATAGGTTTTCTCCAATCTCCAACCTCTAGATTATCTATATTGAAAATCTCAAAGTTTTCTTCGTGACCATATCCCAACCTGTAAACACCCCAAATTTGCCCTCACCCATTCACACCATGGCTTGTGATCATTTCATATACATAATCTCAATCATGGCATCTCATACCGCATTTTTGATTCACTGCATTGGTTCAAAGTCATTTGCATCTAGGGTTTGTGATCCGAGCAATCCAGAAGCTTCAAGAGCCGCTCCAAAGGTCTTCAATGTTCAAGTATCATATTGTATGCCCTCAAAGTCAAAAGAATGTCAAAGAAACACAAGAACTGAAAATGGCGTGGAAACAGAACCAGGTTATGAGGTTCGCGCGTATCAAGTTTCACGAAGAAATTCCATGGGAAGGGTATCTGATCAAGGGATGGCTTCTGGAACATGTCAGTACAAAATCAGGATACCTGAGGCTCCCGAGGACCCGACCAAAGGGTATACTTCGTCATTTTGATTGCATGTGGTCTTTATTTGATCATATGGGATGCCAGAAGTTCACAAGACTGAGGAGTTTCGAGCCACTTTGCAAAATGGCCTTGAATTGAAGAACTTGCAAATTCTCATGGCAAGCTTTTGTGTGATTCCAGTGCGACCTCCAATCGTCACGCAAGCATGAATCAGGGCTTTAAATTTTGAATGCACCAAAGAATCTCCAAGTTTCACGACTATGCCTCCACTCATTGCAATTTCCCAGGATTTGGTCCATGGGCCTGTGCCACACCAGCTATCCTTACTTATCAGAGGCATTACAAGTGCGTTTCCTGCAAATCATTTCAATCAACTGGGGTCTCGTTGATGGTTGAGTGTCACTAAGATTTCAAAGTTGATTTTAAGATATTTCGATTTTATTTCCAATAAATTGATGAGTTATGGATTAAACTTGTTGCATTTTTTCGTAAAGAAAAATGATAAGTGTGCTTTCTTTGGTTCATCGTTTTCAAATTTAAGAAGGATGGCTTATTGGATTTGATTCATTGGTTTCGGAGAAAAAGAAAAGGAAAAAGGAAGTTCATGGTTTCGTGAGGGACTTGGATTCAAATGGCATAGCATGGGCATTTCGTGGTATTATGTTGGGTCTGGATTATGTTGGATTTGGATTATGATTTGGATACGCATATGTTCGGAGTCATGATTCATTTTTATGTTGCTATTAAGATACACCGTCCTCAAAGCATGGTAGCACTAATATTCTTAAAGTTTTACAAGACATTGAGATTTTGATTGGAATAATTGCAAGACTGAGATGTTATAATTCCCAAGTGAAACTTACAGCATTACCAGTTGCAAGCCAAGTACAAAAAAAAAAAAAAAAAAATGCAGCAGCTGAAGCTTTGCCCTTGTATCAAATAGAAGTTGGAGTTGCATTGATCTCAACGCAGGCGGAGTTTGGCGTCGTAGGAAGGATGATAGTCGAAAACAGTGGAGGCAATCGTAGGGTTACCATATTGATATCTGTCTAGCATTATGGGTGAATTCACAATTCAGATTAGCAATGATCTTGTTAATAAGCTTGTTGATGATCCAGTGATAAAGAAGAAAACTAGAAGGGTCAAACGTAAGGCGGCAAAAGAAAACTGAAAAGTCCCAATACAATGTAGCTAAAAAAAACAAGATTGCATCCTTATGAGAATAAGCACTTTTCAACAAACAGGCATTCAAAAAAAAACAAGATGTTTTTCCCATGAGTTCTCAGACACCAGTTTCTAGTGGGCATGATGAGCCTAATGCTAAGTCTATGGATTTATCTCAGCATGAAGACCAAGATAACAATGGCAGCGCTAGTGGTACTCTTGTGAACGCAGTTTCCGAGTCCGGTGAGCACTCCAAACCCGTGCAGTGTGTTGCACCTGTTATTGTAGTTTCTTCGGTTGCATCACGACTGGCAGGTCTGGTGGGTACGGATGTGGAGATTAAAGCAGATGAGCAGCAAGAGTTGAAGGAGGTAAATTAGCAGTCCATCACTTTTAATTGACGGATATGATCAGAGTGTACACCTGCAATGCGAAACCACCATATCAGAATAATTTCGTCTGAACAAAACATCATAGCAAACAATTCCAAATCACATGGTAAGTAAAGGTGACAGAGAAATAATGAAACTTAGGTTTAATCCTTCCGCAAGGAGCATCAAGGTTCCAAAAACGTTTGTCCGACCGAGTGCAACGGCTCCTGATATGTTTGTACCTCCAGCTGATATGCCACATTCCAAAGTTGATCTTCATTCACGAGAATCTGCAGATATGAAGCAGGAACAGGATGAGCCAACAGTTCATAGATGATAAACCACATATTTCATTTAATAAAAATTGGAAAATAAACAATTTCGCCATTCATCTCCCTTCCATCAGAACCCTGCTTCATATGGTGCAGGGCATAATGACTGGCCTCCCTTGTCAACGGCAACACACAAAGCTTTGAGGGATCATCGTATCGTCCTTGGAGAAACTTGCTCAAAACCAAAAGTGATCCTCTGGAAATGCAGCCTGAAAAGAAGAAACAAAGGATCAGTTATGATGCTTACAGAAACCAGAATTTGTTGACAAAGGATCAAACCGTTTCATCATCGTCAAATTACCAACTGTTGAGTGATGCAATGCTTGTGTCACTACAAACGTCTTTGTCCACCAGTTGATGCTCGTATTGAAGATGGAAGCAAAAACGACCAAGTAAGGAATTGGCATTGGTCACTGCTACGATTGAAAAGAGGTCTCGAAAGACCCCTGGTGGTTCAACCAAAGGGACTTTGACTCAACTCAGCTTCAAGTGCTGATAGCCCCTCTTCATGTGCCAAAGCCTAGGTCTTGGAGATGATTCTGGTTCTCATTTTTTTTGACCCTGCAAAATTCAAAAATTATCACATGGTTAGCAGTTAAAAAAATTGAGTTTACGGCGGTAAAAAGAATAACTAATCCAGTCCAGATACAACTTATTCATTTCATTTCAAAACAATCAGTTGAAACTAAGTTAAGCAAGGTGTAGTAACAGGCATAAACAGACAAAGTCAGAGCAGAAATGTCAGCATTGGTGCAGAACAAATTTCACAAAATAGCCAACGCATTTTTCTGTTATGAGAAAGAAGGGGAAGACATAGCCAGTTTGGGATCACAAACCCTAATCTTCACTATAAGAATCAAGGAGATTCATGAATCAAAAAAAAAGACCAAAGACAGCCGCATCCAAAAAAACCCTAAATCACAGTAAAAAGACACAGCCGCATCAAGAAAAAAAAACACTTTCACCTGGTCATCAACACTTTGATCCCCCATCAAAAGCTTCAAATCGGTCGCCGTCCTCAGAAGCATAACCCGTGCCTCCACCTCCAATCTCATAGCCGCGACTCAGAAACTCAGGCCGCCACGAATCATACCACCATCTCGCGTCAAACAACAACGACACAAGATCAGAAGAAAAAGGAGGAATAAGAAGACGTAAGCATGACGAAAGAAACGATAGCAGAGGATACCTTTTCATATTGAAGCTCGAAGTCAGACTTTCTCCGACTCAGGTATGGAATCTCCTGCATTTTCTTTGACTTTGACGAATCCACTATGAGGATAGGGCTCGCGCTTTCATCATTCATGTCGGTTTGAGCCTCTATTTCGATGACAATGTGTGTTGAGGGTCGCGTGATCCGAACAAAATTCGGTTTGGATTGATGTCTTTTTTTGAGCATTTGGGGATAAGGGTGATCTGTTTGATGTTAGTTTTGGGGGTTTCGTTTTGGTTTTGATGAATTTGTGCTGGAGTTTATCAAGTGAGGCGTTGAAAACTGGAGGAAAGGTTTCCCTTTTGTGGATCTGATAATGCCGTGCCCTTTCCTTTTCTGTTTGTTACTGCGTTTAGAATGAGAACAAAGAGTTTTTCTTCAAAACCCTAGAAGTCTCCCCCTCTTTTAGAAGGCTGCCGGGTCGGGTCTGGGTTGGGTTGACCCGACCGGTGTTGGTGGATCCAGCGCCCTTTGGGCCTGGCTATTGTGGACCTCCTTGCCATATTTTGTGCTTTGGTTTATTAGGTTTTACATAACTTTTTTTTTGTAATATTACTTCAACTTCTTTATTTTCTTTTAGCCATTTAGTATTTCTATTTTTCTTTCAACAAAAACAATAATATAAAAAATATCTATAGTTAATAAATTTTGTTAATTAAATTAGGTTAATAGTTTAAGTATATAAAATAAAAAATATAAAAAAAGGGGGGATAAGTGTCATGTTTAGGTGAGATTTGTTCTAGCTAATTTGTTAACTGTTCATTTAATTAATCTAGTAGGTTCCCTTTTGCTTATTCTCACTTGTACAATAAATCATATCGTTTTCGGTTTGCACCCTATTATCCAGTTCATTTTCACTTTATTTATTTCTTTCGTGCTAACTTTTTCAGGTGGTAAGTACTCCGAGAAGTGAATTTGCCTTCACTTCTCGCATTTCCTTTTCATCTCCTTTGTACATTATTGTTATATCTGTTTGTATGGATATTGGAGTGAGCTTGCTCCTCCCTGTTTATTACATCTTCTTCCTTCAAGCAACTTGACTTCTTGAGTGAAGCAAGTTGTTTGCTTCTCTTCACTTCTTGATCCTTTCATCTGCTTCCTGGTGGCTCTCTTTGAAGATATCTCTAAAAAACCACACAAACCCTAGGGTTTCCAAGCATGTTAACAATTAGGTTTGATTAGTCCCCCATTTAGCTTCCACCTTTGTGTCATCTTTGAGTCTCCCTCTCTCACCTCATAATTAGGGACTAAACCCTAAAGGCTTCAAGACTTTGTGACTAAGCTTATGCCTGCATCCTTCTCTTAGGATGGAGTGTATAACTTTAGTCCTAAGTGTTGAATCCTTAATGCGTTTAGATCTCTTAATCAATTCACATAATAATTATCAAGACATCACACTTGTAACTTGGGCCTTGCATTAGGGTTCTAATTCTTCCTTAAATGGTTAAGAAGGACTAACCCTAGTGTTAATGGACAAGTCCCCCTCAAGTTGTCTTACAAATCATAAAAATCACTTCATCATCATACCATTAAATAAAATCCACTTAATCAAAGGCTTGTTTTGTCATGAGTTTAATCTCTAATCATGGATTAAGTTGAGGAGCTTTCCTCAGCTTAAACATTCTCATCTATTATCCTTCTATTAGGATGGTGTAATGAGTCTGTTTAATCCTTGATTATGGCTTAACCTCATTACTCAACACTAAACAAAAATACCAAAAACATCTAAATAATCACAAGTAGGTTAATGATCTTAATCTTACATCAAAGGTGATTAAGTGTGAGAAGCTGACTTCACACTTAAGGTATTCTCATTACCCCTAATCAGAGGGAGGATGTGATGAGTTTACTAACCCTTTGGTTTAGATTTAAGCTCATTAACTTATGGCAAATTCTCAAAAGCAATAAAAGACTGAAAACACAAAAACAAGCAATAATCGTCTCCTTCGGGATTCTTTTCTCATCTCATTCACTCACAAGCGAGAACTTGCTTCTTCCGTCTAATGCAAGACAGTAAGCACCTGAGCCAGACAGGTCATACACTTGAGCATTGACAAGCAAGCAGTTCACAAGTCAATTCATCTTTCAGTCTCTTTGGGTCGAACTACGGTGTTCTGACTTCCTCATTGCACGAGAGGATACGTAGGCATAACTTAACGGTTATCGAACAAAAGTCTCTGTACATTCCCCCTCCTTCTAGCTTCATTCTTTTAGCCTCATGATCATGAGCAGTTCTTTTTCATTCTCACACTGACACTTTCATACTTCGTATCACTTCACCTCTTTTACACTGACACCTGTACATATTGCTTTCCAGCTCTTTACACACAGATTGCACTAACACTACCCCTTTATAGCACAAATCTTTTAAGCGTGGATCCCGTCGAGTACGACGGACAATCTGGGTGCTAATACCTTCCCAGGTTGTAACCAACCCCCTTTCTCAGTCTCTCTGATTCGCAACCGTCTTATCCATCTTTTCTAGGTCTATGCAGCATTACCTTTCCTCCGGGATAAAAATGCCTAGCTGGCGACTCTATTCATCTCCAGTGAGTTCACGGCTGTGTGTTCTCACTGTTCCCTTCGCCGACCGTTCGCGTCTGTACCTTCATCTGATCATTTTCATTTGTCGGGAGCGACAGCTTGGCGACTCTGCTGGGGACCCTTGTACTGCAACCAGGGCTTCTGGTTCTTTTTTGTGGGTTCCTCCTAGCGCTTGTTTGATTTGTGTTTACTGGGGTGTTATGTGCTTGTTTGTGCTTGTGTTTATTTTTGTTTATTGCTTTATGAACAGTTACTTTACTGCTTTCTTTATTACATTTGTATATATCATACTGTCATTGTTGCTGGCTGGATCTGGTTTTTGTTTTGGTGGGTGGGTGTTTCATTGAGAGTTAAGGTCCTATACCTGGGACCTGAGTGACACCTAGGCTAGAGTGAATCATATTCTTTCCCATTCCATTTCGGTCTGGTGCGGGAATATGAAACACGGTTCAGATATGGGTTTCTTCTTGAGAACTCTGTGTTGCAGATTTCCTGCAATGCTAGGGCTATCTGGGAAGCCTGCTAAGTCTGGATGACCTTTTAGTATTGACCTTCAGAAACTGAGGTGAATTAGAGGAGGAATTGTTATGGTTATTGTAAACACTGTACCTCTGGGTTAGAAGTGTTTACACTTCTCATAACTGATCCAAGTCTGAGGATCCTTGTTCTAGATCACCACCTGTGAGGGGGTTGGGCTGTTTACAGGTTTGCAGGTACCTTGACCTCAGAATACCCTGTTACTTTGACTTTGTTAAGAATACTCCATGTTGGATAGTTCTTGTGATTCTAAACCCTGGACATGTGGCTCTTTATTTGAGTCCCCCACCTTGGTTACTGGATTTTTATGAACCTCCATCTGGAATTCTTGAACACACATGGATCTATATCAAGGCAGTTATTCAGATCCAGCTCAGTCACAAACCCTTGCATATCATCTGCATACATACTCATTGCATCATATTAACATTTGCTTATTTGTGTTTCAGGGTATCCACTTTCATCTGGTTTTGGTTTTGACCCCATCTGCAGTATTGACCTATCTCCACCAGCACCTGCTTCAGTTTGTCAGCCATATACTTCAGTTACTTGCATTAGCCAGCCAGTGGCCCACTTCTCAGCATCTTCATCAGCACTTATTCCACTCAGTCTTCAGCACTCATGGCTCCAAAGAAAAGCAACATCACCTATCATTTCTTCCAACCAGACTTATCAGACATCAGGAGGATCCAAACCCTGATCACTCCAGATCACATACCTTTGTTCAGGGAGCATTATGGGGATATACTTGATTTGGTTATGGATATGGACCCATCCCAGAGAAGCCTGATCCATACCTGTATTCAGTTTTATGACCCCCCATTGAGATGTTTCACCTTTCAAGACTTTCAGTTGGGTCCTCTCTTGGAAGAATACTCATCTTTGATTGGTTTGCCTATCAAGAGGGAAATCCCTTTCAACCCTGAAATGGTCTTTCCCAGCAATGGAGAGATAGCAAAAACTTTGCACCTGGAACCTGCTTTGATTGAGCAGCATATGACCTCTAAAGCTGGGATCCCTGGTTTTCATCTGGACTTCCTGATTTCTCAAGCTAGTCAAAAGGCTTCTCTGGGGGATTGGAAAGCTGTTTGTGCCTTGTTGGCCTTAAGTGTATATGGAATTGTGTTGTTTGCAGATGAGCCTCGATTCATTAGCAAGAATGCCATCCATTTGTTCATCCTGAAGAACCCAGTGCCAACTTTGTTAGGAGATCTCTATTACTCAGTACATCAGAGGAATGAGAAGCAGAGGGGGAAATTAGTGAGATGTTGTGCTCCATTATTTCATGCTTGGCTTCTCAGGCATCTACCCAGGACAGATGCATTTCTAAATCCTCATCAGCAGAGCAACTGGGCTAAGAGACTCACTGTCCTAACTTCAGCAGATATCAGATGGTGCACTCAAAGCACCAAGGGCAGAGATGTCATTACCAGCTGTGGGCATTTTCCCAATGTGCCTCTAATAGGAGTTAAGGGTAGTATTAACTACAATCCCCTACTGTTTAAAAGACAACTGGGGTATGCATTGGTCCACTCTCCTAAGGCACAAGACTTGGTTGAAACTCTCTACTGTGAGAACAAGGTTAGTTTGGCTATTGTTAGGCAGGCAGCCTGGGCCTGGGATAATGTTCAGACTAAGGGGATAACCATTTTGGGAAAATGTAACAATGTGGCATCAGCACAATATTTTGATTGGTCCCATGCCAGGGCTCAATTCTCTGGAATGCCCTTTACTATTAAGGATATGCCTGAGCCTTCCACTGCACCACCTCCAGCAACAGTCAGTCTAGAGGAGTTTGAGAAGTTGAAGGAAAGAAATGAGAAGTTAACCCAGGCTTTGCAGAAGACCCTCTATGAGAGGAGTGACGGGAGATTGGATATTGAAAGATTGGAGAAGTTGAAGAAAGAGCATCTGGCTAAGATAGAAAGATCTGAAGATTACATTAAGAAGTCTAGGGCCGGAGAACAAATCCTGAAGAATGCTTGCAAAGAAGCTCAGTTCCAGAAAGCTAGAACAGACTTGTATCTGAAGGAGAGTCAGGCTAGGTGGGTCAGGATCACCGAGGCTCGTACTCTAGAGGACAAGAGAGTTCAGGACAAGATGGAGCAGATGGAAGAAGCCCTGGCAGCAGCCCAAAGGGAGATATCAGAGCTAAAGATCAGAGCTGGAGTGAAGAGGTCTAAGGACCAAAGTCAGAACAAGAAGTTGACCACAGCTGTTGCTACAAGGAACCTTCTCATCAGGAATCTGACGGAGCGTCCGGCTGATCCTGTGACCGAAGCACTTCTCAAGGAAGTTCGTGAGGATGAGTTCGGCCTTGGAGTTTGATCGTTTGCTTGTTGTTGTTTCTATTCCATGTACTTTTACTTTTTTTTGTGATGTATTTTGACCCCTTTAAGGGCTGGTGTTGTAAAATGAACAAGTTGTATTATTTCATCTTATGTAATATATTTGTTAGTTTGTTCCATCCTAGTTCACTTCAAAAGCAACTTCCACAGCAGCATCTTCAAGGGTCTGGAAGGGTCAAAACTGAAGGCCAAACCGGATACCTTGAGAACAAATAAGCATAACTGCATTGCATACTAACCCTTTTTGTTTGTTTTGTAGGTTTTTGTTTTGTTGTTGCTAACCTCTGTTGTGATACTCAGGAATTATTGCTCGCCGCCGGGTATTTCCCCTCAACAGGCCACACAGATACCCAACTAGAAACAACCTTCCGGGCATCCAAATGGACCAGATGCAGCAAGACCTTACGGAGGTCAGAAACCAGATGGCCAACGAAAGGTTGGAGATGAGAACTCAAATAACACAGTTCATGGAAGTGATGAACAACTTAGCTCAAAGCCAGGAGAGGCTCAGAGCTTTGGTAGAAGGGAGGAATCAAGATGAGCCACATGTGGGGACAGCTGGCACAAGTAACAATGAAAGGGTGCAACCACATGTTAACCCCCCTGTGTTTGGTCCACATCTACATCCTGAGGTCAACATTCCTGCAAACATTCAAGGAACAGCCACTGCAGCCAGAGTACTTCAAGAAGATCCTCAGGAGGATCAATTCACAGTAATGGGTGCTGGAGAGGAAACTTATGATAGACGATTGGAAGAGATAGCTGAGAAGTTGAGGTCCTTAGAATCTCAAAATTCTTTGGGTTTCGACGTCATGGACATGGGTTTGGTAGACGGGGTCAGGATCCCCCATAAGTTCAAGCCTCCTAGCTTCGAAAAATACAACGGGACTTCATGCCCCCGAACTCATTTGCAATCATTTCTGGGAAGGCTGAAGGCCTATACAATGGATGAGAAGCTCTGGATGTTCTACTTCGAAGATAGCTTGACTGGAGCCTCTAGGGAATGGTATTCCCATTTGACAAGGGCAACAATTAGATGCTGGAAGGACCTGGCAGAGGCCTTCATCAGACAATATCAGTATAACCTGGACATGGCACCCAATAGGACTCTCCTAATGGGTATGTCACAGTCGTCAAAGGAAAGTTTCCGAGAATATGCCCAGAGATGGAGGCAATTGGCTGCTGCCGTTCAACCACCTATGTCTGAGAGAGAAATGGCAGACATGTTTATGAACACTCTTCAGGGAACGTATATTGACAGGTTGGCTGCTTTCTCTTCCACTAGCTTCGCAGACGTTGTCATAGCTGGGGAGAGAATTGAAAGCCTGTTGAAAATGGGTAAGATTTCCGATAATGGTGCCAGCCCGTCCAGTAGTACAAGAAAGCCTTTTGCAGGCCCGAGAAGAACTGGCGAGACCAATGCCATTCACACCAACAGGGGTAGGCCCCAATATGTTCAAGGGTCAATAGCAGCAGTCACCATTCCTGCTCCAGCTCATCCTCAGCCAGTCTATCAACCTCCTCAACAAAACTTCCAACAACAACCTCAGTATCAGCAGAATCAGTATCCTCCAAGGAACTACAACAACAACAACACCAACAACAATCAACAGAGGCCATTCCAACAAAGGCCATCCCAAGCTAACCGAGTGATCGACCCGATCCCAATGCCGTATGCTGCCTTGCTGCCACAACTTCTGAAACTCAACCTGGTTGAGTTAAGAACGTTGGCACCTCCGGATCCCAACAGTCTACCAAGAAACTATGACTCTAATGCTAGGTGTGCTTTTCATTCAAACGCACCTGGTCACAGTACAGAAAAATGCAGAGCTCTGCATATGAAGGTACAAGACTTGGTAGACTCCAAGGCTCTGAATTTTGCACCTCCGCCCAATGTCAACAAAAACCCAATGCCAAACCATGGTGGTCCTCGAATTAACGCTATTGAAGAAGACACACCGTCTTATTTCATAACCAGTGTGGATCAGATCAGGACACCATTGGTGGAAATCAAAGCTCAACTCCGCGAAAACCAAATATTTCCGGGGTGTGAACTAGGGTGTCCCTACTGCAATATCTCATGGAATGGGTGTGAGGACCTGAGGAATGGCATTGACAGCCTTATTCAGAGTGGCCTGCTACAGATCACTACATCATTTCCGACAAATCCGACAACTTCATCAGCAACGGTTTCAGACCCTCCTACAAATGCAGCAACTATTGTTCCCGACAATTCATCAGCGCCATCAACAAGTACTTCACCTGTCCTTCCAAGTGATCAGTTTTCAACAGTTTCTCCTGCTACAACTTCAGCTTCATTCCATTTCGAATCTCCATCAACAACAACAACAGTCCTTCCAACAGTACCTCCTACAACTCCAGCAATCAATCACGAAGATGTCTCCACTGTTACCATATTCTACGATCCTGAAAATAACTCCGCTTACCATTCAGAAAGTGCTGCTCCCACCAGAGCACCAGTTACAATCTTTTATGATCCACAAACAATAACAGTCCCTTCAGCAGCAGCAATCAGTCCGGTCACTGTCACGGTGCCTGGACCAGTACCATATGAAAGCAATAGGGCCATCCCTTGGCACTATGGCTCTGACGTGTACTGTGAAGGGAAAAGAATCACTCTTGAAACATGTAGATGTTTAAGAATTGGCAGAATTTTTGACCAAACAAGAAATGTTAAGTTTAGTTCAGAATGTCCTATCAGATGTTGGGACATTAGCAAACAGAGTATGTGAACTTATTTCAGGATGTCTCATCAGATGTTGGGACATTGTGTAAATGACTAAGTTCAGTTTTGTCAGGATGTCCCAACAGATGTTGAGACATCTCAGGCCTGCTACCAGAATTAATTATTGATTAACAGATCAGAGATATTTAAGGAGAACTATCTGGAATTAATTAATGCTGGATAAAAACAGAACAAGGCGCATCTGTAGGGAGTTTTAAATTGAAGTTTCAGATTAAAACAGAAGACCTAATGCACCTGGAATATAGGAGGTAACAAACCCTAAATTCAAGGTGACAGTTGCTGCACATTAGGGCTGGATCATTCTACAGAAAGCCCAAAATTCAGATACCTATTTAAACAACAGAAACTCATAGAATTGAGTACGAATTTCAGAAGACTAAATAGGGTGTCTAGTGTTTTAATAGCAGGTTGTTTTTTATGTACCACTTTATGAGCTTTTAAGCAAAAGTGCATTTGTGACTTGATTGAAACTGTGAAGTAAAATCAAGCTGGTTTGTTTGAAGGATGTCTTCAAAGTCTGTAAACTTGTAAACTTGATCACTGGGTGATTGAGGGGGAGTGAGTAGGGTACTCTTATCTAAGTGAGTCTTAGGTAGAAATTGCATTGGGTAAGTATTAAGTGATAGATTAAACAGGGTGGTTTAAGTCTAGAATTAATATTACTAATAGTGGATTTCCTCCTGGCTTGGTAGCCTCCAGATGTAGGTGTGGTTATACACTGAACTGGGTTAACAAACTTCTGTGTTGTTTACTTTTCCTGCTGTTTAAGTTTTGGTTAAATTTGTCAAATGTCCTATTAAGTGTTGGAACATCTCTTAGGACATCTCATTACAGAATTTCAATTGGCATCAGAGCAGGCACCCTGCCTGTTTATACTGGGTGAGATCTAGGGAAAACAAATTCTGTAACATGGACAGAGATATAGGGTCAGTAAATAGAGAACCTATACTGGATGGCTCTAATTATGACTACTGGAAGCCAAGAATGATTGCATTCTTAAAGTCACTTGACAACAGGGCATGGAGAGCAGTAAATGTTGGATGGAAACATCCTGTTCAAAACAACAAAGATGGATCAATAGTTCTGAAACCTGAAGAAGAATGGAGTAAAGAGGAAGAAGATTCAGAACTAGGCAACTCAAAAGCCCTAAATGCTTTATTCAATGGCATTGATAGAAATATTTTCAGACTAGTGCATCATTGTGAGCTGGCCAAAGATGTGTGGGATACCCTCAAGACAACTCATGAAGGAACATCAAAAGTAAAAATGTCAAGACTTCAACTTCTCACCACCAAATTTGAAAACTTGAGAATGAAGGAAGATGAATCAATTCATGAGTTCTACTTGAACATCTTGGATATAGCCAATACTTCTGGAGCCTTGGGAGAAAAGATGACTGATGAAAAGCTTGTAAGGAAGATTCTCAGATCTTTGCCAAAAAGATTTGACATGAAAGTCACAGCAATAGAAGAAGCACAAGACATATGCTCCATGAAAGATTAAAACAGATGTTGAGACATCTCAGACCTGCTACCAGAATTAATTATTGATTAACAGATCAGAGATATTTAAGGAGAACTATCTGGAATTAATTAATGCTGGATAAAAACAGAACAAGGCGCATCTGTAGGGAGTTTTAAATTGAAGTTTCAGATTAAAACAGAAGACCTAATGCACCTGGAATATAGGAGGTAACAAACCCTAAATTCAAGGTGACAGTTGCTGCACATTAGGGCTGGATCATTCTACAGAAAGCCCAAAATTCAGATACCTATTTAAACAACAGAAACTCATAGAATTGAGTACGAATTGCAGAAGACTAAATAGGGTGTCTAGTGTTTTAATAGCAGGTTGTTTTTTATGTACCACTTTATGAGCTTTTAAGCAAAAGTGCATTTGTAACTTGATTGAAACTGTTAAGTAAGATCAAGCTATTTTTGTTTGAAGAATGTCTTCAATTTCAGTAAACTTGTAAACTTGATCACTGGGTGATTGAGGGGGAGTGAGTAGGGTACTCTTATCTAAGTGAGTCTTAGGTAGAAATTGCATTGGGTAAGTATTAAGTGATAGATTAAACAGGGTGGTTTAAGTCTAGAATTAATATTACTAATAGTGGATTTCCTCCTGGCTTGGTAGCCTCCAGATGTAAGTGTGGTTATACACTGAACTGGGTTAACAAACTTCTGTGTTGTTTACTTTTCTTGCTGTTTAAGTTTTGGTTAAATTTGTCAAATGTCCTATTAAGTGTTGGGACATCTCTTAGGACATCTCATACCTGATCACAGAATTTCAGGGACATCCTGACAAAACTGAACTTAGTCATTTACACAATGTCCCAACATCTGATGAGACATCCTGAAATAAGTTCACATACTCTGTTTGCTAATGTCCCAACATCTGATAGGACATTCTGAACTGAACTTAACATTTCTTGTTTGGTCAAAAATTCTGCCAATTCTTAAACATCTACAAACTCCCCCTTTGGCTAATTTTTGGCTAACATCTTTTCTGTTTTTCAGAGTGCAGCAGAAGTTCTTTTTATCAGAGTATATCATCACTTTTCTGTTGATTTTTATTTGAGATTACTCCCCCTCAAACATATATGTGTCCAGTCTTTATCCAGTCTTGTTTCAACAGAATTATTCATTAAATCACACTGATTCAGTTCAGACAGAAACAAACAGATTTCATTCATTTAAAACAGCAATTACATTTGATTTTGATTTTGATGTTGTTCTCCCCCTTGGTAGACACAAAATTAGGGGCCAAAGACACTATTTCAGTCATTACATTGCTGTCATTACATTTGCCTCACATTCATTTAATCACTCAGAATCATCACTCTCAGTTCCCTCCTCAACCTCAGTGTCTTCAGCAGCTTCACTTGCTTCATCAGCTTCACTGTCTTCATCACTTTCCAACCTTTTAATTATTTCCTCAAGCTTCTGTCTTCTAGTTTCAAGCTCTTTGCAGGTGCCTTTGAGTTCAGCAATCAAGGCCTTCTTAGAGATTGGATTCTTAGCAGTGGAAGGACCAGCAGATGTCCCAGAAGGTGCTTCAACATCTGCAGCATGGTGACTTAGGAATAATTTGTAATGAAAAGCCAGGGGGCTCTCTCTCTTGCAGACAATGTCCTTCTCAGTTAAAATTCCAGGGTATTGACTTAGAACAATACCACACAGCAATGATGGAAAAGCTATTGGTAGCTTTGTTGCAGTAGAGATGGCATGCTTCATAGTCTGATCAAAAATATATTCTCCATAATCCATCTTGGTTTGAGTCCCCACAGCAAAGATGAATCTGGCCAGACCAGTTGAGATTGATGAAGTGTGGTTGGTAGGCACCCAGTTTGCAGTTCCAATCCTGTTCAGCATGGCATACTTCCTAGTAAGCATGCTCACAGAGAGCTTTCCCTTCACAGGCCAAGCTTTGACCTGGTTTGCAGTGATTACCTTACAGATTTGATTATCTGTTTTCCCTAGCTCATTGGGTCCATCTGTGTCCCTTCCTAGATACTGATTAATGATTTGGGGAGAGAACTCAACACACTTACCTCTTACAAATACCTTTCTGAACTCTGAGGACTTACCATTTGAGCAATCCTCCTGAAGATTCACAATGAACTCTTTGACAAGAAGTTCATAGCAGGGAGAGAACTCTGAGACTGTCTTGAATAGTCCTGCAGCAGAGATTAGGTCAATGAGTTCTGTGCACTCAAGTGCATTGCTGCTCAGTTCTCTTTCCAGGGCAACCCTTCTTTGGTACACATACTTCCATCTGTTGACACTAGATACATGATGAAATGATATGTTGTCCAATGGAGCTTCTGGAACAGCAGTTGAAGCTCTTGCTGATGTTGGTATTTTCTTGGGAGGAGATGTTGGGACATCTGATTCAACATCTGAATCTGAGGGTGTGACAGCTTTTCTCTTCTGAGATTGGACTTTGCTCCAGGGTTTAGTTGGACCAAAGATAGCTTTAGCTTTTCCTTTCTTTGGAATATCCTTCTTAGTCTCAGGAATGACAGGTTCAACTTGCATTTTTTCTTTCCTGGACCTTAGTCTTTTAGCAATGCTGGGCTTCACAGATGATATGATCTCTGCATCAGAATCCTGTTCCAGATTGACTACTGGAGGGGATTGAGCAGTCTCCTCATCAGCTTGTTGATCAGTAGAAGATTGATCTTCATTTGAGTCTTTAGCCTGTTCCACAGAAACTTCTTTATCACTTTCGCTTGAGACCCCTTTCTTGTCCTCAGTCTGTTCAGTATCATCAGATGAGTTTGCTTTCTCATCTGCATATGTTCCAACATCTGTTGGGACATCTTGTTCTGCAGCAGTGTTCTTTGTAGCTTGAGTTGGTTCTTCTAGAGGTGCAGGAATGGTGTTCAAGGGAACAGAGATTCCTTTCACTACTCTTTGTTCAGAGAAAACTTGATTGACAATCTCCTTGATGGAATCGTCAACATAGTTGGAGTATTTAACATGAGAAGGTATTTCTTTAGCTTTGCTTCTGGTTTGATCTTTACCTCTTTTTGGTGTTCTTGCCTTCTTAGTGTGATAGGCGTTTCCCCTAAGCTCGTCTAATGGTGTTGATTGCATTGGTACCATAGAAATAGGAGTGGCATGAACCACGTCTTCCTGATTGAGAACTTCTTCAGCTGTTTTAGTGTTTTGAGACATTGTTGAAGAAGATGAATGTGCAGCTTTAGGGTTTAAGATTTCTGAAGGATTACTAGTTAATGTGATTCGCTTGTGATGATGTGCTGAGACTTTTGATAGCTTCTTATAAGAAGTTACTGAATAAATAGCCGTTACAGTCCAAATGATTAGGGTTGGAATTCCCAAAGTTCTTGTCCAGACCAGTTTTGCCATCTGGAACTCAAGCCGAGCAATGTCATATGACATGTTGGCACATCTCATTAACTGCTAGATATCACATAAACAGATTCCAAGTTTGCCCCTTAAGTTCTCAAATTGTGTAGCATCCAATGCCTTGGTAAAGATATCAGCTAACTGCAGATCTGTAGCAACATGCTCTAATGAAATTACTTTCTCTTCTACAAGATCTCTGATGAAGTGATGTCTGATATCAATATGCTTTGTCCTGCTGTGTTGGATAGGATTTTTAGATATATTGATTGCACTTAAGTTGTCACAGTACAATGTCATGACATCTTGTGGGACATTGTACTCAGTGAGCATCTGTTTCATCCAAACCAACTGGGAACAACTGCTACCTGCTGCTATGTACTCAGCTTCAGCTGTAGATAAAGATACACAATTCTGCTTCTTACTGAACCAAGAAATCAGATTGTTTCCTAGGAAGAAGCATCCTCCTGAAGTGCTTTTTCTGTCATCAGCACTTCCTGCCCAATCAGCATCACAGAAGCCAGTGAGAATAGGTTTGCAACCATGAAAGTACATTATGCCATAGTCACAAGTACCATTAACATATTTAAGGATTCTCTTGACTTGATTGAGATGACTGACTTTTGGATCAGCTTGATATCTTGCACAAACTCCTACTGCAAAGGCAATGTCTGGTCTGCTAGCAGTCAAGTATAACAAGCTTCCAATCATGCTTCTATACAAACTTTGATCTACATTCTCACCCTTCTCATCTTTTGTTAACTTTAAATGTGTAGGAGCAGGAGTTCTTTTATGAGAAGCATTTTCCATTCCAAATTTCTTCACTATGTTCTTGGAGTATTTGCTTTGTGAGATGAACATGGAGTCTTCCATTTGCTTAACTTGCAGGCCAAGAAAGTAGGTTAATTCACCTACTAGACTCATTTCAAATTCAGATTCCATCTGCTTGACAAAATGTTTGACCATCTTATCAGACATCCCTCCAAACACAATGTCATCCACATATATTTGTGCTATCATGACATTTCCTTCTTCATCTTTAACAAATAGGGTTTTATCAATCCCACCTTTTCTGTATCCTTGCTTGATAAGATATGTGGTCAGTCTTTCATACCATGCCCTTGGAGCTTGCTTCAGACCATACAGTGCTTTCTTTAATTTGTATACATGATTTGGACAGCTTGGATCAACAAATCCTTTAGGCTGTTCTACATATACCTCTTCATTAAGATAACCATTAAGAAAGGCACTTTTCACATCCATTTGAAATAGCTTGAATTTTAAGATGCAAGCAATTCCCAACAGTAATCTTATTGATTCAAGCCTTGCTACTGGTGCAAAGGTTTCATCAAAATCTACCCCTTCAATTTGAGTGTATCCTTGAGCCACAAGTCTAGCTTTGTTCTTTGTAACAATTCCTTGTTCATTTGACTTGTTCTTATACACCCATTTTGTACCAATAACATTTATGTCATCAGGTCTAGGTACAAGATTCCACACTTCATTCCTTGTGAATTGACCTAATTCCTCTTGCATAGCACAAATCCAGTATTCATCAGTGAGAGCTTCCTTGATATTTTTAGGTTCTATTTTGGAAACAAAACAAGAACCTGAGATCACTTCTCTTGATCTAGTGCTCACACCTCTGTTGGGATCACCAATTATTAAGTCTTTGGGATGATCCTTTTGTATTCTGATGGAAGGAGGTTTACTTGATTCTTCTGTCCTTGTATCAGTTTGATTGAAGTTATATTGATCATTCTTTTCTTCAGCTTCAATCTTGATATCAACAGATGTTCCAACATCTTCTGGGACATCTGTAGGAGCATCATCAATTATCACATTTATGGACTCCATGATCACATTTGTTCTGTAGTTAAATACTCTATATGCTCTGCTGTTTATAGAGTATCCAAGGAAAATTCCTTCATCACTTTTAGGATCCATTTTTCTCCTTTGCTCCCTATCTGCCAGAATATAGCATTTACTTCCAAATACATGAAAATACTTCACTGTGGGTTTTCTGCCCTTCCATACTTCATATATTGTGGACAAAGTTCCTTTCCTTAAAGTAACTCTGTTATGGATGTAGCAGGCAGTGTTCATAGCTTCAGCCCAGAAATATAGAGGTAACTTTTTAGCATGGATCATAGCTCTTGCTGATTCTTGAATGGTTCTATTCTTTCTTTCAACAATCCCATTCTGTTGAGGAGTTATAGGTGAAGAATACTCATGGTTGATTCCTTCTGAAGAACAAAAATCTAAGAATTTTTGATTCTCAAATTCCTTTCCATGATCACTTCTAATTCTGATCACACAGCTGGATTTTTCCCTTTGTAATCTTTGACATAATTCCTTGAATACATCAAAGACATCTGACTTTTCTTTAATGAAATTTATCCATGTATATCTTGAAAAGTCATCAACCACTACATATGCATACCTCTTACCACCAAGGCTTTCAACCTGCATAGGTCCCATGAGATCCATGTGCAACAATTCCAGAACTTTGGAAGTTGTCAGATGTTGGAGCTTAGGATGGGACATCTTGGTTTGTTTGCCTATTTGACATTCACCACAGATTTTGCCATCATCAATCTTCAGTTTAGGGATACCTCTTACAGCATCCATAGATATGATCTTCTTTATGCCTCTGAAATGAAGATGACCTAGCCTTTGGTGCCATAGTTTTACTTCTTCTTCTCTAGCTAGAGAACAAGTTGAAGTGGGACTGAAGTCTAATGGCTCCCACATGTAACAGTTGTCTTTTGACCTTGCACCTTTCATGACAACTTCTTGCTCTTGGTTAGTCACTATGCATTCAGTTTTTGTTAAGTTTACACTGTATCCTTGATCACATAGTTGACTTATACTGATCAGGTTAGCAGTTAACCCTTTAACTAGCAATACATCATCTAGTCTTGGAACATCTTGACAGTCCAAGGTTCCAACTCCTTTGATCTCTCCTTTAGCTCCATCTCCAAAAGTTACATACCTGGATGAATGTGATTTTAAGTTCACTAGCAGATTCTTCAACCCAGTCATGTGCCTTGAACATCCACTGTCAAAGTACCAGTCTTCTTTAGCTGATACTCTTAGTGATGTATGTGCTATATATGCAGTATTTTTCTTTGTCCAGATGAGTTGAGATTTCTTTTGAATCATCTGCCCTGTGTGTTGATCAGCTGATCTCCAAGCTTGATTGTTATTCTTGTTCTTGGATATGTGTCTTTGATCAGTCTGAGTGCTAACTTTTGGTCTCCATTCCTTCTTGATGTCCTCTGTCTTTTGCTTAGGAAACTGCTGATTTCTTTGATGTTTTTGCAGCACTTTCTTGATACCTTCTGTTTTCTGTTTGGAAGGTTGCTGATACATCTGATTTGGATATCCATGTAGCTTATAACAGTGAGGTTTGATATGCCCAAATCTTCCACAGTGATGGCATCTCCATCTTTGATACTTCTTCTTCATTTTGTTCTTTTCAGAATGTTGAGACATCTGTTGGAACATTATGTTTGTCTTTGTGTTCTGATGTTGAAGCATCTGTTGGGACATCTTATTTGACTGTGTAGTTTTTGAAGTAGTTTTTGAAGTAGTTTTGCTAGAGCTTGCTTCATCTCTGTTATATCCCAGTCCACTTTTGTCCCCTGAATGTTTATTATTGCAGAGAATAGCATCCAGTGTATTTGAGCTGCTGTTCATCATTCTAACAGATTTGGACATATGTTCCAGCTTAGAATTGAGAAGAGTTACTTCACTTTTTAAATTATCAATGATTACTTGATCACTTGCTTTTTCTTCTTCTAGTACTTCATTCTGCTTCTTTAGCTTTATGATCTCACTGCATGCTTCAGTACTTCTCTTGTACAGATCCTTGAAGGCTTGCTCAAGATCTTCATAAGTAGGTTCTTCACAACTGGAATCACTATCATATTCACACAGTCCAGCTAAAGCAGTGACATGCTTAGCTGATTCTTCTACTGAATCTCCTGAGTCTTCATCAGACCAGGTCACAGAGAGTCCTTTCTTTTGCCTCTTTAAGTAGGTAGGACATTCAAACTTGATGTGTCCATATCCTTCACATTCATGGCATTTGACTCCTTTATCTTGATTGGTCTTTTCAGCATACTTTAATCTTTTGTTAGCATCATAAGATCTTCTGTTCTCAGAGTTTGTGTTTCTTCCACTAGGTTTGGATTTTCCTTCCATTCCTCTGAGAATCTGTTTGAATTGTCTTCCAATTAATGCAATATTTTCTGATAAGCTTTTATCATTTGCTGGTTCATCATCTTCTTCTTCATCTGTATTTGAAACCAAGGCAATGCTTTTGTTCTTTTTAGCATGTGTGTCATTCATTCCCATCTCAAAAGATTGAAGAGAACCAATGAGTTCTTCAGCTTTCATGGAGCATATGTCTTGTGCTTCTTCTATTGCTGTGACTTTCATGTCAAATCTTTTTGGCAAAGATCTGAGAATCTTCCTTACAAGCTTTTCATCAGTCATCTTTTCTCCCAAGGCTCCAGAAGTATTGGCTATATCCAAGATATTCATGTAGAACTCATGAATTGATTCATCTTCCTTCATTCTCAAGTTTTCAAACTTGGTGGTGAGAAGTTGAAGTCTTGACATTTTTACTTTTGATGTTCCTTCATGAGTTGTCTTGAGGGTATCCCACACATCTTTGGCCAGCTCACAATGATGCACCAGTCTGAAAATATTTCTATCAATGCCATTGAATAAGGCATTTAGGGCTTTTGAGTTGCCTAGTTCTGAATCTTCTTCCTCTTTACTCCATTCTTCTTCAGGTTTCAGAACATTTGATCCATCTTTGGTGTCTTGGACAGGATGTTTCCATCCAACATTTACTGCTCTCCATGCCCTGTTGTCAAGTGATTTTAAGAATGCAATCATTCTTGGCTTCCAGTAGTCATAATTAGATCCATCCAGAATAGGTGGTCTATTTACTGACCCTATATCTCTGTCCATGTTACAGAATTTGTTTTCCCTAGATCTCACCCAGTATAAACAGGCAGGGTGCCTGCTCTGATGCCAATTGAAATTCTGTGATCAGGTATGAGATGTCCTAAGAGATGTCCCAACACTTAATAGGACATTTGACAAATTTAACCAAAACTTAAACAGCAAGAAAAGTAAACAACACAGAAGTTTGTTAACCCAGTTCAGTGTATAACCACACTTACATCTGGAGGCTACCAAGCCAGGAGGAAATCCACTATTAGTAATATTAATTCTAGACTTAAACCACCCTGTTTAATCTATCACTTAATACTTACCCAATGCAATTTCTACCTAAGACTCACTTAGATAAGAGTACCCTACTCACTCCCCCTCAATCACCCAGTGATCAAGTTTACAAGTTTACTGAAATTGAAGACATTCTTCAAACAAAAATAGCTTGATCTTACTTAACAGTTTCAATCAAGTTACAAATGCACTTTTGCTTAAAAGCTCATAAAGTGGTACATAAAAAACAACCTGCTATTAAAACACTAGACACCCTATTTAGTCTTCTGCAATTCGTACTCAATTCTATGAGTTTCTGTTGTTTAAATAGGTATCTGAATTTTGGGCTTTCTGTAGAATGATCCAGCCCTAATGTGCAGCAACTGTCACCTTGAATTTAGGGTTTGTTACCTCCTATATTCCAGGTG
This sequence comes from Lathyrus aphaca, assembly GCA_963966055.1. Classification (NCBI taxonomy): domain Eukaryota; kingdom Viridiplantae; phylum Streptophyta; class Magnoliopsida; order Fabales; family Fabaceae; genus Lathyrus; species Lathyrus aphaca. The sequence continues at coordinate 14,138,158 of OZ014525.1, forward strand.
CATTAGGTCTTCTGTTTTAATCTGAAACTTCAATTTAAAACTCCCTACAGATGCGCCTTGTTCTGTTTTTATCCAGCATTAATTAATTCCAGATAGTTCTCCTTAAATATCTCTGATCTGTTAATCAATAATTAATTCTGGTAGCAGGTCTGAGATGTCTCAACATCTGTTGGGACTGTAGATGTTTAAGAATTGGCAGAATTTTTGACCAAACAAAAAATGTTAAGTTCAGTTCAGAATGTCCTATCAGATGTTGGGACATTAGCAAACAGAGTATGTGAACTTCTGTTCAAAACAACAAAGATGGATCAATAGTTCTGAAACCTGAAGAAGAATGGAGTAAAGAGGAAGAAGATTCAGAACTAGGCAACTCAAAAGCCCTAAATGCTTTATTCAATGGCATTGATAGAAATATTTTCAGACTAGTGCATCATTGTGAGCTGGCCAAAGATGTGTGGGATACCCTCAAGACAACTCATGAAGGAACATCAAAAGTAAAAATGTCAAGACTTCAACTTCTCACCACCAAATTTGAAAACTTGAGAATGAAGGAAGATGAATCAATTCATGAGTTCTACTTGAACATCTTGGATATAGCCAATACTTCTGGAGCCTTGGGAGAAAAGATGACTGATGAAAAGCTTGTAAGGAAGATTCTCAGATCTTTGCCAAAAAGATTTGACATGAAAGTCACAGCAATAGAAGAAGCACAAGACATATGCTCCATGAAAGCTGAAGAACTAATTGGTTCCCTTCAAACCTTTGAGATGGGAATGAATGACACACATGCTAAAAAGAACAAAAGCATTGCCCTGGTTTCAAATACAGATGAAGAAGAAGATAATGAATTAGCAAATGATAAAAGATTATCAGAAAACCTTGCATTGATTGCAAGACAGTTCAAACAGATTCTCAGAGGTATGGAAGGAAAATCAAATTCCAGTGGAAGATTCACAAACTCTTCTGAAAACAAGAGAACATATGATGCTAACAGAAGATCAAATCTTGCTGAAAAGACCAGTCAAGAAAAAGGAATCAAGTGCCATGAATGTGAAGGATATGGACACATCAAGAAGGAATGTCCTAACTTCTTAAAAAGACAAAAGAAGGGACTATCTGTAACCTGGTCTGATGAAGACTCAGGAGGAGATTCAGAAGAAGAATCAGCTAAGCATATTACTGCTTTAGCTGGACTGTGTGAATATGATAGTGATTCCAGTTGTGGAGAACCTACCTATGAAGATCTTGAGCAAGCCTTCAAGGATCTATATAAGAGAAGTACTGAAGCATGCAGTGAGATCATAAAGCTAAAGAAGCAGAATGAAGTACTAGAAGAAGAAAAAGCAAGTGATCAAGTAATCATTGATACCTTAAAAAGTGAAGTAACTCTTCTCAATTCTAAGCTGGAACATATGTCCAAATCTGTTAGAATGATGAACAGCAGCTCAAATACATTGGATGCTATTCTCTGCAATAATAAACATTCAGGGGACAAAAGTGGACTGGGATATAACAGAGATGGAGCCAGCTCTAGCAAAGCTACTGCAAAAACTACTCAGTCAAACAAGATGTCCCAACAAATGTTCCAACATCAGAACACAAAGACAAACATAATGTTCAAACAGATGTCTCAACATTCTGGAAAGAACAAGATGAAGAAGAAGTATCAAAGATGGAGATGCCATCACTGTGGAAGATTTGGACATATCAAACCTCACTGTTATAAGCTACATGGATATCCAAATCAGATGTATCAGCAACCTACCAAACAGAAAACAGAAGGTACCAAGAAAGTGCTGCAAAAACATCAAAGAAATCAGCAACCTCCTAAGCAAAAGACAGAAGTAATCAAGAAAGTTTGGAGACCAAAAGCTGACATTCAGACTGATCAAAGCCACATACACAAGAACAAGATCAACAATCAGGCTTGGAGATCAGCTGAACAACACTCAGAGCAGAGGCATCAAAAGAAATCTCAACTCATCTGGTCAAAGAAAAGTACTGCATACCTAGCACATACATCACTGAAAGTATCAGCTAAAGAAGACTGGTATTTTGACAGTGGATGCTCAAGACACATGACTGGATTGAAGAATTTGCTAGTAAACTTAAAATCTCATTCATCCAGGTATGTTACCTTTGGAGATGGAGCTAAAGGAGAAATCAAGGGAGTTGGAACCTTGGATTGTCAAGATGTTCCAAGACTAGATGATGTGCTGCTAGTTAAAGGTTTAACTGCTAACCTGATCAGCATAAGTCAACTATGTGATCAAGGATACAGTGTAAACTTTACCAAATCTGAATGCATAGTGACTAACAAAGAACAAGAGGTTGTCATGAAAGGAGCCAAATCTAAAGACAACTGTTACATGTGGGAATCCCAAAATATCAGTCTCACTTCAACATGCACTCTAGCTAAAGAAGAAGAAGTGAAACTGTGGCATCAAAGACTAGGTCATCTTCATTTCAGAGGCATAAAGAAGATCATATCTATGGATGCTGTAAGAGGTATTCCTAATCTGAAGATTGATGATGGCAAAATATGTGGTGAATGTCAAATAGGCAAGCAAACCAAGATGTCCCATCCAAAGCTCCAACATCTGACAACTTCCAAAGTTTTGGAACTTTTACATATGGATCTTATGGGACCTATGCAGGTTGAAAGTCTTGGTGGTAAGAGGTATGCATATGTTGTGGTTGATGACTTTTCCAGATATACATGGATAAACTTCATCAAAGAAAAGTCAGATGTATTTGATGTATTCAAAGAATTATGTCAAAGATTGCAAAGGGAAAAATCCAGCTGTGTGATCAGAATAAGAAGTGATCATGGAAAAGATTTTGAGAATCAAAAGTTCTTAGATTTTTGCTCTTCAGAAGGAATCAATCATGAGTATTCTTCACCTATCACTCCTCAACAGAATGGAATTGTGGAAAGGAAGAATAGAACCATTCAAGAATCAGCAAGAGCTATGATCCATACTAAAAAATTACCTTTATATTTCTGGGCTGAAGCTATGAACACTGCCTGCTATATCCATAACAGAGTTACCTTGAGAAAAGGAAATTTATCCACAATATATGAAGTCTGGAAGGGCAGAAAACCCACTGTTAAGTACTTTCATGTGTTTGGAAGTAACTGCTACATTCTGGCAAACAGGGAACAAAGGAGAAAAATGGAATCCATAAATGTGATAATTGATGATGCTCCTACAGATGTCCCAGAAGATGTTGGAACATCTGCTGATATCAAGATTAAAGCTGAAGAAAAAGATGATCAATATAACTGCACTCAATATGATACAAGGACAGAAGAATCCAGTAGACCTCCCTCCATCAGAATACAAAAAGATCATCCCAAAGATTTAATAATTGGTGATCCCAACAGAGGTGTAAGCACTAGATCAAAAGAGGTAATTTCAGGTTCTTGTTTTGTGTCCAAAATAGAACCTAAAAACATCAAGGAGGCTCTTACTGATGAATACTGGGTTTGTGCTATGCAAGAGGAATTAGGTCAATTCACAAGGAATGAAGTATGGATTCTTGTTCCTAAACCTGATGACATAAATGTGATTGTTACAAAATGGGTGTACAAGAACAAGTCAAATGAACAAGGAATTGTTACAAAGAACAAAGCTAGATTTGTGGCTCAAAGATACACTCAAATTGAAGGAGTAGACTTTGATGAAACCTCTGCACCAGTAGCAAGGCTTGAATCAATAAGACTACTGTTGGGAATTGCTTGTATCTTAAAGTTCAAGCTATTTCAAATGGATGTGAAAAGTGCCTTTCTTAATGGTCATCTTAATAAAGAAGTATATGTAGAACAACCTAAAGGATTTGTTGATCCTAGCTGTCCAAATCACGTATACAAATTAAAGAAAGCTCTTTATGGTCTGAAGCAAGCTCCAAGGGCATGGTATGAAAGACTGACCACATTTCTTATCAAACAAGGATACAGAAAAGGTGGGATAGATAAAACCCTGTTTGTTAAAGATGAAAAGGGTGAGAATGTAGGGAACAATCTGATTTCTTGGTTCAGTAAGAAACAGAATTGTGTAACCTTGTCTACAGCTGAAGCTGAGTACATAGCAGCAGGTAGCAGTTGTTCACAGTTGGTTTGGATGAAGCAGATACTCACTGAGTACAATGTCCCACAGGATGTCATGACATTGTACTGTGACAACTTAAGTGCAATCAACATATCAAAGAATCCTATTCAACACAGCAGGACTAAGCATATTGATATCAGACATCATTTCTTCAGAGATCTTGTAGAAGAAAAGGTGATTTCATTAGAACATTTAGCTACAGATTTGCAATTAGCTGATATCTTTACCAAGGCATTGGATGATACTCAATTTGAGAACTTAAGGGGCAAACTTGGAATCTGCTTATGTGATATCTAGCAGTTAATGAGATGTGCCAACATGTCATATGACATTGCATGGCTTAAATTCCAGATGGCAAAACTGGTCTGGACAAGAACTTTGGAAATTCCAATCCTAATCATTTGGACTGTAACGGCTACTTATTTAGTAACTCCTTATAATTAGCTATCAAGAGTCTCATCACACCATCACAAGCGAATCACATTAACTAGCAATTCTTCAGAAATCATAAACCCTAAAGCTGCACATTCATCTTCTTCAACAATGTCTCAAAACCCTAAATCATCTGAAGAAGTTCTCAACCAGGAAGACGTGGTTCATGCCACTCCAATTTCTGTGGTGCCAATGTCATCAACACCATTGGACGAGCTCAGGGGAAGCGCCTCTCACACTAGAAAGGCAAGAACTCCAAAGAGAGGTAAAGATCAAATCAGAAGCAAAGCTAAAGGCACTCCCTCTCCTGCTAACATGCCCCCTAAATCTTCACAATACGTGAATGATTCAATAAAGGAAATTGTCACTCAAATTCTGTTTGAACAAAGGAAGGTGAGTGGAATCTCTGTTCCCTTGAATACCATGCCTGCACCTCAAGAAGAACCAGCTCAGACTGCAGAAGACACTCCTGCAGAACAAGATGTCCCAATGAATGTTGGAACATCTGCAGATGAGAAAGAAAATTCATCTGATGCTGAACAAACTAAGGACCAAGAGAAGGCCTTAAATGAAGATGATGACAAAGTCTCTGAGGATCAGACCAAAGTCTCAGATGAAGATCTAATCCCTGCTGATCAACAAGCTGAAGAAGAGACTGCTCAATCTCCTCCAGTGGTCAACCTGGAGCAGGACTCTGATGCAGAAATCATAGCATCTGTCAAACCCAGCATAGCCAAAAGACTCAGGTCCAGGAAGGGTAAGATGCAAGCTGAAGCAGCAATTCCTGAAAAGAAGAAAGCCTCTCCAAAGAAAGGGAAAGCTAAAGCCTCTTTTGGGCCATCAAAACAATGGAGTAAAGTTCAAACTCAGAAAAGGAAGGCTGTCACACCATCAGATTCAGATGTTGGATCAGATGTCCCAACATCTCCTCCCAAGAAGAAACCAGCACCAGCTAGAGCTTCAACTGTTGTTCCAGAAGCTCCCTTGGAAAACATATCCTTCCATCATGTCTCCAGTGTCAACAGATGGAAATATGTGTACCAAAGAAGGGTTGCTTTGGAAAGAGAACTAAGCAGCAATGCACTTGAGTGCACAGAACTGATAGACCTCATCTCTGCTGCAGGATTATTCAGAACAGTCTCAAACCTCTCTCCCTGCTATGAATTTCTTGTCAAAGAGTTCATTGTGAATCTTCAGGAGGATTGCTCAAATGGTAAGTCCTCTGAGTTCAGAAAGGTATTTGTAAGAGGTAAGTGTGTTGAGTTCTCTCCCCAAATCATTAATCAGTATTTAGGAAGGGACACAGATGGACCCAATGAGCTAGGGAAAACAGATAATCAAATCTGTAAGGTAATCACTGCAAACCAGGTCAAAGCTTGGCCTGTGAAGGGAAAGCTCTCTGTGAGCATGCTTACTAGGAAGTATGCCATGCTGAACAGGATTGGAACTGCAAACTGGGTGCCTACCAACCACACTTCATCAATCTCAACTGGTCTGGCCAGATTCATCTTTGCTGTGGGGACTCAAACCAAGATGGATTATGGAGAATATATTTTTGATCAGACTATGAAGCATGCCATCTCTACTGCAACAAAGCTACCAATAGCTTTTCCATCATTGCTGTGTGGTATTGTTCTAAGTCAATACCCTGGAATTTTAACTGAGAAGGACATTGTCTGCAAGAGAGAGAGCCCCCTGGCTTTTCATTACAAATTATTCCTAAGTCACCATGCTGCAGATGTTGAAGCACCTTCTGGGACATCTGCTGGTCCCTCCACTGCTAAGAATCCAATCTCTAAGAAGGCCTTGATTGCTGAACTCAAAGGCACCTGCAAAGAGCTTGAAACTAGAAGACAGAAGCTTGAGGAAATAATTAAAAGGTTGGAAAGTGATGAAGACAGTGAAGCTGATGAAGCAAGTGAAGCTGCTGAAGACACTGAGGTTGAGGAGGGAACTGAGAGTGATGATTCTGAGTGATTAAATGAATGTGAGGCAAATGTAATGACAGCAATGTAATGACTGAAATAGTGTCTTTGGCCCCTAATTTTGTGTTTACCAAGGGGGAGAACAACATCAAAATCAAAATCAAATGTAATTGCTGTTTTAAATGAATGAAATCTGTTTGTTTGCTTCTGAACTGAATAAGTTTTTTTTTCTGTTGGAACAAGACTGGATAAAGACTGGACACATATATGTTTGAGGGGAGTAATCTCAAATAAAAATCAACAGAAAAGTGATGATATACTCTGATAAAAAGAACTTCTGCTGCACTCTGAAAAACAGAAAAGATGTTAGCCAAAAATTAGCCAAAGGGGGAGTTTGTAGATGTTTAAGAATTGGCAGAATTTTTGACCAAACAAGAAATGTTAAGTTCAGTTCAGAATGTCCTATCAGATGTTGGGACATTAGCAAACAGAGTATGTGAACTTATTTCAGGATGTCTCATCAGATGTTGGGACATTGTGTAAATGACTAAGTTCAGTTTTGTCAGGATGTCCCAACAGATGTTGAGACATCTCAGACCTGCTACCAGAATTAATTATTGATTAACAGATCAGAGATATTTAAGGAGAACTATCTGGAATTAATTAATGCTGGATAAAAACAGAACAAGGCGCATCTGTAGGGAGTTTTAAATTGAAGTTTCAGATTAAAACAGAAGACCTAATGCACCTGGAATATAGGAGGTAACAAACCCTAAATTCAAGGTGACAGTTGCTGCACATTAGGGCTGGATCATTCTACAGAAAGCCCAAAATTCAGATACCTATTTAAACAACAGAAACTCATAGAATTGAGTACGAATTTCAGAAGACTAAATAGGGTGTCTAGTGTTTTAATAGCAGGTTGTTTTTTATGTACCACTTTATGAGCTTTTAAGCAAAAGTGCATTTGTGACTTGATTGAAACTGTGAAGTAAAATCAAGCTGGTTTGTTTGAAGGATGTCTTCAAAGTCTGTAAACTTGTAAACTTGATCACTGGGTGATTGAGGGGGAGTGAGTAGGGTACTCTTATCTAAGTGAGTCTTAGGTAGAAATTGCATTGGGTAAGTATTAAGTGATAGATTAAACAGGGTGGTTTAAGTCTAGAATTAATATTACTAATAGTGGATTTCCTCCTGGCTTGGTAGCCTCCAGATGTAGGTGTGGTTATACACTGAACTGGGTTAACAAACTTCTGTGTTGTTTACTTTTCCTGCTGTTTAAGTTTTGGTTAAATTTGTCAAATGTCCTATTAAGTGTTGGAACATCTCTTAGGACATCTCATTACAGAATTTCAAAACATCAGCACCTGCACCACAAGTAGATAATGTGGGGGGAGGCGGAGGCTTCACTCGAAGCGGACGTCTCTTTGCTTCACAAGTTCAAAGACCCACTGCCGAAGCAGAAGCTGCTGCCAAGGCAAAAGGAAAAGGCCCGGTGCAGGAAGATCCAGCTGCCAAAGAAACCCTGAAGACTCCATTTGATCAGGAAGTTGATGAGTTTATGCGAATCATCAAAAAGAGTGATTATAAAGTTGTGGATCAACTTCACCAGACGCCATCCAAAATCTCCATCCTCTCACTGCTTATGTGCTCCGAAGCCCATCGGAATGCACTACTTAAAGTCTTGCACGCAGCTTACGTGCCCGAGGAGATTACTGTCAACCAATTGGAAACCGTGGTTGGAAATGTTACTGCTAGCAATGGGCTAGGGTTTACCAATTCTGACTTGACAGTGGATGGCCGCAATCACAACAAAGCCTTGCACATAACCATGGAATGCAAAGGAGCTGTCCTTTCTCATGTGCTGGTGGACACAGGTTCTTCCCTGAATGTCTTACCAAAGAAGGCTCTGGTGAAGTTAGAATATGATGGATTGGCATTGAGACCCAGCAACCTGGTGGTGAGAGCCTTTGATGGTTCGAAGAGATCGGTTCTGGGAGAGATTGAGCTGCCCGTGACAATTGGCCCGCAGACCTTTAAAACTATCTTTTATGTGATGGACATTCAGCCCGCCTACAGCTGTTTGTTGGGTAGACCCTGGATTCACGCCGCCGGCGCAATAACGTCTACCCTTCACCAAAAGTTAAAATTTGAGTGGGAAGGTCAAGTTGTCACAATCTGTGGGGAAGAGGATATCTTTGTTAGCCATCTGGCTACTTATAAATACATTGAGAGGGATGGAGAGATCCATGAAACAATGAGCCAAGGTTTTGAAGCCTTGAATGTCAATGAAGCATCTGCTGTGTCAGGGATCTCAATGTCGTCTTACCAACAAGCCCGGAAGGTTGTTGAGGAAGGAACTGCCCTAGGCTGGGGCAAGGTCTTAGCTGTGGAGGAGAAGAAGGACAAATTTGGGTTGGGTTACAGACCAACTCAACATCAAGCAAAGGCTGCTGAGAAGCCTGGTTTTGTCAGTGGGGGGATGCTTACCCCCGATGCTATCAACTGTCTGGAAGGCGAGCTGGAAGAGGAGCGCAATCTGGAGAATTGGATTCGTCCGAAGATCCCGGGGAGCAGTATCTCGAACTGGTCTTCCCAGGAAGTTATAAGAGTTACTCGAGCAGAGTAATTATTATTTCCTGTATTTTTATTGCATGCATCAAAGTCTTGCATCTTGCCCAAGATGACAAGACTCATTTTGTAATCGGGCCATCTGTACTTTTTGTGCAAACAAGATTAATTAATGAAATATCAGACATCTTTTTGCAAATAAGTCCTTTTTTTTTTTTTTTTTTTTTTTTTTTCTGCTCACTGTTTTTCCATTTTTCTTTTTTGTACAAAAAATAAATGGCGATGTTTTCAAAATGTTAACTTTGTTTCACTTTTTCTAAGCAAGATTAAAATCAATCACTAAAATGAACAAACTGAACCCTTGCAGAGAGTGCCTTCCAGACAGCACCGACAACAGCACGGCTATGACTTCGTATGACTTTGACAATCCAATCAATCAAGCTGATGAAGGGGTCGAAGAAGAATATGAGCTTCCTGAAGAGCTAGCCAGGTTGTTGAGACAAGAGGAAAAGGTTATCGCTCCTCACCAGGAGGAGGTTGAAGTGATTAATCTTGGTACAGATGAAGACATGAAAGAGGTTAAAATCGGGGCCTGCCTGCAAGACTCAGTGAAGAGACGACTGATTGATCTGCTTCAAGAGTATGTGGACGTGTTTTCTTGGTCGTATCAAGATATGCCAGGGTTGGACACCGACATTGTTATGCACAAGCTGCCTTTGAGGGAAGAATGCCCACCGGTCAAACAGAAGTTGCGCCGCACTCGCCCGGACATGGCAATGAAAATCAAAGAGGAGGTACAAAAGCAGTGGGACGCCGGGTTCCTTGCTGTAACTAGTTACCCGCCGTGGGTTGCCAACATAGTACCTGTGCCTAAGAAGGATGGAAAGGTAAGGATGTGTGTTGACTACCGGGATCTGAATAGAGCCAGCCCGAAAGATGACTTCCCATTACCTCACATTGATGTATTGGTGGATAACACGGCTCAGTTCTCAGTATTCTCCTTCATGGACGGATTTTCAGGATATAACCAGATCAAGATGTCACCTGAAGACATGGAGAAGACAACATTCATCACACCTTGGGGCACGTTCTGTTACAAAGTGATGCCATTCGGACTGAAGAATGCTGGTGCCACATATCAACGGGCTATGGTGACATTATTCCACGATATGATCCATAAGGAAATCGAATGTTATGTGGATGACATGATTGCCAAGTCCCTTACAGAGGAAGACCACCTGGTAAATCTGCTCAAATTATTCAAGCGTCTGAGGAAGTACCAACTGAAGCTGAACCCCAACAAATGCACATTCGGGGTGCGATCCGGTAAGCTGCTGGGCTTTATTGTGAGTGAGAAAGGGATTGAAGTTGACCCTGATAAGGTCAAGGCTATTCAAGAGATGCCTGCACCGAAAACTGAGAAAGAAGTTCGGGGGTTCTTAGGTCGATTGAACTACATTTCACGGTTCATATCTCACCTTACAGCAACCTGTGAACCCTTGTTCAAGCTGTTAAGAAAAGAACAGACGGTCAGGTGGAACGAGGACTGCCAAAGGGCTTTTGACAAGATCAAGGAATACTTACAAGAACCCCCAATCCTTATGCCTCCAGTTGAAGGAAGACCTCTGATAATGTACTTGACAGTATTAGAAGAGTCAATGGGGTGTGTGCTGGGCCAGCATGACGAGTCTGGTCGAAAAGAGTATGCAATATACTACCTGAGCAAAAAGTTTACCGACTGTGAACAACGTTATTCACTGCTCGAGAAAACTTGCTGTGCTTTAGCGTGGGCTGCTCGCCGACTGAGACAGTATATGTTGACCCACACTACCTTGTTAATCTCAAAGATGGACCCGGTTAAGTACATTTTCGAGAAGCCAGCTCTTACCGGACGGGTTGCGAGATGGCAAATGATTCTCACGGAATATGACATTCAGTACACATCTCAGAAAGCCATCAAGGGCAGTGTATTGTCTGAATATCTTGCTGAGCAACCCATTGATGATTACCAGCCTATGAGGTTTGACTTCCCTGATGAAGACATCATGTTCCTGAAAGCAAAAGATCATGAAGAGCCCGTTCACACTGAAGGGCCCGACCCGGAAGAAGAATGGACTATGATGTTTGACGGGGCTGTTAATATGAATGGTCGCGGTGTTGGTGCAGTACTCATTACACCCAAAGGAGTTCACATGCCTTTCTCGGCAAAACTCACTTTCGACTGCACTAACAACGAAGCTGAATACGAAGCTTGCATTATGGGTCTTGAGGAAGCCATTGACCTCAGGATCAAAACATTGACCGTATTCGGAGATTCAGCTCTGGTAGTTAATCAAACCAACGGAAAATGGTATACACACCAGGATCATCTGATACCTTACAGGGATTATACGAGGAGGTTATTGACTTTCTTTACAACAGTCAAGCTTGAGTATATCCCTCGGGACGAGAATCAATTTGCAGATGCCCTTGCTACCATTTCGTCCATGATCAAAGTTCAAGCTGCTAACTTTGTACCCCAGATTCCAGTATCCAGACTTGATAGACCGGCATATGTATTTGCGGCAGATGTTGTAAAAGACGATAAGCCTTGGTTCCATGACATTAAATGCTTCTTGGAGGATCAAACATACCCACCTGGGGCATCTTCCAATGATAAGAAGACTTTGAGAAGGCTTGCTGGTAGCTTCTTTCTGAACACTGATGGTTCCCTATACAAAAGGAACTTTGATATGGTACTCCTCAGATGTGTTGACAAGACGGAAGCAGATTTGTTGATGCATGAAGTGCACGAGGGATCTTTTGGTACCCATGCCGGAGGGCATGCCATGGCTAAGAAGTTGTTAAGATCAGGTTATTACTGGATTACCATGGATGCAGACTGTTGTGCTTATGCCAGAAAGTGCCATAAATGCCAGATCTACGCAGATAAGGTGCATGTGCCTCCCAATCCTTTGAACATCATGTCTTCACCATGGCCCTTTGCTATGTGGGGCATCGATATGATTGGCAAGATTGAGCCAACTGCCTCAAATGGTCATAGGTTCATCCTGGTTGCCATTGATTATTTCACCAAGTGGGTCGAAGCGGCTTCCTACGCCAATGTTACAAGACAAGTGGTGGCCAGATTTCTGAAGAGAGATATCATCTGTCGATACGGAGTTCCCGAGCGAATCATTACTGATAATGGTTCCAATCTAAACAACAAAATGATGGCAGAACTGTGCCGGGACTTCAAGATCCAACACCACAATTCTTCTCCTTACAGGCCAAAGATGAATGGCGCTGTTGAGGCAGCAAATAAAAATATCAAGAAGATTGTGCAGAAGATGGTAGTCACTTATAAAGACTGGCACGAAATGCTACCGTTTGCCTTGCATGGGTACCGCACGTCAATCAGAACATCCACTGGGGCAACACCGTATCAGCTTGTGTATGGTATGGAAGCAGTCCTACCTGTTGAAGTTGAATTACCCTCTCTACGGGTATTGATGGATGTTAAGCTGAACGAAGCAGAATGGGTTCGGTCCCGGTTCGAACAACTGAGTCTGATTGAAGAGAAGAGATTGGCTGCAATCTGTCATGGGCAGCTATATCAGAAAAGAATGAAGAGAGCCTTCGATCAGAAAGTCAGGCACCGAGAATACCAGGTAGGGGATCTTGTGTTGAAAAGAATCCTCCCTCCTCATACAGACCACAGGGGCAAATGGACTCCAAATTATGAAGGACCATTCGTTGTAAGGAAAGTTTTCTCTGGTGGAGCACTGTTGCTCAGCACCATGGATGGTGAAGATTTCCCGTCCCCTGTGAATTCAGATGCAGTTAAAAAATACTTCGTATAAGAATGACCCGCTGGACACAAAAACAGAATGTAAGTCCAGGCAAAATAGGGCATCCCGGCGAGTCAAAAACAGAATAAAAGACTCGGGCAAAAATAAGGGAAATAAACAAAAATGTACACCCGCTGAGTTGAAAAGCCGCATTGGACAACTCAGGCAAAAATGGGTATCCCGATGGATTGAAAACCCGAAAGGGCGATCCATGCAAAATAGGGGAGTAAGCAAATAACTGCATTCTGAATTCGTCCGTATCACCTACAACTTGGAAAGCTCCAAAAGATCAAGCTTCGATCAAGAATCAGCCTCCTTCAGAAAGCAAGACGAGAAGAACGTCATTGTCATACGAGTCATGGCAGAAGAGGAAGCTCTTTGAAAGCGTCGTCAACATCGCCAGCATTTTGTTTCTCAATTTGTAACAATCTCCTCATTTGAGGAGATTTGTTTCTTCGACTGTATCTTGCCAATTCAGGGCACATGAATTAATAAAATCAGATTTTCAGTCATGTTTCGTTTTTACATTTATGTTTTGCAAAGAACTGTCTGATATCTCTAAAATACAATTGCATAAGTACAGATGTTTTCTCTAAAAAATAAAAACACATGCTTACAGGGAATATGCTTACTCTCAAGAGTATTTAACTCTTATGACGGAATCCAATAAAAGATACCTCGGGACCTTTTGTACGTTTCCTTACCTTTGCAGGATTGCAGGTACCCAGAACGCAACTTGGGGCATGTAAGCTACAGTCCAGCAAGCTGGCAAATCAACAAACAGGCTTAACACTCAGGATGTTTTCTCCCCAGCCGAGTTGCCTCCCATCACTCTCCCCAGCTGAGTGACCAACAACCTTCCCCAGCCTCTATTCAGAAGAGCAACGCACGGAGAAGTCACAACAGAGTACAGAAAGCTTCTACAAACCCCAGCTGGGTTCCATATTATAAGGATATGTCAATCGGTGACCTATATCCCCAAACAGATACATCATTAGATCTACCAATGATTTCATCCCCAGCTGGGATGTTCACTTCAAGCAGATCAACCAGAGAGCTTCGCAGCAACAGGATCCGAGTCCCGGATCTGTGCCTCTTTGCATAATCATAGCATTCGCATCATACTATCCCCTCAGAGCGTAGCATTCCGTCTAATACGGAGCATTACGGCAAAAATCAAATGCATAGCATAATCATAAGTCATGTTGTGAATTGAACACTTGTAAATAATGACAATCTGTCGGCATACAGAATACTTTCCTCAGAATCCCCCCAGAGTTCCCAGCAAAAGCAGTTGCCTCAAATCACAAATCACCCGTGTTACAGATACTTCCTGACACCCGTCCGTGTCAAATCACCAGCAGAAAGCCAAAGACATCCTCTTTGCACTCACATATACCTATATACACTTTTCTTGACACCCGTCCGTGTCATATCCCCAGCGCAGTCACTTACACTTTTACGACCCATATACTTGTTGATATTATTACACTTTTCTCTTGACGCTCGTCCGTGTCACTCTCCCCAGCGGATTAAACACTCATCTATACAATACTCATACTCACTACTCATGCTATACACCGTCTATGTCCTCTCAGATTCAACACTCGTCCGTGTTCTCTGTTAACTCGCTGATACTCGTCCGTATCATCATCTCTGAACATGTGTCAGTTTGTTTCTACATGATACTCGTCCGTATCGTAGTCTTAAGGATGTTTGTCCGCATCCATACATCGTGACAAACACTTATGTCTTCTTGAATAGTCTAAGGATGCTCGTCCGCATCTTTAATCTATACACAATACCAAACACTTATACTTTCCTTTCTTGGTTGTGAACGCTCGTCCGTGTTCACTATACCCCCAAGCAGATCGCCAACAAAGCATTTTCTTTTTATCTGACACTCGTCCTGTGTCATGACAACCCTGAGAGCAGCCGTACCCTGCTGAGTGGTCGTCCTCCACTTCTTGATGGTCGTCCTCCATCATGCTCATCCGATGGCCGTCCCCATCGTTGATTTTTAGCAGCCGTCCCCTGCTAGGTGGTCGTCCTCCACCTTTTGATGATCGTCTTTCATCACTTTATCCAATGGCCGTCCCCATTGTTGATTTTGGTTATCTGACATTCGTCCTGTGTCATGATAAACCCTGAGAGCAGCCGTCCCCTGCTGAGTGGTCGTCCTCCACTTCTTGATGGTCGTCCTCCATCATGCTCACCCGATGGCCGTCCCCATCGTTGACCTTTCCTATCCGGCATTCGCCTTATGTCGCGATATTTTCGGCAGCCGTACCCTGCCAGGTGGTCGTCCTCCACCTTTGATGGCCGTCCCCATCATATTTCTTTTATCCCCAACAGAGCAGCCGTCCCCTGCTAGGTGATCGTCCTTCGCCTTTGATGGCCGTACCCCATCATCTGTTTATTTCATTTATTCTTTCACCCGATGGCCGTCCCCGTCGTGGTCCCTTTTCCTTTTTAGCCCGATGGCCGTCCCCATCGTTGGTTACTTTACCTTTATGAACTTGATGGCCGTCCCCGTCATGATTCATCATTTTCCAGAGAATTTTACAACTTTATCTTGATGGCCGTCCCCATCATATATCACTTTCCCCAGCTAGTCGGCCGTCCCCGTCTTAGCTTTACCTTTTATCCCCAGCATGTCGGCCGTCCCCGGCATTGCTTTATTTTCCGCACTTTTCCCAAGCATGTCGGCCGTCCCCGTCATTGCCCTTTACCCAGCAGTCGTACTCTGCTCGACGGTCGTCCTCCGTCGCCCACACTTTACAATGCAATCTATATCCCGTTTCTTCTTCATTCTGTGAGTGCAAATTTTGGACTGTCTTTGATATTCAACCACAAGTTATCTTGTTTGCCTGACAAGCCGTCACTCACAGCTAACTCATGTTTGAATAGGGGCAGCTGTAAACACCCCAAATTTGCCCTCACCCATTCACACCATGGCTTGTGATCATTTCATATACATAATCTCAATCATGGCATCTCATACCGCATTTTTGATTCACTGCATTGGTTCAAAGTCATTTGCATCTAGGGTTTGTGATCCGAGCAATCCAGAAGCTTCAAGAGCCGCTCCAAAGGTCTTCAATGTTCAAGTATCATATTGTATGCCCTCAAAGTCAAAAGAATGTCAAAGAAACACAAGAACTGAAAATGGCGTGGAAACAGAACCAGGTTATGAGGTTCGCGCGTATCAAGTTTCACGAAGAAATTCCATGGGAAGGGTATCTGATCAAGGGATGGCTTCTGGAACATGTCAGTACAAAATCAGGATACCTGAGGCTCCCGAGGACCCGACCAAAGGGTATACTTCGTCATTTTGATTGCATGTGGTCTTTATTTGATCATATGGGATGCCAGAAGTTCACAAGACTGAGGAGTTTCGAGCCACTTTGCAAAATGGCCTTGAATTGAAGAACTTGCAAATTCTCATGGCAAGCTTTTGTGTGATTCCAGTGCGACCTCCAATCGTCACGCAAGCATGAATCAGGGCTTTAAATTTTGAATGCACCAAAGAATCTCCAAGTTTCACGACTATGCCTCCACTCATTGCAATTTCCCAGGATTTGGTCCATGGGCCTGTGCCACACCAGCTATCCTTACTTATCAGAGGCCTTACAAGTGCGTTTCCTGCAAATCATTTCAATCAACTGGGGTCTCGTTGATGGTTGAGTGTCACTAAGATTTCAAAGTTGATTTTAAGATATTTCGATTTTATTTCCAATAAATTGATGAGTTATGGATTAAACTTGTTGCATTTTTTCGTAAAGAAAAATGATAAGTGTGCTTTCTTTGGTTCATCGTTTTCAAATTTAAGAAGGATGGCTTATTGGATTTGATTCATTGGTTTCGGAGAAAAAGAAAAGGAAAAAGGAAGTTCATGGTTTCGTGAGGGACTTGGATTCAAATGGCATAGCATGGGCATTTCGTGGTATTATGTTGGGTCTGGATTATGTTGGATTTGGATTATGATTTGGATACGCATATGTTCGGAGTCATGATTCATTTTTATGTTGCTATTAAGATACACCGTCCTCAAAGCATGGTAGCACTAATATTCTTAAAGTTTTACAAGACATTGAGATTTTGATTGGAATAATTGCAAGACTGAGATGTTATAATTCCCAAGTGAAACTTACAGCATTACCAGTTGCAAGCCAAGTACAAAAAAAAAAAAAAAAAAATGCAGCAGCTGAAGCTTTGCCCTTGTATCAAATAGAAGTTGGAGTTGCATTGATCTCAACGCAGGCGGAGTTTGGCGTCGTAGGAAGGATGATAGTCGAAAACAGTGGAGGCAATCGTAGGGTTACCATATTGATATCTGTCTAGCATTATGGGTGAATTCACAATTCAGATTAGCAATGATCTTGTTAATAAGCTTGTTGATGATCCAGTGATAAAGAAGAAAACTAGAAGGGTCAAACGTAAGGCGGCAAAAGAAAACTGAAAAGTCCCAATACAATGTAGCTAAAAAAAACAAGATTGCATCCTTATGAGAATAAGCACTTTTCAACAAACAGGCATTCAAAAAAAAACAAGATGTTTTTCCCATGAGTTCTCAGACACCAGTTTCTAGTGGGCATGATGAGCCTAATGCTAAGTCTATGGATTTATCTCAGCATGAAGACCAAGATAACAATGGCAGCGCTAGTGGTACTCTTGTGAACGCAGTTTCCGAGTCCGGTGAGCACTCCAAACCCGTGCAGTGTGTTGCACCTGTTATTGTAGTTTCTTCGGTTGCATCACGACTGGCAGGTCTGGTGGGTACGGATGTGGAGATTAAAGCAGATGAGCAGCAAGAGTTGAAGGAGGTAAATTAGCAGTCCATCACTTTTAATTGACGGATATGATCAGAGTGTACACCTGCAATGCGAAACCACCATATCAGAATAATTTCGTCTGAACAAAACATCATAGCAAACAATTCCAAATCACATGGTAAGTAAAGGTGACAGAGAAATAATGAAACTTAGGTTTAATCCTTCCGCAAGGAGCATCAAGGTTCCAAAAACGTTTGTCCGACCGAGTGCAACGGCTCCTGATATGTTTGTACCTCCAGCTGATATGCCACATTCCAAAGTTGATCTTCATTCACGAGAATCTGCAGATATGAAGCAGGAACAGGATGAGCCAACAGTTCATAGATGATAAACCACATATTTCATTTAATAAAAATTGGAAAATAAACAATTTCGCCATTCATCTCCCTTCCATCAGAACCCTGCTTCATATGGTGCAGGGCATAATGACTGGCCTCCCTTGTCAACGGCAACACACAAAGCTTTGAGGGATCATCGTATCGTCCTTGGAGAAACTTGCTCAAAACCAAAAGTGATCCTCTGGAAATGCAGCCTGAAAAGAAGAAACAAAGGATCAGTTATGATGCTTACAGAAACCAGAATTTGTTGACAAAGGATCAAACCGTTTCATCATCGTCAAATTACCAACTGTTGAGTGATGCAATGCTTGTGTCACTACAAACGTCTTTGTCCACCAGTTGATGCTCGTATTGAAGATGGAAGCAAAAACGACCAAGTAAGGAATTGGCATTGGTCACTGCTACGATTGAAAAGAGGTCTCGAAAGACCCCTGGTGGTTCAACCAAAGGGACTTTGACTCAACTCAGCTTCAAGTGCTGATAGCCCCTCTTCATGTGCCAAAGCCTAGGTCTTGGAGATGATTCTGGTTCTCATTTTTTTTGACCCTGCAAAATTCAAAAATTATCACATGGTTAGCAGTTAAAAAAATTGAGTTTACGGCGGTAAAAAGAATAACTAATCCAGTCCAGATACAACTTATTCATTTCATTTCAAAACAATCAGTTGAAACTAAGTTAAGCAAGGTGTAGTAACAGGCATAAACAGACAAAGTCAGAGCAGAAATGTCAGCATTGGTGCAGAACAAATTTCACAAAATAGCCAACGCATTTTTCTGTTATGAGAAAGAAGGGGAAGACATAGCCAGTTTGGGATCACAAACCCTAATCTTCACTATAAGAATCAAGGAGATTCATGAATCAAAAAAAAAGACCAAAGACAGCCGCATCCAAAAAAACCCTAAATCACAGTAAAAAGACACAGCCGCATCAAGAAAAAAAAACACTTTCACCTGGTCATCAACACTTTGATCCCCCATCAAAAGCTTCAAATCGGTCGCCGTCCTCAGAAGCATAACCCGTGCCTCCACCTCCAATCTCATAGCCGCGACTCAGAAACTCAGGCCGCCACGAATCATACCACCATCTCGCGTCAAACAACAACGACACAAGATCAGAAGAAAAAGGAGGAATAAGAAGACGTAAGCATGACGAAAGAAACGATAGCAGAGGATACCTTTTCATATTGAAGCTCGAAGTCAGACTTTCTCCGACTCAGGTATGGAATCTCCTGCATTTTCTTTGACTTTGACGAATCCACTATGAGGATAGGGCTCGCGCTTTCATCATTCATGTCGGTTTGAGCCTCTATTTCGATGACAATGTGTGTTGAGGGTCGCGTGATCCGAACAAAATTCGGTTTGGATTGATGTCTTTTTTTGAGCATTTGGGGATAAGGGTGATCTGTTTGATGTTAGTTTTGGGGGTTTCGTTTTGGTTTTGATGAATTTGTGCTGGAGTTTATCAAGTGAGGCGTTGAAAACTGGAGGAAAGGTTTCCCTTTTGTGGATCTGATAATGCCGTGCCCTTTCCTTTTCTGTTTGTTACTGCGTTTAGAATGAGAACAAAGAGTTTTTCTTCAAAACCCTAGAAGTCTCCCCCTCTTTTAGAAGGCTGCCGGGTCGGGTCTGGGTTGGGTTGACTCGACCGGTGTTGGTGGATCCAGCGCCCTTTGGGCCTGGCTATTGTGGACCTCCTTGCCATATTTTGTGCTTTG
Organism: Lathyrus aphaca; assembly: GCA_963966055.1. NCBI lineage: Eukaryota > Viridiplantae > Streptophyta > Magnoliopsida > Fabales > Fabaceae > Lathyrus > Lathyrus aphaca. The sequence goes on from OZ014525.1 coordinate 14,157,915, forward strand.
GTTTATTAGGTTTTACATAACTTTTTTTTTGTAATATTACTTCAACTTCTTTATTTTCTTTTAGCCATTTAGTATTTCTATTTTTCTTTCAACAAAAACAATAATATAAAAAATATCTATAGTTAATAAATTTTGTTAATTAAATTAGGTTAATAGTTTAAGTATATAAAATAAAAAATATAAAAAAAGGGGGGATAAGTGTCATGTTTAGGTGAGATTTGTTCTAGCTAATTTGTTAACTGTTCATTTAATTAATCTAGTAGGTTCCCTTTTGCTTATTCTCACTTGTACAATAAATCATATCGTTTTCGGTTTGCACCCTATTATCCAGTTCATTTTCACTTTATTTATTTCTTTCGTGCTAACTTTTTCAGGTGGTAAGTACTCCGAGAAGTGAATTTGCCTTCACTTCTCGCATTTCCTTTTCATCTCCTTTGTACATTATTGTTATATCTGTTTGTATGGATATTGGAGTGAGCTTGCTCCTCCCTGTTTATTACATCTTCTTCCTTCAAGCAACTTGACTTCTTGAGTGAAGCAAGTTGTTTGCTTCTCTTCACTTCTTGATCCTTTCATCTGCTTCCTGGTGGCTCTCTTTGAAGATATCTCTAAAAAACCACACAAACCCTAGGGTTTCCAAGCATGTTAACAATTAGGTTTGATTAGTCCCCCATTTAGCTTCCACCTTTGTGTCATCTTTGAGTCTCCCTCTCTCACCTCATAATTAGGGACTAAACCCTAAAGGCTTCAAGACTTTGTGACTAAGCTTATGCCTGCATCCTTCTCTTAGGATGGAGTGTATAACTTTAGTCCTAAGTGTTGAATCCTTAATGCGTTTAGATCTCTTAATCAATTCACATAATAATTATCAAGACATCACACTTGTAACTTGGGCCTTGCATTAGGGTTCTAATTCTTCCTTAAATGGTTAAGAAGGACTAACCCTAGTGTTAATGGACAAGTCCCCCTCAAGTTGTCTTACAAATCATAAAAATCACTTCATCATCATACCATTAAATAAAATCCACTTAATCAAAGGCTTGTTTTGTCATGAGTTTAATCTCTAATCATGGATTAAGTTGAGGAGCTTTCCTCAGCTTAAACATTCTCATCTATTATCCTTCTATTAGGATGGTGTAATGAGTCTGTTTAATCCTTGATTATGGCTTAACCTCATTACTCAACACTAAACAAAAATACCAAAAACATCTAAATAATCACAAGTAGGTTAATGATCTTAATCTTACATCAAAGGTGATTAAGTGTGAGAAGCTGACTTCACACTTAAGGTATTCTCATTACCCCTAATCAGAGGGAGGATGTGATGAGTTTACTAACCCTTTGGTTTAGATTTAAGCTCATTAACTTATGGCAAATTCTCAAAAGCAATAAAAGACTGAAAACACAAAAACAAGCAATAATCGTCTCCTTCGGGATTCTTTTCTCATCTCATTCACTCACAAGCGAGAACTTGCTTCTTCCGTCTAATGCAAGACAGTAAGCACCTGAGCCAGACAGGTCATACACTTGAGCATTGACAAGCAAGCAGTTCACAAGTCAATTCATCTTTCAGTCTCTTTGGGTCGAACTACGGTGTTCTGACTTCCTCATTGCACGAGAGGATACGTAGGCATAACTTAACGGTTATCGAACAAAAGTCTCTGTACATTCCCCCTCCTTCTAGCTTCATTCTTTTAGCCTCATGATCATGAGCAGTTCTTTTTCATTCTCACACTGACACTTTCATACTTCGTATCACTTCACCTCTTTTACACTGACACCTGTACATATTGCTTTCCAGCTCTTTACACACAGATTGCACTAACACTACCCCTTTATAGCACAAATCTTTTAAGCGTGGATCCCGTCGAGTACGACGGACAATCTGGGTGCTAATACCTTCCCAGGTTGTAACCAACCCCCTTTCTCAGTCTCTCTGATTCGCAACCGTCTTATCCATCTTTTCTAGGTCTATGCAGCATTACCTTTCCTCCGGGATAAAAATGCCTAGCTGGCGACTCTATTCATCTCCAGTGAGTTCACGGCTGTGTGTTCTCACTGTTCCCTTCGCCGACCGTTCGCGTCTGTACCTTCATCTGATCATTTTCATTTTTCGGGAGCGACACAACCTTATTGTCTCCAAATCAGATGGGGACAGCCTGGTGGATAAAACTTTACCTCTCACTTTGACAACCTTCATCAGATTTTCCTTCGACACTTTATACCCTGAAGCCAATTGAGCCAAGTCATTTGCTTCCTGATTTTCTAATCTGGGAATGTGTCTAAAAACTACACTGTCGAATCTCTTGAGGAGTCTGTTGGCTATCACAAAGTACATGATCAAATTTTCTTTGACACATTTGTACTCTTTCGTCAATTGTTTTATCACCAACTCAGAGTCACCCATTATTTCGACCTCTGTTGCCCCCAGTTCCAACAAAATTTCAAGTCCAGCAATTAAAGCTTCATACTCTGCCTCATTATTTGAACAGAATCCTTTTATTTTATACTTGAACTTTGTTGGAATTTTATTGGGAGAAATAATTAACACCCCAACACCTGCTCCATTTTTATGACTGGAACCATCGAAATATAACCTCCAAGGCTCTTTTTCGACATAATTTGTTTCATCTCCAAGTATGGAGTGGTCAGCTATAAAGTCAGCAACTACTTGCCCTTTAACAGCTTTTAGAGGCATATATTTTAAAGAGTATTCAGTCAAGGCTAACGCCCATTTTCCAATTCGACTATGCAAAATAGACTTAGACAACATATGCTTTATTACGTCGAAATGAGAAGATATATGTACATCAATGGGTTTTATATAATGCTTTAATTTTGTACAAGAGAAATATACACATAAACATAATTTCTCTATCATACTATATCTAGTTTCAACATCATTTAAGACTCTGCTGAGGTAATAAATGGCTCTTTCGACGCCATGTTCATCTTCTTGACAAAGCATACTTCCTAATGTTTTGTCAGATGCTGATATGTAGAGCCTCATGCTTCTTTTTCGACAAGGAGATATTAAGACTGGAGGGTTTTCCAGATACTCCTTGATCTTGTCGAAGGCATCTTGCTGCTCTTGCCCCCAAGTGAAACCATCCTTCTTCAGTCGAAGCAAAGATGAGAAGGCCTGAGTCTTTCCACTAAGGTTGGAGATGAACCTTCTGAGAAAGTTGATTTTCCCTAGTAGAGACTGCAATTCCTTCTTTGTCGATGGCGTTTTCGCTTCCATTATTGCTTTAGCTTTATTCTCATTAATTTCAATCCCTTTCTTGTGGACCACAAAACCTAAGAAGTCCCCAGCCTGCACACCAAAAGCACATTTAAGAGGATTCATTTTCAAACCAAACTTCCTCATCCTTTCAAAGGACTGTCGAAGATGGTTAATATGGTCCAAGCCTGAAGCAGATTTAATCACAATGTCATCTATATAAATTTGCATAAACGTTTCGATGAAATCATGAAAAATAGAATTCATGGCCCTTTGGTAAGTAGCTCCAGCATTTTTCAAACCAAAGGGCATGACTACCCACTCATATGTTCCTATTGCTCCTGGACAACGAAAAGCTGTCTTTGGAACGTCTTCTTCAGCAATGAAAATCTGGTTATAACCAGAATAGCCATCAAGCATACTTAAATACTCATGGCCTGCTGCAGAATCTACTAGCATTTCTGCCACTGGCATAGGATACTCATCCTTAGGGGTGGCTGAGTTTAGATCTCTAAAATCAATACACACCCTTAATGTGCCATTTTTCTTAATCACAGGAACAATATTAGCAATCCATTCGACATACCTTGTTGTACGGATGAATTTGCATTTTAGAAGCCTTTCGACCTCTTCTTTGATTTTCGACAGAATCTCAGGTGCAAAGCGTCTGGGGGTCTGCTTTATTGGCTTCTTCCCTTCCAGTATTGGCAACTTCAATTCCACCAAACTTCTGTCTAAACCAGGCATTTCGTCATAATCCCACGCGAAGCAGTCTTTAAACTCATTCAGCAGTTGGATTATTTCGACTCTGAGTTGAGGATTCAACTTGGCACTGATGTAAGTGGGCCTTTTCTCTGCCCCCAGTCCCAGATTAATCTCCTCTAAAGGATCCTGTGCCACCATTTTCATATTGGTTGGGGTTGGATCTTTTTCGAACCCCAAAGGTTCGTCATCATAAATGGCATCAAGTCTTTGACTCTGCCATTCGCCATTAGAGTCTTCTTCAAAACTCTGCTCTGTATGTTGATCCTCAATATCTTCTTGAGGATGTTGTTCTTCGACAACTTGAGTGCTGGCTTCAACAGCCATATTTCTAACTTCAGCCTCAAGGGCCGCTTTGAGTTGTTTTTCGGCTATATAAGCCGAAATCCTTTCCATTGCTGAAACTTCAGTCATTATCACTGAATTCACTCCCCCATCCAGTTGGGTTGACATGGGCAGTTCCCCAAGTGTAATTTGTCTCCCCAATTATTTCTTTATCCCACTGGAAACCATGCGTAGGATGGAGGTACATGGAACAGTAAGCATTGTCGGAAGCTGTTAGGTCGAAAGCAGCAGGATTGCATGGTGCTATATGGGCTAGGTTTTTGTCGAAGTTACGACCAGTGACATTGTTCACATCAGCTGTGAAGTAACTCTGATCTGCTTCTATGTTTTCGACAATCCCATCTGGCCTCCAGATTGCTATCCTTTGATGCATGGAGGATGGTACAGCCCCAATCCCATGGATTCATTCTCTTCCCAACAGTAAGTTGTAATTTGCCTATCACCACAAACATTGTAGGCCTGGTGATGGATCCTACAGTCAAGTTCAATTGTATTACTCCCAGTGTTGTCCCTACTTTACCTTCATAGTTGGACAGCACCATGTTGTGAGGCTTAGTGTCGGAGTCATCTTTTCCAATCCTCTTTATCCTGTAATGAGGAATTAGATTTACAGCTGCTCCACCATCTATCAGAATTTTGTTGACACCCACGTTTTCTACCTTTCCTTTTATGAAGAGAGGCTTTAAGTGAGCCTTCATTGCATCATCTGGCTTTTCGAAGAAAGCATTTTGCTCTTCGACACAGCCATTGTTCATTATGTAGTAGCATACAGGCTTCAAACCTATGCTGTCATCTGCCATATCATCCTCTTCGTCTTCGACTTCCATTATCCTGTCATAGTCTTTGGGCAGCACAGAAACCACATTGCAGGTTACGTCGAAAGAGGCATCTGATTCTGAACTGAATTCATCTGTGACTTCTTCGTCCACTGGCATTCTGTTGTTTGTTTTCTGCACTTCTGTGGTGTCACTAGATCCATTCTTCTTAGGGGTTTCTTTTTCTGCCAGAGGTATCCCCTTGTTTGTGATCTGCACACATTTGCTTGATTCAGCTTCCTTCTTCCCAGCCCTTTTGTGTTCTACAGTTTCCTTTTCAATTTTCTTCTGCCTTTGAAATCTTCTCCATTGGGATCTGGACATAGGATTCTTCCCTTTGTAGTTTTCAGAGACGTATTTTGGCCTTGCCTCCTTTTTAACTTCCATTGAGGGACCCCTGTTCACTTCAAAGCTCTTCCATCTCTTCTGACCTTGGGCATCCCTTATAGGTTGAACCCATTTGTCATCATTTGGTCTGTTGGATGGTTTATAAGTGTTGAAACGTCTTTCTCCCACTCCTTGGATGTGATGCTTCCCTCTTCTTGGGTCGAATCTTTCGTTTCTGGTTGGTGGGACTGTTCCCCAATTTCTTTTTCTTTGGGTCTTTTCTGCTGCTTCTAAGTCATCAGCTGCTTTCCTATCGAACACAGCACTGCATCTTGGGCAAAGCATAACTTCTGCATTCTTCCTTTGACACCTCTGGATGAATTCGACAAGACTCTCGTTCTCTTCTGGGTAGACCAGCTTCTGATGCTTCTCTTGACGTTTCTTTCCTTTGTTGGTGTCTGGTCCTCCCTTTTGAGTGATTTCCACCATATGAATCCCAGCACTCTGTTCAGTTGTAATTTTCAATTTGTTCATTTTTTCGACTAGCATCATTTCCTCTGGGATATTCTCCTTTGACTGACTCACATTGCCTTTTGGGTGTAAACCCTTATAGATGTATTTGCAGCAGTGTGCAACCCTTTCGACAGGATGTTCTTCAGTTCTGGTGGTACCACTGTTTATTGGTTCGACAGTGAGGGAATTGTCATCAGTCCCTGCTGTTTTGATCTCCTCTTGGTCAAGGCTCTCAGTGGCCTCTTTTTGGACAATGGGAGTTTTGTTATCCCCCTCTTCGTCATCCTTTTTGAAGGAATCTCCCCACCCTGTGGGTTTGATTTTGTTGACATCTGCTTTGGAGCTTGGTGGTGCTGAATATTTCACCATGAAGTCGAACTTCCCATTCGACTCTCCTAAAGTGTCCCAGATCACCCCTTGCTCAGCATCTTTTTCATAGTTTTCCTTGTCGAAGCTTCTTCCCACTTTGACTGTATTTCTTTCGTCGAAACCTTCAGTAGTTTCAATGGCATTCTCACTGTCGAAGTCTTCAGAAGCTTTGACTTCTTTTTCCTCTGCCTGGTCAGCAAGATCATCACCTTCTTCCACCACATTTACATGGGTGTCGAAACCTTCAGCAGCTTCTATCATGGTGAAGTTGGTGTCGAAGCTTTCAGTGACTTCTACCATTTCGAAATTTTCCTCTGCCATGATCTCCATTTCGACCACATTTACCATTTCTGGTTCAGCATAATTGGCCTCCACAACCTGCATGGGATTGGAGTCAATCCTCATCTGCTGCTTGGCTTTGTCTCCAAACTTCAACCTTCCATTTTGGATTGCGTTCTGGACAAGATCCCTGAAAAGGTAACATTGAGAAGTTTTATGACCCAAAAAGTTATGGTATTTACAAAAACCTCTCTTTTTCGGTTGGTCTACAGGAGGTTCCTTAGTGCCTGCTGGTTTTATTAACTGACCATCTTTGACTAATAAATCAAATATTTCATCACACTTAGTGATGTCGAATGTATAGGTTCTTTTAGGGAACCTGTCATTCTTTTCCACTTCGACTGGATTTTTTCCATTCGACGGGGCTAAAACTTTACAAGAATATGGAGGGCCTTGTTTTAATTCTGCAAGATCAATTTCTTGCTGGTCGAAAATGACTGGTTCGTTTTCGTCATAATCATCTTCTTGAATTACTCCTACATATGCCACCCTCTCCTTCTTGTTTTTATTTGACCTAAATTTTTCATTTTTTAGTCTTTCTATTTGCCTCACTCTGTCTGCCAATTGTGCCATGTCTCTCAAGTACTGGGTATCCAGTTTTTTCCTTATGGAATAATCTAGACCTCCTGCAGCCATTTCGACTAGTTCTTGTTCCGGCACTTGCGTAAAGCATCTGGCTTTTAATAATCTAAACCTATTCAAATAGTCATCTATAGGATCAGAAAATTTTCTTTTGACACTTGCCAATTCTTTCAAACTTATCTTGGTTTGTCCCATATAAAATTGTTCATGGAACAATCTCTCTAATTGGGTCCAAGTAAAAATTGAAGTTGCAGGAAGTGATGTAAACCAAGTGAAAGCATTTTTTGTCAAAGAACTTGGGAAATATTTCATCCTTAAGTTCTCATTATTAGCAATCTCTCCTGCCTCTATCAAATAACGTGCCACGTGTTCTATGGTGGACTCACTAGTATCCCCTGAGAATTTTGTGAATTTGGGGACTTTCCACCTTGGTGGTAATTCTTGTTGTAAGACAAATTCAGACAAGGGGGAAGTATAACTAGGCCTTTGTAATCCTACGTTTACTCCATTTTGTGCCATTATTCTCTCAACCATGGTGGCAATATTATTTTCGACAGGCATGTTATTGTAACGCATTCTCTGCTGTAACACTTCGTCAGCATTTTGGTTTCTCTGGACTATTATCCTTCTTGGTTCCTGTCGAATAGGCTCTTCTACATTAGGCTGTTCAACTACCACCTCTTGGCCCCTGGGATTTTCATGAGGGTTTCCTAATGGCCTTTGGTTTATAGTAAGTTCCTCTTCGACAGCCCTATTGGCAGGATTCTGATTTAGTTGCATTCTTTGCTGCGCTTGAGGGACTCCAAAAAAGTCAGCAATGCGTGCCATCTGTTCTGCCAATATTTGGTTTGTTTGGGTAGTGTTCTGTATTAAGGGATTGAACACTTCTCCCATTTGTTGTGTCAAAGCCTGCACCATATCATGATTGCTTTCATCCATCTGTTGACGGATTACTTGTGCAGAATGGTTTGTCATAGCGGGCATATGGAAACCTGGTGGAACTTGGTTTATCCTATTTCCATTTCCATCATATCCTGATCCCTGCAATGGTGATGACACTTGAACCATAGCATCAGAGAATAATGGTGACGAATTATGTAGGCTTGCCATCATTGAAGTTGGCATTCCATATGGTTGTTCCCTCCCAGTAAAAGGCTGAGAATAATTCAGATATGGCCTGAATGTATTTCCTCCAGGGGGAGGGGTTCCAAAGGGTCTGGCTTGTCCCATGGTGGAAGAACTAGGCGCATTCTGGGATCCTAAACCCGTTGGTATGGAATCCCCCAAAGGAGGCCTAATTTGTTCTAAAACAGGGCCAGACACTGGTATCGTTCCTGACGAAGGGACAGGATTGGAAACTGGTATTGTTTCGTCAGGAATGTTTGAAGCATTTGGCAAGTTAGCCATGTTTCTTCTTCTTGTTCTCTTTGGTCTCTCTACGTCAGTTACGGCTAGTTTACCGCTTCTAAGAATCATACAACGTAGCAAGGAACAATTTGTCTAAGAATTTCTCTATTAGATTTTATCAAATGCACTGGTCCCACTGGGCGTGCCAATTTGTTCGCTGTGGTTTCTGGCGAACAACCTCTGGTTAACCAATTTCTTCAGAAAACTGGGTTACTTGCAGGACCAACCATACAAGTCCTGGGATACATGTGCATTGTTTCTGTCGAAATACTCTTAGAATTGGTGATTGCTTTGTGGTTTGTTTTGTCAAGATTGTCAAAGTGTTAAGAACTTTGATTTTTGCAAGTAAAATAAAGTTTTAAGTTTAAAAATGAAATAAAGTAAAGGTTTTAAACAAGCATAAGAAGAAATGTCGAAGGCTAAAAACTTGCAGAAAAATAAATAAAGCTTGAAAATAACATTAAACTTGATAAATGAACAAGTAATTTAAATAACTTTGAAATATAACTGGTGTTCAAACGTACATTTTTCTGAATATCAGACTCATTTTCTCTCACACTGGGTACTTAGAGTATTCTACAGGAATTTTGTATCAATTTTCACACACACATTCTAACCACAAACTATCCTATTTATACATAAACAAAATAACTGCTTAGAACGGAAAAACTATAACTAAACGACAAGTGTCAACCTGCATGTAAACTTCTTCTCTGAAACCTCCATGTGTCCAACTGCCAAAGGTTACAACCTTTTGAATTTGAATTCCTTTCTTTGGTGACGAAACCTTGCACCTCTTCAAACTGTCGAAACCTTTAAAGAAGAAACAACTCCTTCAGCACTTGCCAAATATTTTCTTGTCAAATATCCCCTTCTGTCGAAATCATTGAAAGACCATCTTCTGTCGAAACGTCGAAAGAGAACTTTCTTCTGTCAAACACTTAGTTACAAATAACTTCCCAACTTTAGTCTTCCAGAACAACATTTGCCTTTCTGTCGAAGTAATGGAGTTTCAAACCCTGTCAGCACTCCTTGAATTTTCTTCCTTTTGTTATCCTTCGACAAAGATGACCTTAAGCCCTTAATTTCAGTCTGTCGAAATTGTGGGTCTACAAATTGCCCCCCAGCAAAGATGTTTTCGACTATTCTTGGAGAAATATCTTTTGCTGTCGAAGTGACCTTTGACTTCCTGTCAGTTGCATTTATTGCAAAGTGATTTTGTTGAGTCCCAAGAAAACATCATGATTTCCACTTTATGAAAACGTCATGTCTAGCCCACGTTTTTACACAATCTCCCATAACCCTATATTGTAGGTAAATCATGGCCTCCTACCAACTGCCATTTTCTAACTTCCCCCAATGGACCAGAAACGCACGTCTCCACTTCCCAACTGCAAATCTTTTCATTTTCCCCCTATTTAATATTAATCATTTATTTCATCCTCTATAAATACCACTTTCAATAACATTTCACACTTTCCACCTTCTCAACTCTTCTCTTCCCAATCGTAAAAAACTCCATTTCAAGACCCTTCAAAGCTCCTGTTTCTTCAATCTCTTCATCAAATCAATGGCTCCTCCAAAGATTACTACTGGTCGCAGCGCAAAGAAGACAAAGAAGACCATGGATCTTCCTCCTTCTCACATACTGTCTGGACCTACACAAACACAACACCAACAGTATTTTCCAGAACCCCCAAATGAAAGGGAGAAGGCAAGCATTTACAGGTCACAGGTAATAATTCCCATTTCTGTTTCTGGAGTTCATCATGCTATGTTAGGTCCTATTTTTGATCCCACTGCTGACCCTAACCGTCTGAAAGAATTTTATCCCTGTTATTCTGCTTCTAAACCCATAGCTGCTAACAAAAACCCTAAACCTGTCGAAACCTCATCAAAAGAACCTGAAGTCCTTATGGCTTCGACAGAAATAGATCTGTCTTATCTAAACCAAAATAGGATTTTTAGGAGTCCCCCTTTGACGAAAGATCCCTCTGATTACCTAGCATGGCTTACTAGGGTCGAAAAAGCCAAAGAAAAGTTTTGGAAGAAAACTGGTATTTATGACTTAATCCAATTGTCGAAGGAGGGTCCCCGTTATTGCCAAAACATGCTGTTAGCCTCCTTGTATTTTTGGGATAGTACTTACAATACTTTCCACTTACCCTGTGGAATGATGACTCCTACCCTATTCGACATAGCAGCCATAACTGGCCTTAGTCCTTTAGGGGAAATATTTAACCCTGAACACTTGAACAAGGATCCCATAGGCTTCGACACAAAGCATGCTGGGTATTCTGTTTTCACACACAAGTACTATTTAACTCTTAACTCATGTGCAATTTTTCACCTCAATCTCGACTTGAGCGTCAAAGTTTTTTTTTTTTGTAGATATCATATTCGGGGTCACTAATGAATTGCCACCACCGCACTATAAGTATCTTCACGATTGTCGTCTTCCACCTACCAATCATTCTCTGATCTAGCATGAAATAATGGTGTCGTATGTGGGGATCAGTTTGCTTTGTCTCTCTTGAATTTCTTCAGTTTTACGATTGTAACTATCTTTAATATCATCACCTCTGATGGTTGGTTTGAAGTCAAATTACAGATGAAACACCGCCAACGACAATAATTTTCGATCAACCATTAAGTTTCTTCAAGACAACGCTACAACAGTTCTTTCTCCCTTCATCGAAGAACATTCAATGCAGCAAGATCCTCAAGCTTCAATGATGATTATTCAAAGATAATAATTGTACTAAATAAAAGTATAATATGTGTGATAACGTCTATTGGATAAGGGTTGTTATATGCTTTAAGATTGTTGGGAGTATTGAGAGTTTGTTCACGTGAGTTGAGAAACAGTTGTGTAACCAACACTAAACATTTCTCATATTTTCACCAGTAACCAACACTTCACGTCATATTTCTCTTTGCGTAAAAAATGTCTTTATTGACTCTGGGTGAATTGCACAGAGGAATTGTCGCCAACATTGAGACTTACGTAAATGTTTATAAAAAACATACTTTCTTATTTTTTTCGAACCATTTTTTTATGAAACACTTTTTTTTGTAGGATGTTTCTAGGTTTCGTACTCATGTCCATGAATTTTTTTGCCATAGACGAGTTGATTCAACCTTATGTCGACCTCACCAGTTTTGGACATGTTAGCAAAATCGTGTCTTGGTCGATTAATAATAAGTTTGTATTATCTTTATGAGAAAGATGACATCCTGAGACACACACATTCTGGTTTCCAACCGGTGAATGTACCGTAAAGCTAGAAGACATGTACATGTTATTTGGGCTGCATATCGAGGGTAAGGCAGTAAATGGAAAAACCAACTACGCAAATTCAATTTGCATGAAACTCTTGGGTGCCAACTTGTTAGATGATAACCCGAGAGGCCAAGGTATATTGTTTTCGCACCTTAAGGTATATTACAACAGTTTAGTGTTAGATGAAAATTCTTCCGAAGAAATTCGAATAGTAAAAACTAAGTGTTATATTATGCTTTTATTTCCCGAAGGGAGTGGTTCTAGTATGCATGTTATGTATTTACCTTTATTAAGACATGTAGATAAATAAAAAGTTATAGTTAGAGGTCCGCTTGTTTGGATTATCTACATAGCTCTTTATGTAAAAATGCACACAAAGACATGTCTACATTTTCTAGATGCGTTGTTTTCCTCCAAACACGGGGTTGGTCTAGACTACCGTCCCTAACGCCCGTCAACCGCAACCCGTTCACATTCCCGTATGCACATAAGTAAGTTTTTAACATTAATTATATTTGATTACTTTACCGATTATTCTCTAAATAACATATTTAATTTTTTGGTTCAGATGGCAACTCGTGGTATGACTTACAACAAATGTCCTAGAAATTGTATTACTCAGTATGACAATCTCTTTCATCACCTTAGACCCGCAAATGTAATGCCACTAATCGAATATATTCATAATAATTTATTTTTAATATCACCCATTTTATAATCTAATATATTTTTTCTCTTCAGTTCATTTGGCGTGCATATCTAAACTTGGATCATGAACATGAAATCAAGGAACAAGACGCAGCCGTTTGGACTGCATGCACACCGATCATCAGGTTCACCACTGTGGAGATACACCATAGTGAACATGTTAAACTGTAGTTCGACATGCTTTAACACGTCCCAAATCCTCTCGACAAACCTCAAAGAATGACATCTACAAAGAGTTAACGACCAATGGAACTTTAACCCCTTGCAAGACTTTGCTAGATCTGAGTGTCGAAAATGGAAGTACCTACATGACCATGTCTTAAGTGACATTGTGATGTCAATCAAAGAAAAACCCAGGGACGGAGCTACATATGTGAGTATGTAGGCCTATGCCCCCACTTAAATTAAAAATTTAATTCTATATGTTACAAGGCCCACCTTCAAGCCCAAACGCTTTATTCAGCAGCCCAAATGGCTCAAGGATTATTACCAATATTAATAATTTCTATTATGTCTCTCTTTTTATTATTCAATTGGGTCAATCAAAGTGGCTTAGGCCCATTAGTTATAGAAACCCTAAGTATTTATAGTCCTTGTATTTTGGTATTCAAAAGTTAAGAAATATAAAAGTTAAGTTGTTTTACGTTTTCTTCTTCCTTTGCAATCTAAATCTTATGGTAGCCTAGCTAAATCTATCATTGGTGCTTTCATTCTTCACTCATGGCCCCCCCAAAACCCCCAAATCCCTCTTCAAAAGAAATAGTTGAAGAAGCTGTCCATACCGCACAACTACTTCTTTCTAATGCTATGCAAGAAAATCAAACTCAGCTTGATGAACGCTTTGATAGTGTTGCAAAGGAAGATACTCATAAAACAGCTTTCCGAACTTTTGACGGTCACTACGAGTTTCTAGTAATGCCTTTCGGGCTTACTAATGCCCCTTCTACATTTCAATCAGCCATGAATGATCTCTTGAGACCATATTTACGCAAGTTTGTACTGGTTTTTTTTGATGACATACTGATCTATAGTTCCAATTTTAATGATCATTTAGTTCATTTACAGGTTGTATGTGAGCTGTTATCAACTCACTCTTTTGTAGCGAAAATGTCTAAATGTGTTTTTGCAGTGGATCGCGTTGATTACCTTGGACATGTCATTTCTACTGGTTGTGTTGAACCAGACCCAACAAAGATTCAGGCAGTGTTGGACTGGCCTGAACCTCGTTCTCTCACGGCACTCAGAGGGTTTTTGGGCCTCACAGGTTTCTATCGCAGATTTGTCAAAAACTACGCCACACTCGCCGCTCCGCTCACCGATCTTCTTCGTTCCACTAAATTCTCTTGGAGTACAGCGGCTACTTCAGCCTTTACAGACCTCAAAAAGAAAATGACACAAATGCCGGTATTAACATTGCCGGACTTTACAAAGGAATTCAATATAGAAACTGATGCCTCTGGAGTTGCCATTGGCGCTGTCTTATCTCAGGAAGGACACCCCATCGCTTTTTTTAGCAAGAAAATGACCCCAAGGATGCAAGCTGCCTCTGTTTATGTCCGAGAGATGTACGCCATAACCGAGTCCATCAAAAAATGGCGTAAATATTTGGTCGGCCAACACTTCAGCATCTACACAGACCAGAAAAGTTTAAAGAATTTACTCTTGCAAAAAATTCAAACTCCGGAACAACAAAAATGGGTTTCTAAACTTCAAGGTTTTAATTTTGACGTCTACTACAAACCTGGCCGTTCTAATCTTGTTGCTGACGCCCTCAGCCGCAAGTACTCCGACACTCCGGTGCTACTTTCTATCTCATCTCCGGTGCCAAATCTTGTTCAACAGCTCCAACGCTACTATACCAAACACACAGACGGCCAACAATTAGTTTCAGACAAGACTCACCTGTCAAGTGACCAGAACTATAAGTTTATGAATGATTTACTCTATTTTCAAAACAAGTTGTTCATACCTGATCTGTCTGACCTTCGAAACGCCCTGATTTTTGAATTCCATAGCACACCAACAGCCGGTCATTCTGGAGTAAAACCCACAGCCGCACGACTTGCCACTTCCTTCTCTTGGCCTGGATTATACAAGGATATTCAAACTTTTGTCAAACACTGTACGACATGTCAACACAACAAAACTTTAACTCAGAAGAAGAAAGGGTTACTTCAACCTTTACCTACTCCTGCTAGGGTGTGGGAAGATATCTCCATGGACTTCATAACTCACCTCCCAAACTCTTTCGGTCACACAGTGATCTGGGTCATTTGTGACCGCCTCTCAAAGTATGCTCACTTTATTGCTCTTCCGACCAAGTTCTCTGCTGCTGATCTTGCTACCAGATTCTCTTCAGAGATTTTCCGTCTTCATGGTGTTCCCAGATCCATTGTCTCTGACCGTGACCCCATCTTCCTTAGTAAATTCTGGAAAGAATTTTTCAAAATACAAGGCACCGTACTTAAATTCAGTTCAGCATACCATCCCGAAACTGACGGACAAACCGAGGTTGTCAATAGAACTTTGGAAACTTACCTCCGCTGTTTTACAAGTGATCAACCTCGTCGCTGGTTCAAATTCCTCCACCTTGCTGAGTTCTGGTATAACACCTCCTACCACTCTTCAATCCAGATGACTCCATTTCGTGCACTGTACGGTCGTCTTCCACCTTCTATTCCCGATTTCATTGCTGGATTTGTCTCTACACCCTCCTTGAACGACACCTTGCAAGACAGAGAAACCATCATTTCTGAGTTAAAACGAAATCTAAAACAGAGCAAGACAAGAATGGAAGAGCAAGCAAACAGAAAACGGATGAGTTTTACCTTCGCCGTCGGCGACCTTGTCCTCCTCCGCCTTCAACCCTATCGACAACACACAGTTTTTCGCCGGTCCTCTCAAAAGCTTGCAAAACGTTTTTTTGGACCATTTCACATCAAAGCTCGTGTCGGTGAAGTCGCCTATAAGCTGGATCTACCGCCTTCTTCGAAGATTCACCCGGTTGTACACGTTTCTCAGTTGAAGCCTTACTTTGGCCCTTCACGCTCCATTGATTTCACAAAGTTCTTCACCACCGGCGAGCGCTATAGAGTGAAGGGTTCGAAATTGAGTAACAGCACCGAAGGCACAACAGAAAAAGATGATGGACTAGCAAGCTCGGTTGAGGAAAGGATAACAGAAAATGTTCCACTCTCCAACAACCGTGAGTTTTTGAGAGAGAGTACAAAGTGTTTCAGAAACAACAACTTAGATCTTCTAAGTACACCCCAAAACATTATGTCCCCTTTTCTCTCCCACTCAAATCCCCATTCTGCCCTCCCAACGGACACCTCACCTCACCCGTCCATCCTAGGCCACGTGCCTCACTCCCCAAACCCCACCTCTCACTCACCGCCCCACGTGTCTCACTCTCTCAATACCCATATCCCACCCATTAATGCTTCCCATGACATTATCCCATGTGCTGCCTTTTCCCCACCCACTTTCCCAAATTCCCAACTTCTAACACGCCTCCCCACTCTCTCTTACTCACCTTTTCAGAAAAAGCACACCATCCCACCTTTTCAGCTTCCCAAGTCACCTACTCCATCACCTGTCCCATCACCTTTTCGCATTTCCCCACAAACTTCTCCCCTTCCCCACGCCAGCCTGTCTCCAACGGGTATTTCCCCACATCCTTCCTTGGCCCAACGCACATCCACCAGCAAAGTGAACCTTGAGGACAAGGTTCCTCATGGGACCGAGAGTATTGTTACAAGGCCCACCTTCAAGCCCAAACGCTTTATTCAGCAGCCCAAATGGCTCAAGGATTATTACCAATATTAATAATTTCTATTATGTCTCTCTTTTTATTATTCAATTGGGTCAATCAAAGTGGCTTAGGCCCATTAGTTATAGAAACCCTAAGTATTTATAGTCCTTGTATTTTGGTATTCAAAAGTTAAGAAATATAAAAGTTAAGTTGTTTTACGTTTTCTTCTTCCTTTGCAATCTAAATCTTATGGTAGCCTAGCTAAATCTATCACTATACTTCTTTCAGAATAATAAAATATATTACATTACATACTTATCTCATTTTTAAATATACTCCAAAATAGTTTATTAAATGATATACTTTTTATTCTATATTCTTAAAATTAGCATTACATACTTATCTCATATTTAAATATACTCCAAATTAGTTTATTAAATAATATACTTTTTATTCTATATTCTTAAAATTAGCATTACATACTTATCTCATATTTAAACACACTCCAAAATAGTTTATTAAATAATATATTTTTTATTCTATATTTTTAAAATTAAGGAAAAATTAATAATCTATGAACTATTAGTTGATTTGTGAAGATAAATATGTTGGAAAATTATAAATAAAAAATAAAAAATATTAATAATTTTAAAATAAAAAAAAATTATAAATGAACAAAATATTTATTTATCAAATAATATCTTATTTTTTAGTATAACTAATTTACAAATATTGCCCTATAATTTAAGATTTTTGAAGATAAATATGTTAAATATGTTGGATAATTATAAATATAAAATAAAAAACTATTAATAATTTAAAATAATAAAAAGTTATAAGAGAATAAAATATTTATTTATGAATAATATCTTTTTTTTAGTATAAAGGTTTTATAAATATTGCCCCCATAATTTAAGATCTATGGCTCTGTCCCTGGAAAAACCAACTCATAATTATATGGCTTGTTACATATCAGTTAGATTTGAGCTTCTCGTCGAGGATATGTACGTAGATAATCCACGCCAAGTCACATACACACAAGAAGGTTCAATATCTACCCCCAACAAAATTACTAGACCGGTTTCTCACAACTCCTACCCAACAAAACTCCTGGTCCACAAATAGACAAACCTACGGCCTTGACATGCCAAACACTCAACCACATTACCAAGATCATACTTCATACCACCACCAACAAGATGATCAATATCAGGACACCCAATATCGATATGCCACCAACACATCATCATACCATAGACGTCATAACCAAAACACTCAACGATCATTTAACACCAATCGTCCCTCCTACTATAGACAAGAAGCCCAAAGGTCACAAAACCAAACATGCAACAACCAGATGGCTACCAAACACCACAACAACCGTATCAACCTTTCCCCAACGAATCATTCACACCAATGTCACTCTTCAATCGTCCCGACCGCACACTAATAACCCAAACACCCCTAACTACTCTGACATGGCTCACAAATTCAGTTACGACCTTAGCATGTCATTGCATACACATGACTTCGTGGAATTGACTAAAATTATTAGAGAAAATGTTACAAGTGGTGTTGATGTTCCCGGGTCTTCAAATTCTCGAACACCTGGGATGAATCAACAATGTGGGCTAGGGCCATGTGTTAGAGTAGCTACTGGATGTGGAGCCGGTGGTGGATTGGGTCATTCCGATTAACAACATTAGTATTTTTTATTTTCGTATGTAAACTTAGCATAATATTAATATTAATATTTTCGATTCCGACTTTTATATAAAATGTCAATTATTATTACAAAAACACAACACATACTAATGTTAGATCAATTGGCGCCGCCACTTAAACTTTATACATAGGCGTCGATTGGATTGACAACATTAGATTCAATCTCTAGTTCAATTGGAGCCACTCTTAATGTTTAGTTGCAGCCGTCAATTAGATTGACATCAATGTTTTGTTGACTTTTTTTGAAAAATGGACTCATTTTGGGAGTTTTTTATTTTTTAAATGTGAGTTATTTTATGATTTTTTTAATGAGTTATTTGAGTAAAAAATTCTAACATCTATGAGGTTTCACTTTAAATATAAATTGGAATAGTTTATTTTAGAATAAAAATGAGGAAGATATTTGATGATGATAATAACAAAATTGAAGATGAAATTTCTAGGAAAAAGGTAATTGTCTTGTGTTGTTCCCAAGATGTAATTATAATTTTGTAATTATGTTGTGTCAGAGAGATTTCAAAAAATGGAAGAAATTGTTGCATATAAAATTCAAAATAAAGGTGAGATAATTCAATTATTTCCTCCGTTTTACGATAAGTGATTCATTTAAAATAAATTAATGTCCTAAAATAAATTATTCATTTCAATTTTTTCAATATATCTTTTCCAATTTTACCCTCAAATTAATATTACTTTTGTCATTCTCAATACATGATAAATGTACTTTAGTAAAACAATCGCTCTTTTTTCTTCATTTATTCTTTTTTCTTAAACTGTGTGAAATGTTAATTGAATCACTCATTATGAAACGGATGAAATATTAATTATGCATGGACATCCAATTGTGAGGTCACAAATTCAAACCCACAATCTTTTGGTTTAACAAATTTCTAATTTTAGTCCATGTAATTTTTTTCTAAGTTTCTACGTCTCACTTATGCATTCGTTTTAATCCCTAAACGAAAATCCGCACCTACAGATTTTCCTGTGGATTTTAGTTTTAGGGACTAAAACAAACACAAAATGAGAGATATAAAAACTCAGACAAAAAAACAAAAAATTAGAGGGACTCAAATAAAAATCTCACTAAAGTTCTGTTTGTTAAAAATAATGTGACTGATAAGTTAACTTATAATTTATTACTGATGTTCTGATGACTGATGACTTATAACTTATAACTTATAATTGATGGTTGATGACAGATAATTAATAAGCTAACTAAAGTGTTTGGTAAAATTAATGGTTAACTAACTTATACATACATATAAAATGACATAAAAAATATTTAATAAATATTTAATTTATTTTAAATAAAAATGAATTATTAAAGATAAATGAAGATTTTTGTTAAAATAATAAGGATAAAATTAAAAGAAAAGATGATAAGATATAAACTATAAATTAAAATGCTATTTGAAATAATGTGTAAAAAATAAATTATAAATTAATAAAATAAATTATAAATTCATAATAAAAAGACTGTTATCAAATATATCTAAATTGTTATATGCATTTATAAATTATAAATTACCGGCTTAAAAATCTGAGTTACCAGATAGAGTCTAATTTACAAAGAAGAAAAACTATTTAAGAAAAAAAAAAAAAAAAAAAAACTTGACGTGGTTGAAAATGATCCGATAACGAACTAGTGATAATTGGGTGGCCAGACATACTGTTTTTCTTTTCTTTTGTTGTATCTATATCTATATCTATATATAACCGTCACACCATTCTTCAATTCTTCATTCCTTTATTTCCCTCTTCTCTTCTTCATTATACTGTAACTTATAAGGTTCAGATTCTTCTCTCTTTTATCTTATTTATTTATTTATTCAATTTTCATTTAATAATACATTATTATCAGTTATCACCACTATAATTTCATGTGACCTCGTGGGGGTATGTTGTGTCGGTTTGCCTTCTTGTTCCCTGTTTCTCTCTCTGATTCTTCCTTAATGTTTGTGCTGATGTTTTATGTTCAATTCTTATCAATTATGTGTTTCTCTGAATGATTCATTCACTTGGTTTTCACATTTTCAGAATGGGAAGTTCTGGAACAAACGAGTATGGTGCATACACATACCAAAACCTTGAGAGAGAGCCTTATTGGCCATCAGAAAAGCTAAGAATTTCCATCACCGGTGCCGGTGGTTTCATCGCCTCGCACATTGCTCGCCGCCTTAAGACAGAAGGGCATTACATCATTGCTTCTGATTGGAAGAAGAATGAACACATGACTGAAGACATGTTCTGCCATGAGTTTCATCTTGTTGATCTTAGGGTGATGGATAATTGCCTCCAAGTTACTAAGGGTGTTGATCATGTTTTCAATCTTGCTGCTGATATGGGTGGAATGGGTTTTATTCAATCCAATCACTCTGTCATTATGTATAACAATACAATGATTAGTTTCAATATGATTGAGGCTGGTAGGATTAATGGTGTCAAGAGGTTAGTTTTGTCTCCAATTTAGAGCTGTTTGATTTGACTTATTTCAATTTAGCTTATTTTATCTTTTTGTTACTGACTCTGTAGCACCAATACTTCTGATATTGACATCATGTGTTGGTGTCAGTCGTGTTTGGTGTCCAGTGTCGGTGCTTTATAGGATATAGAAATATCTTAGACTTAAGAATTTAGATAGTCTCATGAGTTCTGGTGATCAATAGATGAATATATATGTCGTGCTGTTGGATTCAATTACTTATTTGTGTCGCTTATTTATTTTGTGTAGGTTTTTTTATGCCTCTAGTGCTTGTATCTATCCTGAATTTAAGCAGTTGGAAACGAATGTGAGCTTGAAGGAGGCTGATGCATGGCCTGCTGAGGTTTGTTTTTGGTCTCTTAAGTTGCTGTCATTCATTAGAGTTTAGGGTAAAGATGAATGTGTTTAATTTTATGACCTTTTTAGCCACAAGATGCTTATGGATTGGAGAAGCTTGCAACGGAAGAGTTATGCAAGCATTATAACAAAGATTTTGGAATTGAGTGCCGCATTGGGCGGTTCCATAACATATATGGCCCTTTTGGAACATGGAAAGGTATGCTCATAACTGAATCGCAAATTTCGCATAGTATCTTATATAAATCAACAAATCAACCGTCGTTTTTTTTTGTTTGTTGTTTTAATGTTCGTCGTGTATAGGTGGAAGGGAGAAGGCTCCTGCTGCTTTTTGTCGGAAGACACTAACTTCGACAGATAAATTTGAGATGTGGGGAGATGGATTGCAGACACGATCCTTCACCTTTATTGATGAGTGTGTTGAAGGCGTGCTTAGGTAGGATCGTGCTGATCTTGTGGCTGTTGCAGCTAAATTAATGACTTTTCCTTGGTTTTTCATTTTGAAATTTAAATCACGGATTTTGGTTCATTCCTCCGTAAAACTTAGCTTTGTGTTCCTTTGTCCACTTTTCATTTTAGATTGACTAAATCAGACTTCCGGGAACCAGTGAATATTGGAAGCGACGAAATGGTTAGCATGAACGAGATGGCTGAGATTGTTCTTAGCTTTGAGAACAAAAGCATACCAATCCAACACATTCCTGGTCCAGAAGGTGTTCGTGGCCGCAACTCAGACAATACTCTTATCAAAGAGAAACTTGGCTGGGCTCCAACAATGAAGTTGAAGGTATTAATGTTATAAATCGAGTGACTCCTTTATTGAAACACCGTTGTGTTTATTCCGTGTTGTATACGTTGTTTATGCTTCATTGACTATTGCGTGTTTCTCATAGCATCTCAATTCTGATATTATTATAGGACGGGCTGAGAATTACATACTTCTGGATTAAGGAGCAGCTCGAGAAAGAGAAAGCTGGAGGTGTTGATTTAACAACCTACGGATCATCCAAAGTGGTTCAAACTCAAGCTCCGGTTCAACTAGGCTCGCTTCGGGCCGCAGATGGAAACGAGTGAAGTAACCAAAGCGCAGTTGTTGGCATAATCGCATAAATATTTCAAGTGAAGGACTAGTTTTATGTTGTTATTTTGAAGAGATGTTTGGTTTTACTTAATAAGTTATTATTAAGTTTAATTTCAGAAGTTGTAATGCGGTTATTGTGTTTTATTATTGTGATTTTGAAGTATGAATGATTTGAATCTTAGCAGAGTTGTTTTCTTTCATTTTGGACCAAGTATTGAAATCAAATGAGTAGGGTCAGGGACAGAAAAAGAAAAGGAGGGTCATTTTATGAGTGATGCAGGAAAGTTCATAAGAACTATAAAGGGGAATGGATTTTTATTTTCTGATATGTTGTTGTCTTAGTGTTTTTAACAAAATTCCAAACATATGAATTGCATGGCATGAACAAAAGTGGTCCATGTTTTTGGATGTTGTGGCTGGTCTGTGAGGGTGAACAACGTGGCCATGTCATCATGGGGTTCACAAACAAGGCTAAAAGCCTAAAGCATAATAAAGCAAAGGGTGCATATGACTAAAATTTTCTGGAAATAATCATCTTTTTCAATTTTATTCCCATAAGTTAATAACCATCATTTCCATCTATTTCCTAAAGTAACTCATTTAAAATAATACAACGAACAGTGTCGCTAATTGAAATGTCGACTGCATGTGGTATAGTCAATTCAATTGACGACTCCATGCATTTTATAAGAGGTGTCATCAATTGAACTGGTGTCTCCATATACAAAAATAAGAGATGGTTTTGTACATTGTCACCAATTCAATAAACGACACCTCTTATAAAATACTTGCAGTTGCCAATTAGAATGGCAACATCGCTTTGCTTTAATATTTTTTTTGTTTGAAGTCGGTTATTTTGAAAAACAAATGATAATGATAGTTATTACAATTGAAAAAGATGATTATTTCCCTAGAGTTATTGCATATGACATGATTTAGGTTACTTTTTCCTTAGTTTTTGAAGCAAAAATGAAGTGAGCAACAAATTTATAGAACATACATTTTTTTAAAGTTTAATTTATAGTAAATTTAACAAAATATTTATATTAATAAATTATGAAAAAAATATATAAAGAAATGTTGTAGCTCGTATCTATCTAGCTCAACTCCATATAAAAAAAAAGTTTAAATAATTGATTTATAAGTATTAATAACTTGTTTACATCAGTACATTATAAAAAAAATCTTGTAACTTATCTCATTTTCATAAAACATTTCATTATCAAACTTAACATTTAATAATGATAAGGAATCTAACTCAATCAGCATTTCATTTAATGATATTGTATATCAGCAACTTGTACTAGATTTTGGTGGTTCCTTATAAATCATCAATCAAACCGTATTTTACTAAGCAAGTAAGCTACATGAATCAAATGATGTGATAATGTTGTATCATATATTATATTTGTAAGTCTTCTTTGACTATCATTTATCTAATATAATCTCTGAACTATAAAATTAAGTCTTCTTTGATTAGTAAATCATTTCATAAAACATTTCTCTTCACTTCAAACTTTATTTTATTAAGCGGCTCAACTACATGAATCTCAGTTCTCTTTTCTGCCATTTATAACATTTATGTAGTGCACACCAACCACTTGTGCTAGATTTTAATGCTTTTCAGAAGTCATTTTGAAGTTTATACCCACAACAAAATCTTGATCTACTATGTCAGGTCTGAATAGCATCAATACTCCTCACATCACCCCAAGATTTATTAGTAATGAACAGAAGAAACAGAGAGAATATAAGTCATATCATGCAGTCATTCAATAACATTTGATAGCAGGAATGTTTGAACACTTGCTCATTACTAGTATCCCACGTATGTGGTTGCTGCATCCAGAAAATCAAGTAGCAATTCATATTATAATATCATATAAGCATACTATTTATGGTACTATGTATAAGTAAAATTCATTATACAATATACACCACTGGGTGACACCCACATGCCCTGTAATGATACCAAGTTACAGACATATGAAGTATAGTCCACTAATTCTTCATCAACCACCTCAAGCAAAGTCCTGATATACTGGATTCAGCTCAAGTTGCTCTGCCATTTTCTCTAAGATATCTTTCAAAAGTTTTGCTGCCTCTTCTTTCTCCAATTCCACTGCACCTTTTTCTTTGGCTACATCAGCAAAAACACCATCATAAAAAAGATCAGCTGCATCGCCACCATCATAAAGTGGTAAACCCAACTCCTTAGTGTGCTTCTCAAGGAAGCTCCTTATTAATTCCGTGCTTCCTAAACCATCCTTTGCATTGAGTTTTTCTTGTAATGCCTTCTCTTTGAAGCTGTTTAACTCCTTTTCATTGGCCAATAGCTGCAAAATTGTCCACATCATAAATTGATTAATGAAAGTTGGAACTTGGCAGGACCGATAAACTCAAGATGTCACAGAAAATCAGAATTGAGAAATTTAAGTTATTTTATGAACTTCTAAAATTGTCTCAGTCTCAAACAATTGATGGGAAGTGGGAAGACGTACGGTCTTTGATAGGTGTTTTAGCCTTTTCTGTTTTTCAACAATGGTGATATATTTTTTATCCATAACAAAAAAGATAACCAGCATTTGTGATTAGCAAAATGTAGACATTATGGTATGGATATATAAAAACTACACAAGATTGAAACATAATATTTTTAAAATAATCTATGAAAATACCTGTCTTATCTTAGAGCCATTTATGATTTGGATATTCTGGATGAAAACAAAATTCTTTTTGGAAAGTTCCACCTCAAGATCTTGCAATACAAACTGCAGAAGCTGTGCAAATTGTGCCTGGCCCAGTTCTTCTTCCCCATCCGCTCCATGTTTGCTCAACAGGTCATTTAGCTGAGAATATTCTGCTTATTTATGTTAAGAAAAAGTCAGTTTTATCATACCAAGGTAATTGATATGCATATCAATGACAAATTAAGGATATCCTACTGTCATAAAACAGCACTAAGTGGCCAGTATCAAACAATGAAAAATTTAGATCAAAATTTCCTAGATATTAATTTGTGCATTTCCACACTGTTAATCAAACCAACTGCAACATTGACAATGGCAAGTAAGACATTAACACATATGATGGATAATCAGTACAAGCACATAAAGTTACACCCATATATCCCATAATATAAAATTATGAGGATATAAAATCCTCATTAATTTTGAGTGCAAAACAAGCAGAAGCCTCAATTATAAATATCTAAAGGCAATTCAAAGGATCAACCAATTTTTGGTGTCTTAGTTACAATTCGGCAGTTGCCTTATCCATGATCTCATGGGAATGAAACAACAAATCAAAACAATCACTATTGGCAAGTCATCATCATATGATCTAACATTATTTTAATTTGCTTTCTCAGGAATTATTCTTAGTTTTCTAAAGGAAAGAGTGAAGGTAGAGCAGAAACCTATTGTTCATGACGAGAAAAATTCTATGAACAAAATAAATCATATCTTAGAATCTCGATTAAAGATATTCTTAGAATTTAGGAAGGGCCTAACTCATCCCTACAAAAGCAACTTGTAACTTGAAGAATCCCCCCACTTATAAATATAACACATGTCATATCTCTAATCAATGTGAGATTAAATCTACCCCTTCAAACCCAACACAATGTAGGTGTTGGGGGGTCTAATTAAGGCAAACCAAATGCCGCAATTAGTCGACTAGGGGCAGACCGCAATGAAGGCAGAACTTCCAACTGATATGTCTAAATAACATCCATCAAATTAAAGATTAAACTTTCAAACTGAACAAGACAACATAGCCTAAAATACATATGAAGTAAGATGAAACAGGAAACAGTGAAATGTGTTGTTTAAAATCTTAGTATTGAAGATCATATACACAAAATATGAATAATAATGAGAATGATAAGCAAGACTGCACGACATGACGCAAAACAATGATAAGGTATCTATTACCGATTCAGTTGGAAACAAGAACTAACCAGAATGACAAAACAAACAAAATGTTCAAACTGAAAAATAAAGTAAACCTGAGAAAGGAGGAACTCCCATGTCAACTCCCATCTGAACAAGAGCCTTTCGAATCTCACTCTTGCTGATTTTCCCCTTATCTTCAACATCCAAGTCAGTGAACAGATTTTCCGCTAACATGGCAAAATCATCCTCATCCTCAAACAACAAACGAAGAGTACTTCCATCCAAGATTGATACAACAAGAGGACTACCTGTAGATCAATAAAAATCCAATGTAAGCAACATTATATTTCTCTTTCCAAAACATGAAGAAATAATTATTGAATCAACCACTAACTTAATCTCTATCCGTCAATTTAGTTCTAAAGTATATGAAATTCTGTTAATTTAGCACGGACTAAATTTGCGAATTTAATATCCTTTAGGGACTACTTATGATCGTTGTAAAACTAATATCTCTGAACAAAGATGTGTTTGGTGTTCAACACCGACACATGTGATGTTTCTGGCTTCATAGAAATTGGTGAAATAGCTGCAACAAGTCACCATAGTGAAGCCTCTCTTTCTGAGATTATTCTTTTTTTTTCTTCAAATTATTACCGATATCAACGTATCAGTGTCAGCGTCGTGTCCTAGAATGCGCTTGATAGCGTATGTATGCTAGTATATATATACTTTAAAGACTAAGTTGAAGAAAGAACGAATGTTAGGTACTCAATTGATGGTTTATTCAATAGTTATTTTCTTGTGAAAGCACAAATTGCGCTATACAAAAATTTCAACAGAATATTTATTCAAAAGTTCCACTAATTTACGATGTTCTATAAGCAAAAGAAGAGAATAACTAACAGTAATTTTTATTCCTACCAAAGTCAAAATCAAGTCCACAAACTCAAACCATCCACACGTTATTTCAATCCAAATTCGATCAACGCGTTTATACAATTAAAACTAAACGAAATAATCAAATCAAACAGACAGAAAATCACAATTACGGATCGATAATAGAGGTTTATCTAGAAATACTATATCAACATAATAATGCATAATGAGCAGAAAAAGATACTAGATAACAAACCTTTGAGTTCATCAGCGATGGCGGCGATGTATTGTTTTAAGATTTGAGAAGCCTGTAAAGGCTCATACTCAGTCTCAGGTGAAAACAAAGGTTCATCGGCTATGGCAGCGATACCACGGAGGCGATTGAGTGCAGAGGCTTTGAGAGGATCGGGTAAAGGAAGATCGAAGAGAGAAGGAGAAGCTCGTGAATGTGCAATGTCAAGTATTTGAGCTCCGGTGACCGGACGATCGAAGACGGCGGTGGATAGATCGAGGTCACGGAGGTTAGTTCCGTCGAGTATCTGCAATTGGTCTGACATGTTGGTTTGGTGAAGACTGAGTTTACGGTTACGACTGAGTTTGGTATTTGATGGAAATGGAATTGGAGGAGGGAAGGAAGAGAGACTTGAAAGTTGAAGTGTTAATAAATTCGATTTAGTGATTTTTCTTTCCCTCTTGCTACGCTTCTTTGTCTCTTTTTCTAAACTTTAATCTAACTATGACTACTAAAACACGTTTTTAAATTTACGCGTTTTCTATTCGATAAAGTATATCAATTTTATTTTTAAGTGAAAATGAAATTCAAAAATGAATTTTAGTATTAAATAAAGTAATTTTTTTTTTTAATCAAAAGAAGATATATATTAATAAAAAAAAACAGATTGAGGAACAAGGCGACCGCGACCGCGAGAGATCCAACCAACCAAACTAGCGAAACAAAAACAAAAAGGAGACGACACCTATATCATAAATATATCAAAAAGGAGACGACACCTATAGAGTAAATAATATTATCAGCTATTTTTAGCTTATCTACACGATTTCCAAAACAAATGTCATTACGGAACCTCCAAATACCATAAATGGTTTCCGTGATAGAGAGACGAAGGATAGTCGCTTTCCACCTTTTCCCTCTAGAATTAGCATTGATCCATTGAAATTTCCGACCAGTTGCTAGGAATATGTCTAACATGGATCCAAGACAATACTTTCATCCAAATATACTTTGTGTCGCAACAATCAAAGAATAAATGATCCATAGTCTCTTCTTTATTGCAGAAACAACAAGTATTGTTATAAATCAGACGAAATCGACGAAGTCTCGCCTTGGTAGGAAGTCTCCCATGACATGTTTGCCAAAGAGTCATAACCGCACGGGGCCAAGTAACATTGCCGTAAAAGATCCTTCTCCAGTCCACACGACTATCACCTTCAGAACGAAGTTTCAAATAAACCTGCTTAGAGTTAAATCTATCATTTTTAAGGAGATTCAGCCAAACCGAGTGCATCCGATCCAAGATATTACGGTGATGAAATATGAATTTAATCAGAGAAGAATGACCAACCTTGTTGCCCATATCCATAATATCACACCTTTTCAGATAATAGGTGTGAACCCACCGAACCCAAAGATTATCTGACTTTTTATTGATATTCCACAAAAGCTAAATAATGTAATATTTTAATTTATAAGTTGAATATATTACTTTTAAAATGAAAATTTTATAATTGATTTTTCAATTTAAAAAAAAAATATTAATAAAAAATTATTATATTTTTTAAACCTATTATTACGAGTTTACAGAGGAGGAAAGAGAATGATTTTGAAAGGATGAAAGAGAGTTTTTAATAGAATATTCTTTTAATAAATAAATAATAAATATTTTTTATGTAAATAAAAAAAAAGTGAATTCACTCAAACACGAGGTGTATCCAAATTAAATTATGAAATTACAGTCATCGTCTATATTATTTTAATTTTCATGATTTGTCAATTTTGGTGGTGTGTATACATCGTTTGATTTATCGTGTATTTGTACTCTGTCAATTATATGAATATGCATTGTTGTTGTAATTCATGATTGTAATTCATGATTGTAATTCATCTAGAATCTTTTGTATTTGTTTGTCGGCTATAACTATTTTTTTAATCTTTGAGAACCACTTCATTCATTGTTTTAGTAGTTGAATCCATAATAACATCTCCTTTTTTAGCCGAGTAATGTGTCTAATATCATTGAGTTAAGTATTGCTAGAATCACAAGTTAGAATGCTTGAATCAAGACTGTAAAAATGTTTGATTTGGATCATGCATAGTTTGATTTGAATCATGAAGTCTTGTGAAAATTTGATTAGTAACAAAGAGATTTAGACACAAAAAAAAGTGTTGATTACTTTGACAAATATGCACCAGTGGCAAGAACAACAACAAGTAGTGTATTGTCCGCCTTAGCCTCTTTGAATGACCTTATAGTTCATCAAATGGATGTTAAAACAACATTCTTAAATGAAGATCTCGATGAAGAAATCTACATGGAACAACCAAAAGGCTATGTATTTCTTGGAAATGAATAAAAGGTGTGTAAGCTTGTCAAATCCATATATGGACTAAAACAAACACCAAAACAATGGCATCAAAAAATTGATTATGCCATACTTTCAAATGGAATTACCCACAATTCTTGTGACAAGTGTTTATACAAAAAGGTACAAAAAAAAATTATAATATTCCTGTGTCTATACATTGATGACATGTTGATAATCTATACTATATATAAAGAGGATACACCATTTTGATATAACCTATTTTTTAGACTAATTTGCCCTTTAACTCCTTTTATTTATAACTTATTTGATAACTATCATACAACTCACTACCATCATTTTCACAAAACTCTTTATTATTAACTTCTACAAAACCAACTATTGGTAACCACCACATAATATTTCCTTTATTTAATGCAAATACAAATTTTATTTCTCTTCTATCAAAAACTATTTCTCTCTTTCTGTATATCTCATCATTTATATTATTGTTTTAGATGTTTTTGAAGTTAGACTTATTTGGATGAACATAAAATTTAATCACTAATGTTATTCATTCCATTCCTATCTTTTTAAACTTATATGTTGGTTGTTTGGCAGGAAATAAATGATGTCGATCAAAGATCTATAGTAAGATCACAACTCATATTTTTTTTGGCTTAATTGCAATTTTGGTCCCTTTATTTTCATTATTTTTTACTTTTTGTCTCCCTATTTTAAAATCCAGAATTTTTGGTCCCTCTATTTTCATTTTTTTTAGTTTTGGTCCCCCTATTTTAAAATCCTGAATTTTTGTCCCTCTATTTTTTTTATTGAGTTTTGGTCCCCTTATTTTTATTTTTTAAAACTTTTGGCCCCCCTATTAAATTAGTTCCAAATTGGAAAGGGGACTAAAATCCAAAACAAAACTTAAAATAAGGGACCAAAACTCAAACAAAATGAAAATAAAGGGACCAAAATTTCAGATTTAAAAATAGGGGGACCAAAACTAAAAACAATGAAAATAGAGGGACCAAAAATTTTAGATATTAAAATAGGAGGACCAAAACTAAAAAAAAAATGAAAATATGGGGACCAAAATTGCAATTAAACCTTTTTTTTTTGTCATTTTCTGTCTAATCATTCAACTTCATATTTTACTTATTCATTATTGATCTTGCAATCCAATAGAAATGAACTCGAAGTATTGCATATTTGTGTCTATTATATCATTTATTTTTTTCAACTATATACCATCAATTTCTTTATTTATTTTTTATTTGATTCTCTTTGTTGTTTTGTTTAGAAAGATGATAAATTTATACTGAAATTAATGGTTTTCTCTCTAATATGATTAGTTAATGCTATAGATTTGTACCAATATTTTTTCATATTTCTCCTTTTGCTATAGATTTTTATCAATATATATATATAGTTTTAAATGTATAATTTATATATGATATGTAAAAAAAATTATAATATATATATTGGTAATTTTTCAATCTGTCTTCTTAGTTCAAGTTATACATGTTTATATTCTAATTAATTTTTAGAGTACTTTTTGACATTTAAGCTGAATCTTAAATAGTTTTTAAAATAAAATAATTGTTTTTTTCTTCTTTTTCACTCTATTTTGATTGTGTATCAATATTTGGGTTTAGCAATACCAAGGCTTTTGATTTAATATTAATTTCTTTCTTGCTCAAATATAAAATGGTCTTTCAATTAAAACAACTGAATTAAAAACTACCAATGTAAAAAATAATGTCAATGTAAAAAAAAACTGGCAATCTAAATAAAAAAACTGTCATACACAAGGTCATTCAATACAAGTTATAATATAACACTTATTGTATTTTTTTTAAATCTATATAGATGGAAGTTAGAATCATTTATCATATTTAAGAACACTTTTATGATATATTTAAAGAATTAAATACAAAAAAATTGTTTGATATCTAATATTTAAACTGCCCAAACATTTCAACATAAAGAAAACACACATTCAATAATATCGGTTTGGTGTTTTGTCACTTTTCTTTCTTTTTTGGATCAAACAGAAAGAATACCCTCTTCAGAGAGAGAGGCATAGGGAGGGGGAGGAAGGGAGTGAGAGACAGGGAGAGAGAGATAAAGAGTAAGAGGGATAGGGGGGTGAAGGGAAAGAGAGGGAAAAGGAGGGAAGGAGGAAAGAGAGGAAAGATTTTTATAAAATTACACAAATAATTTAAATTAAATTTAGAAATAAAAATAATACTGATTTAAATGTTAACGTGTTAGCGCAGTAAAAAAACGGATAAACATACACGGGAGTGCCCGTTTGAACGCTAGTTAGCAATAACATGGATGCGATTTTAGAGACAAAAAGGTTTCTAACTTCCACATTCAAGATGGAAGGAAGAGGAAAAAATAGAGAGAGAAGGTGAGGGAAATGGGGAAAATGAATTTTAAAAAAGGGGGAAAAGTTTGATAAAATCATATCGTGTGTACAAATCGAAAAATCTGATTAGTCCATGATTTTTGAATTAGTTAATTACTAATATGGGAAATGTGTAATGTAAATTATAAATTGAAAAAGGGTAAAATAGGGATAACGGTGGTATATTATATTAATGGGTAGATATTTGATATACACCACTGGTGGGATCCAGATGCCCTGTAATAATAAGAAGTTACAAACATATGAAATATATCAACCACCTCAAGTAAAGTCATCATATATTGGATTCAACTCAAATTGCTCTGCCATTTTCTCTAAAATATCTTTCAAAAAGTTCTGCTGGCTCTTGTTTCTCTATTTTCACTGCACCTTTTTCTTTGACTACATAAATAAAAACCTTTTCATAATAAAGCCCAACTTCATCGCTACCATCATATGGCGGTAAACCCAATTCCTTAGTGTTTTCTCAAGAAACCTCCTTACTTTTTCTATGTTTCCTAAACCATCCTTTGCATTGAGTTTTTCTTGTAATGCCTTCTCTATATAGTTGTTTAACTCATTTTCATCAGCCAATAGCTGCAACATTGTCTACAACATAAGTGAATAGAAAAATGCATATACTATGATATAGAAGATTGAAAGATAATATATTTTAAAATAATCTATGAAAATACCTGTCTTATCTTAAAGCCATTTATAATTTGGATATTGTGGATGAAAGCAAACTTGTTTTTAGGAAGTTCTATCTCACGAAACAAGCCTTGTTATTGGAAAAAATTCTAGGTTTAGCATGTCGTCAAAGTCCGCTCACATGCTGTTCTCAAATTGGGTCTTGTGGTATGGATCCAATTGTTTAAGTTAGCTTGCACCCTAAGTTAGTTTGTAATGGATAATTGTTAAAAAAAAAACATTAGGTTAGTATGTTAGTTTTCTTATAAATAACATAGTAGTCTCTCATCTTTTGCATAATAGAAAATAGGAAGATAATACCCTAATTCAAAAGTGAGAGAGGTTATTTGTTATTCTTGTATACTTTGTAACCTTGTTTCAAGAGAAAGGAAAGAATAACAGTTTATAACCAATCCTTGTCTTTATCATTGGTTACCCTAAACCCTAACCCTTGTGGGTTTCTTGATCACAAAGAAACCTATTATTCTTTGTTTCTAAGGTATCAGATTCACAACGAATTAATGCAGTGAGCGTGGAGAAGATGCCTTTAACAAAGTATGAGATTGAAAAGTTCACCAGAGTGAATGATTTCGATCTGTGGCGCTTGAAGATGAAAGCCCTACTTGTTCAGCAGGGTTGCTTGGAAGTGTTGAAGGGAGAGACGACCATGAATGATACGTTAACGACAGCTGAAAAGACGACCATGATTAAGAAAGTACACATTGCAATATTGTTGAGCCTTGGTGATAAGGTTCTTTGACAAGTATCAAAGGAGAAGACGACATCAAGGTTATGGTTGAAGCTTGAAGGTTTATACATGACCAAATCATTGGTGAATCGACTATACCTGAAGAAAGCTTTGTATTCATTCAAGATGAGTGAAGATAAAGTGTTGGTTGAGCAGTTAGATATATTCAACAAGCTGATTCTTGATCTTGAAAATATTAATGTGAAGATTGATGACAAAGATCAATCGTTGTTATTGTTATCCTATTTTCCCAGAACACATGCTCACTTCAAAGAAACCCTATTGTATGGAAGAGTGTCCCTGACTTTTGAAGATGTTTAATCCTCCTTGTACTCTAAGGACTTGAATGAACAAAAGGAGCATAAACCTTCAACGATTGGTGAAGGTTTGGCAGTTAAGGCGAAATTATTGCGAAAGGATGGTAAGTTCGACAAGAAGAAGGGTAAAAGTCAACATAAGTCTTATAGTGGTGAAGCAACTGGTGTTCGATGCTATCATTGTAAGAAGGAGGGTCACATTCGAAAGGTGTTCCTTGAACGCCTAAAAGATATTGGAGGTAAGGATAATGGCAACACAACCATTTTTCAATATGATTTCGACTCATCTGATGTTCTTGTGGTTTCAAGTGGTGACTCAAGAAAAGAGTGGATTACAGATTCAGGTTGCACTTGGCACATGACTCTAAACAAATATTTGTTCTAGGAATTATGTGATCAATATGGTGGATCAGTGCTGCTAGGAAACAACAAAGCTTGCAAAATTACAGGTATTGGATCCGTGAGATTCAAGCTCTATGATGAGTCAATAAGGTTATTGACTAAAGTTAGGTATGTACCTGACTTGAAGAGAAATTTTATTTCTCTTGGTGAATTCGACAAGAAGGGATATGTTTTTCAAGGAGAGAAAAGTATTCTAAGAGTCATGAAGGGGTCGAAGGAAGTCTTGAGAGGCGTGAAGAAACAAGGCTTGTATACCTTTGAGGATGAAGTTGTAAGTGGTTCGACAAATGTTGCATCCACGAAATTATTGTCGAAGAAAAAATTATGGCACATGAGATTGGGCCATGTCAGCGAGAGAGGCATGATCGAACTGAGGAAACAGAACCTGCTAGGTGGTGACAAAGTCGAGAAATTTGAGTTTTGTGAACCTTGTGTATTTGGTAAATCCTGTAGGGTGAAGTTTAACAAAGGTAAACAAAGAACACATGGATCCCTTAATTACATCCATGCTGATCTTTGGGGCCTGCAAGGAATCCTTCATATTCAGGTGCAAGGTATTTTCTATCCATAGTTGATGATTATTCCAGAAATTTATGGGCATTCATTCAGAAGACGAAGGATGAAACTTTTAATAATTCCAAGAGTTCGATGGTTCCGGTCGAAACTCAAACTAGCAGAAAGGTCAAGAGGTTGAGAACTGTTAATTTCCTTGAATTCTACAATAAAGCTTTCGACAGTTACTGTGTCGAGTCTGGGATTGCAAGGCATAAGACTATAACATGTACTCCTCAGCAAAATGGTGTAGCTGAGAGATTCAATTAAAAAATCCTCAAAAGGGTTAGATGCATGTTGGTTAGTGTTGTATTGAAGAAGGTATTTTGGGATGAGGTTGTTTCGATAATAACATATCTGATAAACATACATCCTTCGATTGTGCTAGATATGAAGACACTTGAAAAAGTTTGGTTGTGACATCCACCAGATCTCGACAAACAAAGAGTATTTGGTTGTATAGCCTATGCTCATATTAGGCAAGACAAGGTCGAACCTAGAGCTCTGAAATGCATGTTCATGGGATACCCTGAAGGAGTCAAAGCTTATAGGCTATGGTGCCTAGAGCCAGGTCACAGGAGGTGTATCACCAGTCGAGATGTAGTTTTCAATGAATTTGAGATGGCTTTCAAGAAAACTGATGATGTTAACAAAGATCAGGAATAGGGAGAAATTCCTATTGAGGTGGAGCATAGTGATGTTGAATTGCATGACCTAGATGAAGTCGAAGAAGAAGCAGATCTAAATTGTTGTCGAAGATAAGGAGACTGATAATGACTACTTGTTGGTAAGAGACAGGTTGAGAAGAGTCATCAAGCCACCTCATAGACTTGGGTATGCAGATCTTATATCTTATTCCTTAATCTCTACAAGTGAGGTTATAGACGAAGAACCTAGAGACTATAAGGAAGTTATGAGGAGTCGAAACAAGACTGAATGGCTGAAGGCCATGGATGATGAGATGAAATCTCTTCATGATAACAACACATGGGAACTGATCGCGAAACCTGCTGGAGCCAGGTTAGGCAGTTGTAAATGGATTTTCAAAGTTAAAAAAGGAATCGAAGGAGTGGTATTGAAGAGATACAAGGCAAGGTTAGTTGTAAGGAGTTTCACTCAGAAAGAATGTGTCCACTTCAATGATGTATTCTCTTTTGTTGTGAAGCACATGTCCATTCGAATGTTGCTTGCCATGGTGGCACAGTTCGACCTTGAACTGGAACAGATGGATGTGAAAATCGCGTTCTTGTATGGTAATCTTAATGAAACAATCCTGATGAGGCAACCCAGAGGGCATGTCGAAGAGGGGAAAGAAGAGTACGTGTGCAAAATGAAGATATATTTATATGGGCTGAAACAATCTCCTCGACAGTGTAATAGGAGATTCAACATGTTCATGGAACACATAAGTTTCATCAGAAGTCAGTTTGACTACCGTGTTTACTTCAGATTTTGACCGGGTAATTCATTTGTTATTTTGTTGCTTTATGTGGATGATATTCTAATTTCAAGCAACAATGTCAAAGATGTAAGGAGGGTAAAGGCTGAACTCAATAAGGAGTTCGACATGAAGGATCTGGGAGTTGCGTCCAGGATTCTTGGGATTGAAATTCGAAGAGATAGAAAGTAGTCGAAATTATGCTTATCTCAAGAGGAAAACCTACGAAATATTCTCAAAAAGTTTGGTATGTCGAATTCAAAGCCTGTTGTGACTCTGACAAACCCTCAATTCAAGTTGAGTATAGACCAGTGTCCCAATATTGATGTTTAAAGAACTTATATGAATAACATTCCATATGCTAATATAGTAGGTTCTTTGATGTATGATATGTGTTGTACTAGATGTCGCTCCCGGGATTTTCATCCTAGTACAAACGCGAAAGTGGCGCGGAAAAGTTAGAGTCGTCAGCCAGACATTTTTATCCCAAAGGAGTGGGAAAGGTAATGTTGCACAAACCTGAGGAAAAAAGAAAGGACAAGGTCCTGCGAACCAAAGATCGGGGTTCGGGAGTCGGTTACGACCTGGGAAGGTATTAGCACCCCAGATCGTCCGCCGTACCCGATGGGATCCACGCTTGCTTGTTTGTTTCAAAGGGTGAGAAGAATAACTGCTGCTGAATAAAACCGCTAATTGGAAACTGGAATTAGAAATGAGAAAGGAACTGGAATAAGAGAATGAGAATAAAAAGAAAGGGGGAAATGTAGGGAAAATAAAGAATGTGCTCGAACGGGCCCTACCCCGCTGCCTACGTACCTCATCGGGATAATGAGGATCATAGTCGACGTAGTTTGCCTAACCTAGGTGGGAACTATTTGTTTGTGTCTTTTACATCTGGAACTGCATATGTCTATGCTCAGGTGTTGCAGGCTCGTCTGGTACGAGTGCGTTTACCGTCTTGCAAATGAGACAAGTCGCCGCAAGTTCGCGTTGTGAGTGAATGAGATGAGAAAAAAGAAGTTCCCGCAGGATAGTCGCTTGTTATTTGTTTTTTGTCTTTTAAGAGTTTTATATGAATTTGGCACAAGGAAGTGAATTCAAACTCTTTTCCCTGGAATGTACACTTGACTCTACATTCCAAGATGGAATAATAGAACAAGCATACCCAGCAAGGAGAATTTATCCAAGACTGGTCTCCTAGGATTAGGGTTTCAGTTCACTAGCTTGTTGAACTTTATTAAGTATTTTTGTTGCTTTTGTGAAGAAGTGTCTTTTAAGTTTTTCTTTGTGAACAACTCCTTGATGAGACTTGTGCATCATGATGAACAAGCTTACACCACTCCAAGATGGAATGAATGCAAGTGCTTCATGGAATAAGGCTATACACAAGGAATCCTTTCATTTATTTGTTAAGTGTTTTTGGGTTTTGTTTGAAGATAAGAAGAGAATGACTCAAATTGCAAAAAAAGGCAAAATCTAAAGGGAACTAAGACACAACCCTAATTTTGTTTATTTACAAGAAGTCCTAATGGTTAGTGAGGTTTCTAAGCCTAATGGAAAAAAGAAAAAAAAAAGCAAAGAGAACTAGAAACTAACTTACTTCCTAAAGAAGGTAAGTTGTTTCTAAAGAAAGGGAAAACCTATAAGCAAGCACCAAGTGCTAAGGCAAAGAAAATTAAAATGCACAAGAGATAGGAATGAAGTTAGGCTTACCTCAATCTTCCCCCCTACAAAACAAAAGTTAGCATGACAATGCATATTGAAAGTAAAATCAAAGCATGAAAGCGATTAAGTACCATAAACGTCCTAGAATGGAACTAGGGTTCAAAATAAGACCTAAGTCTAAAGGTGAAGGTACCTAAAGGTTACATGACTTCTAAAGTAAGTAGCTACATGATATAGGTCCCTAAGGATGCTAGGATACCTCACAAAATCAAACTATGTCAAACTATGTACAAAAAGTTCACCTAAGTTCACCTAAATGCAAGTTAGGACTCATGGATGAAGTATGAATGCATATGGCTTACAAACATGAATTAGTACATGAAATGAACATAAAAGTCAGTAGTGAATGCTTATGAAGATGGATGAATAAATATACAATCATGGATGCAATAGATTAGGCATATGGAGCAAGGAGAAGAATATGTGAGATGAAATGGAATAAACATCGCATAAGATCGCACATGATGAAAGTTAAGGAAGTATGGCATGTGAATATGCATGAAATGATTATGGGTCAGTAGCATACAAGTTATGAGATGCCATTAGAATGCATGAATAGGCATTAATGATTTCCACATAATTCAAGTTAAACATGAGAAGAGATTAGCAACCCGTTTAAGTTAAACTAGTTCACATAAGTATGCACTTTGAAACACTAAAACAAACCAAATGAGTATGGTTCAAAAAGGTGATCTATGACTGGAATTAAAGGCATACAAATGACCTATAATCAAATCCTAAAAGCTACCAAAACTTCCCTCAAGAGAATGGCATGAATGCCTTCTTAACATTTAGGATATGGAGCATATACACACATGAATCAACCTAGGATCTAGGTGACATGGAAAAAATAGCAAAAAGCCTTTAAAAATTATGAAATTAAATCCCTGGAATAATAAAGTCATTATCACACATTTTCCAAAAGGATTTCACAAAATTATGCACCAAAGTGCCAAAACAATTCCTTGACTAGCAAGGTAGCAATGAATGATCACCCAAAAACAACTCCACAAAGTGGATCAAAAAGAGCACTAAAAATTATGAAAAAAAATGCCTAATGAGCATTAAAATGTCACAAATTACAGTGATTAATCACACACAAAAAATAGGTTTCACACCTATGGGGAAAAATTGATTTTTGTCCCTTATGCCAAAACATTCCTTTTTTGGACAGCTTGTGATCTAAAATCCAAATAAAATATTGAAACCACCCAAATCTGGAAACAAAAAATATGACAAATTAATTAAGAGGATGAGGATCACTCATGAATTTTTCCAGAATTTTATTACACCTAAAACTATTTTTAATAAATGCGACGAAACGGGCAAAAAAGTGGATCTTAAGGGGAAGTAAAAGGGAGCGATCCTAATGGTTCGTAACCTAATCCCTAAGCTCCGAAATCGATACATATCAACATATATCACAAATAAGTCCAATGCCTCATGTGGGAGGGCTCAATATGCACCTTAAGTTACATGGTCCTAAGCCGCATACAACTATAATGATGCGTAATCATCGAAAAAAGCTTGAATTTACTTACTTGGTCGAAGCACCGATTCTTCACATAAAAGAAATCCAAAAAAAACTCCAAGCCAAGCCTTGTAATCTCCCATGAGCAAAATAAATGCTCATCTTCCATAATCACTTTTGTGATGCCTCACCATAATCGAAATCGATCCAAATCGGTCAAGAAGGCTCATGAACACTTTATTCCAAAATTAGTTCACAACTAAGTGGAATTAAACCACTCTCAATAGCAATAATGAACAAAATTAACATCTAATCGGACAACTAATCAATATTAATATAAAACCTAATTGAGGACTACTCGAATTCTAACAAATAACCTAATGAATAATCAACATTCTAATATCTTTTGATTAACAAAATACCAAACAATTAAAATCTAATCAAGAATTTAATTATAATTCTAATGAGAATCCTAACAAAAATTACTAAAACTGTATTAAACCATTTTAATGAAAATTCTAATTAACAAATAAAATATCTATTTTACCAACTTGCAAAAATTAGACAAGAACACCAAACCAGGTGGTGTATTAATAATTCCCTGGTGCAAAACACAAGACAATGGCCCAAGGCCCAAACTCCAAATAACCATTGCAGGGGGTGTAACAAGTGAAACAGATGATTCAGATAGTGAATCCATGGATTCTGAATACTGAGCCCAATCATCGTTAACCTATGAAACCCTAAATTAATCACATAAGGTGAAAAAAGCACAAATCCCTCTTCTTCTCTTCAGATGCGCCGCCTGCCTCCTCTCCCCCCTCTCGCAATCTTTCTCAAAAAAAGCATCACAGAAAACCAATTCCGATCATCCTCCTAACCTTGTCGCGGCTGCGCGTTACAAACTCCGAGTTCAATGTCTTCAAACTATGGATTCTTTCCGCCGGAAACGTGTCTTTTACCACCGTGTCTTCCTAATCTTCAAAGAAAACCCTTACCGTCGAGAACAATGGCCTCACCATCGTCGTCGTTCTCTTCGTTTCCGATCCAACACAGTCATGTTTGCAATAATGACGACGACGAAGGTTCGTCGAAGGTACAGCTTCCAATTGGTTACGTTCGCGTCGTCTTCTCCTTCTGACTTGCACTGTAGTCGGTTTCTTCTTGCTTCCGACCGCGTTAAAGACGACCGTCGGTGATCACCGGAAGATTAATACTCGACCACGCCATGACGTGCTACTAACATCGACCACCTTCGATTCATGGAGGGCGTACACAGGACACTCTATTCAGAGTTGAGGTTGCAACAACTTAGAGTACGAAGATCGATCGAAGAATGATGCAGATCGAAGAACGATACAGATCGAAGATTTTCCTTTGAGTCAGAGTCCAATCGGGTACATACACCTTTTACCCTCTCGCTTGATTCCATCTTCTCCTCCTCCTTATTTCTGATTCTGAAACTGTTCTCTGTGACCTCTTTGTTGTCGTGATTTTCCTTGGTGAAACTCACTGTTGCGATTGCACTGTGGATATAATGATAAATTGCCGAATCTCTGTTGCAGGTTCAAGAATTTTGTTTTTGATGAACTGCTGTTGTTGACGATTTGTGCAGGAACTATTGAAGTTTTGTTTTTTGATTGAAGGAGATTAGTGGAAGATTGTCGCAGGTTATTGAGAGAGAGTGATGCGGATTACAGAGGTTTTTTGTGGCTGAAGAGAGAGATGGTGATGGGATTGGATCTGCAGAATCCGTAGGTGAAGGTTTTCTTTGGTTTCTGAACTTCTTTTCCTTGTGTTCTTGGTGTATTGACACCATCTTTTCACTGATGCATTATTGAGTTTCTGATAATTATCCTCTCCATCCTGATTTTCTGCCATTTTTTGCTGTTAGGATCATCGAAGAAAAAGGTCCTCAATCTCGATGAATGAATCTCTTTTTTTGAAGATGAGGGTGGTGGTCAAGATGAAGGTTTTTGAGAAGTTCTGTTGAATATCCTTTTAGTGAGAATTTTTGAGAGGGATTGATGAAGATGATCCAGCCTTTTTTCTGTTTTTCTGTTATAACCGTTAACTGAATTCTTAACTGAATTCAGTTAACTCCACTCCTTTTGTTTTGTATTGATGTTATTGAAATCAATGCCACTGAATTTTTTATGATAAAACCTTTTGTATTTGTTATAGTTTTGGTTCTCAAACAATTCCATCAGTTTTTTGTTATTGGGCTAAAATTTTGTGGTTAAAGCTTTTCCAAGTCAATCGGATACGTACAAGCAGGAAATTTAATACACAATACCCACATATAATAAATTGGAAAAAATTAGCTAAAAAAAAGGATAATAATTAAGCTTAGGAACAAAAGGACTTGAGACCTTAGTCTAAAAATAAAGAAGATGAGGCTTGAGAATAACATTCCGAATTCAACCATGAATTGGTAAAGGAGAGAAATGGATTTAAAAGTAGGGTATAAAATGATATTGGTTTATTAAGTTTGATCAAATGAATACGTTTTAGTAACTTTGTCAAACAAAGGGATTCCGGATCGAGAATAGATCAAAATAGTCAAATGGGAATGGGGTTAGAAATGAATAATGAATTGATTTTAGAAAAGGAAATGGGCCTAATGTTGGAAAGAAACAATGGATATTTAGAGACAAGTGTTATGAAAAAAAATGGAATGTTAGAAATATGAATGTGGACAACAACATGACTTTAGACAATGGGCTAGAAATGGAAAAATACGAAATTCAACAAGGATGAACTTGATTAACAACATTGGATATGGACACGAAGGTGGGCTTAAAATAATATGGGTTTTATTTGACTGGCAATATCGAACAAACCATAATTGAGCATTTTCCATCCTTCAACAAACAAATTCCTCGAGGAAACCCTGAAGATGGTAACGAAACCATAGCAACAAGTACGCCCAAGAAAAACCTCTGTCACAAATCCCCTAATCCCATGGCTTTTAATGAAGCTCTAATATCCATAATATGTGTTAGGGAGAATGGCTTTTGGGTAAGAAGAGCACTTGAGACTTTGAGGGGAAACAAAACCCTAGTCCATGGTAAACCTTAATTATAACCTTGACAACTTGTAACTTAAAAAGATCGCCCCGATGGCAAGAATTCAACCTCTGTATCAGCTTGAGCGTAATAACCAAATATATCATCTATGGATAGGAAATTCATATCATAAGGAAACGCCTCGATCACGTGCCTAGAGAAACAATGAAATGCATGATTATGAATGTTAACGACCTAGTGGAAGATGCATATGAAATGCAAAGCGGAAGCCAGTTAGGGCAAAAAGAATGAGGGCAAATTTTGAGGTATTACAGCTGCCCCTATTCAATCAACTACAGACTTGAATAGATAATTGCAACAACTTTTAGACGTTCAAGGTATGGAGTGATTAAATACTCAAATAAAACCTGAAAATTTGCACGCTGAGGACAATGGAAATACCATTTGCCCATTTATTTATTTATATATTTTGATTTTGACCTCTGAATAGGTAGCGGGAAATAGACCCAGATGGAAATATGCTGGAAAAATGCCATCCTCGAATGACAACTCATACGGGATCCTCAGATCCAATACGAAACCATCCTCGAATGGAGACGCAAAGGTGTATCAGCCTCGACCGATAACCAAACACAAAAAGAAAATGGGACGAGATGGAACGGGATTGTTGTACATAAACGAGGACCCAAGTAAACAGGATCATTGTACTTAAATGATAACCTGAGACGCGACCGTTGTACTGAAACGGAAACGCGAAAAAAATGAGACTGTTGTACTGAAACAAAACTCAAAGGCGAGACCATTGTACTTAAATGGAAACTCGAAAAGAACGGGATCGTTGTAATTAAACGAGAGCCCAAGCAAACAGGATCATTGTACTTAAATGATAACCTGAGACGCGACCATTATACTGAAACGGAGACGCGGAAGAATGAGACTGTTGTACTGAAACAAGACTCAAATACGAGACCATTGTACTTAAATGGAGACTCGAAAGGAACGGGATCGTTGTACTTAAACGAGAGCCCAAGACGCGACCGTTGTACTGAAACGGAGACGCGAAAAAATGAGACTGTTGTACTGAAACAAAACTCAAAGGCGAGACCATTGTACTTAAATGGAAACTCGAAAAGAACGGGATCGTTGTACTTAAACGAGAGCCCAAGCAAACAGGATCATTGTACTTAAATGATAACCTGAGACGCGACCATTGTACTGAAACGGAGACGCGGAAGAATGAGACTGTTGTACTGAAACAAGACTCAAATACGAGACCATTGTACTTAAATGGAGACTCGAAAGGAACGGGATCGTTGTACTTAAACGAGAGCCCAAGACGCGACCGTTGTACTGAAACGGAGACGCGAAAAAATGAGACTGTTGTACTGAAACAAGACTCAAAGACGAGACCATTGTACTTAAATGGAAACTCGAAAAGAACGGGATCGTTGTACTTAAACGAGAGCCCAAGCAAACAGGATCATTGTACTTAAATGATAACCTGAGACGCGACCGTTGTACTGAAACGGAGACGTGGAAGAATGAGACTGTTGTACTGAAACAAGACTCAAATACGAGACCATTGTACTTAAATGGAGACTCGAAAGGAACGGGATCGTTGTACTTAAACGAGAGCCCAAGACGCGACCGTTGTACTGAAACGGAGACGCGAAAAAATGAGACTGTTGTACTGAAACAAGACTCAAAGACGAGACCATTGTACTTAAATGGAAACTCGAAAAGAACGGGATCGTTGTACTTAAACGAGAGCCCAAGCAAACAGGATCATTGTACTTAAATGATAACCTGAGACGCGACCGTTGTACTGAAACGGAGACGCGGAAGAATGAGACTGTTGTACTGAAACAAGACTCAAATACGAGACCATTGTACTTAAATGGAGACTCGAAAGGAACGGGATCGTTGTACTTAAACGAGAGCCCAAGACGCGACCGTTGTACTGAAACGGAGACGCGAAAAAATGAGACTGTTGTACTGAAACAAGACTCAAAGACGAGACCATTGTACTTAAATGGAAACTCGAAAGGAACGAGATCGTTGTACTTAAATGAGAGCCCAAGACGCGACCGTTGTACTGAAACAGAGACGCGAAAAAATGAGACTGTTGTACTGAAACAAGACTCAAAGACGAGACCATTGTACTTAAATGGAAACTCGAAAGGAATGGGATCGTTGTACTTAAACGAGAGCCCAAGACGCGACCGTTGTACTGAAACGGGGATGCGAAAAAATGAGACTGTTGTACTGAAATAAGACTCAACCGGGGATAACAACAAGACGTGGTAGGAGTAACCACCCTGGGAAACGAAGTTGCATTCTGTGGGTAACACTTCAATCTGATTGGCGATGTAACGGGTCTTATGTAATATACCTCAAAACTGGCCCATGCTGGTATGCATATGTTTGAATTTATGGCGTAATGCTCCATGATGATGGAAATGCTACGCTTTGGAGGATGCAAATGTAATGATGATTATGCGTATGCAAATGCAAAGAGATCTCCTGATAAGGAGACTGCAAGTATCTCAGATGGCTTGATTAGGGAGGAACTGATGATCACTGCATTGATCTGATCCACCCTGATGAGGAGGAGATAACTCTATG
Organism: Lathyrus aphaca; assembly: GCA_963966055.1. Classification (NCBI taxonomy): domain Eukaryota; kingdom Viridiplantae; phylum Streptophyta; class Magnoliopsida; order Fabales; family Fabaceae; genus Lathyrus; species Lathyrus aphaca. Next base: position 14,202,722 of record OZ014525.1, read on the forward strand.
GGGAAGGTCGTCAATGATGCACCGGCTCTGAACTGCCGGCATTGCCAAAAATAAATTGGACTTGGGGATTAGAATGCCAGGACCCTGCTAGAGATGGACCCTTCTTGCTAGTCACGCTACCCGTTGACTCTATTGGGGATGACAGAAGATGTCAATGATAAAGCTTCCCGCTGAAGGTAAGAGCTCAAGTTGCCACTTGCTGGGGATAAGAACTAAATCCTCTCATGTTGGGAATGAGAGATGATGGTACCCTTCTGCTCAAGAAGCAACCTTCCATTTGCCGCACTACTGGAGAAGGAATTGTCTAATGAGACCTGCTAAGGAATTCTGATCAATGAAGTCAATCGACGAAACGACTCTTGAAGTACTGCGCCGACAATGGCTTTGCCCCTAGCCCTGGGTTGATAGATCGCCAACTAACCATGATTGAATAATGGTTCTCTGAAATTTTCAACTCGCCTCAGACTAAGGTCCATCGGAAGAAAATGTCTCAAGAGGATTTTACAGAAAACATGACATACGAAATGCCTCAGGGTCTTCAAACCCTTGGAGAGATTCATCGGATCTCGAAATAACTGCCCCAGATTGCATGATATGAAAGAAATTTGCCTCGCGAGGATTCATGAAAAACCTCATATCACCGTGAAATATCCTGCACCAGTATTTTGAACTTTGGATAGGTGCTTTGGATTTACCGTCTTCGGGAAAAAGTGACTTCTCATGCTCTTGTGGTAGCCTGCTCAAGTACAAATCTTGAAGTGATCACCTCTGAATGACTGTGCTTTGAAGAAAACACCCAGATCAACTGTTCTTTGAGAGATTTAATCTCGAAGTAATTGCCCCAGTTTGGCTGAAATTTGAATGAATGCCTCCGACCGATGGCTCTTTGAGAGATTTGAATCTCGAAGTGATTGCCCCAGCTTGGATGCATTTTGAAGAGATTGCTCGACATGATTGCCCCAGATTAATTGGCTCTTACTACGACTGTTGGGAAAGTCCCTACTCAATGGAGTTTTCTTGAAAAATGCACCTCGACAGATTGTCCTTCGGACGTTTCAGACTTCTCAACTTGGCAAGATTAAGCTTTTGAACTGAGATTCCATATGTGGACTTTTTATGATTCCAAACAGATGTATGCAAGCAGAAACTATTTATTCTAAGAATGAAAATTCTAATGCAACACACATGTTAATCTTGAATTTTTACTGAAAAAGATGTCGCAAACCTTCGCGAGCGAGTCACTGGTTAAGATACGACATTAATAATTTTTTTTTTTTTTGAATAATAGAAAGCATGCACATGCAACACCAACAAAGATCTTTCAACACCACTCATAGGAGTCAGGAACACGGTCTCGTGGTAGTACGCTCTCAAAAATAACCTTGTTTCAGTTAGGACTTTTGAGGGTTGTATCGTGGCCTGGTTCACGGTTATAGAAACAAAAGATATAGGCTCGAAGTTTATTTGTGCCCACCCATCTTCGTGATATTCTCCATTCCTATGTTCAGCTAGCTTTCACAAGCGCTCACATCTCAAAAAGGATTTTGTGATGGTTGAGGAACCAATGACACTAACGGTTTTAAACACCAATTAGGTTGTCGTTTGGAGTCAGTCACCCCTTCACCTTTTGTGTATGTATCACACGACTTTGTTCTTGTTCAAGGATCTTTCTTGTGTAATCCTTTTTGTCTTTTGCTTTTGCATTATTTTTCTTATCCCTAACTTTTGCCTGGACTGATTCTTGTGAATCTTTGATTGTGAAGTCCAGCGGGATGCCCTATTTTTTGCCTAAGTCGCTTGTTTTCAAGTTTCGACTTAGCGGGCTTTCTCATTCATTTTTTTTCAATTCTTTTTTTGAACAAATTGTGTGACACTGTCTGTCTTGAATGCTTTGCGAGGGTCGTGACTGTCTCACTCCTTTGTTGTTGAGGAATAACCATTGTGGTCTCCGGTCTTTGGACCTCTTGATTGGGATAACCATTGTGGTTTCTGGTCATTGGACCTCTTGATTTGGTACAACGAAAGGTAATGGGTCCTCATATTTGCACTCCTTTTTGAAATTTGAATGCTCGGTCAAACTAACTGACGCCTACCCTGCCCCTGGGTTAAGTGTGAGGGTTTTTTCATGCAAAAAGAAACTTCTACTTCAAGGCTCAAATGGGTTGGCGAGGGTCTATCTCCCTTATATCTCCGGTGTTTAGGATTTGAAACGATGCCTGTACATCGTCAACAAGGTCTTTCTCAAAAGCACACAATTAGAGATTTTTGCGTTTTCATTTCGTCATCCTCCCTCATAGAGTTTAAACACAATAGTTGGTATTGCAATGCACATACAAAAAATCATGAGTGAATACGAATGGATTACTTCAAGAAAAACATGTGCGTTATATTATGATTAACATTCAAAAACAAATAAGTTTCATGCACGCATACAATTGTTTAAACAAACAATATAAAATATAAATGGAAATGCAGTAAAGAAGCTGAACATTGCCGTCATTGAGGAGACTTGACTCCATCTGGACTTATTGCTTCTGAAGATGCCTTTGCAAATTGGGAGACCCATTTGATGAGGAGACTTCAATATGTGAGCAGACTTTTTGGCATGATGACCTTTGAGTCGATCAAATTCGGGACCTTGTCTTCACCTTTACCTCTGAAAGACTTGCAATCTTCAATTAAAAGGCCAGGTGCCCCAGAATGGTAATCATACTTGGCATTGAAACCCCAAAGGATGCTTTGTCGGAGACGATCCTGATGCAGTTAGCTCAACCACTCCAAATTTGCGTAAATGAGGAAACTTATTGCACGTACGTCATCAGAATATGATCAAACTTCTTCTCAAGTGGTTTTGGCCTTTACCCTTATGCTCTGACCCTTAGGACTCTCTTGGGAAGCTGAAATTGGATGCCGACAAGTGAAGTCTTGAGGGAAGAGGTTGATAAAGTTAATAGATAAGGTTGCTCGGAAAGATCTTGCACGATCTTCTGCCTACGTATCTCCATTAACCAATGGAGAATCAGAGCAGCGTAGTTCCCCTCACTAGGGATGAAAATAGCTTCGTTCAAAATTTCCATAACCAAGCTCATCTGAGTCTTCATCTGGTTGACTTCCTCTTTCAAAAGTTTCTGATTCTGAAATAAAGTTTATACCTTGGCCCTGAATGGCCTCAGCTGGGTCTTCCTTCGACTACCTCCACCCGGAGTTGCTTCAAATATATACCTTGATGATTGTGATTCAAGTTGTCCATTCTGATGAGAAATCAAGTCAGGAAAAGAATCTGTCTCTGAACACCTGTCAAGAATGCAAGGATGTATGCAAATGCCATGTTCAATTATTTCTGAGGAATCTATCCGCTTTGATTCGAGTTTTCACACATACAAAGTCCAATGGCATGATTCAGATATGTGATCCTCAGAAATAACTGAACATATATGCTGGAATGATATGATGTCATGTATGAAATAGGCATGTGATCAAGGGTCTGATATTGGTGCCGATGTAGAGCAACGAGTCAAGTGTCTGAAGAGAACCATAATAGCAGCACCATCTCTGTACAGAACCCTATAACTGAGAACCCAATAACTGTAGAACTGGATCACATAATAGAATAGTCACTGATGGTGTTGAAGTTGAACAACAAGCCAAGTGTCTGTGGAGAGTCATAATAACAGTCACAATACCAGGGTCACCATGGTAATCACAGTAACAATCTCTTTGAATAGAAATCCCGGATCTCAGAATCAAGGAACCATATAGCACCAGATAATATCATAAAACAACACTGGCAAAGCGGGTATGTTGAAGTTTAGGGTTCCTGCAAACCTGTAAACCCCTCCCAATCTCACGGGTGTGCTACTCGGGTCAACATCACGGACTCTCAAAGCCGAATAGCAATAATACGTTCACCATTTCCGAGAAATGGCTCATGACCAAATCAGGGAATCGGTTTGGCATTATGTACTACTCAGGGAGGCCTCAGCTGAGTCCAAGGAAACAAGCATCCCTCATCGGTCCCCAACTTCAAGCACTGAATCGAGAAACAATAGTACATTCATCCCGAAGGGTACAATACTAACGTCATACGAACAATTTGCTTTGACTGAATTCCTATGAGAGAACCAGGTCATCCTATGCGAGTTCCCAGTGGGCCCTCGGATGCGAGTGGGTTTGCCAACAAATGTGGTCTGCCACTGTCATCACTGGAGAGGGTTGTTTCCACTAAGGTTCTCAATGATCGGTCCCTTGACTGCACATAACTATCAAGGTAGCGTATTGCCCCAGAAAGATTCCGGAACCAATACATTCCCGAGAAGGTCGCAAGTCAAGGTGTGGAACTCACTACTACCAACATAGCAAGATGCCATGAAGCCAAAGTGGAACCACTCTAAGTCCTAGGGTGCACTCGAGCCCCGGTTACGAGCTCATCTCACAATAACCACATCCCACAGAAAAAATGAAAACCAGCACAGCCAGATGGTCCAGTATAATATGATGCATGGAAAATAAAATACTGAAAGCGGTAAATAAATGTGGTAAAGTAAAACTGTAAATAAAACAGTAAAGCTAAGCTAAAACACACAGCAACAAACAGATAAACACCCAAAGAAACAAAACCAAACAGGCGCTAGGATTGACTCTACAAGGGAAACCGGAAGAATCAGGTTATTCCCCAGCAGAGTCGCCAGCTGTCGCTCCCGGGATTTTCATCCTAGTACAAACGCGAAAGTGGCGCGGAAAAGTTAGAGTCGCCAGCCAGACATTTTTATCCCAAAGGAGTGGGAAAGGTAATGTTGCACAAACCTGAGGAAAAAAGAAAGGACAAGGTCCTGCGAACCAAAGATCGGGGTTCGGGAGTCGGTTACGACCTGGGAAGGTATTAGCACCCCAGATCGTCCGCCGTACCCGACGGGATCCACGCTTGTTTGTTTGTTTCAAAGGGTGAGAAGAATAACTGCTGCTGAATAAAACCGCTAACTGGAAACTGGAATTAGAAATGAGAAAGGAACTGGAATAAGAGAATGAGAATAAAAAGAAAGGGGGAAATGTAGGGAAAATAAAGAATGTGCTCGAACGGGCCCTACCCCGCTGCCTACGTACCTCATCGGGATAATGAGGATCAGAGTCGACGTAGTTCGCCTAACCTAGGCGGGAACTATTTGTTTGTGTCTTTTACAGCTGGAACTGCGTATGTCTATGCTCAGGTGTTGCAGGCTCGTCTGGTACGAGTGCGTTTACCGTCTTGCAAATGAGATAAGTCGCCGCAAGTTCGCGTTGTGAGTGAATGAGATGAGAAAAAAGAAGTTCCCGCAGGATAGTCGCTTGTTATTTGTTTTTTGTCTTTTAAGAGTTTTATATGAATTTGGCACAAGGAAGTGAATTCAAACTCTTTTCCCTGGAATGTACACTTGACTCTACATTCCAAGATGGAATAATAGAACAAGCATACCCAGCAAGGAGAATTTATCCAAGACTGGTCTCCTAGGATTAGGGTTTCAGTTCACTAGCTTGTTTAACTTTATTAAGTATTTTTGTTGCTTTTGTGAAGAAGTGTCTTTTAAGTTTTTCTTTGTGAACAACTCCTTGATGAGACTTGTGCATCATGATGAACAAGCTTACACCACTCCAAGATGGAATGAATGCAAGTGCTTCATGGAATAAGGCTATACACAAGGAATCCTTTCATTTATTTGTTAAGTGTTTTTGGGTTTTGTTTGAAGATAAGAAGAGAATGACTCAAATTGCAAAAAAAGGCAAAATCTAAAGGGAACTAAGACACAACCCTAATTTTGTTTATTTACAAGAAGTCCTAATGGTTAGTGAGGTTTCTAAGCCTAATGGAAAAAAGAAAAAAAAAGCAAAGAGAACTAGAAACTAACTTACTTCCTAAAGAAGGTAAGTTGTTTCTAAAGAAAGGGAAAACCTATAAGCAAGCACCAAGTGCTAAGGCAAAGACAATTAAAATGCACAAGAGATAGGAATGAAGTGAGGCTTACCTCAATCTTCCCCCCTACAAAACAAAAGTTAGCATGACAATGCATATTGAAAGTAAAATCAAAGCATGAAAGCGATTAAGTACCATAAACGTCCTAGAATGGAACTAGGGTTCAAAATAAGACCTAAGTCTAAAGGTGAAGGTACCTAAAGGTTACATGACTTCTAAAGTCAGTAGCTAAATGATATAGGTGCCTAAGGATGCTAGGATACCTCACAAAATCAAACTATGTCAAACTATGTACAAAAAGTTCACCTAAGTTCACCTAAATGCAAGTTAGGACTCATGGATGAAGTATGAATGCATATGGCTTACAAACATGAATTAGTACATGAAATGAACATAAAAGTCAGTAGTGAATGCTTATGAAGATGGATGAATGAATATACAATCATGGATGCAATGGATTAGGCATATGGAGCAAGGAGAAGAATATGTGAGATGAAATGGAATAAACATCGCATAAGATCGCACATGATGAAAGTTAAGGAAGTATGACATGTGAATATGCATGAAATTATTATGGGTCAGTAGCATACAAGTTATGAGATGCCATTAGAATGCATGAATAGGCAATAATGATTTCCACATAATTCAAGTTAAACATGAGAAGAGATTAGCAACCCGTTTAAGTTAAACTAGTTCACATAAGTATGCACTTTGAAACACTAAAACAAACCAAATGAGTATGGTTCAAAAAGGTGATCTATGACTGGAATTAAAGGCATACAAATGACCTATAATCAAATCCTAAAAGCTACCAAAACTTCCCTCAAGAGAATGACATGAATGCCTTCTTAACATTTAGGATATGGAGCATATACACACATGAATCAACCTAGGATCTAGGTGACATGGAAAAAATAGCAAAAAGCCTTTAAAAATTATGAAATTAAATCCCTGGAATAATAAAGTCATTATTACACATTTTCCAAAAGGATTTCACAAAATTATGCACCAAAGTGCCAAAACAATTCCTTGACTAGCAAGGTAGCAATGAATGATCACCCAAAAACAACTCCACAAAGTGGATCAAAAAGGGCACTAAAAATTATGAAAAAAAATTCCTAATGAGCATTAAAATGTCACAAATTACAGTGATTAATCACACACAAAAAATAGGTTTCACACCTATGGGGAAAAATTGATTTTTGTCCCTTATACCAAAATATTCCTTTTTTGGACAGCTTGTGATCTAAAATCCAAATAAAATATTGATACCACCCAAATCTGGAAACAAAAAATATGACAAATTAATTAAGAGGATGAGGATAACTCATGAATTTTTCCAGAATTTTATTACACCTAAAACTATTTTTAATAAATGCGACGAAACGGGCAAAAAAGTGGATTTTAAGGGGAAGTAAAAGGGAGCGATCCTAATGGTTCGTAACCTAATCCCTAAGCTCCGAAATCGATACATATCAACATATATCACAAATAAGTCCAATGCCTCAGGTGGGAGGGCTCAATATGCACCTTAAGTTACATGGTCCTAAGCCGCATACAACTATAATGATGCGTAATCATCGAAAAAAGCTTGAATTTACTTACTTGGTCGAAGCACCGATTCTTCACATAAAAGAAATCCAAAAAAAACTCCAAGCCAAGCCTTGTAATCTCCCATGAGCAAAATAAATGCTCATCTTCCATAATCACTTTTGTGATGCCTCACCATAATCGAAATCGATCCAAATCGATCAAGAAGGCTCATGAACACTTTATTCCAAAATTAGTTCACAACTAAGTGGAATTAAACCACTCTCAATAGCAATAATGAACAAAATTAACATCTAATCGGACAACTAATCAATATTAATATAAAACCTAATTGAGGACTACTCGAATTCTAACAAATAACCTAATGAATAATCAACATTCTAATATCTTTTGATTAACAAAATACCAAACAATTAAAATCTAATCAAGAATTTAATTATAATTCTAATGAGAATCCTAACAAAAATTACTAAAACTGTATTAAACCATTTTAATGAAAATTCTAATTAACAAATAAAATATCTATTTTACCAACTTGCAAAAATTAGACAAGAACACCAAACCAGGTGGTGTATTAATAATTCCCTGGTGCAAAACACAAGACAATGGCCCAAGGCCCAAACTCCAAATAACCATTGCAGGGGGTGTAACAAGTGAAACGGATGATTCAGATAGTGAATCCATGGATTCTGAATACTGAGCCCAATCATCGTTAACCTATGAAACCCTAAATTAATCACATAAGGTGAAAAAAGCACAAATCCCTCTTCTTCTCTTCAGATGCGCCGCCTGCCTCCTCTCCCCCCTCTCGCAATCTTTCTCAAAAAAAGCATCACAGAAAACCAATTCCGATCATCCTCCTAACCTTGTCGCGGCTGCGCGTTACAAACTCCGAGTTCAATGTCTTCAAACTATGGATTCTTTCCGCCGGAAACGTGTCTTTTACCACCGTGTCTTCCTAATCTTCAAAGAAAACCCTTGCCGTCGAGAACAATGGCCTCACCATCGTCGTCGTTCTCTTCGTTTCCGATCCAACACAGTCATGTTTGCAATAATGACGACGACGAAGGTTCGTCGAAGGTACAGCTTCCAATTGGTTACGTTCGCGTCGTCTTCTCCTTCTGACTTGCACTGTAGTCGGTTTCTTCTTGCTTCCGACCGCGTTAAAGACGACCGTCGGTGATCACCGGAAGATTAATACTCGACCACGCCATGACGTGCTACCAATATCGACCACCTTCGATTCATGGAGGGCGTACACAAGACACTCTATTCGGAGTTGAGCTTGCAACAACTTAGAGTACGAAGATCGATCGAAGAATGATGCAGATCGAAGAACGATACAAATCGAAGATTTTCCTTTGAGTCAGAGTCCAATCGGGTACATACACCTTTTACCCTCTCGCTTGATTCCATCTCCTCCTCCTCCTTATTTCTGATTCTGAAACTGTTCTCTGTGACCTCTTTGTTGTCGTGATTTTCCTTGGTGAAACTCACTGTTGCGATTGCACTGTGGATATAATGATAAATTGCCGAATCTCTGTTGCAGGTTCAAGAATTTTGTTTTTGATGAACTGCTGTTGTTGACGATTTGTGCAGGAACTATTGAAGTTTTGTTTTTTGATTGAAGGAGATTAGTGGAAGATTGTCGCAGGTTATTGAGAGAGAGTGATGCGGATTACAGAGGTTTTTTGTGGCTGAAGAGAGAGATGGTGATGGGATTGGATCTGCAGAATCCGTAGGTGAAGGTTTTCTTTGGTTTCTGAACTTCTTTTCCTTGTGTTCTTGGTGTATTGACACCATCTTTTCACTGATGCATTATTGAGTTTCTGATAATTATCCTCTCCATCCTGATTTTCTGCCATTTTTTGCTGTTAGGATCATCGAAGAAAAAGGTCCTCAATCTCGATGAATGAATCTCTTTTTTTGAAGATGAGGGTGGTGGTCAAGATGAAGGTTTTTGAGAAGTTCTGTTGAATATCCTTTTAGTGAGAATTTTTGAGAGGGATTGATGAAGATGATCCAGCCTTTTTTCTGTTTTTCTGTTATAACCGTTAACTGAATTCTTAACTGAATTCAGTTAACTCCACTCCTTTTGTTTTGTATTGATGTTATTGAAATCAATGCCACTGAATTTTTTATGATAAAACCTTTTGTATTTGTTATAGTTTTGGTTCTCAAACAATTCCATCAGTTTTTTGTTATTGGGCTAAAATTTTGTGGTTAAAGCTTTTCCAAGTCAATCGGATACATACAAGCAAGAAATTTAATACACAATACCCACATATAATAAATTGGAAAAAATTAGCTAAAAAAAAAGGATAATAATTAAGCTTAGGAACAAAAGGACTTGAGACCTTAGTCTAAAAATAAAGAAGATGAGGCTTGAGAATAACATTCCGAATTCAACCATGAATTGGTAAAGGAGAGAAATGGATTTAAAAGTAGGGTATAAAATGATATTGGTTTATTAAGTTTGATCAAATGAATACGATTTAGTAACTTTGTCAAACAAAGGGATTCCGGATCGAGAATAGATCAAAATAGTCAAATGGGAATGGGGTTAGAAATGAATAATGAATTGATTTTAGAAAAGGAAATGGGCCTAATGTTGGAAAGAAACAATGGATATTTAGAGACAAGTGTTATGAAAAAAAATGGAATGTTAGAAATATGAATGTGGACAACAACATGACTTTAGACAATGGGCTAGAAATGGAAAAATACGAATTTCAACAAGGATGAACTTGATTAACAACATTGGATATGGACACGAAGGTGGGCTTAAAATAATATGGGTTTTATTTGACTGGCAATATCGAACAAACCATAATTGAGCATTTTCCATCCTTCAACAAACAAATTCCTCGAGGAAACCCTGAAGATGGTAACGAAACCATAGCAACAAGTACGCCCAAGAAAAACCTCTGTCACAAATCCCCTAATCCCATGGCTTTTAATGAAGCTCTAATATCCATAATATGTGTTAGGGAGAATGGCTTTTGGGTAAGAAGAGCACTTGAGACTTTGAGGGGAAACAAAACCCTAGTCCATGGTAAACCTTAATTATAACCTTGACAACTTGTAACTTAAAAAGATCGCCCCCGATGGCAAGAATTCAACCTCTGTATCAACTTGAGCGTAATAACCAAATATATCATCTATGGATAGGAAATTCATATCATAAGGAAACGCCTCGATCACGTGCCTAAAGAAACAATGAAATGCATGATTATGAATGTTAACGACCTAGTGGAAGATGCAGATGAAATGCAAAGCGGAAGCCAGTTAGGGCAAAAAGAATGAGGGCAAATTTTGAGGTATTACACTAGACCCGACATAACATATGCAGTAAGTCTTGTAAGTAGGTACATGGCGAATCCTGGAAAGGCTCACTTGCAAGCATTGAAGTGGATTCTAAGGTACATAAATGAGTCTCTGAGCAGAGTCCTAATTTATGGTGGAGCCTTGGGTGAAGATAGTAAAGTAGCAATCGAAGGATATGTCGAATCTGATTATGCAGGTTGTATGGATTCCAAAAAATCTATTTCTGGATATATTTTCACTATGTTTGACACAACAATTAGTTGGAAAACAACATTTCAGAAGGTTGTTTCCTTATCAACCACTGAAGCGGAATATATCGCCCTAACTAAAGTTGTGAAGAAGCATTATGCTTGAAGGTTTTGCAAAGGAGCTGAAACTTTAAGGTCGAGGTATCACTGTTAAATGTGATAGTCAAAGTACAATACTCTGTCGAAGAACTTAACCTATCATGAGCGAACCAAACACATTGATGTGAGGTTGCATTTCGTTAGAGGAGTAATCAAGCGTGGAGAAGTTCAAGTGTTAAAGGTTTTGACAGATCATAATCCTGCTGATATGATCACCAAGACGTTGCCCAGTTGCAAGTTTTTCCACTGTATGCAGTTGATAAAGATGCATGAAGAAAGCTAGTTTGTTTCTTGTTTTTATAAAGTTTGTTCCAAGGTGAAGATTTGTGAGATATTGGAACAAATTCTAGGTTTAACATGTCGTCGAAGTCCGCTCACATACTGTTGTCAAATTGGGCCTTGTGTTATGGATCCAATTTTTTAAGTTAGCTTGTACCCTAAGTTACCTTGTAATGGATAATTGTTAAAAAGCCCATTAGGTTAATATGTTAGTTTTCTTATAAATAACATACTAGACTCTCATCTTTTGCATAAGGAAAAATAGGAAGATAAAACCCTAATTCAAAAGTGAGAGAGGTTATTTGTTATTCATGTATACTTGTAATCTTGTTTCAAGAGAAAAGAAAGAATACTAGTTTATAACCAATCTTTGTTGTTATCCTTGGTTACCATAAACCCTAAATACCCTTGTGGGTTTCTTGATCATAAAGAAATATATTATACTTTGTTTCTAAGGTATCCGATTCACAACAGTATTTGATAAGGCATATTATAGTTTGTTTCTAAGGTATCCGATTTACAATAGTATTTGATAAGATTTCTGAGGTTAGTTTCGTCGAGTATACGAAATAAATTCCATACCCTCTTTCTACGCTTCTGTCTCTTTTTCTAAACTTCAATTTGACTATGACTACTAAAACACGTATTTAAATAATGCATTTTCTATTCAACAAACAAAGTATTTCCATCAAATAAGGATGACAATGGATCGATCAATATGGACGACAATGGATAGATATAAGCAGGGTATTATATGAAAATTTTACCTCCTATATCTACCATTATTCCTCTATCCCTATATTTTAAAAATATTATAATTCTACCATTTTTATTTATCAAATAATTTTATTATTTAATATTTATCAATTGACATCTCTATCAAAATATACAAGATAACTTTAACCAAAGTTTTTCAGTATATAATTTTTCTTCATTGGATAACTTGAAATCAATTTTTAATATGTATTTTTTCTTCACCAGATAACTTACAATTATGTTTTCTATTCAGGACAGATCCATACAGGTTTTCATGGCCTTCAATGTAGGGCAACAATAACAGTTGTAGGTGAGGTGAGGTGTACATGTAAGGTATTCCAATGCTCAAGTAAGTTTCAGAGGGAGAGAGCAAGTAAAAAGTATTTAGGTTTTTATTAGAATGAATTAAATACCTGACCCTTCAAAGGAGGGTGATATTTATAAGAATCCATCAGTGCGTGACCAAGGTCTCCAATGTAATCGAAATATCAGATCGACCAATGAAAGACTGCCAATTGTGGAAAATCTAGCGTGTGATCTTTGACCTGGTCCAATTGTGTAAATTATATCTATAAATTTATTGAATATCACTATCTTTTTTATTTATAAATTAGGTATCTTATGCCTAATGCACTAAAATAAACTCACATTTCAATAAAGAAATAATGGATTTTAATATATAAACAATCTTTACATTAAATGTTCTAAATATACATGTACTAATATATAATGTCACTTACATTAAATGTTCTAAATATACATGTAACTAGTCGTTTACCCGTGCGATGCACGGTAAAATATATACTCTATATTGTAAATTTCTACAAAGAGAAAGAAACTAATAAAAATTATCAAATATCTTAGTTAAATTCTTTATTAGAAAGAAAACCTACATTATATTGCAAATCATATAATAAGAAAAAATTAAATCAAACACAATAAATAAATTATTAAATGCAATAATACAATGTTAACACATATTTTCATTTCTCTACATCCAAGATAAAATCATCTACATCTATTTGTTACAGTCGAAATGTATATATGATTACAAAGATATGAAATTTTTTCAAACTAATAATTATAAATAGAAGGAAAAGAAAATCAATGCAACACTAAAATGAAGTGTAATAACCTATTGAGCTATATAATGTTCCTTCCGAAATAAGAGCAAATTGTTATTTTTATATTTGAGTTATAAGGTATGCGGATTTGGATACTCTCTCATGTTCTTTCTCTTATGTTTCTATCATGCTTAAATCTCAAGCATTGATTCAACTTTTTCACTCTTTCATTTTCATTTGTACTTCTTTGTGTAAGAATCAACCATTGAATTAGGAAAAAGAAAGATATCTGAACCAAAAGAAAATGAGAAGATTCAAACCCACTATAGATATAAAAGGTTTCAACTTGTTGTATATATACTACTAATATTTTATAAAAAAAAACTTATTTATTGATAACTTCCCTCTAAACCCGCTATCTTTTATTAATTTAATAAATTATAATTAATTAGTTAAAATAATAATAATAATAATAATAATAATAATAATAATAATATTAATATAAAAACATGAGTAAATGTATGTGTGAGATTTATGGTTGAATGTATATTTATTAATATTATTATTATTATTAGTTTCAATTTAAAGTAAAAAGAGTGTTAATTTAATAATATTAATAAGTAATATGTGAAATAAGTATATGATATGAGAAATGAGTTAATAAATTTTATTATTATTAATTCTAAAATTATTATTTAAGAAAGGAAAAACTATAAATTTAATATTATTTAATTAAATGGTCAATTAATTTTGATTTTAAATGATAAATATTTTATATGTAAAATAATTGTTTGAGAAATGAGTTAGTGGAGATAGTGAGTTGATAAATTATATTATTATTAAATTTAATTTAATATTTTTTTGTTGATTAATATATAGTGGAATGATAAATTTTTATTATTTTTTTATTAAATATAGAAATAAAAGAGAGAGGTGGAAGATTTTGGAGGGAAATTTTTAAGAAGTTGTAGGATTATAATTAAGTATGATATATAATTTGACTTATCTTTGACTTTAGTTTCGGTATGCATTCATACATGTGTGTTTGTGAACAATGGTGAATTCTTATCTACCCACCTTAAAAAATTGGATAGAATTAGTTATAGTGTAATTTGTATTGCAATTGATTTGAAAATCTAAAAATTTGAATTATTAAATAAATAACTAATTCTTTATACAATATACACCATTGATGGGACCCACATGCCCAGTAATAATACGAAATTACAAACTTATGGAATATAGCCAACAAATTCTAGATCAACCACCTCAAGCAAAGTCCCCATATATTGGATTCAACTCAAGTTGCTCTGCCATTTTCTCTAAGATATCTTTCAAAAGTTTTGCTGGCAGTTCTTTCTCTAATTCCACTTCACCTTTCTCTTTGGTTACATCAGCAAAAACATTTTCATAATAAACCTCAGCTTCATCGATACCATCATATATTGGTAAACCCAATTCCTTAGCGTTTTTCTCAAGAAACCTCCTTATTATTTTCTTGCTTTCTAAACCATCCTTTGCATTCAGTTTTTCTTGTAATGCCTTCTCTAGAAATCTGTTTAACTCCTTTTCATTAGCCAATAGCTGCAACATTCTCTACAACATAAGTGATTAACAAAATGTAGCTGCAAATGGCATAGATATGTTAAAAGTTAAAACTAAACAAGATTGAAACTTTATTTTTCTATAAATAATCTAGGAAAATACCTGTCTTATTTTAGAGCCATTTATGACTTGGATATTCTGGATGAAAACAAAATTCTTTTTGTAAAGTTCTACCTCAAGATCTTGCAATACAAACAGCAGAAGCTGTGCAAATTGTTCCTGACTTAGTTCTTCTTCTTCATCGGCTCCATGTTTATTCAACAAGTCATTTAGCTGAGGATATTCTGCTTATTTATGCTTTAAAAAAAAGTCAGTTATATCTAACCTAGGCATTAAAACAAACAAAATCTTCATACTGAAAGAGAAAATGAACCTGAGGAAGGAGGAAATCCCATATGAACAAGAGCATTTCGAATTTCACTCTTGTTGATTTTCCCCGTATCTTCAACATCCAATTCAATGAACAGACTTTCCGCTAACATTGCGAAATGATCCTCATCCTCAAACAACATATGAAGAGTACTTCCATCCAAGATTGTAACAACAAGAGGACTACCTGTAGATCAATATAAATAGAATGTAAGCAACACTATATTTCTCTTCTTTCTAAAACAGGAAGAAATTCATAACGGTCAGAAAAAGATAACAGATAGTAAACATTTGAGTTCATCGGCGATGTCGGCCATATAGCGTTTGAGGATTTGAGAAGCCTGTAAAGGCTCATACTCAGTCTCAGGTGAAAAGACAGGTCCAACGTCGGAGCTACTACGTAGGCGGTTGAGTGCAGAGGCTTTGAGATGATCGGGTAAAGGAAGATCGAAGAGAGAAGGAGAAGTTCGTGAATGTGCAATGTCAAGTATTTGAACTCCGGTGATCGGACGATCGAAGACGGTGGTTGATAGATCAATGTTTCTGAGGCTAGTTCCATCAAGTGTCTGGAATAGGTCTGACATACTGGATTGGTCCGACTCGGACATACTTGATGGAATTGGAATGGAAGGAGGGAAGGAAGAAAGAGTTTTTAAAGTAGAAGTATTAATAAATTCCATTCCCACTTGCTAAGCTTCTTTTGTCTCTTTTTCTAAACTTCAATGTAACTATGACTACTAAAACACGTATTTACATAATGCCTTTTCTATTCAACAAACAAAGTATTTCTTCGGCAGGAATGACAATGGTAGGATTGTACTATTTGCAGTTCATACGTTGCATGTTGTAACACAAAAATTTAAGACAAAGCGAATCAAGATCATCAATCAACAAGGTAACTTCCATTTCCAAGGATACACATAGGGCTGTTCATGGCATGGTTCTATGAGAAAACTGAACCGAACTGAACTGAACCATTATATAAGTCATCCGAACCGAACCGAACCGTTTCCATTTTTTTCAGAACTGAACTGAACCAAAATTTTTGGTTTGGTATAACGGTTCGGAACTCCGAACTGTACTAAACCATTAGAAGACAAATTTTTCCAAACCAAACCATATGTTTAAGAACCAAACTATTAAACTTTGTTTTTTATATGTTTGTTATTTTTTTTTAAAATCGTTTTTTTTATATTTTCGAAAAAAACTCGTTTTTTTTATATTTTCGGAAATAAATCGGATTTTCTTATGATTTCGAAAAAAAAGTCGTTTTTTTTATATTTTTCGAAAAAAAATCAGTTTTTTTTTATTTTAAAAAAAAATTCATTTTTTTTTATATTTTCGAAAAAAAAAGTCGATTATTTGTATTTTCAGGAAAAAAATCGTTTATTTTACATTTTCGAAAAAAATTGATTTTATTATATTTTCGAAAAAAAATCGGTTTTTTAATATTTTTTTAAAAAAAGTCGTTTTGTTTTTTTATATTTTCAAAAACAAAATCGGATTTTTGATATTTTCGAAAAAAAAGTCATTTTTTTTTATATTTTCGAATAAAATCGGATTTTTTACATTTTCGAAAAAAGTCGTTTTTTTTTATATTTTCAAAACCAAAATCGTTTTTTTTTTATATTTTAGAAAAAAAATCTCTTTTTTTATTTTCGAAAAGAAATCGACTTTTTTTATATTTTCGTAAAAAAAAGTCGTTTTTTTGTATTTTCAGGAAAAAAATCGATTATTTTACATTTTCGAAAAAAATCGATTTTTTTATATTTTCGAAAAAAAAACGGTTTTTTAATATTTTTGAAAAAAAAGTCGTTTTTTTATTTTCAAAAACAAAATCGGTTTTTTGATATTTTCGAAAAAAAAGTCTTTTTTTTTTTATATTTTCGAAAAAAATCGATTTTTTGATATTTTTGAAAAAAAATCGTTTTTTTTTTATATTTTCATAAACAAAATCGGTTTTTTTTTTTAATATTTTAGAAAAAAATCATTTTTTTTTAAAAGAAATCAGCTTTTTTATATTTTTGAAAAAAATCGATTTTTTGAAATTTTGAAAAAAAATCAGTTTTTTTTATATTTTTGAAAAAAAATCGGTTTTTTTATATTTTTGAAAAAATTCTGTTTTTTATATTTTCTAAAAAAATCGGTTTTTTGATATTCTCGAAAAAAAATGGTTTTTTGAAATTTTCGAAAAAAATCGGTTTTTTTTAATTTTCAGGAAAAAATCGGTTTTTTTGATATTTTCGAAAAAAAAAATCATTTTTTTGAAATTTTCGAAAAAAAAAATCATTTTTTTGAAATTTTCGAAAAAAGTCGGTTTTTTAGATATTTTCGAAAAAAATCGGTTTTTTTAATTTTCAAGAAAAAATCGGTTTTTTTATATTTTCAAAAAAAATCGGTTTTTTTATATTTTCTAAAAAAATTGGTTTTTTGATATTTTCAAATAAAAAAGTCGTTTTTTTTTATATTTTTAGAAACAAAGTCAGTTTTTTGATATTTTCAAAAAAAAAGTCATTTTTTGATAAATCGATTAACTTATTAGAAAAAAATTGATTTTTTGATATTTTCGAAAAAATCGATTTTTTGAAATTTTCGAAAAAAAATTGAATTTTTTGATATTTTCGAAAAAATCTTTTTTTTTTTTTTTTTATATTTTCTATAAAAAATCGGTTTTTTGACATTTTCAAAAACAAAATCGGTTTTTTTGATATTTTTGAAAACAATTAGCTTGACTTTTTAAAAGTAGTGAATATTATTTAAAATTTTCTAATAAGTTAATGGTTCACTATTGGTTATGTTTGGTTAATTTTAGTTTGGTTCGGTTCTAGAACCGTTAATAAATAAATGGTTCGGTTCACTAACCAAACATAATGGTTTGGTTATTTTAACTTCAGTTCGGTTCAGTTTAGCGGTTCAGTTCGGTTCATAGTTTTTTTGAACAGCCCTAGATACACATCACACGAAATGCACAAATAATGTGAGGAATCAAATGCAATTTCGAGCACCAAGTATCATAAAACGCTAAAAGACAAGACAAAATACTTTCTGCTTCAACTGAAGAAAAAAAAAATGCAAATGAAACAATAGTTGATGTCCTTCCAGATAAGAAGTTCCAAAGCATCTCATCATAAGATCTAAGGAGCCTCTCACCTCTAGTGGCCTTCACGTAATTATGGATGGTTATCAAGGATATATGTTCTTGTCATCAAGATCTCCACGGTCTCATCAAACCCTTTCCACCTAAATTCGTGCCTATGACTACTCAAACTGATACGCAACATCAGTTTCCAATCCTCATGTAGAATGGACTAAAGACGAAAATGATAAGATACTCCTAAACTCTAAAATTTAATTTATTTTGAAATCTTGAAATCTGAATATCTCTTTCATCCATGCACACCATAAACTCAACTTTCATTTGAAAACTGGTAGGTTGGACTTGGTTGAGAATGGATTAGAGATTGTACTCCTATTTTTTATGGATAGAAATTCAAGATTGAAAGATGTCAATTTGTTAGATAACTTAGATTTTAAATTACTTGCCAATTGAGGAAATGGAGAGTAATTAAGGGAGAGAGGTATTTTTAAAATGTAATTAGAATTTATATACCATAAAACAGCTATTTAAATGGTTAAGAAAATACTAGCTAACTAACTAACTAACTCAAAACAGAACACTGTGACACTTAGTTGTGTACACAAGTGAATAACTTCTAATATAATGAAGAATTGGAATTTATTATTTAGTCTTGTACCTTCTCTTTCTTTAAAGAAATAAATAATGTCAAATTATTTCAATCAAAATCAGTACTATAATTTTAAATTACGGTTACAAATACAATAGCATATACAATTGTAATTACGGTAATTGTGATTGCTGCAACGAGAAATAATTTTAACATTAAATTAAATCATATAAAATAACATCACTTTGTCATTACATTAATTACCTATCACGTTAGAGTTTCTGCATGGCCAATACGAGTGAAAAGATTCATACTTAACTATTGTTGAATTCATTCCATTCTTGTTCTGCAGCCAAGTGCCAATGAAGCCGGCCTTATACAAGTAAATAGAAACGACAAGTTGAATGTCCTCTACCAAGTAAAACATATATTAAATATCAAACACATCTCTCTTAAACTTAATCAATTCATTCTCAATTCTCTCCAATATTAGGTGACATATGGAGTTTCCTTCGAACCTGTTGTCCGATGAGGCAAGCCCGGAGTGGATGAACAAAGGAGACAACGCATGGCAGTTAACAGCCGCAACAATGGTTGGGCTTCAAAGCATTCCCGGGCTTGTTATCCTTTACGCGAGCCTGATGAAGAAAACATGGGCCTTAAACTCAGCTTTCATGGCCTTTTACGCCTTTGCTGCTGTTCTCCTATGTTGGGTTTCATGGGCTTACCGTATGTCGTTCGGGGACAAAATGGTATTTTTCTTGGGGAAACCAAGTGTAGCTTTGGATGAGAAGTTTTTATTAGAGAAAGCATTTTTGGGAAATTTTCCTAATGCTACAATGGTGTTTTATCAAGGTGTGTTTGCTGGTATTACTTTGATTTTGATAGCTGGTGCTTTACTTGGGAGAATGAACATTCGTGCATGGATGTTGTTTGTGCCACTTTGGGTTACATTCTCCTATACTGTTGTTGCTTTTAGTATTTGGTCCCCTAATGGTTGGTTGGCTAAACTTGGTGTTATTGATTTTGCTGGTGGATATGTTATTCACCTCTCTGCAGGAGTTGCGGGTTTCACAGCAGCTTATTGGGTGCGTATATTGATTATTCAATAAATCTAAAAATAGAATGTTTCTTTATACTTAAAAGAAAAATAATAAACATGATGTATTATGAATAGGTGGGTCCTCGATCGGAGAAGGATAGGGAAGCATTTCCGGCAGGAGCAAACAACATGATAATGATGGTTGCAGGCGCGGGACTGCTTTGGATGGGATGGAGTGGATTCAACGGTGGAGGTCCGTTTGTGGCTAGCACTATCGCGTCTCTCGCTGTGCTAAACACACATGTGTGTACCGCTGCTAGCATCGTCGTATGGATTATGCTAGATACCTTTTATATTGGCAAGCCTAATATGTTTGGCGCTGTACAAGGCATGATCACCGGTCTCGTGTGCATCACCCCGGCCGCAGGTATATAAAGGTTGAATTACTAATATTTGTAATAGAAGTTAGAGATTCAGGGTTCAAGTCTCACAAAAATGTAAATATATACTAACAATTTACCATTGAAATAAAACTAACATTTGTTAAGATTTGAATAGGAATTGTGCAGGGATGGGCTGCAATCTTGATGGGATTCATATCAGGAAGTATTCCATGGTACACAATGATGATACTCCATAACAAAATTAATTTCTTAAAGCATATTGACGACCCAATGGCGGTGTTCCACACTCACGCCATAGCTAGCGCTCTTGGTGGCATTCTCACAGGCTTCTTCGCCGTGCCTAAATTATGCCGTCTCTTTTACATGGTACCTGATTGGGAAAAATACATCGGCCTCGCCTATGGTCTACAAAACAATGGCGCAACTCGAGCGGGTTTGAAACAAATGGTGATCCAAATTGAGGCCATAGTTTTTGTAGTTTGCTACAATGTTGTTGTGACAAGTTTGATTTGTTTGCTTGTGAGGGTTTTCGTACCACTTAGGCTTACTAGTGATGAATTGCCAATGGGTGACAAAGCAATGCATGGAGAGGTTGCTTTTGCCATGAATAGTGAGGTTGTTAAATTTGTGAACATTAAGCATAATAAGGTTTATGATACTCAAGATTTCTCATCCATTCAAGAGTCTAGGTCATTTGGTGAGCTTCAAATGGTATGAAATCAATCAATGGCAAATGTTTTTTCTTAGGAAATCAAATGTTAAGTTACTAATGTCTTGTATTAGAATAAAGACAACTAATAGTATAATGACATCCATATATTTCTTTATTGTCTGAAGCATTGTGATCCTGATATTTTAAGATGGCTAACACTTGGTTTCATACTTCTCTAAGCTTCATGTGGTATCTTTTCAAGAGTTTTCTAGAAGGAATTGTATTGATAATGTATGTTGATGTGGAAACTGATTTCCCCCCAAAATTTATAGGGGATTTTCTTTCCTTTCGAAATATACTCCTTACCATTTTCAGTATTGTCATGTTCTTCCTTTCTGCTATGCCATTGTGCTGAAGTGTATAAAGAGCAATCACTTCATGTTCCTTCCTTTTCACATACTTGTGCAAATTATATGAAAACATATTCATCTCCATAACTTGTTTTTAATTTCTTGATGCTATTTTCACTTTGTTTCTCAAAAAGTAGTTTAAATATTTTGAAAATGGTGAACACTTCACTTTTGTTCTCAATCAAATAAAGTTGTATCTATCTTGTATGATAATAAGTGATACAAAGAAGATACTAACTCTAAGTGACTTCAATTCAAATGGACCACATACATTCGAATGGACTCTATTTTCTTCTTTGACTTCATGGGAAAGTTATTTTTGAATGGCCTTAATACTTGCTTGGTTGCATAAAGAGGGTTTTATGTGTTGTGAAAGCTGAATCAAGATCCTCTCAATTTTTCCCTTTTTGCATTATCAAACTCTTTTAGAAATATAAATGCAATAATATGACATTTAATGAGTCAATTTATTTTTTATACAATACAAATATCTTTAAAACCATAGTAATGAAGAGGGAAAATAGAGAAAAAAAATGGAGAGGATCCTATCTCGTGATAGATAGTCTTAGATTTTGATGATAATTGTGGATCAATGTACTTATAAGTATATAAGATTGTAATTGATACTTTGATCTTATGTTGATCATGGTGATTTTGATGATGACTCCAATGTACGCTGAATCATATTGCTTGACCGTGTTGATCTCTGGTGATATATTTTCAATTGTCTCTAATGATGCACTCGTCCTGAAGGTATCTTAAACCTTATTGGGGAAAAGATTCAAGGTTCCAATAAAGTGATAAAATCAAATATAATATTGTTTACATCCAAAATTGGTAAACAACCACTGGTCCTTTGAAGATACCAAAATACTCTCAGTTACTCGCAGGATCGACCAGATTGATCCTAGGACATGTGTTAAACGTTTTGGTAATTATAATGTTTTTGGGAAAAAAGGTCATGAATCTTTCGACAAAATTCAGAATGTAGTAAAAGCAAGAAATTAAAGTAAAGAAAAAACAATGTAAAAACAAATGTTAAGTGCAAGAAACGCTAAAAAGATTTCAGAGTAAATGAAAAGGTAAATGAAAGATAAAGGCAAGACAAGGAAGTTTAAATGACTGGAAATATAAAGAAAAGATAAGTGCAAGACAAAAATGTAAAAGAGCAAGAATTGTAAATGAAATGCAGTAAATTGCTTGAAGAGTAAATGACTTTGAAAGATAAATGTTTTATCATAAAAGGCTTAAAAGTTAAATAACTTCAAAGATAAATAACTTGAATATAAATGACATTGAAGATAAGTTGGTGGTGTTTACATCACGTACATTCTTACTGCACTCTTTTCTCTACACGCGGATACTTTGAGTGTTACGGAGTTACTAGTATAATATGATTTCCACACACACTTATTCTAACACTAGACTAATCTATTTATAGATATTATAAAGTAACCGCTTTCGACGGTTTCATCCTAGGACTACTCTAAGATGGTGACACTTGCTTTATTACTTGTTGAAGAAGCTTCATCTTGCACCATTTGTCCCTGTCTTTGAATTGAAAATTACATATTTTTCCTCCAAGGCCTGAACGCGCAAAATTTGGGTAACTGTCACTCTTCGTCGAATTCATGCATGGTCGAATCCCACTAACACTTAGAAAATATTTCAAACTCAGAATTTTTCTAAGTACAAGATTTATAGGTGGGGGATTCCTTCGACTTTCATCCTTTCAAAGAGTAAGGTCAAAAACCTCACTTTTTAGCTTATAACAAGAAAACTCTTTTCTAAGTCAAATAACTCAATTAATGCTAGCGTCGAAATTTGGAGATAACAAATTGTCCCCAAAAAATGTTCTTTTCGACCATTTTGATGAAAAGATCATTTGTTGATATTCATCATTTCGACGTCAACTTTGGTCAGACGAAAGTATGATTGGAACCACCTAACCCACGTTCTAAAAAACTGTTGTGATTCTCCAACCATGCACATGACGTCATGTAATAATGGCAAATCCCAAAAGTCCCATTAGTCGTTTTCTAATGTCTTTTTATCATGATCTTTTCTTGAAACAATGCGCCAAGGTGTCTTGTAGTAACTGCTACCTCAATGTGTCTGATCCCAAGTACCACGTGTCCCACCACCTTTTATTTGCATTAAGGTTGGACTCCACAACTTCTCACTCCACGCCTATAAATACTTTCTTCAGCAGACAAAAGAAATGTTTCCAATCTCTTGCAAACTTTGTCTTCTTCTTTCTAAAGTCTTCCTCTTTTCTTCCCAGAAACCCTAAAAACCTCCATTCTTCATTTCTAACAACGACGTCTTCAAAAGCTACCACTTCACAGAAGAAAAGTCAGAAAGGAAAGACATTCACCTTCGAACAAGCTCTTCCTCCATTCAACAACCTTACTGAACCTAAGACGGTCAAGAACCGTCAGTTCATACCAGAACCCAAGATGGATAAAATAAGGAGTTTATACAACTCTCAGGTAATGGTTCCTTTCACTGTTAATGAATGTGCTTATGCTCTTTCTGACCCTTTGGCCAAAGTTGAAAACACATATGAAAGGATGAGTGAGTTCTTTCATAGCCGTCGTAAATCCCAACCTCAAGGACACAAAAATACCCCTAAAGCTGATGATTCTTCAACCAACTACCTCCTTCCAATCAACTGGATTTAAAGTACCTCTATGATGGTACTAGATTGGTTAGGGCTGTTAGCCAATTCAATGACTTTGATCTTTTGATGGCTAAGATGGAAAAAGTTAAGGCTGGACATTGGAAAGCCATAGGGATTAATGATTTGTTGATTATTGTCGAAGACCAACATCCCCTACTGTCTGAACCTTTTAGTTGCCTTCCTATATTTCTGGGATAACACCCATTACACTTTCCATCTTCCTTGTGGGATGATTACCCCCACCCTTTTTTATGTAGCCGCTATCACAGGGTTTCGACCTGATGGTTCAACCTATGACCCTTTAGTTTATACTGAGGATACTATTGGCTTTAATGCATCCAAGCTGACGTATACTCATTTCATCAAGCACCACTTCAAACCAAATGATGAAGAGCTTTCTGACAAGGAACACATTGCTTTCCTCACTCTCTAGCTGTCGAGATATGTCTTTTTCACTAAATCTTTGCAAGTGGCGAAGAAATACTTACCTTTTAAAAACTAACTCCATTATAATATGGGGGTTTTCTTGAGTGAGATAATCTTAGCCAACCTCTACGAATCTATAAGTGAGGGTGTATCTCGACTGAGGAATCCAATAACAACCTCTGGTGCCATGAGCCTGAATGACCCTATCTGGCTTATCCAGCTTTGGCTTAATGCCACTTTTGAGCCTATCCTTCCCAGAAAAGGGAAAGTTGATGAAGACTCCGAGGAAATTAGGCGTAGAAGCACTGAAGGTGTTCGACTGGCCAAGCTAACACCAAGTGATGAAGGAGAAACTAAAAGGGGAATTATCTATCTACATAATGATGTTTGCATATCAATATGACTTTGCACCATTCATGGCTCCCTTTGCTGAGAGGAAGCGTGGCGCAAAATGGTTTTCTAGGGCGTTTCCAATTCTCCTTCGAAGAAACTTCACCTGGACTCCATTGCATTTTGGGAAGCTTTTCTAATTCCCAGGTTCATTATTCACAGGCTGAATGGTGAGAAATTAGATACAATCCTAATTGCTTACCAACCAAACTTGGTCTCTAGGAAATTTGGATTGGGCCAAAGCTTTCCCAAATGCCTATATGAAAAGAAGGGCCAAGTAATTTTACACACCAATCTCTTTGATGAGGACGCTGCTGCCACCATATTCGACAGATGGAATGCTAAAAAAGAAGTTCTATCTCCAATGTTTTTCTAGCCTACTACCTTGTGCACCCACCCATTTAATGATTGGTGGCACAAATATTACAGTGACCATTTTCTCACTGCTGCTGAATTCTCTCCCTTACTTGACCAAGCTTTCATTGATGTGCAAGAAATGGTCAAGAAGAGTAAGTCTACGCATATCAAAGAGATACAAGCTTTTCAGAAGTACTTTGAAACTGTCTATCGACCAGATGATCTTAATCGAACTGTTCGTGAGGCTGCTGTCACTTTGAAGGAGAAATTTTTGCAAAAAATGGATAAGTTGAAAATCCTTTCAAACGTTCCTCCTGAGAGGCGTTTTGAGGTGGCTTTACAACTCTTTCCTCCAACTCTTTCCTCGACTGCCTACTGCTGACTTTGGAGTGGAACTTGCCCCTCCATTTCTAGACTGGTTTGTCTGTGGGGATTTAATAAAAATCCTTCGACAACAGTCTCATCCGAAAGCCAAAAAGGTGGTTGCGACTGAGCACACACTGGACAGTTTCAAAGGACACCTTCATATAGGGATCAAAGAAATTCATGTCGAATCCGACATATGTGAAGGTTTGAGGTCTTCATTTTTATTTCGTTCTTACTGATCAATTATTAATTCATAACAATTTCCTTTGTCATTCCCACCTATCTCCAGAAGATCCAATACTACCAAGGGTGTGGTGATAAAGCCTGAGAAGAACATCGAAGGAACCAAGGTACTTCAAAACCTTTACTCATGCATTTTTTACATGCTTTCCTTCTAATGCTTTGATTCTCTTTTCAGATAAACAACAAGCTTTCAACACCCCCAAAAGATTGGCAAAAAGGCTGCAAGCATCACCATCAAATCAAATGATGACCAGTCTCCTGAGGAGAAGCCCCTCAAAAGAAAAAGGAAGACTACGCAGTCTCCAAGTACTGCTGGCCAACCTTCCTCCAAGGTAGCCAAAGTTGACAAAATGGCACTTACTACAAGTGGTGTCGAAGTTGAACCTCCAACTCCTATGGTGAAACCCACTAGTGGCCCTCCTGAGAGTGAAAACTCTAGCTTATGTGCTGGAGAGAATAAAGTATTTAGACTTTTTTCCTCTCATCTTTTAACCCTTTTTGCAACTTCGACCTAATCTTTTCTTATAACAAGCTGGAGTAGGTGGTACTCAACCACCTTCGTCTGCTACTCCCACACCCACAGTTCTTCTAAACAACCAATGTGAGCTAACTTATCACCCAACTTCTGATTTTGGCTCTGGTTATATTTCTTTGAGTGAGATTAATCAACCTATTACTACAATAGTTGTTCCTCCCCCAATGGTCGAAGCCAATAGAAGTTCACCTGCTAGAACTACCACTCAACAGTCTCATACTGATGATTCTGATCGTAAGTGTGAAAATAATTTTATCAAGGATTTTCTTGGCCAATAAAGTAGGATTGCTAGGGAGATAAGTGAAGCCCTTGTTGCAGAAAAAGAAGAACCTGAGAACAATCAGGACCCTAATCCCTCCAGTCCAAAAAATAAAGAGCAAGAGAATATGGGAGAGCCCTAAGTTGATGCTCAAGATGATGTTATGGATGATCAAGAGAAGGAGGAAGTAGATGAGTGTAACACCCCAAATTTGCCCGCTTCATTTTGAGCATCATATCACATCATATTCATCATGAACATATCATTTTCTCAGCATCCTAGCATGGAAAGATGAGGCATAACATTCTTCATGACCTAGCATTAGGCATATGATCATCTGTGGAGGTTCTTGAGGCATCACAAGCTATGACAAGGGTCCCAATGGTTTTGTACAAGTCCTATGATGAGTCTACATTGCATTTACAAGTTCAAGTTCATTGGCAAAAGCCCAGGAGGTTGCATGATCCTCAGAGAATCCAGTATAAGGCAAAGCTCCTACACAAGGCACCTAAACTAGGGTTTGAGATTCAAGCATCAAAACTTCACAACTTTGGTCAGTTAATTTTGGCAAAGTCTTCTATATGTCAAGAGGATCCTAGGTACCAATTTTCATGAGAAAATTCCTTGTGGAAGTCAAGAAATTCTTTAGTTGCTTGCAGATGAAGTAATTGGTCAACTGTGCCCTTAAAAAGTCAATTGTGTGATTTCAAGGGATCCAAGCCACTTTTTCTTGCCAAGGGGTGTCCTTAAAATGTTATAAGAGGTTTGGAATGTTCAAAGTTCAATAATCATGAATATTTGAGGGTTTTTGCAAAATTGGTGAAAACTTGGTTTTTGGAAATTTCCATATTTGGCAACTTTTATCCTAAATTTCAAGTGAGCTTAACATGATCAAAAATTCTTCAAATGGACCAAAGTCAAACATGAAACATGGAGATTAAGGGCTCCCATTTTCAAAAAGTACAAGTACTTTTTTATATCCCTCATGGTTTGTCCTCTAGGCCTTTCGAAAAAATGTTGCAAATTAGGGCAAAACCAAAAGTTTCATGCATGCACAAAAGTAAAAAGTCTCAAAACTTAATTGTAAGGTTTGGTATGGATCAATTATGTGTCCAATGTTAAAATACATTGAATTTGGCACACTTTTCTCCAAAGAATACCACAAATTCGTGCACCACAAGAAAGTTGCTTCAAAAGTGGATATTTTGCAAAATCATGAGGAAAGTGTGATAACCTTGATCTAAGGGCCAGGACTTGTTGGATTATAATCAAGGGATGGATTTGGATTACACATGGGCTGAAAGGCCAAGGCAAGCATGAGGAGCGCATGCTCTCACACCAATTTGCAAAATTTGCAAATTCACAAATTCTCCTCATTCCCCACGTGCAAAGGGGCTCATCTTTTCAGCATTGGTTTGTGACTTCACATAAAAGAAATTAGGGTTTCAGAATTGCACATCTCTCCCTCATTCTCTCATTTCCAATTTTATGCACAAATTTCATTTTCTCCCATATCTCATCACACACTTGCTCATTTCAAAAATCAGTGATAGATCCTTGACCAGTGCAAGCTAAGGATCATTAATCACACCATCATTCAAGCTCTCTCTCAAGATCAACAACCTTGCCATTTCAGGGCAGGTGTTGGCAAAGCTCCAGATCCATCCACATTCAAGGCTTTAGATGCATTTATTTTGCATCTAGAGTGAGTGTAGAGTGATTTGCATCCACTATCTGGTCTTCTAGCACCTTGTTTCAAGATTTGCAACTCAGGTAAGCTTCTGATTCTTCATCTCTGGAAATGAAAATGTTGATGTGCATATTAATCCTTGATGTTCACTGAGTATGTTGCAAGTCCTGGTTTCCATTTTAGTGCATTATTGAGTGGGATACTTGAGTTTCCATTTTCATGCTCATTTCTGTTTTTGCTCGATTCGTAGCTTCCTTTGATCTAATGAAAATTCCAAGGTCATATTTGAAATCAGCGTGCATCAATTAGTGGATTTGGAGTTTTTTTAGTCATTTTTGTTGTTGTTTGCGCATCTGGTATAAGTTCCGGTGCCGGAGCCCTAGCTCCGGTCACCGGAAACCGCATTCATGAGCTAGGGTTTTGCAATGGAGAAGATGACTCTCCAGCCCTCAGATCTTCCTCACACACGTCCCAGATCTTGCCACGTATCCTGAGTCCACCCTCCCATTCACGTGTTTTTTTTAATTCTGTTTTAATACAACATGTTGTGCGTCCCACCATAAGTTTCATGCGCCATCCACTCACAATTCACCAAAGCTCCACGTCAATTAATGAGAAGTGTACAGCGTGCGTTGGATTGATCTAACAGTTGTGTTATTTTCCTCTGCTTTTCCCTGAATATTCACCATAGGAATTATATTCCTGCGCAGCTAATGGGCTCATACTTGATATTTGCTCTGGATTCCTAAAAGGATGTAGTTTGTTTGTGATTTTTCCCCTGATTTTTAGAAATTTGTTCATTGTGTTTTGGTCTTTGCCTTGTGATGTAAGTTTCTTAACCCTAGTTTGTGTTCTTGTCTTCATTTGACCTACTTGGCCTCTGAATTTCTCCCAATCCTTTTGGTGTCTTGTTATATCATGTTTGAGGATCATTTGACTTGAGTTGTGGAATTTTTAGATGCATTGTTGAATTGATGTGGATTTTTGTTCTCACCTTGTCCCATTTTGCTCCTTTGTGATCATTAGCTCTCTTATAAGCCTAGAAGGGCACTTGTGCCAACTTCTTCTTCTCATTTGGGGTCCTTTTGGGGTATGGGAACCTTCCTGGTCTTGACTTAGGGTTTGTGTCTTAGAAATTTTTGTGTTTGCTTACCTTTTAAGTCCTTTCATTTCTTAAGTGTATTCACCTTATCTCCTTACTTCTTTCACCTCATTATGTGATTGTTTGGTCTTGTGTGTCCATTCTCTTCATCTCCATTGCTTCTAAGGAATTTCTTCAATTTGTTTTGGTTCTGGTTGTATGCATTAAGTTCATGTTTGTGCATATTTGCTTTGCATCTTTCTTAAGTTTGCATGTGTTTGTCATTTGTTTCATGTTGCATCATATTGTCTTGCATGCTTCTTTCTTCATCTTTTCAACTTGCATATCCATTTGGAATTTGTATATATATGACTTCACTTCTGTATGTATGATGTTGGCATGTCATTTTGCTCATTTCATTTCATTTGTATGCATGTTACTAACCTTGCAGGGGCTATGGTAAGTGTGAGGTATGGAAGTTGAGTTCCACATCTCCAAATCTCATCTCTTCTTCTTATTTCTTTATTGTACTAACCTTTGCTTGTTGGGCTTAGGCCTTTCTCATCTCTTCTTCTATCCTCTTCTTCTCTTCTTCTTTCTTCTTTAGGATAGGAAGCCACATTAACCTTAGGATATCCATGCATGACAACACTTAGGATTCTTTAGTCCCCTTTAGAATTTTGCCTTTGTGTTCCTTTTGGTTCTTCTTCTCTTCTCATCTCATAACCATAAAAAACATCTTAGTAATGTTTGAAGTAATTCCTTGAGCCATAGCCTTATCCCATGAGGTATGCTTGTAGTCTTCCCATCTTGGGATAGTACAAGTTTACCTTGTGATGCACAAGTCTGATCAAGGTATCTTCTTCACAGAGAAAAGCATAAAAAACACTTCTTCATTGTAGATACCAAAAACACTTAATAAGTTAACAAGTTAGTGAGCTTAGGCCCTAATCTCTGGGTTCAAGTTTTGGGGATCTTCTCCTTACTTGAGTGTGCTTGTTCTATTATTCCATCTTGGAATGTAGTGACAATCGCACATTCCATGGAAAAGAGCTTGAGTTCACTTCCTTGTGACACACTCATAAAAGCTTCATAAAAAACACAAACAAACAATAAGCGTCTTTCCTTAGGGAATTCTTTTCTCATCTCCTTCGCTCCGTACGCGAACTTGCTCCTACTTGTCATTTTGCAAGACGGTTACGCACTCGTCGTCCGAGTCTGCAACACCTGAGCAATGGCATAGGTAGTTCAAGCCTTAATTCACAAGCAATTTCCCTGCCACCCCTAGTTAGGGCAACTACGGCGTCTCTGATCCTCGTTGTCCAGATGAGGAACGTAGGCAGCGGGGTAGGGCCCGTTCGAGCACAATCTTTATTTTCCCTACATTTTTTCTCTTTGTTTTCTTATTTAGTTCTTTTCTCAGTTTCTTTTCCAGTTCATTGTATTTTCTTTTGCAACAGCTTTCATACCCTCACCCTTTGAAACAGTTTCTTTGCAAGCGTGGATCCCGTCGGGTACGGCGGACGATCTGGGTGCTAATACCTTCCCAGGTCATAACCGACTCCCGAACTCAGTCTCTTTGGTTCGCAGGACCCGTGTCCTTCCTTTTCTTTTCTTTTGGTTTGTGCAGCATTACCATTCCCGTTCCTTCGGGATAAAAATGCCTGGCTGGCGACTCTACCTTTTCCGCGCCACTTTCGCGTTTCTACCAGGATGAAAATCCGGGGAGCGACAGCTGGCGACTCTGCTGGGGACAATACTAGAGTATCTCTGGTTCCCCTGTGAGTCTCTCCTAGCGCTTGTTTGTTGCTGTTTCTTTGGGCGTTGAATGTTTGCTGTGGCTTGTTGTATTTTATTATTGTATATTTACAGTTTATTTTACGGCTTTATTTACAGTTTTCAGTATTTATTTTCCGCATCATGTATATATACTAGACTGTCTGGACTGGATTTTCTGTTTGATGGGATGGGTGTTACTGTGTCTGAGAGATGAGCTCATTACCACGGCTCGAGTGCACCTTAGGACTTAGAGTGGTTCCACTTTGGCCTCATGAGATCTTGTCATGGGGGTAGTAGTGAGTTCCACGCCCAGATTTACGGTTGTCTTGGAAATGTCTTGATTTGGGGATCTTCCTCTCTCATTTCATAACCTTGACAGTTATGTGCAGCTGGGGACCGATCATTGAGAACCTTGTGGAAACATCCCTCTCTAGTGATGACAATGGCATACCACATTGTGTGGCAAACCCATTCGCATCCGAGGTCCCACCTGGGACTTACATAGGATGACCTTGTTTCCCGGACTCAGCTGAGGCCTCCCTGCGTAGTATATAATTCCAAACTGATTCCCTGATTTGGTCATGAGCCATTTCCCGGAGATGGTGAAAGTATTATTGCTATTCGGCTTTGAAAGTCCGTGATGTTTGACCCGGAGCCTACCAGTGAGATTGGGAGGGGTTTACAGGTTTGCAGGAACCCTTGGCCTCTACATACACTCATTATCAGTGGTCCTCATCATGATTTCTGGTCCTATGGTCCTATGGTTCTAGTGTTCTGGTTTTCTTGGTATTCTGGTTTTCTTGGTACTTTGGTTCTGAGACTTCTATCAGAGAACTGTGATTCAGAGGACTTTGGTTTATCAGTGATCAGAGGGCCCTTGTGTCCAGTGATCCAGTATCCAGATGGTCTCAGTTGATCATATGCCTGCATTGCATTTGCATTTGCATCATTCTTGCATTAACTGTTTATGTTTCCATTTTTCAGGTCATTGTTCATACTCAGTTCCCAGTTCTGGTAAATCTTATCTCCATGGCAGAAATCAGAAGAGTTACAAGGAAAAAGAATGTTCACTATACTTTTCTTCAGCCTGAGGTTAGAAGTGTTCAGAAGTTAGCAGGTCTGATGAATGACCAAGTCTTGGGTAATTTCAGGAAAAAATATGGCCATATACTGAAGTATGTGGACAAGCCCACTGCAGACCAGAAGGACAGTTTGCATACTTTGTTGCAGTTTTATGATCCTCTGCTGCGTTGCTTTGTTTTTCCAGGTTACATCTTAGCTCCTACATTGGAAGAGATTGCCAGCATCCTGAATGTTCCAGTCAGAGGGACATTGCCTTTCTATGGGTCTGAGGTGGTGCTTAAAGAAGAAGACATAGCCAAAGTTTGTCGTTTGCCAGCTGCTATAGTCAAGAGGGCTCTGAAAGATAATGAGGGCAAAGGACTCCCTTGGAGTGTGCTTATTCCAGAGGCAGAGAGATATGCTACAGAGGCTAAATGGAATGACTTTGGTGCTTTGCTTGCTTTGATGGTGTATGGGTCCAGCTTGTTCCCAGGAGAGAAAGAATTTGTAAGCTTAGAAGTGATCTCTATCTTTGCTAAGGGCAATCCTGTGCCTACTCTTTTGGGTGACTTCTACTACAGTGTTCACTACAGGAATGAGAAGGGTAGGGGTGGACCAGTAGTCTGCTGTGCTTCTTTGTTTGCTGAGTGGTTTGCCAGACAACTGCCAAAATCAGGTGCCTTCAAGGAAATGAGGGATGAGTGGAGATGGTCAAGAAGATTGATGGGGTTAACTGCTGAAGATATTGCATGGGGATATGATAGAGATCTGCTAGGTAAAGAGTTGATGGTCAGTTGTGGAACGTTTGCTGGAGTACCTTTGCTGGGAAGGAAAGGTGTGATCAGTTATTATCCAACATTAGCCAGGAAGCAGTTTGGCTACCCTTTGAAAGATCCTCCACAAATGGAAGAGTTTGCTGAATCTTTGTATTTTCCTGTGGAAGGAAACAAGGAGTTAGTTCTACAAGCAGTCCAAGCTTGGGCTCACAGGATAAGGAAGGGTAAGAAAGACTTTGGTAGAGTTAATCCCAAGACGTATCCACCTTTTGCTGCATGGTTGCAAAAGCATGTAGAAGAGGTCCTCATGCCTTTCTCAGTTGAAGCTCCACTTTATCCCAGAGAAGTGCCAAGTCAGAGTAGTACTATCTCCCTTGAAGAGTACAAGAAATTGGAAGCTCAGCTGCATGAAGTTAGAGTGGAGAATGCTGAAATGGTAAGCATGTACCATCTTGCCAACAGGGCCAAGAATGAAGTAGAAGGTAAGCTGCAGAAGATCCAAGCCTCTTTGGAAGCTAAAGAGAAGGACTTTGCTGGAAGGGAAACTCACTTTCACAGGTTGGGTTTGATGGAGGCAAAAAGAGAAGCTGAACGCAAAAAGACTTTGAAGACTCTCAAGGAAGCTCGACAATCCATTGTTTGGTTGCAAGGCCAAAGGGAGGAAGAGCAGAAGAAGTTAAAAGAGAAAGAAGAGTTCTTTGAAGTGAAAATGGCCTTCAAGAAGGAAGAGGTGGAGCAGGTCCACAATATTTGGAGGGAAAAGACCCAGCAGTTAGCACAAAGCCAGCTAGCCCTGGAGGAAGCAAGGAAAGAGATTGAAGAGCTCAAGCTGAGAGCGGGTGTCAAGAAGAGCAGGGCAGAGGTGACAGAGCCTGGGTCCTTAGTTTAGTTTATTTTTCAGACTACCTACAGACTTGTTGTAGGAGTTTTGCTTATTTTGTATTTTTGTTTTTTATTCATGTAATGGCTTGTAACCCTTCGGGGAATATTTCTGTTTGTGCTCTGACTTTTGGCCGGCAGTGGTTTGTCCATGATACAGTGTTAATATGCAAAGTTATCTTTTCTGAATGTGCAAGACTCGTTTGTCTGATACTGCTAATGTCTGAACACTCGTCAAAGAGAAAGTTTGAAAGTTAATCCTCAAAGTAACTGTCTGGAGTAAATGCCAGAACTGGGGCATGCAAATGCTTAAAATTTGGGAACATGAACAGTTACATTGTATTGCATATAACCTGTTTGTTTGTTTTGCAGGTAGTGCTTCAGTTGCTAATGTTTCTTGTGTTTCAGGAACTATAGCTCCCCGGAAAGTTCGGGAACAACCAGTCGCACACAGATACCCAACAAAGGTCAACAGAGAGAGAATCATGGACCAGATGCAAGCTGACTTAGCTGACCTGAGGCTAAGGATGGACAACTTTATGACTCTGATGGCAGGAATGAGTCAGAATCAAGAACGTCTGTGTGAGATGATAGAAAATGGTCAAGCCAGAAACACCGGTACTGCTGAGGGAGGTAATCGTAATGGTGCGGGCGCACGTCAAGTGGAAGTCCCTATAACACAGCCAGGGGTTACTATAATTAATGATGGGCTGAACAATATTCAAATGGATAACCAGGACGAACAGTTCACTTTGCTGGATGAAGCTGAAGGTCAGGGGGATGAGATGAACAAGAGGTTTGAGGAAATGGCAGAACAAATCAAGGCTATTCAATCCCAGAGCTCTTTGGGATTTGACATTATTGACTTGGGCTTGGTTCCAGGGGTTAGAATCCCTTACTAGTTCAAGGTTCCAACTTTTGAGAAATACAATGGCACTGCATGCCCAAAGACACATCTTCAGTCCTTTGTAGGGAGGATTGTTGCTCACACTGATGATGAAAAACTATGGATGTACTATTTCCAGGACAGTCTGGTCGGGGCCTCTCTGGAATGGAATATGAAGCTTAGCAGAGTCAACGTAAAAAGCTGGAAGGACCTGGCAGAAGCTTTTGTGAGACAATACCAGTATAATTTGGACATGGCTCCAAATCGCACTCAATTGCAACACATGTCTCAGACTACTAAGGAGGGTTTCAAAGAATATGCTCAGAGGTGGCGTTAGCTCGCTGCCAGAGTGCAACCACCGCTGCTTGAGAATGAGATGGCTGACATGTTTATGGGGACTTTGCAAGGTGTGTTTCTTGAAAGATTGGCGTCCAGTTCTGCCACCAAATTTAACGACATTATAATTGCTGGAGAGAGGGTTGGGACCTTGTTGAAGATGGGAAAGATCCAAGATACAAGTGCAAGTAGCTCGAATGGAGCAAGAAAAGCTTTCAGTGGACCTCCAAGGAGAAGGGAGGGTGAGACAAATGTTGTGTTTGGCTGAGGACGGGGCCGAGGTTATAGAAAACCATACGAGCATGTGGCAGCAGTCACAATTCCTTCTACCCCTGTACAACAGATTCCACCTCAACAACAACAACAACAACAACAACAGCCGCAACGTAACAACTATCAGCAGAGACCTTATCAGCCAAGGCAAACTCGCCCGGCTACTAGGGTGCTTGAGGCAATCCCCATGACTTATGCTGCTTTGCTACCAAGGTTGCTGGATCTGAATCTGATTCAATTGAGAACTTTGGCACCACCACCTCCTGGAGAGCTTCCAGTGGGTTACGATGTCAATGCAAGATGCGCTTTCCACTCAGGGGCACCCGGGCACTCGACTGAGAAGTGCAGGGCGCTGCAACACAAAGTCCAAGATCTGATAGACTCCAAGGCGATTAACTTCGCACCACCGCCAAATGTTAATTCGAACCCTATTCCAAATCATGGAGGGGCTAGAATCCATGTTGCTGATAGTGGTGAGAAGTTGAGTCTGATGCTGAGTATTGAAGAAGTGAGGACTCCTTTGTTGGTAGTGAAGGAGAGGTTGCTGAATGGTCAAGTGTTTCCAGGATGCAGTGCTGATTGTGAGGAATGTCTGAATTCAGAGAATGGGTGTGAGAATCTGAAGACGGGGTTGCAGAATTTGATTAATGATGGATCTTTGTAGTTTAACAAAGTTGTTAATGAAGCTGAAGATGTGTCCACCATAACCATATTCTATGATGAAGCTGATATGCCCGCCAGAAGAGATCCTGTTACCATTTATGCTCCTGAGGTTAGTCCTGTGACTATCATTGTACCTGGGCCTGTTCCTTATACAGACGATAAAGCCATTCCATGGCATTATGGCTCAGAGGTATACGTGGCTGGACAGAAAGTGGAAAGCAAGTTTGTTGATGTTGACCCGACTGTAGAGAACGTCGGAGGAGTTGGAGGTTTCACAAGAAGTGGTCGTCTATTTGCTCCCCCAGTTCTGAGAGGGGATCCTGAGGCTGAGGCTTCGTCAAAAGCCAAAGGAAAGCAAGCTGTGACTGATGAATCAACAACTCCCGTGGCTGGGCAGGGTACATTTGAAAAGGAGGTCGAGTAATTCATGCGCATAATAAAAAAGAGTGACTATAAGGTGGTCGAGCAGCTGAACCAGACACCTTCCAAGATATCCATTCTATCTTTGCTGATGTGTTCTCCCGCACACAGAGAGGCCTTGTTGAAAGTACTGCAGATGGCCTATGTTCCTCAAGAAATCACTGTCAATCAACTTGAAGCAGTAGTAGGCAGTGTCAATGCCAGCCATGGGCTGGGCTTCACAGATCGAGACTGTCGCTCCCGATAAAATGGGACTGGCCCAGATAAAGGTACAGACGCGAACGGTCGGCGAAAGGGACAATGAGAACACACAGTCGTGAACTCACTGGAAATGAATAGAGTCGCCAGCTAGGCATTTTTATCCCGGAGGAAAGGCAATGCTGCATAGACCTAGAAAGATACGGATAAGACGGTTGCGAACCAGAGAGACTGAGAAAGGGGGTTGGTTACAACCTGGGAAGGTATTAGCACCCAGATTGTCTGTCGTACTCGACGGGATCCATGCTTAAAAGATTTGTGTTTTAAAGGGGTAGTGTCAGTGTGATCTGTGTATAAAAGAGCTGGAAAAGAATGTACAGGTGTCAGTGTAAAAGAAAGTGAAGTGTAACATATACAGTGTCAGTGTAAGGACAAGAGTGAAATGCTCAAGATCATGAGGCTAAAAGAATGATGCTGGAAAGAGGGGGAATATACAGAGACTTTTGTTCGATAACTGTTAAGTTATGCCTACGTATCCTCTCATGCAATGAGGAAGTCAGAACACCGTAGTTCGACCCAAAGAGACTAAAAGGTGAATTGACTTGTGAACTGCTTACTTGCCTATGCTCAAGTGTATGACCTGTCTGGCTCATGTGCTAACTGTCTTGCATTAGACGGAAGAAGAAACAAGTTCTCGTTTGTGAATGAAGATGATGAGAAAAGAATCCCGGAGGAGACGATTATTGTTTGTTTTTTTGTATTTTCAGTCTTTTATTGCTTGGAAATTTGTCATAGATAAATGAGCTTAAGTCTAAACAATGGATTTAGTAAACTCATCACATCTTCCCTCTGATTAGGGGTAATGAGAATACCTTAAGTGTGAAGTCAGCTTCTCACACTTAATCACCTTTGATGTAGGATTAAGATCATAAACCTACTTGTGATTATTTAGATGTTTTTAGTGTTTTTGTTTAGTGTTAAGTAATGAGGTTAAGCCATGATCAAGGATTAAACAGACTCATTACACCATCCTAATAGAAGGATAATAGATGAGAATGTTTAAGCTGAGTAAAGCTCCTCAACTTAATCCATGATTAGGGATTAAACTCATGACAAAACAAGCCTTTGATCAAGTGGATTTTATTTAATGGTATGATGATGAAGTGGATTTTATGATTTGTAAGACAACTTGAGGGGGACTTGTCCATTAACACTAGGGTTAGTCCTTCTTAACCATTTAAGGAAGAATTAGAACCCTAATGCAAGGCCCAAGTTACAAGTGCGATGTCTTGATAATTATTAAGTGAATTGATTAAGAGATTTAAACACATTAAGGGTTTAACACTTAGGATTAAAGTTATACACTCCATCCTAATAGAAGGATGCAGGCATAAGCTTAATCATAAAGCCTTAAAGCCTTTAAGGTTTAGTCCCTGATTATGAGATGTGGAGAGAAGACTCAAAGAGACACAAAGGTAAAACTAAGTGGGGAGACTAATCAAAACCCTAATCATTGTCATGCTTGGTTGTTCCTAAGGTTTGTGAGGTTTCACCAAGAAGATCTCCAATGGAACCACCAGGAAGCAGATGAAAGGATCAAGAGAAAGCAAAATGACTTGCTTCATTCAAGAAGTCAAGTCACTTGAAGAAAGAAAGTGGGAAGAACAAGAATGAGCAAGCTCAATCTCAAACACATAAAGAAATGCAGCATGGATGCAAGAGAGATGAAAAGAAAAGTTGTGAGAAGTGAAGGCAAATTCACTTCTCAACATCACTCACCACCTGAAATGTTAGAAAAGAAATGCAATGCAATGCAAAATGGGATGAGATGACATGATGAGGAACAAAACCAGAAGCATTTACAAGATGCTAATGATTCCATGAGATGCTATAAACATGAGGCAGCACATGGAAATGATCATACAAGTTCATGAATGCAAATGAAGCAGGTTAGGAACCATGAACATACATGAAAGGTTATGAAGTGCACATGGCATACAACATGGCAAATACATGATGCAATGATCAAACATGCTTTCAATATGTCTTATGATGTCAAATGAATCAAATGGAGGCATGAAATGTCATGGAAAATCATGTTATGCAAGAGAATGCAAGATGTATGCAAATGGAAGCCCAAATTAGGGTTTAAGAACAATACATCAAACAAAAACCAAAATCAGAAGCAAACCCTAAGATACAAAATTGAAAATACCACTCAAAGGACCCCTAATCCTATACTAAACCAGTGCCCAAAGGAGAGGTCTCAACTCCTAACCAATTTCAAGATATGATTTTTACAAGTTTGCTAGGGTTTTAGGGTTTCCAAACAAGAAAATTATCAAACAAATTGAAAATGAAAGATCAAATCATGGCCATTTAATCTCATAAACTACATGCTAAACACAATGCAATGCAAGAAGAATCAATGTCCAACTCCTCATGGATAGACAGAAATGATTTTTGGAACTTTGGATCAAATTAATGCATAAAAATGATTTTAAATCAATGAAAAATTCTCAAAATGCATCAAGATCAAAAAATAAATTTGGTTTGAAGGTTGGACAATGTTTCTAAATGTATTAGAACATTTCATGAATTTTTTGGTGATTTTTAAATACCTAAAAGTATTTTTAATAAATTAATTTCCATTAATCAATTAAAAATAAACTTTTAAATATTTAAAAATACTTTTTTAATGCTAAAAATGAAAATAAAAATATTTTTGTGTCTTAAAAATTAATAAAACTCTTGAGAAAAAGTTTCATAATTTTTTAAAACAATTTTGCTATTTTAAATAAATTGTGCAAATTAAATGAAAAGAAATGAAATAAAAATTAAAAAGAACTGAAGTCAACAGAAGGAGAGGCTGAGATTGATCCTGGGTTTGAATGGGTTGACTGCGCGCGTTAGTGGAGGGCCAGGATTGCATCTGGTTAAATTAATTTAATTATGGATTAATTAAACTAACTAAGTGGATTAGGGCAAAGCAGGTGGATCTGGGCCATTCATGCGCGCGGGAGGTCAACAAAGTCAGGCCATCCAACGCACGAAATTCAAATGGAATTAATTACACTGATTAAACCCTAATGATTTTCAGGTGGCCGGAGAAGACCTCCGGTCGTCTTCTCCGGTGGGAACCCCACCTGAAAATCCCCAAAATCCATAAAACGCAACCAAAATGAAATCCAATCACACAGAAATGATTCCCACACTCCCCTGAATCAAAACCCTAAGCTAGAAATCATTTATACTTCCTCAAACTCATGAATCGAGCAAAACATTTTTTAGGTCACAGAGTTTCAGAACACGATTACATCCTCATTTTCCAACCATTTTCAAAACCAATGACATAGTTGTGATCAGGAAAGCATATAGAACAACTTAAGAACTCAAAAAATGATTTCTGGAAAAAATGTTCTTGAGCTACCTGAGTTTCGAAGCTTTCACTCTGGTAACTTTCAGACCTCCCCTTCTTGTGAAATCCACTCCTTATGACCCCTTGATGATGCTTGAATGCTTGAGAGAAATTTATGCTGGCTAGTTGAAGAGTTTGAACAGCTTCTGCTCAAGCTCAGTTGAAAATGGTGATGGTGATCCAAGCTGTTTCAGGCCAATGTGAGTGGTTCTTTGTGACCAGTGTGATGAATGGAGAAAGTTTATGAAGTTTGTTCAGGTGTTTGTGGCCTGTGGAGTGAGTTTCGAAGGAAACTGCAAGTTGGAGTGAAAATGGAGAAGCAATTCTCTTGCTGGATTCAGGCTTGTGTCTTATTGGTTTAGGCTCAATGAAACATGGTGAGATGATATGTGGAATTTGTTTTAGTGTTTGAGGCCTGTGGAGACAGATCCGAAGAGAAATGCAAAATGGGGTGAGTTTGTGTATGCTGTGCTAGGGCTTGCTTCAGGCTGGCTTGATGTATGAAATGGCTTGCCTTTGCTTTGCATAAAAGACTCCTATTGGTCAGATGATGTGACCTGGCCTGCTGTGATTGGGATGTTTACTTTTGCAAATTGTCAACTTTGGTGCAAGGAGGGCATGGGCTAAGTTCTAGCTTGGTACAAAAGGCATGGGCTGCGCAGCAAGGTGTGGAAGAGAGGCTAGAAAGGTTCAGCATGCTAGGCACCAAGTGGGTGAAGTGTGATGAGTGGTTTTGCAACTTGACTACTTTTTGAAACCTCATGAAAATCTCTTGTTTTGCCAACTATGAACATGTGATCTTTTGGTTCAATTCTGATTTTTAGAACCCATGTGATGTTTGTACATTGGTTTGATATGAACTAGAGGTCACAAATGCCTTGGTACAAAGTTTTTGCAAGTTTCTCATTTGGTGCACATCTTGAAAATTAGTGATTTTTGCCAACTTTGTCACACCATAACTTTTGATCAAAAATGAATTAGGTCATGTTCTTGTACTTTTTGAAAAGGGAAAAATGTATTCTACAACTTTCATGACCAAAGTTTTTCCACTTGAAGCATTTTTGGATCAAAAAGTAAGGTTTGAAAAGTGACCTAAATTGACAAATTCCTTAAAAGTCAACTTTGCCCTAAAAAGTCAACTTTGCAAAAACTCCAAATTCTTGAATTTTGTGAACTTCAACCTTCTTCCATGATCAAATAAAGATCATATACACTCAAAATGATGAAGATCACCCCTTGGTTGGGTCATTGGGGGCCTCAGATGCCCTGATTTTGCACTGACTTGTCTGAAAAGTCAACCTTTGATCAGATGACTTCCCCATGGAATTTCTTCATGAAAATTGATATGCATACTCCCTATACCATATAGGGACCAATGGAAACAAGAATGACCAAAAAATTTGGAGTTATGGCCTCTGAAACCAAAACCCTAATTTTAGGTCAACTGTGCAGTCAAACTTGGCTCTGCATCCATACCAATCCCAGTTCTTGTGATTCTTTTGCATTTTTGATTTTGAGAGGATGTACTATGATATAAGAACACACATGGATCCCTTTGAAGTGATTGATGGCCTTTGGAGTGGCTCAGGAAGCTCTTGGATTGCTCAGATCACAAACCCTAGGTGCAGATGACTTAGAACCTATGCAGTGAATCAAAATGAGATATGAGATGATATGATTGTGTTTATGCATATGAAATGATCACAAGCCATGGTGTGAATGGGTGAGGGCAAATTTGGGGTGTTTACAGCTGCCCCTATTCAAACATGAGTTAGCTGTGCAGGTTGTAAGCGACGGCTTAACAGGCAAACAAGATAACTTGTGGTTGAATACCAAAGACAGTCCAAAATTTGCACTCACAGAATGAAGAAGAAAAGGGATATAGATTGTAAAAGGAAAATAAAGTATATTGTAAAGTATGGGCGACGGAGGACGACCGTCGAGCAGAGGACGACTGCTGGGTAAATAGCAATGACGGGGACGGCCGACATGCTGGGAAAAGTGTGGGAAATAAAGCAATGACGGGGACGGCCGGCATGCTGGGGATAAAAGGTAAAGCCAAGACGGGGACGGCCGACTAGCTGGGAAAAATAAGATTATGATGGGGACGGCTATCAAGATAAAGTTGTAAGATTCTCTGGGGATTAATGAAACATGACGGGGACGGCCATCAAGTTCATAAAGCAAAGTAACCGACGATGGGGACGACCACCGGGCTAAAAAGAAAAGGGACCACGACGGGGACGGCCATCGGGTTAAAGAATAAATGAAATAAACAGATGATGAGGTACGGTCATCAAAGGTGAAGGACGATCACCTAGCAGGGGACGGCTGCTCTGTTGGGGATAAGATGAGGGACGGTCATCTAAGGTGGAGGACGACCACCTGGCAGGGTACGGCTGCCGAAAGTATCGCGACACAGGACGAATGCCGGATAAAAGGTCAACGATGGGGACGACCATCGGACGAGCATGATGGAGGACGACCATCAAGAGGTGGAGGACGACCACCTAGTAGGGGACGGCTGCTCTCGAGGTTTGTCATGACATAGGACGAATGCCAGATAACCAAAAATCAACAATGGGGACGGCCATTGGATAAAATGATGAAGGACGATCATCAAGAGGTGGAGGACGACCACCTAGCAGGGGACGGCTGCTAAAAATCAACGATGGGGACGGCCATCGGATGAGCATGACGGAGGACGACCATCAAGAGGTGGAGGACGACCACCTAGCAGGGTACGGCTGCTCTCAAGGTTTCATCATGACACAGGACGAGTGTCAGATAAAAAGGAAGATTTGCTCTGTTGGTGATCTACTGGGGATGTAGTAAACACGGACGGGTGTTTACAACCAAGCAAAGAAAGTATAAGTGTTTAGATGTTGTGTATAGATTAAAGATGCGGACGAGCATCCTTAAGACTGCGATACGGACGAGTATCGGGTA
Organism: Lathyrus aphaca; assembly: GCA_963966055.1. Classification (NCBI taxonomy): domain Eukaryota; kingdom Viridiplantae; phylum Streptophyta; class Magnoliopsida; order Fabales; family Fabaceae; genus Lathyrus; species Lathyrus aphaca. The sequence goes on from OZ014525.1 coordinate 14,245,827, forward strand.
GAAACAAACTGACACATGTTCGGAGATGATGATACGGACGAGTATCAACGGGTTAACAGAGAACACGGACGAGTGTTGAATCTGAGGGAACTCTCTGGGGAATAGTAGACACAGACGAGTATCTATATTCAAGAAGTCATAAATGTTTGACACGGTGTATGGATTAAAGACGCGGACGAGCATCCTTAAGACCATGATACGGACGAGTATCAGGTAGAAACAAACACTTGACGCATATTCTGAGATGATGGTACGGACGAGTACCAACTGGTTAACAAAGAACATGGACCAATGCCGAATCTGTGGGGATATAAATGGTGTATACAAGATACGGATGAGCATCTGTATAAATATGAGTAGTATGAGTATAAATAGATGAGTGTTTATCCGCTGGGGAGGGTGACACGGACGAGTGTCAAAAAGAGAAGAGTATAATAATATCAACAAGTATATGGGTTGTAAAAGGTGTAAGCGACTGCGCTGGGGATATGACACGGACGGGTGCCAAGAAAATGAATACAAGTATAGGTGAGTGCAAAGATGATGTCTTTGGCTTCCTGCTGAGGATATGGCACGGACGGGTGTCAGGAAGTATCTGTAATACGGGTGATTTTGTTTGTAAAGAGTGTTCGGGTGACTTTACTGGGGAATGATGACACGGACGGGTGTCAAAAGGAGTATAAACTGGCGTTTGTGATTTGCGAGGCAACTGCTTTTGCTGGGGACCCTGGTGGGTTTTTTTTTGCATTCTGATGAATGGTTATTATTCACAAGTGTTCGATTCACAATATGGCTTATGATTATGCTATGTATTTGATTTTTGCCGTAATGCTCCGTGTTAGACGGAATGCTACGCCTTTGTGGGTGAATATGATGCAAATGTCATGATCATGCAAAGATAATGATCCGGGATCCGGATCCCGTTGCTGCGAAGATCTCCGGTCGATTTGCTTGAAATAGACATCCCAGCTGGGGATGAGATCATTGGTAGATCTGGAGAGATGTATCTGCTTGGGGATATAGGTCACTGATTGACAGGTCCTTGCAATATAGGGCCCAGCTGGGGTTTGTAGAAGCCTTCATCACTCTGTTGTGATCCCTTCATGCGTTGCTCTTCTGGACAGAGGCTGAGGATTCTGTGGGGAAATGATTCCCTGAATTTTGCATTCTGCTGAGGAAGAATCAATAACTCGGCTGGGGGTAGTAGCAAGTGGCAGCTCACTGGGGAAAGTTGTTGGCAACTCAGCTGGGGAGGAAACACCTCTGGTGCCAAGAGTGAGTGTTGATTTGCCAGCTTGCTGGGATGTAGCCTGCATGCCCCAAGTTGCGTTCTGGAGACCTGCAGTCCTGCAAAGATAAGGAAACGCACAAATGGTCCCGAGGTATCCTTTACTGGATTCCGTCATAGGAGCTTAGCTACTTTTTGAGAGTAAGTATATTCCCTGCAAGCATGTGCTTTTATTTTCTTAGAGAAAAAGCATCTGTACTCATGCAATTAGTTTTCTAGAGACATCAGACATTCTTTGCAAATAAAGACGTACAAGACGAAACATGACTGAAAAATCTGATTTTATTAATTCATGTGCCCTGAATTGGCAAGATACAGTCAAGGAAACATATCTCCTGAAATGAGGAGATTGTTACAAATTGAGAAACAAAATGCTGGCAATGTTGATAACGCTTTACGGAGCTTCCTCTTTCGCTATGACCCGTATGACTTTTGACGCTCTTCTCGTCTTGCGTTCTGGAGAAGGTTGATTTTGATTGAAGCTTGATCCTTTTGAAGCTTTCCAAGTTGTGGATAATACAGACGAATTCAGGATGCAGCCGTTCGCTTATTCCCTTGTTTTGCATGGATCGCCCTTTCGGGTTTTCAATCCATCGGGATACCCATTTTTGCCTGAGCTGTCCAATGTGGCTTTTCAACTCAGCGGTGTACATTTTTTTGTTTATTTTCCCTTATTTTTGCCCGAGTCTTTATTCTGTTTTTGACTCGCCGGGATGCCCTATTTTTGCCTGGACTTACATTCTGTTTTTATGTCCAGCGGGTCATTTTTATGCGAAGTATTTTTTAACTGCATCTGAATTCACAGGGGACGGGAAGTCTTCACCATCCATGGTGCTGAGCATCAGTGCTCCACCAGAGAAAACTTTCTTTACCACGAATGGTCCTTCATAATTGGGAGTCCATTTGCCCCTGTGGTCTGTATGAGGAGGGAGAATCCTTTTCAGGACAAGATCTCCTACTTGGTACTCTCGATGCCTGACTTTCTGATCGAAGGCTCTCTTCATCCTTTTCTGATATAGCTGCCCGTGACAGATTGCAGCCAATCTTTTCTCTTCAATCAGACTCAGTTGTTCGTATCGGGCCCGAACCCATTCTGCTTCACTTAGTTTAACATCCATTAGTACCCGCAGGGAGGGTAATTCAACTTCAACAGGCAGGACTGCTTCCATACCATAAACAAGTTGATACGGTGTTGCCCTAGTGGATGTCCTGATTGACGTGCGGTACCTATGCAAGGCAAATGGTAGCATCTCATGCCAGTCTTTGTAGGTGACTACCATCTTCTGCACAATCTTCTTGATATTCTTATTTGCTGCCTCAACAGCGCCGTTCATCTTTGGCCTGTAAGGAGAAGAATTGTGGTGTTGGATCTTGAAGTCCCGACACAGTTCTGCCATCATCTTGTTGTTTAAGTTGGAACCATTATCAGTAATGATTCGCTCGGGAACTCCATATCGACAGATGATATCTCTCTTCAGAAATCTGGCTACCACTTGTCTTGTAACATTTGCATACGAAGCTGCTTCAACCCACTTGGTGAAATAATCAATGGCAACCAAGATGAATCTGTGGCCGTTCGAAGCAGTCGGTTCAATCTTGCCAATCATATCAATGCCCCACATGGCAAAGGGCCATGGTGAAGATATGATGTTCAAAGGATTGGGAGGCACGTGCACCTTATCTGCGTAGATCTGGCATTTGTGGCATTTTCTGGCGTAGGCACAACAGTCGGCATCCATTGTGATCCAGTAATAACCCGATCTTAGCAACTTCTTAGCCATGGCATGCCCTCCTGCATGGGTACCAAAAGATCCTTCGTGCACTTCATGCATCAACAAATTTGCTTCCGTCTTGTCAACACATCTGAGGAGTACCATATCAAAGTTTCTTTTGTATAAAGACCCATCAGTGTTCAGAAAGAAACTACCAGCAAGCCTTCTCAAAGTCTTCTTATCATTGGAAGATGCCCCAGGTGGGTATGTTTGATCCTCCAAGAAGCATTTAATGTCATGGAACCAAGGCTTATCATCTTTGACAACTTCTGTTGCGAACACATATGCTGGTCTATCGAGTCTGGACACTGAAATCTGAGGTACAAAGTTGGCAGCTTGAACTTTGATCATCGACGAAATGGTAGCCAGAGCATCTGCGAACTGATTCTCGTCCCGAGGGATATACTCAAGCTTGACTGTTGTGAAGAAAGTCAATAACCTCCTCGTATAATCCCTGTAAGGTATCAGATGATCCTGGTGTGTGTACCATTTGCCGTTGGTTTGATTAACTACCAGAGCTGAATCTCCGAATACGGTCAACGTCTTGATCCTGAGGTCGATGGCTTCCTCAAGACCCATAATGCAAGCTTCGTATTCAGCTTCGTTGTTAGTGCAGTTGAAAGTGAGTTTTGCCAAGAAAGGCATGTGGACTCCTCTGGGTGTAATGAGTACTGCACCAACACCACGACCATTCATATTAACAGCCCCATCAAACATCATAGTCCATTCTTCTTCCGGGTCAGGCCCTTCAGTGTGAATAGGCTCTTCACGATCTTTTGCTTTTATGAACATGATGTCTTCATCAGGGAAGTCAAATCTCATAGGCTGGTAGTCATCAATGGGTTGCTCAGCAAGATATTCATACAATACACTGCCTTTGATGGCTTTCTGAGAAGTGTACTGGATGTCATATTCTGTGAGAATCATTTGCCATCTTGCAACCCGTCCGGTAAGTGCTGGCTTCTCAAATATGTACTTAACTGGGTCCATTTTTGAGATCAATAAAGTAGTGTGGGTCAACATATACTGTCTCAGTCGGCGAGCAGCCCACGCTAAATCACAACAAGTTTTCTCGAGCAGTGAATAACGTTGTTCACAGTCGGTAAACTTTTTGCTCAGGTAGTAAATTGCATACTCTTTTCGACCAGACTCGTCATGCTGGCCCAGCACGCACCCCATTGACTCTCCTAATACTGTCAAGTACATTATCAGAGGTCTTCCTTCAACTGGAGGCATAAGGATTGGAGGTTCTTGCAGATATTCTTTGATCTTGTCAAAAGCCTTCTGGCAGTCTTCGTTCCACCTGACCGTCTGTTCTTTTCTTAACAGCTTGAACAAGGGTTCACAGGTTGCTGTAAGGTGAGATATGAACCGTGAGATGTAATTCAATCGACCTAAGAACCCTCAAACTTCTTTCTCAGTTTTCGGTGCAGGCATCTCTTGGATGGCTTTGACTTTATCAGGGTCAACTTCAATCCCTTTCTCGCTTACAATAAATCCCAGCAGCTTACCGGATCGCACCCCGAATGTGCATTTGTTGGGGTTCAGCTTCAGTTGGTACTTCCTCAGACGCTCGAATAGCTTCAGCAGATTTACCAGGTGGTCTTCCTCTGTAAGGGACTTGGCAATCATGTCATCCACATAACATTCTATTTCTTTATGGATCATATCGTGGAATAATGTTACCATAGCCCGTTGATACGTTGCGCCAGCGTTCTTCAGTCCGAATGGCATCACTTTGTAACAGAACGTGCCCCAGGGTGTGATGAATGTTGTCTTTTCCATGTCTTCAGGTGACATCTTGATCTGATTATATCCTGAAAATCCATCCATGAAGGAGAATACCGAGAACTGAGCCGTATTATCCACCAATACATCAATGTGAGGTAAAGGGAAATCATCTTTCGGGCTGGCTCTGTTCAGATCCCGGTAGTCAACACACATTCTTACTTTGCCGTCTTTCTTAGGCACAGGTACTATGTTAGCAACCCACGGTGGATAGCTAGTTACGGCAAGGAACCCTGCGTCCCATTGCTTTTGTACCTCTTCCTTGATTTTCATAGCCATGTCTGGGCGAGTACGGCGCAGTTTCTGTTTAACCGGTGGGCATTCTTCTCTCAAAGGCAGCTTATGCACAACAATGTCGGTGTCCAACCCTTGCATATCTTGATACGACAAGCAAACACGTCCACATATTCTTGAAGCAGATCAATCAGTTGTCTCTTCACTGAGTCTTGCAGGCAGGCCCCGATTTTAACCTCTTTCGCGTCTTCATCTGTACCAAGATTAATCACTTCAACCTCCTCCTGGTGAGGAGTGATAACCTTTTCCTCTTGCCTCAATAACCTGGCTAGCTCTTCAGGAAGCTCATATTCTTCTTCAACCCCTTCATCAGCTTGATTGATTGGATTGTCAAAGTCATACGAAGTCATAGCCGTGCTGTTGTCGGTGCTGTCTGGAAGGCACTCTCTGCAAGGGTTCAGTTTGTTCATTTTAGTGATTGATTTTAATCTTGCTTAGAAAAGTGAAATAAAGTTGTCATTTTGAAAACATCGCCATTTATTTTTTGTACAAAAAGAAAAAATAGAAAAACAGTGAGCGGAAAAGAAAAAGATTCATTTGCAAAAAGATGTCTGATATTTCATTGATTAATCTTGTTGCACAAAAAGTACAGATGGCCCGATTACAAAATGAGTCTTGTCATCTTGGGCAAGATGCAAGACTTTGATGCATGCTATAAAAATACAGGAAATAATAATTACTCTGCAGGAGTAACTCTTATAATTTCCTGGGAAGACCAGTTTGAGATACTGCTCCCCGGGATCTTTGGACGAATCCAATTCTCCAGATTGCGTTCCTCTTCCAGCTCGTCTTCCAGATTGTTGATAGCATCAGGGGTGAGCATCCCCCCACTGACAAAACCGGGCTTCTCGGCAGCCTCTGCTTGATGATGTTGAGTTGGTCTGTAACCCAACCCAAATTTGTCCTTCTTCTCCTTCACAGATACAACCTTGCCCCAGCCTTGGGCAGTTCCTTCCTCAACAACCTTCCGGGCTTGTTGATAAGATGACATGGAGATTTCAGATACAGCAGATGCTTCGTTAACATTCAAGGCCTCAAATCCTTGGCTCATTGTTTCATGGATCTCCCCATCCATCTCAATATACTTATAAGCAGCCAGATGGCTAACAAATATATCCTCCTCCCCACAGATAGTGACAACTTGGCCTTCCCACTCAAATTTTAACTTCTGGTGAAGGGTAGACGTTACTGCGCCAGCGGCATGAATCCATGGTCTACCCAACAAACAGCTGTAGGCAGGCTGAATGTCCATCACATAGAAGATCGTTTTAAAGGTCTGTGGGCCAACTGTCACAGGCAGCTCAATTTCTCCCAGAACCGATCTCTTAGAACCATCAAAGGCTCTTACTACCAGGTTGCTGGGACGTAATGCCAATCCTTCATATTCTAGCTTCACCAGGGCCTTTTTCGGTAAGACATTAAGGGATGACCCTGTGTCTACCAGCACATGGGAAAGGACCGCACCTTTACATTCCATGGTGATGTGCAAGGCCTTGTTATGGTTGCGGCCTTCCGTTGTCAAGTCAGTATTGGTGAACCCTAGCCCATTGCTAGCAGTAACATTTCCAACCACGGTTTCCAACTGATTGACAGTGATCTCTTCAGGCACGTAAGCTGCGTGCAAGACTTTGAGTAGTGCATTCCGATGGGCTTCGGAACACATAAGCAATGATAGGATTGAGATCTTGGATGGCGTCTGGTGAAGCTGATCCACTATTTTGTAATCACTCTTTTTGATGATTCTCATAAACTCATCAACTTCTTGATCGAATGGTGTTTTCAAAGCTTCCTTAACAGCTTGATCTTCCTGCACCGGGCTCTTTCCTTTTGCCTTGGCAGCAGCCTCTGCTTCGGCAGTGGGTCTTTGAATTTGTGAAGCAAAGAGACGTCCGCTTCGAGTGAAGCCTCCGCCTCCTCCCACATTGTCTATTTGTGGTGCAGGTGTTGATGGTTCAAAGGTGATTTTCTTTCCTTCGCAGTATACGTCAGAGCCGTAGTGCCAAGGGATGGCCCTATTGCTTTCATAAGGTACTGGTCCAGGCACTGTGACAGTGACTGGACTGATGGCAGCCGCAGAAGGGACTGTGATGGTCTGTGGATCATAATAAATTGTGACTGGTGCTCTGATGGGAGCAGCACTTTCTGAGTTGTAGGCAGAGTTGTTTTCCGGGTCATAAAATATTGTGACAGTTGAGACATCTTCATGATTTGTTGCTGGAGTTGTAGGAGACATTGTCGGAAGGATGGATGTTGTTGTTGTAGGAGATTCAAAATGGAGTGATGCTGAAGTTGTAGCAGGAAAATTTGTTGATAACTGATCAGTTGAAAAGACAGATGAAGTACTTGTTGATGAAGCCGAAGAATTGTCAGGAACAATGGTTGTTGCAGTTGTAGGAGGTTCTGAAACCGTTGCTGATGAGATTGCTGGATTTGTTGGAAATGATGTGGTGATCTGAAGTTGGCCACTCTGAATAAGACCATCTATGCCATTCCTCAGGTTATCGCACCCATTTACTGAGATATTGCAGTAAGCACACCCTAACTCACACCCCGGGAACATCTGACATTCCAAGAGCTGAGCCTTGATTTCTACCAACGGTGTCCTGATCTGACCCACACTAGTTATTAAATAAGACGGCTTGTCTTCTTCAATAGCGTTGATTCTGGGACCTCCGTGGTTTGGCATAGGATTTTTGTTGACATTGGGTGGTGGTGCGAAATTCAGAGCCTTAGAGTCTACCAGGTCTTGTACCTTCATGTGCAAGGCTCTGCACTTTTCTGTACTATGGCCAGGTGCATTCGAATGAAAAGCACACCTAGCATTGGAGTCATAATTCTTGGGTAAACTGTTGGGATCTGGAGGGGCCAATGTCCTTAGCTCAACCAGGTTGAGTTTCAGGAGTTGTGGAAGCAATGTAGCATACGACATAGGGATCGGATCGATCACCCTATTGGCTTGAGAAGGCCTCTGTTGGAATGGCCTTTGCTGGTTATTGTTGTTGGTGTTGCTGTTGTTGTAGTTTCTCGGAGGATACTGATTTTGTTGATGGTACTGAGGTTGTTGCTGATAGTTTTGTTGAGGAGGTTGATAAGCTGGTTGTGGATGAGCTGGAGCGGGAATGGTGACTGCTGCCACAGATCTATGAACATATTGGGGCCTGCCCCTGTTGGTGTGGATGGCATTGGTCTCACCAGTCCTTCTTGGGCCTGCAAAAGGCTTTCTTGCATTACTGGATGAGCTTGCACCGTTGTCTGAGATCTTACCCATTTTCAATAGGCTTTCAATTCTCTCCCCAGCTATGACTACATCTGCAAAGCTGGTAGATGAGAAGGCGGCTAGCCTATCAATGTAAGTCCCCTGAAGGGTGTTCATGAACATATCAGCCATCTCCCTTTCAGACATAGGTGGCTGGACAGCAGCAGCAAGCTGTCTCCATCTTTGAGCATACTCTCGGAAGCTCTCTCTAGATGACTGTGACATTCCCATTAGGAGGGTCCTGTTGGGTGCCATATCCAGATTATACTGATACTGTCTGATGAATGCCTCTGCCAGGTCTTTCCAGCAACTAATAGTTGCTCTTGTCAGATGGGAATACCATTCCCTCGAAGCTCCAGTCAAGCTATCCTCAAAATAGAACATCCAAAGCTTCTCGTCCATGGTATAGGCCTTTAACCTCCCGAGAAAAGATTGTAGATGGGTCCGGGGACAGGAAGTCCCATTATACCTCTCAAAGCATGGTGGCTTAAACTTGTGGGGAATCCTGACCCCATCTACCAAGCCCATATCCATAACATCAAAACCCAAAGAGTTTTGAGACTCTAAGGATCTTAATTTCTCAGCTATCTCATCCAACCTTCTATCATAAGCTTCTTCCCCGGCTCCCATTACTGTGAACTGGTCTTCTTGAGGGTCTTCTTGCAGTACCCTCCCTGCTGTGGCAGTCCCTTGTATATTGACGGGGATGTTAACCTCTGGATGCTGGTGGGGTCCAAAGACTGGGGGATTGACATGAGGTTGGACTCTTTCGTTGTTGCTAGTCCCAGCAGTCCCTGGCTGATGATCTTCCTGATTTCTCCCTTCTACCAGTGCTCTCAACCTCTCCTGGCTTTGAGCCAAATTGTTCATCACCTCCATAAATTGTGTTATCTGAGTCCTCATTTCCAATCTTTCATTGGTCATTTGGTTCCTGACCTCTGTAAGGTCCTGCTGCATCTGATCCATCTGTATGCCCGGAAGATTGTTTCGGGTTGGATATCTATGTGGACGGTTGAGTGGGAACACACGCCGTCGAGCAATAATTCCTGAACATCACAACAGAGTTAGCAACAATAAAACAAAAACCTACAAAACAAACAAAGGGTTAGCATGCAATGCAGTATGCTTATTGGTTTTTCAAGGTATCCGGCTTGGCGTTCAGTTTTGACCCTTCCAGACCCTTGAAGATACTGTTGATGTTGCTTTTGAAGTAAACTCGGATGGAACAAACTAATACATATATTACAAAAGGCAAATGGTACATAGTTTGTTTACAAATACAAGCCCTCTGAGGGGTCAAAATACATTACAAGAAAATAAAAGTACATAAAATGAAAGCAATAACAAGCAAATAGTCAAACACCAAGACCAAACTCATCCTCCTGAACTTCCTTGAGAAGTGCTTCAGTCACAGGATCAGCCGGACGTTCCGTGAGATTCCTGATAAGGAGGTTCCGGGTAGTAATAGCTGCAGCTAGCTTCTTGTGTTGACTTTGGTCTTTTGACCTCTTTACTCCAGCTCTGATCTTTAATTCTGATATCTCCCTCTGGGCTGCTGCCAGGGCTTCTTGTTGCTCTCTTGCACTAGCTTCCATCTGCTCTATCTTGTCTTGGACCCTCTTGTCCTCCAGAGTACGAGCCTCAGTGATCCTGACCCACCTAGCCTGACTCTCCTTCAGATACAAGTCTGTCCTGGCTTTCTGGAACTGAGCTTCCTTGCAGGCATTCTTCAGAATCTGTTCTCCAGCCCTAGACTTTTTGATGTAATCTTCAGACTTCTCAATTCTAGCCAAGTGCTCTTTCTTCAACTTCTCCAACCTTTCAATATCCAATCTTCCATCACTCCGCTCATAGAGGGTTTTCTGCAAAGCTTGAGTCAACTTCTCATTTCTCTCTTTCAACTTCTCAAACTCCTCTAAGCTGACAGTTGCTGGAGGTGGTGTTGTGGAAGGCCCAGGCATATCTTCAATAGTAAAGGGCATCCCAGAGAATTGAGCCCTGACATGGGACCAATCATAGTATTGTGCTGATGCCACATTGTTACACTTCCCCAGAATGGTTACTCCCTTAGTCTGCACATTGCCCCAGGCCCAGGCTGCCTGCCTAACAATAGCCAAATTAAGCTTGTTCTCACAATAAAGAGTCTCAACCAAGTCCTGTGCCTTAGGAGTATGGACCATTGCATAGCCCAGTTGTCTTTTGAACAGCAGAGGGTTGTAATTAATACTACCCTTAACTCCTATTAGGGGCACATTGGGAAAATGCCCACAACTGGTGATGATATCCCTGCCTTTTGTGCTTTGAGTGCACCACCTGATATCTGCTGAAGTTAGAGTAGTTAGTCTTCCAGCCCAGTTTTTCTGCTGATGAGGGTTCAAAAATGCATCTGTCCTGGGTAGATGCCTGAGAAGCCAAGTATGAAACAATGGGGCACAGCACCTCACTAATCTTCCCCTCTGCTTTTCATTCCTCTGATGCACTGAATAATAGAGATCCCCAATAAAGTTGGCAATGGGTTCCTTAGAATGAATAGATGGATTGCATTCTTACTAATGAATCGAGGCTCATCTGCAAATAATACCATCCCATATATACTCAGGGCCAACAAAGCACAGACTGCTTTCCACTCTCCCAAAGAAGCTTTCAGGGTAGCTTGAGAGATCAAGAAATCCAGATGCAGGCCAGGGATTCCAGCCTTAGAAGTCATATGCTGCCCAATCAGGACTGTTCCTAGATGCAATGTGTAACACGGTGGGAGAACTGACTTTAGTTATGTTGCGGATAGCAAGAGTCGCCACCGACTTTTATTTTATCCAAAAGGAAAGGGTATAAAAGAACAGGAAAGACCTTAAGAGAATATTTTTGGGTCCGGGGGGTAGGTTATGTAAAGGGAAGGTGTTAGCACCCTTTACATCCATGGTTATCCATGGGCTCTTAGTTACTTAGCTCACTTTTGAATTGTTTTTGAAAGTGTAGTGTGTGAATAGAAAAATTTTCAGAATAGTTGATAATGATCCATGTACGGATGCGTAAAAACTTGTTTTTGAAAATTTGTTTGAAATTGTGAAGAGTTTGAAAAGTTTTTGAAATGAGCAAGTACATAAGAGGAACCTACCCTAAAGTTTTAAAGTCTTTCTTGTTCTTATCCTTTCATTGGTAAGACTATCCCTACTATTAAGGAGCAGGTAGTCATTACCTTGGATGTAAAGGGACATGAGAGGGTCATTCTGTTTTATGAAGGCAACTGTGGGGTGTAATAAGCATATAGGAGGGACTATCATCATTATTCGAAGGGACTCGATTCGTAAAGGCAACCATGAGGGGCTTGATGATTTTTCTTTTTAAAGGGACTTGCTTTATACACCCCACTTGACCTTATGATTTAGGCAACTTGAGGGATAACCTTAGAAATGTGAGACGGCGATTAAAAATCGACTTACGTGTGTGAGTGTTCAACATTATTTATCTTATATTAAAATGATCTAAATTTATTTTTACATAGAATACATGTTTTTGCACTCCCTAAATTACTAACCATAGCAACAATTAAATATTACAAAATTTACATCCGGGAGCATTTACAAAATTATAATAATAAGCAAAATAAATAGCAAAAATAAATATAAATATATAAGCAAAATAAATAGCGAAATATAAATAGTAAATTAACAATAAATAAATAATGGGTTAGTAGTAATAAAAATTAGGAAATAGGGTTAGTTAAAATAATAATAATATTAAATAATAATCAAAAAGTTAGTAATAATAAAATAAGTGAGGTTAGTAAATAATAAAAGTTAGTGAAAGAATAATAATATATAAAGCAAAACAAATAACATGGTTAATAACAATAATTAAATAAAATAGAATTAAATATTATAAACACAAAAGTTGAATTTTAATGTATAACATTTAATAAGAATAAAAAAAAAATTTTAAGATATAATGCAATTATAAATTTTAATTATTACACATTTAATCATTTTTAAACATATAAAAAAACAATTATTTACACATTATGAGAAGAAAATAAGTTTTAAATATTATATTCACAAAATTAATCATATTTATAAAATTTACAAGAATCATATTAAATAAATAAATAAATATACATAATAATTACATTAAGAATTAGAAAATAAAATTATTTAGGAAAAAAAATAGAATTAGGTTTTATTTTAGAAAATATTTTTAGGGTTTATAATATAAGATTATTTTAGCTAATATACATATTATAATTTATTTATATGATTATAAAAATAGTTTTCAGGAAAAAGAAATATAGAATTTAAATTACATTGAACATATATATATAACATTATTTTAATTATATTTATATACATATGATTTTAATAATAAAATAAAAGAAAATAGAAAAAATTGCAAAAAAGAGAGAAACTTACCTGGCTGGGATTTGATCCCATGACATCTTGCTTGCCAGCAACAACAATAACCACCAGGCTAGCCCACACGCAGGCAATAATGAAGGGAAGAAAATTTGTTTTATGCTTCATCTAGAAAATCCAGAAAAATAGTGAAAACAAAAGGCCTGGGGGTGGGAATCGAACCCAGGACCTTTTGATTACAAGTATGCACGCGTATCCGCCTGGCTGGGAGAGCCTACCTGCTAATCAAACAACCACAAAGAATAATATATGAAGGATGTAGTTTAAGTGAGAAAATATCAAAAAATATGCTGGAGGCAGGATTCGATCCCCTCCCCTTTTGTAAAGGGCATACACACTTTTCCACTAGGCCAAGCACTGGCTTGTGCTAATGAACAAGAAACATAACATAAAATATTTTAAGCATAGATTCAAATTCCCTGCGCGCGCCAAGCCTCTTCTTCAACCTCATGCCATACGAATTTTCCTGCGATAATTGCTGGGAGATTACCTGCGAAAAACGAACCCCAGCAAAACCTACGAAACACAATGGGCAACAAAACTGTACAATTTCACAAAATTGAAAGCATAAACATATTCCAGAGGTCCATTCAAGTCAAGCCATGATCTTAGAAGTCATTTATATTTTGTAAATCACGAAACCCCAATTCTTGGTTAAAACCCTAACTATGGTGAATTTCGTTTTAGGCCATGGAGCTTCACCAAATTATCCAGATTCCATCTATGATCATCAACAAACAAAGTTATATAAACAAATTTCAATAATATGCAGTGAATCATTGGAATCGAAAAAAATTTATTCAAGGTTAAAGTGAACTCGGTTTGATCAATATGGTGCACATGGGATGCATATGAGTGATGCTTTAGCTTCAGTGATGATCAATAAACATCTCTATGTTCTTACTTTGCCTTCAAATGCCCTGGATTTCAAAATCCGAATCTCACTTTTGGAAGGATTTTTGAGGTTTTGAACTTACACTATGAGGCTGCAAAATCGTCCTAGGGCAATGGCAATGAGTTTAGTATATATAGGGGACTCAATTAGGTCAAAAAGATTGATGGTTTGTGTGAAAATTTTGATATTCTAAGATTGAAAAAGATCATGGTGTAAAAGTCAAATATTTGTTCATGAAGACTTGCTATTCTTGTATCAATCACATGATTTCTTTCTCTTTCAACTTCAATCATCAATTAAGACTTTCTAGAAGCATTATCCAAATAAAATCCATTATTTTCATATTTTATTTTTATTTAAAATGATTTTTAATAATTTAAATCAAAATAAATAGAAATAAAAATAATAAAAATCAGATTTTAAATGGTTTGGGTCGTGCATGATGATATGGTATGGATTGGATCACAACTTGGGCAGCCCATTTGGAAAGAAGTGGTTTTAAACCTCCATTTTCAACATAAACCATCATAAAATTTCCCAACTTTGCAAGGGCATATATCCCTCAATTTTAAAGGTATGAGGGTGTTCTTGGACATTTTGGAAAGCTTGAAGAGTCCTCTAAACAACCCCATTGGTTTCAGGTCCATATCATTTACCAATCTCAAGTTATGCCCTTTTGAAGTTGTTGACTTTTTGTTGACTTTTGAAATGACCTATAATGTCTTAGATCATATCTTCCAAATGAAGCATTTTTGGGCTTAACTTGCAACATCAAAGTTGTAGAGAATTCAATTTCCTTCAAAATGAGCTTTGGATGGAGACTTGGTGATGAAGTATGTGAAAGTTATGGCTGGTCAAAGTTCAGTTGACTTTTACTGAGGAAACCCTAATTTAGAAACTCCTGATTATTGATGATCTGGAATCTCCTTGATGAATCATGATCAACCCTTGATCAAATGATGAATTTTACTTCATATACTTGATGTTGGCAAAAAATCATGAAGTTTGACTTTGGTTTGACCACAGTTGACCTCAGTTTGACTTTTTAACTGCTTTGACTGATTTTGACTTATCTGATCATCTGACTGAGCAAACTTTTGAGAAAAGTCTTGAAACTTGTCATGGGGGTTCTTACACACATATAAGATGTTATGAAACTCACTTGAGGTATTGGAAGTCCATTTAGCCTGATTAAAGTCAAAACCCTAGTTTTGGATGCACTGCTTAGGAGGTGCATTGTCTGAGGGAATTGTCAACTCTTCTGACCAATTGTGAACTTTGTGAACCTTGTGAATCTTCATAGAGTGTCTTGTGATACTCATGGGAGGTATTGAAAGCATTGGGAAACTTGTGAACCTTGTGAACCTTCAAGAAGCAACTTGTGGACTTCATGAACTTCATGAAAGGTCTTGTAAATGTTGAGAAGCTTGTGAACCTTGTGAGCCTTCAAGAAGTGACTTGTAGACTTCATGAACCTCATGAAAGGTATTGAAAGCATTGTGGAACTTGTGAACCTTGTGAACTTTCAAGAAGTAACTTGTAGACTTCATGAACCTCATGAAAGGTCTTATAAGTGTTGGGAAACTTGTGAACCTTGTGAACCTTCTTAGAACACAAAGTCTTGTATTGTGAGGGCAAATTTTGGGGTGCAACAGCTGCCCCTGTTCAATTTTCTGAAACTTGAGGGGTTAGATTGGTATATTTGCCAGTCGTGACCTGGAAGGTTGAAGGGGATTGAACACAAAAGCCCAAAAATTTGCACTCACCAGTGCAACGAGTGATACAGATGGCTAGTTGAATTAAGTGGGCTTAAAGATGCCACTAGGGGAAAGTTCTTCAGATATATTTCTTGGAAGATAAAGCAGTCCAAAATATGGAGACATAATGATAGCTGTCAGAAGGCTGGAGCAATCCTGAGGTATTGATGATATGCTTTCAGGAGACTGGAGTAATCCTGATGTAACAGCATGTCTTCAGGGGGATGAGAAGCTATCAGGAGGCTGGAGCTGTCCTGAGGTAACAATATAATTTCAAGAGGGTAGAGCAATCTTGAGAGATTGATGATATGCTTTCAGGAGACTAGAGTAATCCTGATGTAACAGCATGTCTTCAGGAGGATAGAGCAATCAATAATGACAACCCTAAAGCAGTCTTGAAGTAATAATATGATTTCAGGAGGATAGAGCAATCTTGATATATGAGAAGCTATCAGGAGGCTGGAGCTGTCCTGAGGTAACAATATACTTTCAAGAAAGTAGAGTAATCTTGAGAGATTGATGATATGCTTTCAGGAGACTGGAGTAACCCTGATGTAACAGCATGTCTTCAGGAGGATAGAGCAATCAATAATGATAACCCTAAAGCAGTCTTGAAGTAGTAATATGATTTCAGGAGGATAGAGCAATCAATAATGATAACTCTAAAGCAGTCTTGAAGTAATGAGAAGCTGCCAGGAGGATAAAGCAACCCTGAGGTAATAGTATGATCTCAGGAGGATAGAGCAATCAATAATGATAACTCTAAAGCAGTCTTGAAGTAATGAGAAGCTGTCAGGAGGATAAAGCAACCCTGAGGTAATAGTATGATTTCAGGAGGATATAGCAATCCTGATGTATAAAAGCTGTTAGGAGGATGGAGTAATCCTGAGGTAATAATATGATATGCTTTCAGGAGACTGGAGTAATCCTGATGTAACAACATGTCTTCAGGAGGATTGAGCAGTCCTGATGATCATAAGTTTGTTTGTTGGATAATCAACCTGAAAACAAAGTAGCATTCTGTATAATAATATTAGTTTAAGCTTTATGTATGCATGTATGATATGATGCACTTAGGTAATGTACTATATGTCTATGGATATGTATGTTATGGTATGATATAAATGATGTATGTATGATATGATACTGCGGGAAGCGTTTGGATATCTTCGTGTAACAACTGCTGGCCAGGGAAAATAAATCCCGATTCGTTGTTGAAGAATATATAACCCTCTATCTGCTGGGGATAGTAAGGTATATATAACCTCCCGTCTGCTGGGGATAGCAAGGTATATATAACCTTCGTCTTCGTTTGATAGTAGAGTAGATACAACATCCCGTCTTCGTTCGTCGTACCCTTATTGGAAAGTAATTTCCCGAATATCCGTATGAGGATAAAAGAGATGGATATAAATTCCAGGGGAGATGAGACTTTATGAAGATGAACTTGCCCTACTGAGGGTTTGTAACTGTCTTGTAAAGTGAACCGGCGAAGCTTCGTTGAAATCCTTCCCTCGTTCGTCCTTAGTAAATACTATTACTGCATTTTCATGCATTTCTGGTAAACATCAATCATATTCAAAGCATATATGCATTTCTGGTAAACATCAATCATATTCAAAAGCATACATACATTCAAACACAACCAATGGACGTTTCGCTTATGTAAATAGGGTAAAAGTAAATCTGGATTCAAAAGATGGAATTTATTTATATCAAAAAGTGACCCATACACGGGTAAGTTTGTACAAGGAGACATAAACCCTAGTAAGAGGATTTTGCCATAAAGTTTTTTACAAAAGAAAATCAGCTATGTGGGAAACAATCCTATTGAGTTTCAATTCTACTATTGCCATTCAAGTATCTCATCTTCTTGCTGTTGAGACGGAAACGATTGAATTGAGCTTTATCTGTTCGAGCTTGAGTAAGTAGTACAACTGGTTGCAGTTTCATGAGTGATCCAAACGAGACATAGTCATACGCTTTAATCCCTAACTTTTGCCTGGATTGCCCTTTCAGGTTTTCAATCCACCGGGATACCCTTTTTTGCCCAAGCCGCCTTTTCAGGTTTTCGACTTGCCGGGTGTACATCTTTTTATATATATCCCTAATTTTTGCCCAAACCCTTTTGGTTTGCCGGGATGCCCTTATTTTTGCCTAGGCCTGTCAACCTAGCGGGTCTCTTCTTATGCGTAGTATTTTTTAACTATGTCTGCGTTTACAGGCTGTGGGAAGTCTTCACCATCCATTGTAGTCAATATCATGGCACCTCCTGAGAACACTGTCTTGACTACAAATGGTCCTTCATATGTTGGAGTCCACTTGCCCCTAGGATCACCCTGTGGTAATATGATACGCTTGATTACCAAGTCACCAGCCTGATATACCTTTGGCTTAACCTTCTTGTTAAAAGCTTTGATCATCCTTTTCTGGTACATCTGGCCATGACAAACTGCTGCTAGCCTCTTCTCATCAATCAAATTTATCTGGTCTAGTCGAGTCTGAATCCACTCATCTTCATCCAGGCCTGCATCCTTCATAATTCTTAAGGAGGGGATCTGAACTTCAATGGGCAGAACTGCTTCCATACCATAGACTAAGGAGAATGGGGTTGCCCCTGTTGAAGTACGTATTGTAGTACGATAACCATGAAGAGAAAATGGTAACATCTCATGCCAATCCTTGTAAGTAACAGTCATCTTCTGTACAATCTTCTTAATGTTCTTATTAGCAGCTTCAACTGCCCCATTCATCTTTGGACGATACGGAGAAGAGTTGTGATGCTTAATCTTGAACTGCGTGCAGAGATCAGTAATCATAGTGTTGTTCAGATTAGAGCCATTGTCAGTGATAATCCTTTCGGGGATGCCATACCTACATATGAGATTATTCTTAATGAATCGAGCCACAACATTCTTGGTAACAGATGCAAATGAAGCTGCCTCCACCCACTTCGTGAAGTAATCAATAGCAACCAGGATAAAACGATATCCATTAGAAGCAGTAGGCTTGATCTCACCAATCATATCAATGCCCCACATGGCAAAGGGCCAAGGAGCAGTCAGGACATTCAGTGGTGATGGAGGTACATGAACTTTATCAGCATAGATTTGACATTTGTGACACGTCCTGGAATGTTGATAGCAATCAGCTTCCATGGTAGACCAATAGTAACCTGCTCTCAAAATCTTCTTTGCCATAGTATGACCACTAGAATGAGTGCCAAAGGTCCCATCATGCATCTCTTCCATAATTTC